>JAYKKI010000035.1:17890000-19090000 GCA_039881145.1 Druceiella hillmani
TATCTACCCAGTAGGTATATGAGACAGAAATTGCTACACTAGAATAGGTAACAATTTGAAAAACCGGAACAGGTAACTAGCTAGTGAAATACTTTGTTTATCAGTTGTTGTGACGATCCAGACTGCGCAGTGCAATTTTAATTATTTTTAATTGCACATCCTGAGGGTTTACTTTTGACAAGTACACCAACCTCAAGTTTTGACAATAAAAGTAATTTATAATTCGGATAGACTTTTACGAGTAATCAAATTTAAAAATAGCTTTTTGGAAAGAGAAGATTTTTCTCTAAAAGCGGTATGGTTTTTAATTTTTACAAATATTTATCATGATCTGTATTTTGTCTTCGAAAAATGACATGCATATTCATCCATTGATCTATATGTAAATATGAGGATTCGCTGCAAGTCACAATTCACTGATTTTGGTGATTCTTTTTCTACCGATTGGTTAACTACTAAAACAGAAGTTTCATGTGTATAAACAATTTGCTATAAAAAATTTTTCTTATAATTGTTTATTCAATAAACTTTAAAAAATACAGTATGTGCATTTTTGGTTCCATCGATAATTTTTTCCTATATGCACTTTAAGACACAACATATTCCTATACATTTTTCAATTAATGATTAACTGCTGGCAAATTCTCACTTTCCTAAGGTATTTATGCTTCAAGATTTGTAAATCGAATATATCATTTCTGGCATCATATTAACAGTTACAATGGCAGTGCAGTATGCAACTTTATATTGATTGTTCAGTTTCTAGAGATGCCATATATAGGTGGAGAAATGTCAATGGTGTTTGCATTACCGGCCAAATCTTCTAGTCTTGCAGCACTCCAGAGTAATCTGGCCACCATGCATAACATTCAGGAGATTATGGCCACCTTGTACTCAGTCAAAGTGGATGTTAAACTTCCCAAATTTAAGATTGAAACCCGTATTGATTTGAATGCCGTACTGCGAGAGGTATGTGCGAAATATTTATTATTTCATTTTATTTACATTCATATTATAATTTTAGATATTTTAAGAATATAATTTACACATATGGCCTTATTGCTATATAATGAATTTTTAATTGAAAACTAGTTATTGTAAAAAATTGCAATAGATAATGTAAATAATAAAAATAAAATATTAGTTTAAGAAACTAATAAGAAAATAGAAAAAGAACTATGAAAAGATGAAGGGATTCAATTCCGATGGGGATGGTCACTGCTTATTTTTCCTACCAGGATATACATCATCGATGTGGCTGTTATTTTTGGAACGGCGTTTAACAAACTTCACTTATAGAATTTAGTTTGTTTCATATATTTTGTGAATTTTATATATATTTTATACATGTTCCAAGTATGTTTCAAAAATATATTTTATCGTTTATTTCCCAAAAACACAAAAATAAATATGTGAAAATGTAGTAAGGATTGATGAAATTCTGACTAACTGTAGCTGTGTCGCTTTAGATGTCATCTACAATAATTTTGCTTGACCATCCCCATTATAAGGGTAATTTTTAAATATAAGTTGATAATATACCTCATACACATACATACACACACACACACACATATATATATATACATATATATATATATATATATATATACATATACATATAATTGTAACTGTTTAAATGTACAATCATAGAAGGTTATGCCTGAGTAAACGAAGGCAGGATGAGCCATGTAAATGCCATGGTTAATAGTTGATTACACATTCTAACTGGATAAATAAAAAACAACGGTTGATATGCAACAAAATGAACATATTCAAAATTATTAACCGGTTAATACGCGATATATCCAATGGTTGTCGGTTAGGTGGTGAAACGTTTTGTCCTCGACTATTAGAACCAGGTTGAAATGATCTAGTGAATTCATTCACAGTTACATAGACTAAAAATATTTCTTTTTGAATATAATATTGATTTACGATTTTTTCCAATTATTGATTATCTTTATAGCAAGTTATTAAAAAAATTTGTTATTTTATAGATTTAAATCCTAATTTCACTTTTAAAGTTAAGATGCTTTTAAAATCAACTGTTAATTTAATGGAAAATAAATAATTAAATTTGTATTTGTGGACAACCACTGAAAATTTATTTTTCCTTAAGCTGTTAATTTTCAGAGAAATTAATAATAAAAAAAAATATTATTAACTTAAAGAAAAAATTTATGATTTCAAAAAATAAAACTTTTTTTAAGGCTTTATGAAAATAAAAGTAAATAAATAAACAAACATTTACAAACACAGGTAAGACAAATGAAATGAAATTAAATCAAATAGGTTTCAGTTAAATAACAAAAGTAGACCGTAGATCTCCATTTCACCTATCTTTGTAAATATTATTGAATTATTATTGTCTTTAATTTGCACACAAACTTTTAATTTACATTACAAATTAGTCAGGTGTATTTATTTGATACAACTATAAAAAAAAAGTCTTTAGTCTACACTAAGAAATTAAAGATCTAAATTATTTATTTCAACAAGTCGAACTGGAATGGCACTTAGAACTACACAACAAATTTTTCGATTCGCCGCTATATTTTTTTGCCAAATATTTGGTTTTTCAATTACATCTTTCATATCCTTGTCGACCAGAAAGTAACTGTCCCTTACCAATTTCTCTTAATTATTTCATTTGGCATTTCTGGCACAATTTCCTCATTGTTATTATTATGTTCTTGTAAGATCTTAGCGTCAATAACATTTTGAAAAGTGTCGCTATTAGCTGGAACATTTACTGATATACTTTTTTGATATATTTCACTACTGAACCTTTTTTTACACTCTTCAATTTTATCTGGCACGATGTACAGAGACTAAGGTAAATTTCTTGAGTAATGTTCTTGTACTTTTTATATTTTAAGATTAATCTTTGCTAATATCCCACCTGAAGATGTTGTAATACAACAAAACTTAGGTTGTGGTAAAGATTGTAAAGAAAGTAGAAATAATACTACATCACGAAGTTACATTTAATTGTGAATAATAAATTTCTACAAAATTAATGCCAAATATATTCAATCATCATGAATAATTAAGTATTAATTAGTATAATAAAATTCACACTAAATAATCAAAATATTAAAATTTCAGGACTGGCTGTAATTTTACAATAATGCTGAAAATTAAGTAGTTGATTGCCATAGTGTATTATTAAAAAGCCTTTCAGTGAGTGTTTACTGTTATGATTACTTATGTACATTGACATTTAAAATATAAAAAATAGGTAAACAGTCATAGCTCAAAAATATACAATTCTCAGTTTAAAATGCAATATATTCTCATAGTAATCTAGCAATACTTGAATAACTCAATATTATTAGGCAACAATGTTCAAATCATTCTAATACTTGGCTTTTTTCCATTTATTTTCATTTAAAACTTATTTTATATTTACAATTTATGCAGGTTGGGATTAAGCGTATATTTGACAAACAAACTTCTGAATTGACTGAGCTAATCGCTTCAGCTGAGCATTTGTTTGTGAGCAAAACCATACAGAAAGCGTTTATTGAAGTCAATGAACAAGGCGCTGAGGCTACTTGTGCTACAAGTAAGATAAATTGATTACATGAAACAAGTTGAAATCCAAAGTACACTGATGTAAGCTTCCAAGACTCCTTTTAACCAATAATATAAAAAAACAATTACATAGAAAATTAAAGCTATTTACTGAACAGTTCCCATAAAGACTTAAGAAAATCACAATTTTTTTTGGTGTAATAGACTTTTTACCCTCTAATGTTTTTACAATCCATTTACACTTATCTCCAAGAGTTTACTTTTTTAAAATCATGCATGAATGATTATAGTTCCACCAGAAAGGCCATGTTCGGCTAAGTCAACTGCTCCCCGATGTAAGAAATTCCATGTTAACAGGCCATTTGCTTTCTTCTTGCTCCATGGTGACCGAGTTCTATTTACCGGATCGGTCAGCACTCTTGAATAGTATTTCCGTCAGCAATTGAAGAAATCTTATTGAAGGTATTTCATATATTTTAGTTATTAAGTTAATTAGTGTTTTGTCATTACTTCACGTTCGTAATTTAATTTTTTTATCTATAAATAAAATCTAATCTTTTAGATGGTATTAATATTTATTTATATGCTCTGAATATTCATCTCACGCTTAACTATATGAAGTTTGCATAGATAATTCAGTGAAAATATATACAATGCCATTCATTATCAATATTTGACATTAACCATCAAAATAGGTCATTAATGTTATTGGACTGTTTGCTGTAATTACATACAGTGGCCTGGTAGTAAAACCAATTGAATTGTTATTAGGAAGGCCATTTCCAAATCACAATAATATACTCATTTGTTTTATAATGTTATTTAAAATAAATACAATATTGAAAAGAGAAATTTAAGTATAACTCTCGTCATGAATTTATTCTAGCTTCTGCCAGGCGACAAATTTGAGATTCACATATTTAATACGGTTATTAGTCACAGGTTAATGATACTACTATTAGAACTGGTTGATCCTTATATTATGTTTGTATATAAAATAATTGTTTTGGCGCCTATGTCCTTCATAGAAAAGAAAACATTGAGGCAATTTTCGTCTTTTTTTGTGTAATACAAATTTTATATTAAATTAAATTTCATATTAAATAAAAACAAGAGAACAAACATGAAAAAGTAATTTTTGGAGTGAAAAATTTTAACAATCAAAAATTGAAAAACAATATGAAGAGAACTTGCATAAATAAGACCAATTTTCTAAAAAATTACATTAAATAATATTCATTATATGTGGCGAGCACTTGTTAGGAAATTTTTTCTCTTTCATTATAATAAGAATATAAACTTCATGTCTGCAGTTTTAAACACAGGTATTTAAGCAGTTTTTTCAAAGCTCTGTGATGCATAGTCTACTTGTGATACAAAATCATCTGTTTCTATTACCATCACTGCACTTCAATGCATATCAGATGTTTACCTTGTTTTAATTGATTTTTCATCTTACCAAGATTTTTCATATTTCCAATAATTGCGGATCTTTTTAAGGTCATAAGTTCAAAAAATTATTATGAAATATGTTTGCTTCAAATTTTTACCAAAATTAATTCAATTTTACAAGCCTTTTGGATTGCACAACTTGCAATTTGCTTAAGAATGTCTGCCATATAGGTTGTACATCTGATAATTCCAGAAGTATTCTATAGCTACTGTCATAAGACAAATGAGAATATATTAACTATATTTTAAAATTTGTCTTAAGATAACAAGATTGTCCTTTATGTTGTAAAAACTATCCACTTATGTTGTTCTAACAATAAATAAATTAACATTATGTTTCAGATCATGATTATATTGAAATGATGTTCTACAAATTCTGAATTTACTGAAACTAGATAAGTCGTCCAGTGTTGTGAACTTTCGGGTCCTCATTTATTAACGTTATATTTCTTATTATTAAATCAATAGTTTATCAAGTATATTATGAATGTATTTTATGTATTATAAAGTTAACATTGAATTAAATTCTATAACATTGTTGATTACAATGACATGTCATAAAACTGTGTATTAATATATAAAATATTACAATAAAAAATAATGATTAAGAACTAAATTATGGTTTAACATTCACCTTTTTATTGATTTTGATTAACATTTTTTTCGCTTCGTTCAAATAAAAATATTTCAATACAAAAATATAAAAAAATTTAGATGTTTCACGTCTGCTAGGCGTCCCCTGATAGCTCACATTTTTTTTATTTATTGATTACTAGCAAGTCCTTACGAGACCAATTAATGTGAAATAATTTCAAACTGGTTATTAATAACAATTGTACATATATAAACAAAATGAATGTTGACATTCCTAATTAAAGTTAACACCATAACTCGGAAATATCTATTGACGCCATAAGTGCTCTTGTTAGGGATTAAAATTTTCACAATAAGCAAGATAAGCGGTGACAGTAAAAAAATATGTTTTTTCACTTTTGATAAATGATAATACTATGACATGCCTAGAACAAGCTGATTATGGTAAAAGCATAAAATTACAGATAGTTAAGTTAAAAGAGAAAAATCAGTAGTGATAAAAACCGATATCTTATTGTCATGGAGGAATAACACAGATGTAAAGAGTCTCTTCTTTAAAACACATAACTCGGTAACTTTTAAGCTTAGATAAACAGATTTTCCTGAATTTTAGCAGTACTTTATGGAACTGGGAGTTATTTATCTTAGAAGAAAAACTTTGTGAAATTGAAAACAATTAATTTTTTTTCATTATGAGATTTTGAGACGATGAGATTATGAGATTACTGTTTCTTAATCATTCTTTAAATTTGGTCACGCATCAAAACATAACCTAGTATATTTAACTTGTCAAAAACTGAACTTAAAATCTGAAACAATCAATCTGGAAAATCTATTTTTATAACACCCCCTGTATCTCACGAACTATCGATACTTTGAGAAAATTTTTAATAAAAATGTAGACAATATAGTATTCAATAAAGTTACAATTTCATAATTTAAAGTATGATAAATAGTTCATTTATTATACGGAAAAAATTGTTTTGATGTGAGAGAGTCTTTAAAATCAATGCCAGGTGTATGGAGATAATTCCATCAAAATAAGTAGTAGTTTCTGTCGAAGTAGTTTCATCTTTAGTAATCTGATTAAAAAAGAATATGGTACTGCTATCTTGGGCTCTTTTTAAAGTGGACATTTTCAAAGATATTTTTTGTGCAGCCAGATAACTTATTTAGACTATTGGGCTTATTTTGGGTACCAAGTGTGAAATCCCAAAAACTTAAAATGTTACGAGGTTGCAAATTTGAAAAAGTTTAAATATTTATAATTTTTCTTTAAATTGATATACGAGACAAAATATTACCAGAATTACAAAATTGGGCATGAATGCCTGCAGCACAAAATTCTAAAGAGAATAATACTGGAAACGCCAGATCTGGTCCCAGAATCAACGCGTAGTACTGCCACGAAAACAGGTGATGTAAGCATGCTCGGAGAACTTGGGAGACATATGACGGTGTCAAGTTTGGATGTGGATATTGTTGCTGATGAGATAGAGAGTCTATGCATGATTGATATATCACGAAAATATCTGTAGCAGTGTTCAACTTGCAATTCATTTTTTTGCCATCTTTGTGACTTTGTTTCTTGTAAACTGTTAATTTTACAAAGTAGCATTGGTAATAACAATTATAGAAAATTTGGTGCTGCATAAGATTGCTCTTCGTATTTTTAACATTTGATCAGTAATTTGCGAAACTACTTGAAAAAATTAATTTTTGTAAACCTTAACACATTATAACTCATAAACAATAAGTTTTGCCAATATTATAGAAAATTAAAAGCTCTATAAAAAATAACTTAATTATTTTTAGTTCACGAGATATTACATTTTGAAATTTTCACAAAATATGGTGGATATAGAAAGTTCTATCAGACGTATCACTTACTTAGAATGTGACCCTTAACATTATTAGGCAAAATAAAATAAATCATGGAAACCATACATTACAAAGTCATATTTTACAAATAAAAATTTCATTCAATAATGTTTACAAGTTATTATCCCACTTCAGTAGCAAACCTACCACTGTACTATGACATGGATAATTATTTCGTAATGTATTTTATTTAAGTATTTGAAATTTGTGCACTATGACTCATATTGGCCAGAACAGATATAGCGCAATAGCGAAGGAGGTATACAAAGTTAAATCGCCAAATGAATAATTGGATTATCATGAAACGGCTTTATTGATTGTCAGTAGTAACCCGTCTATAAGTTTATTTTATTTTATCTATATATATGCTACATTTCAAGATAGTCCCATAAGCTTCCCAGTACTAAGTTAGGTTATTTTTAAAAGGACGCTTATAAAAAGATCAATTGAAAAGATTCTTTTTCATGCACATATTTTCCACTTAAGTAAACCAATGCATCATAATAACACCAAATGCCATATATTTAAACTACAAAATATGACATACATTACTCTCATTAATGTTTAAAAAATATTGTTCGGTTTTAAAAATTGATTTCAAAATGGCCAAAAATTATATTCTGTTTAATATGAGTTTAATAAACTTATACTGTAAGGCAGTAACATTTCAAAGTTTTTCATCAATCTACATCAAAATATTATATGCAATTGTTTTTCACTTAGACCAAAATTACATTTATACTGAATAAACGTATATATTATTGCTTTTATAACACATACGGAATGACTTTATATTGAACATTATTGTATATAGACAGGTAAAGATTCTCTCACTAAAAGAGAATAAACGCCATAAAATAAAAGAAGAAACAGACACAGAAAAACCTCTTTGATTATTTCAGAACATATTTTTGGTACCTAAATGCAGAAACCTGCTTCCTTTAATTATATATCTGTAAATATTATGTAAACATCTTCGTACTGGACATGTAAAAGTATTTTTTTAGCACAGACAAATACAATGGCGTAGGCTGCATTGTTACTTGTAAAATAAATCCAGAGGGGTACCCCGGAGCAGAAAGTTTCAGTGAAAAACTTTCTATAAGGAAATCAAGTGTAACACAATATTGCAAAACAACTTGTGTGATGCAGAGCAAGGACAAAGTGCGCCATGTAGATGTGTTTATGGCCATGCTTAGTTATCAATAGGGAAAAAAAATGCAAACTATTTCCCAAAAGGTGGAGTCTTGTACTCTTGTACTTGCGACTCGTCCAAAGACGGGTACGGTGCACTCCCACTGAAAAATATTAAAGTGTTTTTTTATTAAGCTTATAAGCTGTAGTATTAATTATTATTAATAAATACCAAAAAATAACATTTATTTCCTTGGGCCCATTGCTTCGGGGGTGCGCACAGCGATACCCCTCTGTTAACCAGAACATCCCATACTGAATTCAATGAGTATAAAAGAAAAAGTTCAAAAACTGCATGTGGAACAAAAGATTTGAAAGAAAATTAAAGCAAATTTGGAGCAGCACTCCACTTAGCTAATCTTTGATATTAGTCTACAATGGATGGTGCTAAATTTTTTTGCGTTGTCACTGACAGCATGTCAGTGCTTGCTAGTGTGAAATTATTGGCGTTTATTTTGAAACAAATTATTTTATAATGATTTATTGTGTTGTGCAGCTTTGCGTAGTGTAAAAAAATGGAACAATATAAAAACTGTGAAAAGACCTTCGAACTTCAATTCAAATTAAAGGCATTGGCCATGGCATTCAATTTTAATTTGGGAATATGCAAGTAATTTTTTATATTTTTAATTCACTGTTTACACCATTATAACGTAATAAAAAAATATAAATACTGTTGGAAATATTTCAATTAAATTATAATTTTTAATAATTTATGTCCAGTGTTAATTTACTGCAGGTGTCTTGTCACATTAAACATAAGTTCAGTATAATAGCCGTTTAAACTATATTGTGTATTACTTTAATCTAATTGTTGTGAAATATATATTTTTTTTTGGACAGCTAGTATGATTTCAGTTATTCAGAAGTGAGTTTTGCATTGAATATCAAATATATAAGCAGTCGATATCTGTGTATATAAACTAGTTTACAAAAGTTTAGTCTGTCTTTCATTTTTATGTTAAGGGAAAACTACATAACTATGCTAAAATTCATAACAAAGATTTGACTGAAATGTAATAAACTCACTGGAAGTAAATAGTATTATATATAAATTAATGAAGTATAGTATGAAGGTATGCTTTTAAAAGATTATATACAAGTAGGTTATGTTTACTGCTCTTTATATATATATATATATATATATATATATATATATATATATATATATATATATATGTATATGTATATATATATATATATATATACACACATTCATCACAGAAGGGACTACATCTTTAATAAGTTTGCAAAAAATTTGATTTCAATTGATGAAATTTTTAAACTTATAGAATACAAGTTAACATTTGGTTTTCTTTTATTAATTTTTATACTTTTTTGAGTTTTTGTAATATTCTTAACTTCCTTCTGAGTTGTTGAATCTTCTTCTTCAGTAAATAAACCTTCCTTACGAGTTTCTGCTTCCTAGTCTTCCACCTTTTTCATTTTCAACACTCCAGACCCCAAAGAAGTTGTCTCTAATGTATCTCTTCCTTTAAGTAATTATAATAAAATTCAAGAATGCATATATTATTTCAAAATTATATATTCCTAATTGAAGTTTGTATGACATATTCAATTGTGCAAGCAAAAAATTGGTGCATAAGGATATTATGATATTATCATGTAAATAACTTATAACCATATTCATGTAAGTCTCCCTTTCCTCTTTTTTCTATTTAGTAGAAAATTTCCAACAAATAACATTTTGTACTATAAATGCCGCTCACAACATTATTTAGGAAAAAATTCAATTTGAAAAACCATTTTACTACTGGCGAATAGGCCCACTTACTGTCTGAAATAATTTCAAGGGATTTTCACGCAAAGAATTTAGAACTATAATTTATATAATAAACCTTTTAAGATCCATTTTCTTTTAAAATATGTTATAACTGGCACCTATAACTTTTTTTTTGTGGTAATCATGCAATCTGTCGTAAACTATGAGCAGATGTGTGATGAGCAGCTTGTCATATAGAGTTCATCATCAGTAGGACATAACTCTTGAAATGATTTATAGTCTACTACTTGAGACTATCTAGTTGCATGATTTTGCATCGCTTTAGTCGTCCTCTGTCGTCGAAAGTTGTGAGTTGTCGTTGATTAGGATGATTTTTTAGTCTAGTTTTGTATTTAAAGCTAAAAGATATAATTTCCTCTTTCACTGTGTTTATTTTCAAGTACTTATGCAACTCATCGATTCTTATAAACCACGGAGCATTTGCTAGGTGCTTTAAGATGCCGTTTTGAGCTCTTTGAATCATAATAATGTTGGAGTTGCAGGCTGATCCCCAGAGTTGGATACCATAGGTCCATATAGGTTTGAGTACAGTTTTGTAAATTAACAACTTATTGTCTAATAACAGTCTTGAATTTCGGCCGAACAACCAATTTAACCCTCTAAATGTTAGGGTTAGCTCATCTCTTTTGGTGGCTAAGTGTTTCTTCCAATTCAATCTGTGGTCCAAATGCATACCCAGGTATTTTACTGATTCTTGGTGGGGAAGTTGGTTACCATCCAGGGTCACTGGTGGGCAATTCTCTTTTCTTAACGTGAATGTTACCTGCACAGACTTTGCTGCGCTAGCTTTAATTTTCCATTTTTTGAGCCATTTGTTTATGTTGTTTAAGCTATGTTACAGTGCTTTTGAAGCCTCCTGGGACATTTGTTGGTAGCGAGAACTGCTGTGTCATCTGTAAAAGTGGCAATAGTCACTCCTGGGGTCTGTGGCAAGTCCGATGTGAATATTGTACAGTACAGGCCCAAGAACTGAACCTTGCGGTACTCCAGCTTGGATGGTATGGAATTTGGATGTAGAATCATCTTCCTTTACCTGGAATATCCTTTCTGATAGGTACGAATTCAATACATTATAGAAGGTCCTTAACGGCAACAGTTGTTTAATTTTGCACATAAGACCTTTGTGGCAAACCTTGTCAAATGCCTGTTGTACATCAATGAAGGAAGAAAAGCAATACTGAGGAACAGTATTGCTTTTCTTCCAGCATTGTTCTGATAACATAACACACTGTGAATTTGTTAGTAGCATGCATTTTGTAGTAGCATGTTGTTGCCTTAATCCAAACTGATGGTCGGGGATAATTGTTTTTGCAGACAGGATACTAAGCAGTCATTGAAATAGCACCTTTTCCAAGAGTTTATATATTACAGGCAGTAGGCTGATCGGTCTGTATGATGTCACATCATGAGGTGGTTTGCTTGGCTTTTGAATCATTATGATTTCGGATACCTTGTATAGTACGTGGAAGTATCCAATTCCTACCTACTACTACCTAGCTATCTCTTGTTGTGTCGCAGTTCTCAGAGGCAAGTCTAGTTGAATAATCTAGTTGCTAAGTCTCATTTCAAGATACTGTCTATTTCTTCATTTGTAAATGTATCAGCTTCGTTACTTGTGAATACCGTGGCTAGGTAATTCACCAAGAGTTCTACTTTCTCTAATTTTGATCTAGCCCATTTGTTACTTTCTTTACGGAGGGGCGGTTTGGGGTTTTGTGGCTGGTTGAAGCTTTTACAGGGACGCCACAATAAGTAATTAGTGGCTTTAGTGATAGTAAGTGACTCTAGGTAGGTTTCCAATGTTGCATTTAGTATTTCCTTCAAGGTATCCTTCAATTTTCTTATGGCTTTATTAAGGGCTCTTTTATCATCTGGATGCCGACTGTTGTGCCAAACCCTTCTCAGTCTCCTTTTGTTCAGTATTTGCTGCCTAATATTCGATGGTACCATATTTTGTCTTGGCGACTTATTGATGGATTCTGATATGCATTGCCAGCATGTCGATTGAATTGTCCAAATGAGTTCTTGGGTTGCAAAGTCTATATCACTTGCACACTTCAGAGGAATTCCGAGATTCAGTGTCTTGTCCACTATATCACAAACTGAATCCCAGTCTGTGTGTTTGTTATAGTCTTGGTCTGTTTTCCTTGTTAAGAATTGTGATGCTGACTGTCAGTATAACTGGAATATGGTTAGTAGGATTGTGAAGGCATGATTCTATAGACATAAAGAGTCTAGACAGTCCCTTTGTAATGAAGAAGTCCAGGACATCAGGTAATCGATTGGGATCAGTTGGCCAATGTGTTGGCTCTGGTGTAGCAATAGTGATAAGACAATTCATATCTACACTTTTCTTAAGTTCTCTGCCTCTAGTTGTGTTTATTCTACTACCCCAATGAATGTGCTTCGCGTTCCAGTCACCTCCAGCAATAAATCGGTCTCCTAAGGTGTTTAGGTATGCTGTGAACTGGTCAGCCGTTATTCTGTGTTTTGGGGGGCAATAGATAGAGGAAATATTGAAACCCCCATTTTTGCCTTCCATAGCAATAGAAGTAGCTTGTGTGCTATCCTAAACTGTGGAAGTTCATAATGTTTGAGGATTTTATGATGATTACTGTTCCTGCGTGCACAGTTCCATCGGGATAGTTTGTATTATAGATATTATAATTTCTTATTTTCATATCACTCCTTGTAGTGAAGTGTTTCTGAAATTAATAATACATCTACCTGGTGTAGCTGTAGTAGGATTTCGACTTCGCTTTTGTTGGGGGTTAAGCCATCTTTGTTCCAAGTTGCTATTTTCGTGTACTTATTTGGATAGTTTGTTTAGCATTGTTGTTATGAGATTCAATAGAGTGCTCATTTGTTGTAAGGTCATTTCTAACTTTTCTGATTGCTTTATAAAGATTTCTTCAATAGTTTTCATTGTTGTTGAGTATGGATCTCTGTTCAGGTTGGTATCTTTAGCATTATGCCTTGTGGCTTCAGCATAGGTCATCTTATCTGCTTTCATAGACTTTCTGTCCTCAAGCTGTACTGGTTGTGGTGAGTCTTCTCTGTCAGTTCTCCTTTTGTTATTCTGAATTGTTCTCCTACTCCCTGTGAGTGACGGTTGTCTTGGGATGTTTGATTGATTATTTATTTTTCTGGATAGTATTTTCTGATATACTTCATATCCTTTATAATTAGCTGGGTGGGGCCCATGGCATAAGGCACAAAGAGCAGGTGTTTTTCTGTCTTTTTTGGACATTCTGATGTTTTATGTGAATTTGCACATTTTACACAGCGGTATGGCCTCCTAAAGTAGTTTTTGGAGTGGCCATACTGCTGGCATCTTTGGCATTGTACCACAGATTTTTTCTTCTTGGGATATTCAATAGTGACTATTTGATGGTGTACGCATTTAATATTCTTGGCTAATTTGTTATTAGGCCCAGACTTGAGGTTTATGAAGAATGTTGACGTAGATTTTTTTCTGGACCATACTTAGAAACGGTATTTAGAAACTTACGATTTCGCCAATCACTGTGTTTCCGGTGTTTTCAAAAGCTTCTTTTATAGCATTAATTGTTGTAGAGTGGTGGAGGTCTTTGATGACAAGTCGGAAAGGTCTTTCACTTTTGGTGTTGAAAGTGTGACCTCTAAGATTATGTTCTCGTACCACTTAGATAAGTTTTTTTGTATATTTCAACATCTGAGCTATTGATTCTTATCTGGTTTCTATTAATAATCTTATAGGTGTACTGTGTTCTCTCAGCAGATGTTTCTAGAAGGGCTGTCAATTTGTTAACATCCTCTACTCCATATAGGATTATTGGTGGTCGTTTGCTACTACGTGATGTAGTATTATTTCTACTTTATTTAAATTCTTAACCACGACCTAGTTTTTTTTGTATGACATCTTCAGGTAGGCAATTTGTAAAGATTGAAAATGTCATACAACGAAATCTATGTCGTGGTAAAGAATTTAAATAAAGTAGAAATAATGCTACATCCGTAGTTTCTAAATGAAATGTAAAATTCAATTGCCTATTGATATAAGATAACTTTTATCTGTTGCCAATAAACCCATTCTAGAATGAATTATTCAGTACGTAAGAAAGAACGACATCAAAATATAGGATCTTTCATATTTATATTTGTGGTTATTTCTGTTTTTATGTTTGTATATCTGTATATGTTTATTTTGTACTCTTGTATATATTGCAATTTCTTTTTTTTTCATTTTATTTAGTCGTAGCCTTACTTCTTACGTACGTTGTAGCCTACTTCTTGTTTAATTTTTGTTTCACTGTATGGTTGATTTAATTTTTTTAACAAGCAACAATGACAGATATCCGAAATATGATTTAATCTGTGTTGCTTAGCCTTTTTTCCACATCTGACATTGGCAAAGGTTCTCTATGGACAGAATGCCATATAATGAAAGATAAAGATATGATATTTGGTTATTATATAATATTGTTTTGTTTTAAATACACAATATGAGTACAGTTAACTACAGAGGAACATAATTCTGTTCACTTCAATGTTTTTCTATAATAAAAATTTATTTTAATTGTAATCGAATGTATTACTTCCAGCTTTTCCTGCCTCACTCTTTTTAAATGTATTCTCAATGTTGTGTATTTTATTCACCAAATATTAACCAAGGTAATTTAATTAATCTGAACATAACACACAGAATTATACCTATGTGTATACATGCACATAGGTATAATTCTGTGTGTTATGTATAGTAAATATATATATATATATATATATATATATATATATATATATGTATATATATATGTATATATGTATATATATATATATATATATATATATATATATATATATATATATGTATATATACCCTATTTATGATGATTAAAACATTTTGTTTGATTGTTTTTATTTTTCTTGTATTCATTTAATTATATCATACTTCTCTGTTATCACATTATTTGTTTCTAATATTTGCTTAGGACAAGAAATTTGTGGTTATTTTTATGATCTTGTATGTATAATAGAATTAATGGAGTTTGTTATCTAATTTTTCAGGCAAGAAGTACATTAAATATAGAGAATATAGAAATTAGTCTCCGTTATTTTGATTGAAATATATTACCTTGATTAATTGGCTCTAAATGTTAAATTGGTTTATTCTGCTTTCCTTATATTTTATCTTTCGTTAATATTTTCAAAATCAAAAAACACATAAAATCACCATTTACGATTTGATTCCTTGAAGCGTATTGGAAACACCTTATCGTTAGTTAATGTATATATCCATATAAAGATGTCTATTAGTTCTAATTTGATAAACTTACATTTCAATAGATTATATACTGATTATGTAAAAATGCAAAATATTTAATCAAAATATCTGATTATAATTTTCAACTTTGAAATAGCATGTTGCAAAAAATACCACTCACATGTTTGTTAAGTTTTAAAAATTACTGAATCTTTTAGCTACACATAACATTTGTATAATGAATGTTCTGTATCGCCGCATATATTTGTAAATTCAGTCCGAGTTGATGGATTGCCAAACACGGTATCTATCCCAAATTTTCTACTGTCACCAATTTCGTTGATTTTATGGATTATGTAGGTAAGAAGTTAGATCGTACTCTAATTGAAAATGCTGGAGAAAATATTAAAAATGTTTAATAACATTTTGTGTTACAAAATGTGTGGTTACCATCCTCATTCATTATCTTCAGATTTTATACCATGAATAGTGAGTTGTAATTCTTCCTAACTCTGAGAGGAATTGCTGGTGATGATATATTTTTTTAAATTTATTAAATCATTACGTCGATAATTTTTTTGTCTTGAGTTCACTTAAGAGGATTAAGTCATTAGTTCACTTAAGAGATTTACCAGTGTATTGTCGCGAGTTGAGCCCAAGTTGGATGTTTTGCTGCTCCGTGGACTGCTTCAGGTATGTGGTTATGCAATTGCTTGGTAGTTACTATTGAACACTAGTTAGTGTAATGTAATGTCTACTTAAATTATCACATTTTTCCCATCTTCTCCGTTTCTCTTTGTATTTTACTTTTATCGTTAAACAATTTGTGTTTATAATAAATGAACATATCCAATGCTTTGGGATTTGGGAGTAAGAATGGTAATCTAATCTCGTATTAGTATTGTACACACACACACACAAATATATATACATATATACACACATATAGACAGATATACATATATATATATATATATATATATATATATATACATATATATATACCACAGATACAGAGTAACATCATGAAATCTTTTAATCTTTTGATAAATAATTGACAATCAAGAACGACAATACTTCATAAGACATGTAATTATGTTTAACTTGATAGTCCTCATGGTAGCAATAATTTATAAACTCAAAATTTCAATTATGCGACTTTAAAAATAGAATAATGAGAGAAAATAAATCAATATATCCAGATTATTTTAATTATTACTTTAATGTATTTTCAGTAAATATTATTTCCCAAAACACAAGAATCATAATTTATTGACAGAGCCAGTGAATAAGATCTTATCACCATGAAGAAGGTAGAACGCAAATGGACGGTTAGCGTGGAATTCCTCATAATGTGGTATTTGTATAGAAACCGCTACAGCACCTACGAAAGCTGTGAAAAAAGAACAAAGTCAGTCACAATTATGTACACGTTGTATGAAGTAATTCATAGCTGGAGGTACATAATTACCCCTCAGTACTTGAAGTTAATTAAAATGTGAAAAAATATAAAGCTGTATAATTAGAAACAAAATATCCGCAATAGCTATCCATGTTCTTGAAACATTATCCAACAACGATAAAGACAATTAATAATTAACCTATTTAATGGAAAATCATTCAATATTTTAAAAGAATAATAAATATATGTTCCGATGTTGTACTAGGCCACACAAAGTTTGATTGCTAGAATAAAATTGAATAAATAGCACCTCATAAACTATGTGGTCCGTTATTCTGTAAAAGGTATGTTGGGCTATATGGGGAAGGGGGCATCTGTATCTGTTTAGGTAATTTTACCCTATAATTTGATTTATAAAATTTTTAATAAAAAGACAAAACTCGTAGATATTTATAAATTGTCAAAAATTAACTTATTTAATTTACCCTAACTTTTTTGCATATAATTCTAATGCTTTATAGTTTGAAGTAAATTTGTCGACACAATCAAAACTAAAAGGAAAAACTCCATTGGGATAAAAATGTTTGTGTTCATAAGCGATGACTAGCTACGCGGGGGACAAGAGAAGGCCTAAGCGGAATCACATACTATAAATGCCATAATTGCCCCTTGCTATATAAATGCCCAAAGATAAAAAATATGGACTAAAATTCAACATCTAATTACTTTTTTTCTTTCATTTTGTATTTGTTTATTGTATTTGATTTCATGAATATAATTTAATAAAAAAACATATATTTTCCACATTTGACATAATTTATAGCTAGGAACGATTATTATACAAGACTTGCTTTTGGTAACGTTAAAAGTAATTATTGTGTTTGTAATGGAATAAACCTACATTATTTTCACTGAAATAGTATAATATTGACATACAATAAAATAGAATAAATTGAATATATCTTTGTGCTAGATTAGGAACTTTTTGTCATTCTAGAATTTATCATTCATTTATATATATATTAGGACTATTTCCAGGACATCTAGACCTAAATGGTTTTAGAGTGAAAAAATTAGTAATTTCAAGAATATTCAATCAAAAATTATCGTGAAGCAACATAATAATAATTATGAAAATGCGCAGATGCACATTTTCATTTTTTGCAATATAGGTATTACCCGTCAAACACTTGGAACGTTTTTTGATGGAAATATAGTGAAGGAAAAAAACGGAATGCACCTGACGAAACGTCAACGTCAGGTTAACATCATGAACTTAAATGTGTTACCTACTTTTTCGATCTGATTTCATGATTCCGATTAGAATTTACTATAATTTTTTTTGCAGATCTTTGTTACTAAGACATTTTTTAAGGCATATTTGATTTACATCCGCTTAGTTTTAGGGGATCCATAAGAAATAACTTGTTTTTAGAAGAAAATATTGTAGCGTATGTGCTATTTCACGAGACGTGATTTAACAAAGGTAATACAAAATTTATTCAACATTGTAATTTAGAGTTAACAAAATTATTGAAGAAATCCTCAGCATTCGAATGTATGAAATAAGATTAAGCAGCTCTATCTATATTGCACGTGTATAAATATATAATCGAATTTAATTTGAAATGTAATGATAATGGTATGTTCGATGTGTACATTTCTATCCGAATCTTTCAGATTGAAATAGACTAATGGTTTATTAAAAATACTATAAATATATATAATTTACGTACGTCATTTCAGTTTTATTGAAAGTGTCAATGAATTATTTTATATAAAAATAATTGTTTTTTTACTTTGTATATCTAGCTAGTTTAAAAATCTACGAATATTTTATACACTTTAACATGAATGATAGGGTACGTTTTTAAATTGTCATTTGTACAAATAATAAAACAACTGCGAGGATTGGTCTATGCGCGCATCACAACGAAAAGCCTGGATAGATTTTAAAGTTTTATAATTTTATATCTTCAGAGAGGTACTAGTCTCAGAGAGAGACTCATTTAAAACACTGTATTTACCTAAATTCATTGTTTATAGTGTCTATGAGTTTTAATTTATAAGTGTAATCGATGTAAGCTGATAAGCTCTTCAAAAAAAATTAAAAAAACAATTCTTCATCGTCATATACGTTTTACTTTTTTAAAGAAATTTGTTGTTACAGAGCTTCTGATGGAATTCTTTTTTGGTTTCCTCTTTTTGTTGATGACAGGCTGAATGAGGAACAAATGAAATGCAACTTACCGGTAGCTGCCGCAGCTTCTGCACCTTCTTCATTAACCTCAATAAAGGCCTTCTGTATGCCCTTGCTGACGAGTAAACGTTCCGAAGTAATCTTTGTCAGTTGAGAAGTATCGCCATCGAAAATACTTTTAATGCCAAGCTGTCAGGGTTTAAATTCATATATTATAAGAATTGTCATTGTAGTTTTTAAAGTAAACAATTGAATCTTAACTTTTTTCAGTTTTGCTAAGGAAAAAGGGACTGTTTGGGTATTTTGTTTTGTTTGTTTTTTATAATAAATTATTTATCTTTAATTGTTTACCAACATTCCCAATCATTTAGTTAATTATTCAGTACTCTAGTCAAGAACATGACTGTATGGCCCAATATTGTAACATAACAATGCTAATAACAAAAAATCTATAACAATCAGTCGTTTGCACCCAGTCACTTTCTTTAGACTGCATGACTGCGTATGATACTTTCAAACATTATTTTGATGTAGCTTGGTTTGTTTTCTGAAGTTTAGTTTGTTTAATTCAAGTATATTTCTGTAATTCCATTTTGCAATAGAATATAGTTCACTATGATACATTGCAACATACTTTCTCGAACTTTTTCGAACATTTTCATGTTGTCTGCAATATCTCGTCATCACATTTTGTTTTAATATAGGTTTTATGATTTAAAAGTTTAAATTAAAAATGTACTTTTCTACATTTTGTGAAAAAAATCTTATACATCCTATGTTATACATCCTATGTATTATACTACAGTAAAACTGATATCAATGGCAAGTATTCTTTTTGTACCGAACCCTGAAAAACAAACAACTTCATTAAATTAGTATGGTTTAATATCTATCGCTCTTATCTAACTACATTGTTAAGTATTTCTATCTGTGGTCTAGTATTTTTACTGCAACCATAAGCTGCTTGCTTTTGTATACAGTATTAGCTGTTATCCGAGACTGTCCATGTGGGAGACTATCCATATAGCTATATATATATATATATATATATATATATATTTATATGCATATAATACTTTACACTACTTTGTGGAAGCTGCTGTGAAAAATCCATTCATATCTTCATTAAAGGAAAAATCTACCCTCCAAATTTAAGGCTTCAAACACCAGTAATGTGTGTAAATAAAAAAATACATTTGCTCATTTTCTTAGATGGTACAAAAATAATTTCTTAGTTATTTTTCGATAGCCAGGGACAGATACAGGATGTTGAAATGTTAGTCAATTGGTCATGTCTTTATACGTCATTGGTTAATTTGTGGAATTTGAGTATAGAATCAATGTTTCATAACTTTTTTACATTGCATCAACAATATGTGTTTAAGAAAACATTAATATGATTATTATTGAAGAAATACTTTTACAACTTGATAAATATATACTGTCTATATGTTTCCTATGTAGGGATGGAAAAACGTGTCAACCCAAAAGGTTTGTCAATAGGACAGGGTGGAGATGAACCTGGAACCTCACAACCATTTTCACATGAGAAGGCTAATGAGGAGGTTAAGCAATGCTTTTGTTATTGAATAAAAATATATTTAAAGGAATGGTATATTAACATAAAATATTGCACATTCCAGGTCCAAATGTCATCCAAGGAAATGGAATCTAATGAAAAATTATTTGTTTTGTGATAGAGAAAATTAAAACAAATTTTGTGTTACGTTCGCAATGCTTCTGTTTTGGTAGTTGTCATCATTTACACAAAATTATTGTTTTCTACCCACTCATGCTCTCCATAATATATAACATTAAATAAGTATCTTTAAAATCCACAGAGTGACCGTTTAATATTGAAGCGTATATTTACTGTTAGGTAACAAAATCACCTTCAGACTATGTTGGGACAAATAGATAAAAGGTTAGTTCTATTCCAAATAGATTCATGAGGTCATTACAACATAGACTGGAAAATCTGTTTCTCTATACCTGTATTATTAGATGAATGATACCAACGATCAACGGTTAGAAAATTTTTTTTTTTCTCAAAACAGATTTTAATTTTTTACTAAATTGCTTAATTCACTTCCATTAAAAAGCTGACAAGTACTTGAACAAGTGAAATTATAATTTATGTAACTCAAGATTTGCATGCCGATCACACCTTGAGGTGAGACATGGGGTCAGGTGCGGAAGGCCTATCACACCGCAGGATATTTGCTTTATAAATTCTATGACCAATGCATAGCTGTCATTGGTGCTGAAACATTGTTTATACGTGAACATTGTATGCGATGACTCTAAAGTCAAGTATGAAACCGCAGTTTTGTATTTTGGTGCTTATTATTGTTGATTATGAATTTAAAATGGACGTGGTTGCATTCAGCAATCAAGTTATTAAAGTTAGTGTTTTCACTTCTTCATTATCAAGGGTTTTTGTTACTATTAATGGTGCAGGAACATCTGGACTATAAAGTATATATTTAAAACAGTGCTCTTCGTTATCACAGATTATTTATGAATTTTTTGATAGTGATGTAAAATTTGCTTCAATCTGAATCTTCATACTGTGTCCTTTTGTGTTATAATAACATTGCTATGATAATGATGATTGCTATGGTTTTGTTCTTCCATCCGAAGAATTGGATCCCCAAAAAGTCTTCCGCCAAACTAACTCTACTTCTACCGCACATAGTATAATGAAAACTACAATTTGCATAATATATTTCAGAATGACTGCACTTTCTGCTTTACGATTTGTACCAAATAAACGCAATAATTTTAAACTTGTGTCAGCTATTTGTGAGAATGGTAAAAATATTAGTAAGTACAGGGATTTAGTTCAAAAGTGCTAATAAGTTGAAAGGGCGCGTTTAACTAAGATATGTCTCTGTCATATAGAAATGAGACGTCTAATTACGTATTATTCTCAAAACTCAATTGGTGGATTGTGGTGGGTCTGTGAAGTAAAATCTTCCTAAAACCAAAAACCAACACAATCATAAAAATGTTTTCCTACACAGTCGTCATTAATCATCTCGTTCAAGTTGTGAAATTAACATTAAATTATTTATTAAATTCTGTAATAATCCTTATGCATATCTATTGTTTATTGACCAAGGATACCTAATGAATATGTATTGGTTTTGAAATAATGAGTTATAGTTATAAATAATAGAATCTGACAACACCAACCCGTTAATAACCTATAAATTCAAATTAACTTCGAAAACACCGTGCTTTACTAATAGCCAATATAAATCTGTAATAGTATAATATTTGTACATTTCTTAAACAACACCACAAAAATACAAGATTAAATTAAAAAATAATTCAAACCTCAGGAAGAATTTTATTTAAATCCAAAGTTGTCTCGATTTTAAATTTGGGTATTGTGACATCAACCTTCCGTGATCTCATATTGGTAACAATATTCTGTATATTGTTTTCTGTAGCCAATTTAGTCTGTAGAGCCTGGAGATTGTCACCTTCGTCAGGCAAAGCAAAGACCATAGACATTTCCCCTCCCTCGTAAGGCAGCTGAAGAAACTGTCAAATAACACAATAGTACCAATGAAAATAATATCTATTAGTGATCACATATCCTCAATACTCTGAAAATAATACGTCAAACTCATAGTATGAACCTCATATACATTATATGACATGTTAACGTACATTTATGTGGCAAGTTATATTTATATTATAATGGATGGCAGAACAAAATTTTTCCTCGTAAATATCATTTGAAAAGAGTCATCATATGTAAAAATGTGGCGTATTACAAAATAAACTTTTTTCCTTTTACATAAGAAAATTAGAAAACTCTCAATTTGAATATTTATAGGATTTAAATCAATTGTTCCAACAATATTTTTAAAACTGAAAAAATGAAATGCAATGCTTTTATTGACAATGTTGCTACAATTATTTAATGTGGTATTGTTTCAGTATGGTGTTTCGCTTAATTGTACCAATTCTTATACCATCATCTTAAACCAGTCACTTCTTAATCAAACTTGTTTGATTAGAATAATTCATCAGGAAAGCTTAACATGGTTCAAATGTTGAGATTTTTTTATATTTCCTACATAGTTGTCATTGTATTAAGCGATGTTCTTTCAGACAGGACAAGAATATTTATTTATTATTTATATTCTTTTCAAGTAAATTGCACTCAACCTGCATGAACAATCATATATGTAATATACTGTGATTAAATATGTCTACAGATGGGGATATCCCATGAATATTACCATTTTTAAGATACATACAGGTGGTGGATGTTACACACTTTTGCTGAAGCTTATATTTATAGCACTCTTCACTACCATTTTTCACCACATCTTTGCATTCTTCAATAATTAGTATAAAAAGAGAAGTCATCTGAAAGACACTCACCTTTGCATTAAGACTGAAGTCATGAACATAGAGAAAATTTCTGTGCGAACTCATGGTGGGAACCATTGAAAATGCTCCATTACTCGATTGGAAGGATTTGTTTTCTGTCAAGTCCTTTTCGAATTTCTCTTTCCATGAGCCCTGAAGAAGTGCACAATTTATTTATCATGGACATTATGAGTAGCATTTCTACTGTGTTCATCAAAAACCAAGTTACATAATAGTAGATTCAAGCTTCTAGATTCAGGATTCCAGATTCAAGCTAACGTTTATTGTAATATCGTTCAATGTGTGCAATCATTTAACTCAATGACAATTATACAAAGCTTTATATTAATAAATAAAAATATAAATTTTAACTCTTTCATAAAAATATAAATTCACAAATTTTTTATTGCTATGTTAATAGGCCCACTTTGATTTACCTAACAATTTATTATTGTAAGTTGAATACAATTGAAAAGTTGAATGCAAAAAATTGACCGTAAGTTGAATACAAAAGTTGAAATATAATAATTTATTAATATAATGCCTGAAAAGAATAAAACCCACCAATAACACAATTTGGATGATTTAGACAATATACTTAGAATATTTGTACACTGCTTTTGAATGATATGCATTGAAGTATTATTGAATTTTTTAATATACCTTGAAGTAAATAGCATTAATAAGAACCAGACGAGTTTCTGGAGTAAAGTCATCAGGTGATAATAGTTTCTGTATACGGTTATTTGTCTTTGATTCCACCTGAAAAATTTATAAGCTTGGTTATAATTCATTGTTGAAAGAAAAATTTCGAAGGTGTGTTAATATTCTATTATGTTAATTACTGACCCATGTATTGACAACTTTGGCAGAATTTTCTTTATCGATGAAATCAAGAGATTCAATGCCAGCATTGAATACATCTACGCTGTCACGCTGGAAATTGGAAATCAGCTTTACTCCATCCTTTACATATATTTTATTTGCCATATCCAGAGTTACTCCTTTGACATCTTTCACTTGCTCAGATAATGCCTTGAATGATGAGCGTGTCTGTAAGAAAATTAATTTAAAAGACTCTTAGTGTGTCATCTGATTTTGCTAATTCCTTTACCTATTATATGGTTTTTGCATTATTAGCAGTTCATAACCTGGTCAAATAACCTTGTTTAACATCAAGCAGTTACAAACAAAAATTGATAAGCCAATTAATGTAGAAAAAACAAGGTTTCTCTCTATTATTGACATGTAAAAGATTTAGTCTCATCTGTGACTTATAAATTATTCACTTCTCACCTTTTCATCATCAAACAGAACTAAAATTAATTTGAAATCGTGAGGAATATTCTATGATTTAACGCTACTTCAAATGCAAATTGCAGATTGTCTTGACCAACAAATTCTATTTGAGACTGTTGTAAAGGAGATAAAAAATGCAACTTTTAGATGCGCCCAGCAGAATTGAACAAAAATTGAGAGTGAAGAATTCATCAGAGTACTTAATAAAAATTAACAAAACAATTTAACAATAATTGACGGTAGAGAACCGACTCATCCAGAATTATATCAGTTTGCAGTTAACCTTTTTTTTCGGTCTTACGGGAGAGCTTATTTAAAATGTTTTTCCAAATGCGTGAATATCTCAAAATGAGTATAACATGATAATTTTGTGAATGCGGAATTCATGAAAAGATTACCGAGACAGCATATATTTAAAAATAATTAATTCCATGGGAATGTTGACAGATGTCGATAAAGTATTAAATTAGACCAATAAATTTATAAATTGTTATGTACCATTTTGTATTGTGGAAATAAAACTTATTTCCATTATACGATACAAGATACTTATAAAATGTTATTTTTGTTTCTTAGGAAGTCTACTAAAAATGTTTTCATGGAATTCCAGTCACAAGAATTTCATAAAAATACAAGTGAGATCACAATACTTGCTGTTGAATATATTTGGCGTTAATTTTGTAGAAATTCATTATTCACAATTAAATGAAATTATGTGATATAGTATTATTTCTAGTTATTTAAATTCTTTACCACAACTTAGGTTTGGTTTTTATTGCCCACCTGAAGGTGTTGTCATACAACGAAATCTAGGTTGTGGTAAAAAATTGAAATAAGTAGAAACAATACTAAATCACGTAATTTCATTTAATTGTGGACAATACTCGCTGCTAAAGAGCAAGAAGTTTCTATAACATGAATGCTCTTATTATGTTTTATTTAATTGTTTTGACACTAAAAAATATTCATGTTTTATTCAATTTACGGCAGTGTTTTTAAAACCACAGTTTTAGTTAATTTTCATTCTATAAATAAAATGATAAAAATGGGTATTTATTACATATTTTAAACAATAACACAAAAATTAACTATTACTACTTATAAAAACCAATATATCATTTAACTAACTCCTTCAAATTTCTGTAATAATTATTCTAAAATAATACACATTTATGTATCAAAAAATATAAACATGTGTCAAAAAAATTATTAATATCTGATAAATGATATAAAAAATATTCTACTATATATTGTGCAAAAGTTAAATGAAAGATAACCACACATCATTTTGATATATCATAGGTACATAAATAGTTTACATAAATAGTAAACATATCATAGTGACAAGGGTATTTCCTGCAAGCATTGTGGTATGTCTAGGTTGGCTGGTGTGGAGGACATGAATTTTTTGCATATACATACACGTCGAACCAACCAAGATTTTATTCGTAGAGTTAAAAATAATACCAATCCTAAATACACTCGGTTGAGATCAACTGACACATTTAGTGTTTTATATCATCTCAATAAAATGTCTGTCAAACTAAAATTACTTATAAACTTACAAATTGGTCATTAGGTAAGTCCAATGCGTTTAGCAACTCTTCGTGTGTGTGGGATTCCGCTCCTAGCGTCAGTAGAGCGAGGAGCACCTCCACTGAGAGTGGTGACATGACAGTATTCTTGTTTGGCTGTTGTTTAGCCACTTCCTGTAAGAATGAAATATTACTGATAATGTCACTGCAGTAGATAATTGAAAGTTATTCAACTGAAATATAAAAAGTTTTTTTTTAAATGAGCATAAATATTAATATTTATAGAATTAATCTTACAAGATTTGATATTTTAATGTTTTTTAACTTTAGTTTTAATATACTATGTAGCATAATTTTTTAGTTCCACCCATAAATATTCCAAATATACATAAGAATTAAAACTATTAATAACTGAGTGCACTTAAAAAATAAAATAACACAACTATCAAACTTACATTATGGAAAGAGGCAGAAAACTTGGCAATCTTTGCACTCAGTTGAACAGCATCATTATTCTCTGACGTCGGACCGCAAAGGCCAGCTGATATTACAACGCTGGCTAGTAGGAATCCTATTGTGGATAAATATTCAGTTTTAACTATAATGCATTCTATACATGACAATGTTGTGAGGAAACAAACACAAGTGCCAGCATTCAATAGAATATGAACCTCGAATCTTACAATATTTAGATCTAGCAGTTTTATTTTAGACAGTAAGGATTAATTGGTATCCCAAAGTTTCCTAAAATGTTCAGAACCATGAGGAGACTACTTTCTCTTACTGCCGTTGTAAATATTGCCAAGGATACTTGCCAACACTATATGAAAAAGTTCTTAGTATATTCAGTGACCAAAACGTTAACAGAGAATCATAATAAAATATTATGTGACATTTCAAATTGTACATTTCATTTCAACTTGGTAGAAACCTATCAAGACGAAATGAAACAATTTTGCATGATTTTTTAACATGGACAAAATCTAATTCTATTACTTCAGTACCAAGATTGAAAAGAACTTAATAGGTTAGCAAAGACCGCCTTCATTAAGACCTAAAAATTCAAAGACACAACCTCAGTGCAAGATGGATCCAGTTTTTTTAGGATACAAAAAGTTGAAATGTGGTGAATTATTAAGAAAATTTAACTATTAATACTAGCTCGTACTACTGGAATGAATGTACTAGATGGAAATAAGAAAATCAAGAGAAACGATCAAGAAGCAAGGGCGAAGGAAATTGCAACCAGGAGGTCTCTTTGCCAAGTATTTTCTTTCATCTCATTTGCCTGGGTTTTTATTCTCTCCTGTAGCCTAAACTATTTGCTGAATAATCAAGTGCGTGATGTTATTGAATTCATCTTAGCTTTATGTCACTAAACATAGTCATTTGTAATCCAATATGTTCGACGATGAAAAAGAGTGAGTCTAATCTACCTATGAAAAGCTTCTTACTTTGCTCATCCCCAAGCATCATACTGCCTTCTTCCAAAGCTTATTCACAATATATGCTAAACTGTCAAATTAGTAACACCTGGACATAAGAATTACTCCCTCTACATAAGTATCAAGAATCATCTAAAAAGTTATATCTCTTGAAATTCCTCATAATACTTTACTTCCTTTTTTCTTCCATGTCTTATTTTCGTCCTACATACAATGTGTTTTGAAGGTTTAAATATATGAGTATGTGCATATGTATGTGTGAATATAGGTATACATATGTGTATATACAAACACACACACACACGCACACACACACACACACACACATATATATATATATATATATATATATATATATATATATATATATATATATATATGTTTATATATGAATATGAAATGCATCTAAGTACCTATGTACATTTATTTTATTTCTTTTACTGTTATTTAATTGCACAGGTTAATGTAGTCTACGACAATACCATTTATTGTTACTCTAATGTTCTAGTTACTTGTAAGAAATTGCTCTCGTAGTGATAAGTTCTCTTTAACTTTCAATTCTGTATGTTGAAGTCTCTGAATAAATAAGAAAATAAATATTGTTTATGCTGGCCTGAGAATTTTGATCAGAAGACTCAAACAGTGCTTCTTCGAATGTGATATTTAGTGGTTGTCTATAAGAAGTTTGTGTAAGAATATAAATATTTATATTCTGTTTTGTAATTGTAGCTCGGATTATTTATCTATTAAGTTGATCAAGTTGACAATTCAATTAAATGTATTGTAACTAAAAATGTAAATTATTTTAAGTTCGCTACAGAATACTATTGTGAGTATGTTCGTCACGGTCCAGGCCAGTTCTTAGCGATTTGCCTATGTGCATACAATGTGCGAATATTAAGAAATAATATGTGTACATTCTTGGAAATAATATGGAAACATTGAACATTTGACTACGAAGACAAGTGTCTTCGTAGTCAAATTTTCAATGTTCTCTGGTAAACTTTCAATGCATAAAAACTTTTATTATTAAGAATGTACACATATTATTTCTTAATATTCGCACATTGTATGCACACAGGCAAATCGCTAAGAACTGGCCTGGACCGTGACGAACATACTCACAATAGTATTCTGTAGCGAACTTAAAATAATTTACATTATAATCACTTAAACCTTATGTTGGGGACTTATTAGTAATTATTAGCAGTGATAATATCATACCTTTGCTGTGCATAAGTTAGTTAACTGTTCACTTAAATGCCTAATAATGACAATAGTTACTTTCTTTACCTTGACAAAAATTTCATAGTTCTATGGGGGTGTTGTTTTCCAATTTTCTCTGATGTGCTACAATGTCTGCTATAAATTTGTTGAAAGTACTTACTCAGAGCAATGTTTTTATATTTTTGGAATGAAGTGCCTTATGACACGTTACGAGCTTGGCAAATGGGAGCTAGCCCGAAAAAGTGTAAGATTTCAACCGCTACTTTTGTCACAGAATAAAAGTGCAAAATTTCTACCGAAATTTTTCTACAATATAAGTGTTTGTGTGTTTACAAGTGTATGTTAAATTGTTTTTCTTCTGGCTTTCTATTGTAAGCCAATCATATGTCAGATCTTTTCCAATTCGGTTAGTATTTATTTGTATTATAAGTTATAAATGATTACTTTTTATTTTATTAAATAATAAAAATTGATAAATATATAACAATAAATTGTGCTGACATATTTCTTTATTTCAGTTATTAATTCAACTTTATTTAGATTGTAATAGTAAATTTAATAATTCATTACATCTATTTAAATTTTTAAAATAATTAAGTTAAAAATAATTTTACGTTTAATTTAATTAATTTAATAATACAATAAAATAATAATAATAAGATTAATAATATAATAATAATAACAGCTTCACAGCTGAATAGTCCTACACTTTATTTTCCTGCTGGTTTTCTGTTGCAAGCCAAGCATCTGCCAGACTGTTTTTACTGTTTATATTAAATTGAATGCTGACAATTCATTTAAATTTTTAAGATAATATTATTTAATTATAAAATCAATCTAAATTTAATTTAATATTTTTTAAATTTAATGTAACTCCAACGGGTATTTTATTCCATTTTAAAAGACCTATTGAATGAAACTAGTTGATGGGGTAAATTTTTTACCCTATTTTTCCTTATAAAAAAAAATGTTTGGTCAGAGGGATGATGATTTCTAATCCCTCTCACTCCCAAATTTGTGTAGTCACAATCTCTTTCCTAACCAAATTTCATCATAATAGGTCCAAAAATAAGAGAATAATTGAACAAGGACATATAGACAAACAGACAGATGAACACAAATGACCAAACTGTATGTAACTTGGTGCCTTGCTCGGTATAGAATCTTATACATACCCCTGTATATATAAGTAAATAAATTTACATATTTATTAAAAATACTATAAAGTAATATATTAAGAGCGATTTCTGTTTCTTTTCAAAGCCACCATTATTTTAAATTAAAAATTAGTTTCATAAATTTCTACTAGATGAGTTATTTTTAATGTATGTTTTTACTTTAATATTTTATTTATATCTGTATATATCATTAGCTGCACTTACGTATATCACTGCCTATCAGGGCTCATCTATGCCCCGGATAGAAAAAAAATTGAAGATCTTGAAATGTATATTAGTGTATTTAACAATTTTTAAATACACTAATTTATTTAATAAATCATAGAAAATATTTAATAAATCATATTTCAGCAAACATTTACGTAAAAAATAATATTATTTTTACCAGTAAGTAAAAGATTATAGCAAAAACGCTCAAACATAATAACGTATCAAGCACCATATAATTTCTAAGTAAACAAGGATTATTTAAATTAACGTGTGTAAACACGAAGGGAATTTCTTCATTAAATGGTGTTGACACTAAGAGATGGAATCAATACGATATGTAGTGAGAGATATGAATTCACTAATAACCTAACGTAATAATTTTAAAGAAAACTGATTTAAATTACAAACACTAAATGTGACATTATTCAGTAACAAGCCGGAGAATACTGCATTAATTTGCGCAGCATAGCATTTAAGGCTATCAATATTTAAGTATTAGATTCACATATTATCTACAATATAGTAAATACTTATCCCACTTTTTTTCACTTAAACTATTATCACTCATTAGATATCCACAAGTCCTAAAAGTATATATCATACGCCATGTCCACCTGAATACTGTAAGCTATGCGATGGTAAAAGTTTCATGTCAATTGAATAATCTGTTTTCATTAGATATTCACAAGTCCTAAAAGTGTATATCATACGCCATGTCCACCTGAATACTGTAAGCTATGCGATGGTAAAAGTTTCATGTCAATTGAATAATCTGTTTTCATTAGATATCCACAAGTCCTAAAAGTGTATTTCATACGCCATGTCCACCTGAATACTGTAAGCTATGCGATGGTAAAAGTTTCATGTCAATCGAATAATCTGTTTTCATTAGATATCCACAAGTCCTAAAAGTGTATTTCATACGCCATGTCCACCTGAATACTATAAGCTATGCGATGGTTAAAGTTTCATATCAAGCTAATGATCTGCTTTTGTGCCCAAACTTAAGAAGACAAAGTAATAAATGAAATTTCCCTCTTTCTAAAATTAATATAATTATTCAATTACATTTTCATTGCAAAGTTGTTACGAAACCTGGTCGCAGGGAAATTTATATTATTTATGTCAACATTAAGCTAGAGGATATACCAACTCAGACTTTTAAAATGGCACGTAATATTGTAAAATGTTTAACGATAGCATTTATATTAACGATAACACGTAATATTAACGATAACATTTAGGTTCATTGGATTAGGTCATTTCGGTTAATTACAATGTTATTCAATCCGCTCCATCTTCAATACTTCAAGGTCGTCAAGAATCGAAAACTTCTTATATCAATTAAGTAATAAATAATAATCATTAAGTTGCCTCCAAGTATAAACAAATTTAAAAAACAAAGTCAACATACTGAGTTGATGCGGTATAGCAACAAGTGAAGGTCAAGGCTTTAGGCATCAAGTATATTTTGTGGTTTGTTTGGTTCAAGATTCGGCTTCGGTCAAGATGTCAACTAACTTACGGTTTCGGCCAGTTCGGTAAAGACCGATGGAAGTTTCATTATCCTAGATATTAGATAGACATTAATTCTCTACCTGTGACAAATTAAAACAAGAAAAGAACTAAAATATTTCTTTATTTTATTGTAAAAGTTTAGTCAATATTCTCTTTGTAACTGAATATGAATTATTTGCGTTTTCATGTTGGATAAATAAAGAAAAAATAATATTTATATATTTATTTGAAATTGCTGTTGGTTCTTACAAAGGTCTCTTCAATTATGCTTATTTTGTACTCATCGCGTATGTTTTTGCGTCAATTACGCGCGCATAATGATTCCGCCAATCTTCTCTTCAAATCAATGACTTTAAATTGTTTATGAATACAAGCTTCAAATACAAAGAAACACACACATGCAGGTTCGGATGTCAAAAACTAATATTTTGAGTTTTTACGGTTTTTAAGCCGGACTAATGCGATACGTTCACTACACGACACCGCATCGACGGAATATATTAATTAAACATGCGCGCGAACAATTTAATACCTCAAAGACATTGTACAGATTATATGAAATATTATTTTGAAATCATTATGTTTCACCCTGACATAATAATAAGTGCTGATCAATTATAAAAAAATTGTAAATCTCTTTTCTACGGTTCCGTAGAGAAACAAGCACCCTTATAGATTCGTTGTGTACGTCCGGCGGTCACAGCCTCAAAATTACTTTATTTTTAGACCTATCTGCATGATATTTAGCAAATAGGTGATTCAAATTAAGACATCGATAAATAGGTATTCAAATATTAAAAGTTTAGCTTAAAGACTGAGTCACTTAGGTTAATGCTGGCAAATATACAAACGTTTCAATATTTTGCTAATTGATTGAGTGGGATTTATCAGTTACCCAAAAGGCACTTTTCATAGGGCGAATGAAAATGACGTAATTTTCCTTTATGACTACCATAAAATAACGCCAAAAGGCGGATTTATTTTAGCCTTTTAGCGAAAGTTACTTATAATTTTTAAAGGGGAGTGACGATACGCTTTGATCAGTTTGTTTAATTTGGGCGTATTTTTATTACGTACTTTATCTCCATAGCTTCCCCTAATTTCCCAATTATAAGTTTACAAAATCAAAAAACATTCCGAACACTTGAATTCAATTGAATTTTCCTATTAAAATTATTTCGGTTAACTTCAATCAAACAATTCATGATACAGATAACTACAAAACTATAATTTTTGCGTATTGCGACGCCCACTTAGACTCGTTTTTTTTCTTAAACTTCCTCTAATCACTACATTGTACATTAATATAAAGTCTAATCTAGTAAATTACTTGCGAAAACTGCAGATTCAGTGAGTGAACACAGTTGGTTTGGATAGTCAAAATGTTTCGGTATATATGCAATACAAACAAATAAACAATTTATGTGGTTGTATAAATTGTATTATATGTACCAATGAAAACTTGATATAATATGTACTTTGCCACGGAGAGTTTAATGGAGTTTTTATTAATTCAAAGATGGATCGTCTGACATTGATTTGTTTTATTAAATCACTCCATATTACATAATGGGCGTTTCACCCCAACGAGACTGAGGACAGATTAAAAGATCAATGTCCGCGGTGCAGTCCCGATCTGGTCCGGAGCAACTTGTCCTGTTCCCAAATTTAACTTTGGGGAAAGCGGTTAGATGAAGACCATTAATTAAAGTAAATAATTAGCGATATATCCCTAGAAATTAACAATCACATGATTATTAAGGGATGTAGCGGTTGATGGATTGACATAATAATTGCATTAATTTTGATAAGGATTACACTGAGAAATTAATTAATAAATAGTTATTTATTCATATATTTTCTTTTACATCTATACCTAGAATGTATTGTTGGACACCCCTAGTAAATCTAACAATTGAAGACATCAGGTCCATGGAAATCATATAGGTACATCTATATAATGAAGCATATCTACAATTATCATAAATGACCAATACTTCAATAAATTGAAATAAAGATATTAGAAATAATAATAGGTAACTGAAATCAAAGTAGATTTTATTAAACGTCTCAATACTTGTTTGTCTCAATGCATCTTAGAATTTTAATTGGTACTGAAAAAAACGTCGCTCGTAAATAGTGAAATCTGACAATTATTTCAAATATTCAGTCGATTTAGATAACAATGATGAATATTTAGTTTAAAAAATGATGTAAAAACTCACCTAAAGCTGGAGAACGACCCATCTCAGCAGCTAGTGCGTGTTGCTCTGTATGCTGCAACAGTCAGAATGGCTCTTCAGTTGCTCAGCTGGGTCATGTTGAGCGAACTCGTATTTATTTGACGTCTCTCTCAGTTCTCGTTTCGTGTTTCCTGATAAACCGATTATGAAAAATAAACTAGCGGGGCTAGGTTTTTTACCTGTGGTCTTATATCATTATTTTAATGATTTTCCTTCCCCGAGTATATTTAACACTCACGATAAAGTGTAAACTTAAAGCGAGTTATTTACTCGCGTAGCCAATGACTGTTATTATACGTAATTGTGTTATATACCTTTGGTATTCTTTCCTATTATCTTATTAGCATCATAATGATTATCTTTTAAAAACTAGTAACAAAATCGTAATATGTACTAATGAAACAGAGTATGTTAGTTTTTTTATTTACATGTACCAGATAATCTCAGAAACAGCAAGTGATTTTCAAATTTTTTTTCACTGTTGAAAAGTTCATTTAATACTCATCATTAGCCATGTTTTATTTCGGAAAAAATATAGTTTTTCCGAAGAAATCGTTTTACTTGTGATTGAAGACGGAGAAAAAGGGCATTCTGGCCATTTTTCTGGCTTACGCTGACAAAACCGTTAAAATACATAAACAAATATATGGAGATGTTATTGGGTAAGTTTGATATCATTTGATCGTTGTTTCCACTGAACCGTCAATCTTTCTCGAAAACTATGACGAGTACACGCGAGCAAAAGAGACAAAGGATAAGCGCATGACTCTTTGCTGCTACTATCTCAACGTTAGTTTGGCGACAGCTAGACTTTGGCGATCCGAGTATTTTGAAATATTGAGTAAGACGAGTGCGAGTATTATAAAATATCGGTGACAAAATACTCGATGAGTATGGGCGGCGTAATTCCGTTGTGAGAGAACCATACTACAAATGGCTATAGACTTACTATAGACTTGCTATAGACTTAGGGTCGCAGGAGACGTGCTATAAATCTTCATTGCTACCTATTATGAAGGGTTCAATGATCTTTATTTCTTACAGCTGAATTTGGCGCGAATTCCTGTAATTCCTAAACGAGACATTTTTAGTAAAATACTGTGTTTAATTTTTCCTTCACACTAATATAAATATTTACGGCTCCAGGCTTAGGGCTGGTAACTAAATGACTCATTTGGTGTAATCATTTTTAGAGCATATTTAAAAAATGGATCACGTTATGAAAAGAAATACTTTTTTTTTATTTTTGCCATGTTTATTTTAGCCAATTTTTTTTTAAATAATGTAGTAAGATTTTCGGAACAAACAACTTCTTCCATATTGATTATTGTTATAGTTGAACGTTTTCTACTCAAATGATTCCTTAAATTAGATGTAGCTGTTTTGAATGACAATTTAGTTTTGTAAATATTCATGGAAGCAAAATAATCACCGAAATCTCTAAAATACTCGCACACGGCGTTTGATTTTTTTAACCTAATTAACAGTTAGTTCTTATATACACTATTTATTTACAATATTTACCCTACAAAGTAATAAAGTTCATCTGTGCCAATAGAAAAGCGGTGAATCATTAGACGAAAAGAGCAGCGTATTTAAAATACTTATTTTAACATACTCGTACTTGTCGTATTGAGTAAATGTTTGTCCGCGAACTGCGAAGTGTAAAGCAATACTTAACGTAATAAGTAAAACGAGTATACGAGTATGTTTCACATACTCGTATTACATACTTTAAAGTATTACGACTTACGAATATTTAAATATCCAGTTTGTCCCTTATTTCAAATACGTTTTAAATATGAAAGAGCGAGAAAACTTGAGTACGATATATGTGAGTGAAATAGCCATAGCTAGCTAGAAAAAGAAGGGTAGGGATTTGCTGCAGTTCGACCATAAAGTAACCATTGTACGAAAGTCCGGTCCGCCATACCATATAAGTATTTACGATACCAAGTATTTTGTATTTTGCATACCAAATACGTACGACGTGACTTGTATATATATATATATATATATATATATATATGTATATATATATATATATATTTGTGAAGTGAGAAAAATAAATTTTTTTGCTACTGGATAGAAAAAGTAAGACTTTGTTTATAATTTTATATTTTACGATAAAATTTGTTTATCTGGTGTCATAAGAGCGGTATCTACTATTGAAATATTTAAAATATACTAAAAATAAATATTCATTTTTTTATAATGATATCTTCCCCCCACTACCATCATTGCACCTCCAATGACGTCCCATATTTGAACCCGTTCAATGAAGGCAATTTATTTTGCTTGTAGGTAGAATGGTGGAAGTGTTAAGACAAGTTTTGCTGAACAGAAAAAAATTATCGAATATAATATTTAAAAATTCATCACCGTTTTTCTATTAATATTTGGAATGAATACAGCATGAAATTGGCCATCGAAACTTTAAACAAAAAAGAGATCAATGTATTAGTAGAGCTCGTGCTGTTCCTAAAGCTATATACGGGACGACGACTTTTAAATATCAAAAAAAGTTAAAGCTCACTCTGAATTATGAATATGTATTACTATGCTAAATTTTAAGTTTTTACACAGCATCATTTCTTAGGAAATAGTCTGTGGTAGACGGATTGAGAGGGAGACAAAATTATAAAGATTCCCTTTATCAGTGTGAGGTACTGAATCACCAACTCCTACGCCACTGGATTCATTGCGTTCCTTTAAAATTTTGAGTAACACTCTTGAAGTATTTGTGGTGCTCGATTGCCAGTGTCTTCATTAAAAGTACTCATTGGATAAATGCCATGAATATGGGAAAATTGTACATATCTAAAATGTTAGTTAAAATATTGCTTTATGTAGTAAAATAATATTGGACGCCATTGTGCATGTCCGTTCTTCACAGCGTTAAGACCGCCACTAATGACGATTGGTTTAGCCTAAGCGTCAACGCGGGCGGATTTGGTTCGAAGCGAACTAAGTTCGTTGTGCAGACGATCAAACCGCGCGAATATGAAATAATATTAATTATAATCGTCGGACGACTCTCCACACGAGCAGATTCGGTTCGACAAACGACTAAATCCGTGGTTCGCCCGTACTAAATCCGATCGTCTATTGGCACTTTTACTCCGGAGGTTGTATTTGTAATGATGAGTAATTTTTTTAGAAATGGAGGCGTTCTTATTTAGTTATTGGCCAAAATATATCCGAATGCTTGCATATTAATTCGTTGTTAAATATAGGTTATCATTACACAGATAGGAAAATATGGTACTACAATTATATGAAATGACGTACTACAGAACCAGGGATAGTCCCTGGTTCTACCTAGAGTGACAATTAAATAGGACGTCAGCATTCAACAAAGAAATAGTAAGAGTTTTATCACAAACTGGTTGAAGAGGTTGACAGTCACGGTATAGTGGACGGTACAAACATAGTTAATATTGACGAAACCGGTCTATCCACTTTATAAAGAAGGCCTCGTACCAGTTTAGCTGAAAAAGGTAAACATCAGATCGGAGTAATCACCAGTGGGTCGTCTATAAGCGTGGTTTGCTGCACAAGTGTGCAGGAAAATTTGGAATCCTGCTGATAATATTTACGCCGATTTGCAAGACTCGATTTTTGCTTTTAACCCCGAAAGTGGATACATAACAAAGGACATGTTTTACGTTTTTGGCCCCAATATTTCATTGAACGTTTTAAACCGCCATCTTCACCACCAGCATCAACCACCTAACTCATGCAAAGCACTTGCCTTCAAATGATTTGATGCGACGACATGGAATCATCATGTCAACATTACCGACAAGTACATCGCACAAGCTGCAGCAGTCGATATTTCATTTTTTAAACCTCTTTTTTTAAATTTTACCCATGAAATGAAAAAAAAATGGCTGCGACAAAACGTAGGTCGAGTGGTCATGCGATATCAGATTTCTAGGCATTGAGATTGCAGCAAGAGCATGCAGCTTCTATGGGTGCAGCTGCTAATGACTTCAGAAAGAGTGGCATTTATCCTACTGACAGAGATGTTTTTGCAGATTTCAAATTTGTAACTCATAAAACGAATAAGATAATATAGCTCAAATCAAATTATTTGATACCACGATTGTATTATTTGATAACATTATTGTTTTTTGTAACATATGGTTTAAGTAACTGTTTTTTTCTTTAGTGTTTTTCATTGTTTTCAGTCACGTATCAGTGGCAGTTAATTCAGTTCTTTGACAGAACCTTGCACTGTCATGCATTGATGACTTTCTTCGGATATCTCTGGAGTTCATCATGAGTTCTTGACCATATTTATAGTGTATCACTGGAAATTATATCCTAGCATTTAAAAAAAAATTCCCCAGGTTTACCCAGTAAACATTTTGCGCAAACAAATGTAAATTAATAATTCTTTTTATTATTTACGCGGGTCGAACAGCCTCCTCCTCTTTTTTAAGTCGATTAGAAGCAACATTTTGTCTACTAGGTAACACTAAATTCTTTCTTTCATACGGACAACTGCAATAGTTACGTACAAGTTCTTGAGTGAAACCTAATTGTCATGTAACTTGATAAGTTTATCTCACAATCAAACGAATATATATGTTCGCGCATTCGTAATTTACGGTACTATTTCAGTCCCATTTTTCAGGAATTCATCATTAGACATGTACATGTCTTGACAGATTATGCCCGACAGATCATGTACATGTTTTGACAGATTATGCCTGAACAGAACCTTAGTTAGTCACGACCCTGAATGTCGGTAGGTATAACATTCTCTGATGGACTGGATCCATTGTGCGTCTGCAATCAAATGTCAAGCAGTATGCACTTTATTAATTATGTTTCGAGTGAACTAGTAGCCGCCTGGTGTACTCTTAAGCCGTTAGAAGTGCTTTCTTCGACTCGTGTAAAAAACTCGTGACGTTCTTAGTTAGATATTTTTCAAAGTTATATCATAAATCTATAAATATAATAAAATGTTAATATCATAATCTAAAAATATAATAAAATATTGAAGACAGAAAGTCTGCACGTTAATTTTTTTATAAATAAGCTACAACACTGGACTGAACTTTGTCTGAAATGGTGGACAAATTTAGAAGATGATTAGATGGAAGTTTCATTGTAGCACTCCTTAGAGCCTGAGGAAGGATATGCGGAGACAATTCTCGGTATTGTTATCCACCGATGTGTCTGTTAGCGTGTTTTATTCGTTTACTTGTGCTCGCATTAGTTGAAAATTGTAATACTTTCAATGTAGTTTTCAGTTTTGCATTTTTTAAATTCTATTTGATATTTTTGGGACATTTAGTGGTAAATGTTTTTTTCTTACGATTTGATATTCAGAATAGAACTGCTGTAAATATTGTTGATAAACCTAGAAAACTTGCGGCACAGCAGCGGATGGATAGTTAATAATATTATAAACATACATAAAGTTCAATGCAGGTACATTTTATGTTTGTGTATGTCCTTTGTTCCACAATTTCCTACTATTTTCACCAGATTTCTTTCAAATTTTCCACATTTACTTTATACTTCTTAGCAACAATTGAGGGCGTGATGGTGTCCACCCCACTCCCTTATCCAAATGTTACCCTCATCACGTAAGTGTGAAAAAACCGGGTAAAACCAGTTGCTCAGTAAGCACTTATTTGTAAAAATTCCCATACAATTATGAGGTGTCACGTGAAGTCAGAACTGTAACTCTCAAAATAAGAAAACGTTAGGTATGAGTAGAATTCAAACTACGAGAGTTCCCACTCAACGTTTAAATGAATCTCAGTTTGATTTACTCCGCATTATTTGTATTTCGTTTTCTGAAGATTTTCTCCTTATTTCTTCTGCGTATACCATTTTCTTAAATTTTTCTCGGTCCATAATGGCAACATGACAAAAACATCCCAACATTACTGTTGCTGTCTCTCCAATCAATCCAAAATTTCTTGCTTCTTCTAGCACATTCTGATTCTCTTCCAATAAATTCTCTTGGTATATCTACATTTTTAGATTCCTCGTGCAATTTTTGTTATATGTTCCGCATTAATTTAGTTGTAACTTTATTCTCTTTAACAATAAATCCCAGAAAGATATTTTTGGAGAAACGTTAGCTGTTTATGGAGAATCGGGATATCCAACAGTGAAATTCTGGAGTTAACTGTTCCAGCAAGGGAGTCGATGTAACTTGATAAGTCTATCTCATAGTTATGTTTATTTTATGCTTTTTTTTATTCTTTGTATGGAAGTACCGAGTAAAATTCCAAAATCAGACAGAATATTGTGCAGTGTATAGTTCAGGTTTATACTGTAACAAATGCAGTAAAAATTACCTTAGAACCGAAGTTTATAGACTTGTCATGCTCTGGGTGTCTAGTTATGGGTTCATATGTGAGTATATACACTAGCGAACCGGCCTGACTTTGTACAGGTAGGTGATGAAAAGAAAAATCTCAGACGTATGTGTATATTTTTTCCAACTTATTCCGTATTTATCGCCATAGATATTGGCCAATTTACACAAAACCTACATCAATTATATACCTTTGGTATTAAGTATCTATGGCCGGATCATTTGCCTGGCATAATGAAGTAATAAGTGTATTGTAGATTAGATCAAAACACGGCTGATGTGGATTTTTTCTGACTTTTTGTATCCAACAAATAACATAAAAATTACTAAACGTTAATTACAAATTTTATTGAAGTGTATTATAATATAACATTATGATAAAAATTGGTAAAAATAATTGCCAGGTCAAAAAAAAAATAGTTTGCGTAGAGCACAATTACTGGAAGTGAACTTCTTAAAAGAACCTCTACGCTACGAAATATTTCCCTTTGGTAATCCATTTATAAACGATTAGTATGCGTCTGATGTTATTTAACTTCAGTCATCGAATGATGACTAATATGACAGCACTTTTAATTTTTTTTTAAATTGCAAGGTAAAATAAAAACAAAAAAAAACTTATACGAGTATGCTGTACCTGGGAAAGTATGTTGGTAAGTGCATAGTTAACAACAAAAAATTAATCAACTTTATAATAATGGTATAAAGTTGATTGTTTTTAACAGCACTTTGAGATCATCATTATTGAAAATCACAATTAATTAAATTTTATAACTATAGATTATAAATGAACAATTTAGGTTCTTTTCATCTGAACCATGTTTTTAGTAATATTTCTTTTATAAGCTTGGTAGTAAGAAAGAATGAAACACTTTAATAAAGCAATCAATTATAATTATCGTCCAAAATGTCTTTATAATAAACATCATAATAGGATTTTGGAATGAAATTCAACCCCAAAGAGTCCCCAAAACGTATCAAAAAGCTGTGGCCTTGATATTTCATCGGGCTTATATTTACAATTTAGCCGACATTTTTCTACACAGGGGTGTCCAACTTTTGTCTTTCTCACTTGTATCTTCAATTTCAACAAATCAATCTTTGTCTAAATCAAAAATTTATTAGAATTTCTTAGCACTTTTGCAACTTTTGATTTCCACATCATTGGTTTTCGTACTCCATTTTTAACCTTTTTTCTCTATCATGAGCTTTTGGGTATTATTTCAGCAACCATAACATTTTGAGGGCCAAATTGTACATGTGCACTATCATCTTTGGTGTCCGATGAGCTATTAGAACTTGATGAACTCTTAGAGCTGCTACTGCTGGTACTAGGACAAAGACAACGATGAACTAGTAGATACGATCTTAGATGATGTCTTGCTTTTATGAATCAATTTGAAATTGTGATCATCATCCGAGTTGTCAATGTCACTTTCATTACTTTGGATTGGAGAAATGTAATAATTTGGTTTGCCAGTCTGTGGTTGTTTAGACGTGCAAGGGCTGATGTTTTTTGACCTTTTATCGAACCATATTTACTAAAAACTTTCCATGATTCATTCTTTTTCTGAAATAGAAAATGCAAATTTGATAAGTGAAATTGAATGTGGGGTACCAGAGCCCATCTAAACAGCTCAAACTTAAAAATTGTTCAGTAAAAACACAAGCTATGCAGTTGCTAGGGCGAAAATAAAATATATTATTAAGATGAAAATTTCAATCAAAAGTTCAATTTCATTTGTTTTTTAGAGAAAAAAAAAATGACTCAACAAAACAGACTCAACTACAAATTCAAAATAATTTCAAGAACACGGTAACAATTCTAAATAAAAACAAGCTTTACCCACCTTATTATCAACATTGGTTCAACTCAAAATGTGGCTTTAATTTACTCAGCACTGACCAACAAAAGGGAGACAACTCGAAATAATGTTACTACAATTTCCTGGTTTAACTGAATAATATGGAATCAACTCAAAATAACTCTAACTTGTTTATTACGGGCATGTGCATTCCACTTGTAATACTGACTGCTACTAGTTATGTCCCTGTTTCGATGGGGGAAGGAGTGGGGCTCGCTCGTTCAACAAAAGGGGCTTGTAGCGGTGAGTAGTAGAACTATTTTTAAATCTTTTTTATTGGTCACCAGGTAGTGACTTAAGGAATTCGATGGTGTGCATGACTCAAACATTGAGTTTGTTGAATTAGCTCCAGGTGTGTGATATGAAGACACTCTGCAGAAAAAGATTAGAAGCCACACTCTGACAAGATATTTGCCACTAAATAATAAAAAGAAACTGCCAAAGAGTGCTGCAGATTCTTATCATATCATTTTTAGTGCCAAAAATATTATGCCTACTGTCCATTTATAGATTATATACTGATTATGTAATAACACAAAATATAGAATCAAAATACCTAATTATAATTATCAATTATGAAATAGAATGTTGCCAATAAGACCACTCAAATATTTGTTAAGTTATATATAGTTATATATAAATTTATTCAAAACCTGTTCCAATGTCTTCATCAAACCATTTACATTTATAATAAATCTTTGCATTATGTTCTTAAATCTGCTTCCGAATCCAATTAAAAATTAAAGGCTTATATTCACTCAAGTATTCTGAAATGTTCGTGCCATGTATATTTTATTGCGTATATATTTTTAAATATTCGCAAATTCGGTCCCAGCTGATGGACTGCCAACACAGAATCCATTCCGAATTTTGTACTATCACTATCTCACTAATTTTATGAATTATGTAGCTAAGAAGTTGGATTGTGGGCGATAGGTAGATGTGCCAACTTTGATTTTTAAAAAGGTATGTAGACAAATCGGCAGTGATATTCTCCTAGTAAATTTATTAGAGGCATATATACATCCCATCTAGTAAGATTTATCACCAATTACTTTGGGTTCATAAATAATAGCTTCAATTTGGAAATTTCAAATCCCAGATTTGTATTATCCAATCTAGAGTCAATCAAGAGAGTGAGTAATTTAGATCCACTTTTGTTTCTTATTATGTAAAATCATTTGCCCTTTGATGTCTATACCGCTCGTTGCTTTCTATTTGCCAATTGTATAAAATTTTTTTGTTTGTTAGCAACCTACCAATGATATCAACTCAGCATTCCAATGGAGTTTGAGCAATAGGTAACATTGAAAGGACCAATTGTGTCTTACTTCTGCTTATGTATCCCCATGCGCACAGTTATAAGCTAGTTGGAACTACTACGCTCAAAATGTTTTTTTCAGTTTTATTACGGGTGGCACGTTTCACAGAATAAATCATATCAACGAAATTTATCAAAAGGCCTATAGAATAGTAAGATTAGTTTTGTTGCATTCTCATAAATACCATGACATTGTGAGACTTTGTTTAACTGTAGTATTCTTGTGACAAATGCAGTCATCCAGTTTCCATATGTTGCTTATTTATAAATGATTAGCTCTAATTCAAAATTCTGGAGGAATTATTAAAAATATTTAATAAAATTTCGTGTTACAAAATGTGTGGTTACCATCCTTATTTATTATCTTCAGATTTTATAACATAAATAGTGAGATGTAATTCTCCCCAACTCTAAGAGGGATTGCTTGTGATGATATATTTTTTTAAATTTATTAAATTATTACGTTGATAATTTTTGGTCATGAGTTCACTTAAAAGGATTAAGTCATAGTTTATTTCATCTGCTTGAATGTGTACATTTACATATACATTTTTGTATTCAATAATGAATCACTATAATAATTAATTTGGATAATTATTGCAGATTAAGTATTTGCGATGATTGCATAAAATTCTAATTGCAAAACTTAAAGCCATAAAGTGGTTATAGTATCTTGATGTTGAAATAGATTTTAATATTTCGACTTGTTATGATGGTTGTCACTAGGACATTTACTCTCCAGTGACTGAATGGTGCTACATACCGATTTGCATGACAACATCGAAGTGGTTTCCTGTTAATATGTACTAAGAGAAACCAGTAGTATTTGTACTGCTTAGGCAGTGGGAAGCACACTTACCTGGCGGTGGGAGGCTATCTATTGTTCTGTGAAATAGAACTACTCCATCATATTCAGGTAATATAATTTTTCAGTGAGGTTGTCATATTTATTTGGTTACACAAACGCAGACCTAAAAAGGGTAAAATAACGATTTTCCTTCAACTCAGGCATGACCTTATTATATCTTATGTAATTTGTGACCTGGCGTGACGTCATTCTAATATCAGTCTTATGAATATATATACACACACACACACACACACACACACATATATATATATATATATATATATAAATTTAAGCCGGCTGGATGGGACTGACCACAAAAACACAGTAACATCTTGAAATATTTTAAACTTTTGACAAATAATTGACAATCAAGAACGACAATGATTCATAGGATTTGTAATTATGTTTAACTTGATAGTCCTCATTGTAACAGTAATTCATAAACTCAATTTTACGACTTTAAAAATGGAATAATGAGAGAAAATAAATCAATATAGCCAGATTATTTTAATTACTGCTTTAATGTATTTTCAGTAAATATTATTGCCCAAAATACAAGAATCATAGTTTATTGACAGAGCCAGTGAATAAGATCTTATCACCATGAAGAAGGTAGAAGGCAAATGGCCGGTTAGCATGGAATTCCTCATACTGTGGATATATTTGTAAGGAAATCGGTACAGCACCCATGAAAGCTGTGAAAAAAGAACAAAATCAATCACAATTATATATATACATTGTATGAAGTAATTCATAGCTGGGGAATACGTACTTACCCCTCAGTACTTGAAGTTAATTAAAATAGCAAAAAAAAATAAAGCTTTATAATTAGAAACAAAACATCCACAATCCATGTTCTTGAAACATTATCCAACAACGATAAAGACAATTATAACAATAATTAACCTACTTAATGGAAAATCGTTCACTGTTTGAAAAGAATAATGAATATATGTTCTGATGTTATATTTAGTCACACAAAGTTTGGTTGCTAGAATAACATTGAATAAATAGCACCACATAAACTATGTGGTCCATTATTCTGTAAAAGGCTACGTTGGGCTATATGGGGGAGGGAGCATCTGTATCTGTTTAAGTAATCTTACACTATAATTTGATTTACAAAATGTTTAATAAAAAGACAAAACTCGTATTAAAAATTATTAAAAATGAACTTATTTAATTTAACTTTCTTGCATATATTCTAACGCTCTGTAGTTTGAAGTAAATTTGTCAACACAATCAAAACTAAAAAGAAAAGCTCTAGTGGGATAGAAAGGTTTGCACTCATAAGCAATGACTAGCTACGCGGGGGGCAGGAGAAGGCCTAAGCGGAACTACATGGTATATAAATGCTCCATGGAATATAAATGCCCAAAGACAAAAAATATAAAGACTAACTTTCAACATCTAATTACCTTTTTTTTTGTTTTGTATTTGGTTATTGTATTTAATTTCATGAACATAATTTAATAAAAAAATAAAATTTCCAAATTCAGCATAATTTATAGCTAGCAGTGATTATTTTACAAGACTTGCACTTGATAACGATAAAAGAACTTACTATGTTTGGAATAAAAGTAAAAAACTGATAATTTTCACTGAAATAGTATGATATTGACATAAAATAAAATAGAATAAATTAAAGATATCTCTGTGCTAGATTAGGAACTTTTTGTCATTCTAGAATTTATCATTCATTTATATACATGTTAAGACTATTTCCAGGAGATCTAGACCTAAATGGTTTTAGAGTGAAAGAATAACTGAGACTCATTTAAATTATTGTATTTACCTACATTCATTGTTTATAGTGTCAATGAGTTTTAATTATAAAAAACAATTCTCCATTAATTCTTTTTCAAAGAAATTTGTTGTCACAGAGGTGCCGATGGAATTCTTTTTTGGTTTCCTCTTTTTGTTGATGAGAGGCTGAACGAGGAACAAATAAAAATGCTACTTACCGGTAGCAGCTGCAGCTTCTGCACCTTCTTCATTAACCTCAATAAAGGCCTTCTGTATGGCCTTGCTGACAAGTAAACGTTCCGAAGTAATCTTTGTCAGTTGAGAAGTATATTCATCAAATATACTTCTAATGCCAAGCTGTCAGGGTTTAAATGTATATTTTATAAGAATTGTCATTGTAGTTTCAGACTTGTCATTGTTGCACAATATTCAGCACAGCTCAGGAGAATAATAAAAAATCAGCAAAAACAACGAAGACATCTAGCTGCCCGGGTAAGCACTGTGCTCCAAGCAAGTATTGGGTAGTCTTAAAAAAGTTTATTTTGCAATCAATTAGAAAAAGAGCATGTTTTACATTTTATTTCAATGACAATTTATTCCTTTATGGCCAATGAATAATGTCTTTCTTATGAATCGACATTTATATAAATATATATATATATATAAATATATATATATATATCACTTCTTTGTGGAAGATACTGTGAAAAATCCATTTATATCTATATAAAAATCTACCCTCTAAATTGAATGTTTCAAAGACCAGTCATGTAGGCAGAATGATTAAATAAAAGAAATACATTTGCTCATTTTCTTAGATGGAATAAAAATAATTTCTTAGTCATTTTCCTATGGCCAGGGGAAGGATACAGGGTGTTGAAATGTTAGTCAATTGGTCATGTCTTTATATGTCATTGGTTAATTTGTGGAATTTGCGTATAGAATCAATGTTTCATAAATTGTTTACATTGCATCAACAATATGTATTTAAGAATATTAATTATAATTACTTCAGTAATATGTATCTAATGACATTAATGTGATTGTTATTGGAGAAATACTTTTACAATTTTATAAATATAAACTATCTATATATTTCCTATGTAGGGATGGAAAAAGTAGGTATGGAAAAACATATCAACCCAAAAGGTTTATCAATAGGGCAGGGTGGAGATGAACCTGGAGAAATCATTCACAACCATTTTCACATGAGAAGGCTGACAAGGAGGTTAAGCAATGCTCTTGTTATTTCATTATCATTTTTAAAAATTATCATTTTTGTAACTCAAAATTTAAATGCCGATCACGCCTTGAGGCGAGACATGGAGTCAGGCACGGAAGGCCTATCACACCCAATGCAGGATATTTGTCTTATAAATTCTATGAACAGTGCATAGCTGTCATCGGTGCTGAAACATCGTTTATACGTGAACATTGTATGCAAGGACTCTAAAGTCAAGTTTGGAACCGTAGTTTCGAATTTTGGTGTTTATTACTGTTGATTACAAATTTAAAATGGACAGTGAGGCAAGAGGCCCCCAGCATGGTTACATCCAGCAATCAAGTTATTAAAGTTAGTATTTTCACTTCTTCATTATCAAGGTTTCTTTCTGAGTTTGTTACTAGTAATGGTGGACTATAAAGCATCTGGACTATAAAGCATATATTTAAAACAGTGCTCTTCGTTATCACAGATTATTTATGAATTTATTGATTGTGATGTAAAATTTGCTTCAATCTGGATCTTCATACTGTGTCCTTTTATGTCATAATAACATTTATATGATAATGATCATTGTTATGGTTTTGTTGTTCCATCCGAAGAGTTGGATCCCCAAAAAGTCTTCCCCCTAACTAACTCTACTTCCACCGCACATAGTATACTGAAAACTACAATTTGCATAATATATTTCAGTATGACTGCACTTTCTGCTTTATGATTTGTATCAAATAAACGCAATAATTTTAAACTTGTGTCAGCTATTTGTGAGAATGATAAAAATATTAGTAAGTAGAGGGAATTAGTTCAAAGGTAGAATATAAATAAGCTGAAAAGGTGCATTTAACTAAGATATGTGTCTGTCATATAGAAATGAGATGTCTTATTATGTATTATTCACAGAACTCATATGGTGGATTGTGGTGGGTCTGTGAAGTAAAATCTTTCTAAAACCAAAAACCAACACAATCATAAAAATGTTTTCTTTCACAATCGTTATTAATGATTTCGTTCATGTTGTGAAATTAACATTAAATTATTTATTGAATTCTGTAATAAACCTTATGCATATCTATTGTTTATTCACCAAGGATACCCGATGAAAATGTATTGGTTTTGAAATAATGAGTTATAATTATAAATAATTGAATCTGACAACACCAACTCGTTAATAACTTATAAATTCAAATTAACTTCGAAAAACACCGTGCTTTACTAATAGCCAATATAAATCTGTAATAGTATAATATTTGTGCATTTCTTAAACAACAACATAAAAATACAAGATTAAATTAAAAAATAATTCAAACCTCAGGAAGAATTTTATTCAAATCCAAAGTTGTCTCGATTTTAAATTTGGGTATTGTGACATCGACCTCCTGTGATATCATATTGGTAACAATATTCTGTATCTTGTTTCCTGTAGCCAATTTAGTCTGTAGAGCCTGGAGATTGTCACCATCGTTAGGCAAAGCAAAGACCATAGACATTTCCCCTCCCTCGTAAGGCAGCTGAAGAAACTGTCAAATAAAATAATAGTACCAACGAAAATAATATCTATTAGTGATCACATATCCTCAATACTCTGAAAATAATATGTCAAACTCATAGTATGAACCTCATATATGTTATATGACATGTTAACATACATTTATGTGGCAAGTTATATTTATATTATAATGGATGACAGAACAAAATTTTAGCTTGTAAATATCAGTTGAAAAGAGTCATATCATATGTAAAAATGTGGCGTATTAAAAAATAAACCTTTCTCCTTTTACATAAAAAAATCGGAAAACTCTCAATGTAAACATTTATAGGATTTAAATCAATTGTCCCAACGATATTTTCAAAACTAAAAAAATTAAATGCAATTGCTTTTATTGACAACGTTGCTACAATTATTTAATGTGGTATTGTTTCAGTATGGTATTTCGCTTAATTGTACCAGTTCTTAAACCATCATCTTAAACCAGTTCTTTACCAAACCTGTTTGATTAGAATAATTCATCAGGATTAGCTTGACATGGTTCAAATATTCAGATTTTTTAAATATTTTCTACATAATTACTATTGTGCTAAGTAATGTTCTTTCAGACAGGACAAGAATATTTATTTATTATTTATATTCTCTTAAAGTAAATTACACTCCACTTGCATGAACAATCATATATGTAATATACTGTGATTAAATATGCCTACAGATGGGGATATCCCATGAATATTACCATTTTTATGATACACACTGGTGGTAGTTGTCAACTCTTGCTGAAACTTCTTTTCATTGCATTCCTCACCACCATTTTTCATCACATGATTGCATTCCTCAATAATTAGTATGAAAAAAGAAGTTATCTGAAGGACACTCACCTTTGCGTTAAAACTAAAGTCATGAACATAAAGAAAATATTTGCGCGAACTCATAGTGGGAACCATTGAATATGCTCCATTACTCGATTGGAAGGATTTGTTTTCCGTCAAATCCTTTTCGAATTTCTCTTTCCATGAGCCCTGAAGAAGTACATAATTTATTTATCATGGAAATTATAAGTAGCATTTCCACCATATTCATCAACAACCAAGTTATATAATAGTAGCTCTTTCTAGATCCAAACTAACGTTTTGCTGTAATATCATTCAACGTGTGCAATCATTTAACTCAATGACAATTATACAAAGCTTTAAAACACTGTTTCATAAAAATTCAAATGTTTTATTACAATATTAATGGGCAATTATTTACTAAACTTTACGTAACAATGTGCACACATGATTCAACTTACAATTTATTAATTGTAAGTTGAATACAATAATAATTTATTAATATAATGCCTGAAAAGGATAAAAACCTCCAATAACACAATTTAATTGGTTGATTTAGACTATATACTTAGAATCTTTGTAGACTGGTTTTGAATGCTATGCAAGTATTATTGAATTTTTTAATATACCTTGAAGTAAATAGCATTAATAAGAACCAAACGAGTTTCTGGAGTAAAGTCATCAGGTAATAATAGATTCTGTATACGGTTATTTGTCTTTGATTCCACCTGAAAAATTTATAAGCTTGGTTATAATTCACTGTTAAAAGAAAAATGTTGGAAGGTGTGTTAATATTCTATTATGTTAATTACTAACCCATGTATTGATAACTTTGGCAGAATTTTCTTTATCAATGAAATCAAGTGATTCAATGCCAGCATTGAATACATCTACGCTGTCACGCTGGAAATTGGAATTTAGTTCTACACCATCCTTTACATATATTTTGTTTGCCATATCCAGAGTTACTCCTTTGACATCTTTCACTTGCTCAGACAATGCCTTGAATGATGAGCGTGTCTGTAAGAAAATTAATTTAGAAGACTGTTACTGTGTCATCTAATTTTGCTATCTTACTTCCTTTAGCTATTACAGTTTTTTTCATTATTTATTAACTCTTAAAATTACATATTTAATATAAACATGATATAACATATAAATATTTCATTCACATTATATTTATCAATATTTTCTTGAAAACAAAACCTATTTTGATAATATTGATGCCAATTCATGGACATTTTTCCAGTTCATAACCTGGTTGAATAAAATTATTCAACATCAATAATTTACAAACAAAAATTGATAAGTCAATTAAAGCAGAAAAAAATAAGGTTTCTCTCTATTACTAAAAGATTTAGTCTCATCTGTGCCTAAAGGATTTAGTCTCATCTGTGGCTTATAAACTATTCACTAAAAGATTTAGTCTCATCTGTGGCTTATAAACTATTCATTCTCAATTTTCCAACGTCAAACAGAACTAAAATTAATTCGAAACCATAAGAGGAATATGATTTAACGCTATTTCAAAGCCAAGTTGCAGATTATCTCGCTATCCTTCACCAACAATTTCTATTTGTGACTGTTGTAAAGGAGATAAGAGACGCAATTTTTAGATGCGCCCAGCAGAATTGAACAAAAATTGAGAGTGAAGAATTCATCAGAGTACTTAATAAAAGTTAACAAAACAATTTGACAATAATTGACAGTAGAGAACTGACTCGTCCAGAATAATACCAATTTGCAGTTAACCTCTTTTTTCAGTCTTATGGGAAAGCTTATTTAAAACGTTTTTCCAAATGCGTGCGTGAGTATAACATAATCATTTTGTGGATTTGGAATTCATGACAAGATTACCGAGATCACATATATTTAAAAATAATTAATTCCATGGGAATGGTGACAGATGTCGATCAAGCATTAAATTAGACCAATAAATTTACAAAATTTTAGGCACCATTTCGTCTTATGGAAATAAAACTTATTTCCACAATATGATATAAGAATGTAGATGATGTAGACTAAAAATATTATTTTTTTTCGTTAGGAAGACCACTTAAAATGTTTTAGTACTAGGGAATTTCAGGCACAAGAATTTTAAAAAAATACAAGTGAGATCACAATACTTGCTGTTGAATATATTTGGCGTTAACTTTGTAGAAATTCATTATTCACAATTAAATGAAACTACGTGATGTAGTATTATTTCTATATAATAATACTAAATCACGTAGTTTCATTTAATTGTGGACAATACTTGCTGCTAAAGAGTAAGAAGTTTCTATAATATGAATACTCATTATTTGAAATGATTTGGTTTTTGACATTAAGATGTTGGAGTTTCTCATAATTATGGTATTTGCCACGAACGTTAGTAAAAATCAAGGACTAGGAAGGTATTAAAAGTTGCTAACACTCATTTACCTAAAATTAATTTTTTCCCATTGGTAACAATATGTTACTTTGTCGTAAGTTAAAATAGCAAAGAGGATATCAAAAAGGACCTAAAAAATTTAATATACAATCAAAACTTGTAGGAAAACAATAAAGAAAAATTAATGTTGTGGTTCTGCATACAAAGAAAAATATACAAATAAACATTTAATAGAATTGGTGAAAATTAAACCCATCAAAATAAATATAAAGTACATTTACACAGAGGAATAGAAACACAATCCTTCTTATTTTGTTTTATTTAATTGTTTTGACCCTAAAAAGATATCCATGGTTTATTAAATTTAGAGCAGTGTTTTTAAAACCACACTTTTAGTTAATTTTCATTCTAAAAATAAAATAATAGAAATGGGTATTTTTACACTTTTTTAAACATTAACACAAAAATCAACTCTCATTACTTCCAAATATGAATACAGCATTTCAAATTTCTTTAATAATTATTCTAATGTAATACACATTTTTGTATAAAAAATATAAACTTGCATCAAAAAATTATTAATATCTAATAAATGAACAAAATTAAAATATGTGTCAGACTGAAATTACTTATAAACTTACAAATTGGTCATTTGGTAAATCCAGCGCGTCTACCAGCTCCTTATATGTATGAGATTCTGCTCCTAATGTCAGCAGTGCGAGGAGCACCTCCACTGAGAACGGTGACATGACAATATTCTTGTTTGGCTTTTCTTTAGCCACTTCCTGTAAGAATGAAATATTACTGATAATGTCACTGCAGTAGAAAATTGAAAGTTATTCAATTGAAATATAAAAAGTTCATTTTTAGAACGAGCGTAAATAGTAATATATTTAGAATTGCGTAGAGCCTAGATGCTTTCAAGATTTTATATTTTAATGTTTTTTAACTTTAATTTTAATATACTATGTAACATAATTTTTTAGTCCCAATCATAAATATTCCAAATATACATAAGAATTAAAACTAATAATAATTAGTGTACTTAAAAAATAAAATACCACCACTGTCAAACTTACATTATGGAAAGAGGTGGAAAACTTGGCAATTTTTGCACTCAGTTGAACAGCGTCATTATTCTCTGATGTCGGACCACAGAGGCCAGTTGATATTATAGCGCCGGCTAGTAGGAATCCTATTGTGGATAAATATTCAATTTTAACTATAATGCATATTAAATATGACAATTTCATTAGGAAACAAATACAATACAAATATGACAATAATGAAATATGAATCTTGAATCTTACAATATTTAGACCAAGCACTTTGATTTTAGCCTGTAAGAAATAATTGTTATCCCAAAGTTTCCTAAAATATTCAGAAACATAAGGAGACTACTTTCTTTTTCTTCCATTGCAGCTAAGTGGTGCGTGATGTTAAACTTTGCCGATCTCCAGTTGAAGGGAAGCATAGTAAAAGGCTTCATAGTCTGCCACAAAATATACTGTCAGAAAAGTCCAAAATGTCAGAAGAGTAAATTTTCCAAATTAAAGAGTTGCCATTAGCCAGTTAGTTGAGGTTATAAGGTTTCCATGTCGTAGCATTTGAAGGATACTTGCCAACAGTATATGAAAAAGTTCCCAGTATATTCAGTGACCAAAATATTAACAGAGAATCATAATAATATATAACATGACATATCAAATTGTACATTTCATTTCAGCTTGATAGAAACCTATCAAGCCAAAGTGAAATTATTTGGCTTGATTTTTTATTATGGACGTAACTCTACTCGTGAACCTAACTCTATTACTTCAGTACCGAGATTGAAAAGACCTTAGGCTAGCAAAGACTACCCTCATTGAGATCCTAAAATTCAAAGACACAACCTCAGTGGAAGAGGTTATGGATCTGGTTTTTAGGATACAGAAAGTTGAAATGTGGTGAATTATTTTGAAAATTTTACTAATACTGGCTCGTACTACATGGAATGAATTTACTACATGGAAATAAGAGGGACGATCAAGAAGCAAGGATGAAGAAAATTGCGAGCAGGAGTTCTCCTTAACAAGTATTTTTTCTTTCATCTCATTTGTCTAGGTTTTTATTCTCTCCTGTAGCCTAATCTATTTGTTGAATATTTGTTCATTTATTTATTTATTTCTGCCAGCTTAGAAAACTAAGTGTACAGTGGCAGACTCAATGCTACAAGAGCAATCTCTTACAGCCAACCACAATGGATTGGATGAGAACATTAAGTGCTGTGGCAGACTGTAAGTGATTTTTAAACATTAATTAATTCTACTTAAAAAATAAAATATATAATTATATGTGGCAATAAAATAATATTAATTAAAAACCAGAGCAAAAATGACACTTTAGGAGTAGGGAGGGACAAGGGTAAGTTATAATGGAAGGGTTTAGGATCTTCCAAATTATGATAGATAATGTATATTCAGACAACTTTTGAATACAGAAAACGAGGGCGCACTTTGCATATTTGTGATGTCATTGAATTCATCTTAGCTTTATGTCACTAAATATATGCAGTTATTTGTAATCCAATGTGTTCGACGTTGAAAAAGGGTTAGTCTAATCTACCTATGAAAGGCTTCTTACTTTGCTCATCCCCAAGCATCATACTACCGTCTTCCAAAGCTTATTCACAATATATGCTAAGTTGTGAAATTAGTAACACCTGGACATAAGAATTACTCCCTCTACATATGAATCAAGAATCATTTAAAAAGTTATATCTCTTGAAATTCCTTATAATACTTTATTTCCTTTTTTCTTTGTTCCATGGGGGTGTTGTTTTTCATTGTTCCATAGGGGTATTGTTTTAAAATTTTCTCTCATGTGTTACGGTGTCTGTTAAAATTTCATTGAAAGCGCTCACTCAGAGCAATATTTTTGTATTTTTGGAACCAAGTTCCTTGTGGCACGTTACGAGCTGGGAGCGGATCGAATGGGAGCTAGCCTGGGAGCGAGAGCGAATGGGAGCTGGCCCGAAAAAGTGCAAGAGTTCAACCACTACTTTTGCTACAGTATAAAAGTGTAAAATTTCGACCGACATTTTTCTACAGTATAAGCGTTTGTGTGTTTACAAGCGTATGTCAAATTATTTTTCTTTTGGCTTTCTATTGTAAGCCAATCAGACGCCAGATCTTTTCCAATTCGGTATGTATTTATTTGCATTATAAGTTATAAATGATTACTTTCTTATTTATTAAATACTAAAGATATATAAATTACAATAAATTGTCAGTATACTTATTTTTTACTTTTTAATTAAATTTTATTTATATTGTTTTAGTAAATTTAACATTCCATTTAAATTTTTAAATAATGAAATTTAATTTTATAATGAGTTTTACGTTTAATTTAATTAATTAAATAATAAATAATAATAAAGTTAATATTAATAATATAATAATAATAACAGTTTTACCGATGAGTGGCCCAAACTTCATTTTTCTGCTGGTTTTCAGTTGCAAGCTAAGCTTCTGCCAGACCGTTAGCATTAAAAAATTGAATGCTCACTGTTCAATTAAATTTTTAAGATAATTATATTTAATTTTAAAATTAATTAAACGTTAATTTAATTTGTTTTTAAATTTAATGTGAAGTAATTAAAATAACAATAGTTTTAAACTTAAATTTTGGTATTATCTTTTATTTGCATCGACAAAATTTATACCTATATGAACTGATACTAAAATTAAATCATACAGCACTGTTTACGTGTGATTCAAGTTTATTTAATTAAATGATGTTGCTCAGATCGATTCATTGCCTTTATTATTATTATATATCTTACAAATGACGATGTTTTATTATGCCGAAACATTTTTATTCCTGTAGACAATATATATTTAATATATGATTTATAGCGAAAGGAACTTCATTTCAACTGGGTGTCCTGCGACACTTCTCTTTCTTTTTTTTTAAATTGTTTACAATAGTAATTAAAAAGTTAAAGGGGTAACACTTTGTGAACGATTTTGAGCGTAAATATCTCAATACAGAATTATTAAAATATATTAACTCTAATCGATATTTTATTCCATTTAAAAGACCTATGGAATGAATTTAGTTGATGGCTTTTCAATATATGGGAGGGATTACCAAACATTTTTCTTCTAATCCATGTCACTCCTAAATTTGTGGTGTCAATATCTGTCTCCTCATCAATTTCGTCACAATAGGTCCAAAAATAACAGAATAATTGAACAGGGCTATAAAGACAAACAGGTAGACGAACACACATGACCAAACTGTATGTAAGTGGGTGCCTTGCATGGTATGGAATCCTGTACATAACCCTGTATGTATAAGTCAATAAACTTACATGTTTATTAAAAATACTATAACGTAATACATAGTTATTTTTAATATATTTCTTTTAATTCAATACTTTATTTATATTTGTTTGGCTCATCTATACCCCAGATATAAAAAAAATTGAAGCATTTGAAATGTATATTAGAGTATTTGACAATTATTTGGAAAATATTTAATAAATCATATTTTAGTAAATATTTACGTAAAAAATATTATTATTTCTATGAGTAAGTAAAATATTATCGCAAAAACGTTCAGTCAATCGAACAATCTGCTTTCATTAGATATCCACAAGTCCTAAAAGTGTTCATACGAAAAATTTCATACGACATGCCCACCTGAATACTATAAACTATGCGATGGTAAAAGTTTCATGTCAATCGAACAATCTGCTTTCATTAGATATCCACAACTATGTCCAACTGAATACTATAAGCTATCCAATCTAATAACCTGTTTTTGTTAAAAAGTAAAGCATTAACAAAATTTCCCTCTTTCTATAATCAATATAATTATTCAATTACATTTTTATTGCAAAGTTGTTATCAAACCCTGTTTCAGGGTAATTTATATTATTTATGTAAACATTAAGCTAGTGGATATACCAACTCAGACTGTTATAATGGCACGTAATATTGTAAAATGTTTAACGACAGCATTTATGATAGCACGTAATATTAACGATAACATTTAGGTTGGATGGATTAGGTCATTTCGATTAATTACGTTATTCAATCCGCTCCTTCTTGATGACCTTCAAGGTCATCAAGAATCGAAAACTTCTTATCGATTCTTGATAAATAAATATAAAAAACAAAGTCAACATACTTTGACAACATACTTTTTAGATTCAAGTATAAACAAATACAAAAAACAAAATCAACATACTGAGTTGATACGGTACGGCACCAAGTGAAGGTCAAGGCTTTAGGCATCAAGTATATTTTGTGGTTTGTTTGGTTCAAGATTCGGCTTCGGTTAAGATGTCAACTAACTTACGGTTTCGGCCAGTTCGGTAAAGACCGATGGAAGTTTCATTATCCTAGATATTAGATAGACATTAATCCTCTACCTGTGACAAATTAAAGCAAGAAAAGAACTAAAATATTTCTTTATTTTATTGTAAAAGTTTAGTCAATATTCTCTTTGTAACTGAATATGAATTATTTGCGTTTTCATGTTGGATAAATAAAGAAAAAATAATATTTATATATTTATTTGAAATTGCTGTTGGTTCTTACAAAGGTCTCTTCAATTATGCTTATTTTGTATTCATCGCGAATGTTTTTGCGTCAATTACGCGCGCATAATGATTCCGCCAATCTTCTCTTCAAATCAATTACTTTAAATTGTTTATCAATACAAGCTTCAAATACAAAGAAACATACACATGCAGGTTCGGATGTCAAAAACTAATACTTTGAGTTTTTACAGTTTTTAAGCCGGACTAATGCGATACGTTCACTACACGATACCCCATCGACGGAATAAATTAATTAAATGTGCGCGCGAACAATTGAATACCTCAAAGACATTGTACAGATTATGTGAAATCTTATTTTTAAATCATTATGTTTCATGACATAATAATAAGAGCTGATCAATTATAAACAAATTGGAAATCTCTTTTCAACGGTTCCGTAGAGAAACGAGCAACCCTCACAGGTTCGTTGTGACAGTCCGTCGGTCATAGTCTCACAATTTCTATACTTTTAGATCTTACTTGCATGGTATTTAGCAAATAGGTTATTCAAATCAAGATCTCAATAGACTAACTTCCGATATTTTGCTGATCGACATAGTGGGGTTAGCCAGTTACCTAAAAGGCAGTGTTCATTGGGAGAATGAAAAAAGACGTAATTATTCTTTATGGCTACCATAAAGTAGCACCAAAGGGTCGGATTAATTTTAGCCTTTTAACGAAAGTTACCTAAAATTTAGCGAGAAATTAAACATGGGAGAGGAGAGTGACGATACGCTTTGATAAGTTTGCTTAGGTTGGGTTCTGGAGAGAAATGGCGTATTTTTAATACGCGATTTATCTCCAGAGCCAATCTATTTTATACGTCAATTAACGTATTCTTGTTTATTATTGATGTGTGAAAAGTTTATTGACGAGAGATACAATGGAAAAAGTATTTAATTTAGGGAACGTTCAATGCACTATGCATTGAATGTTTCCGAGTCAGAAAAAAATAAAGAAAGTATTTCAAGAATATATTTCTATACGGCTATTTTTCGTTATTTTAATAAAGATATTGTACGCAATTAAATGAAACTACGTGATGTAGTATTATTTCTACTATCTTTAATTTCTTTACCACGACCTAGGTTTCGTTGTATTACAACATTTCATTTAATTGCGAATAATGAATTTCTACAAAATTAACGCCAAATATATTCAACAAAAGATATTGTATATTTTTTTAACTAACCGAGTGAAATTACTTATTCAGTTAGCAAAATATTGGAACGTTTGTCTATTTAACCTCATTTACTTAAATGATTAGATTTTAGCGAAAACACAAACACTTATTTTATGTGCTGGCAACATATATAAAGGAAGAAAATTATTTCTTTCCTCCGCCTTATCGAGTGAGATGTCACTGAACTTGTATTTTAAAATGAAATTTTGTCCCCATTAACAATTTTTCGCTTTTAAATCTCCTTTGCCAAATATTAAGCCGCAAAGTGATATACAATCAACCTCCGCCACTGTAATTTTCCAATTATAAATTTCAAAAATAAAAAAAACGTTCCGGTTTTCTGTTAATTTGCAGCGATACAGATAACTACGAAACTATAATTTTTGCGTATTCCTACGCGATTCTAATTGTTAATCAGAACATTATGTATTGATATAAAGTCTGATCTAGTAAATTACCTGTGAAAATAGTATTGATTCAGTGAGTGAATACAATTGGTTTGGATAGCCAAAATGTTTCGCAATAAAAACAGATAAACAATTTATGTGCCACTAACTCGATATAATATGTACATTGGTACAGAGAGTTTAATGGAGTTTTTATTAATTCAAAGATAGACCGTCTGACGTTTATTCGTTTTATTGTAACACTTCATACTCTATATGGGGCGCATCTGCCCAACAAGAGTGAGGGTGAATTAAAAGTTCAACTGCCCGCGGTGCAATCCCGATCAGGCCACGAATACCTTTTCCTGTTTCCGAATGTAACTTTGGAGAAAGTGGTTAAATGAAGACCATTAATTAAAGTAAATAATTAGCGACATCTAGAGATAAATGTATAATCACATGATTATTAAAGGATATAGCGGTTGATGGATTACTGTTATAACTGCATTAATTTTGATGAGGATTGCACCGAAAAATTAATAAACGAAAAATCATTTATTCATCTCTTTTCTTTCACATCTATACCTAGAATGTATTGTTGGACACCCCTAGTAAATCTAATAATTGAAGACATCAGGTTCATTGAAATTATGTAGGTACATCTATATGATGAATCATATCTACAATTATCATAAATGATCAATACTTTAATACATTTAAATAAAAATATTACAAATATTAATAGGTAACTGAAATTAAAGTAGGTTTTATTAAATGTCTCAATACTTGTTTGTAAACTTTTTAGAAATTTTAGTTTTAACTGAAAAAAACATCGCTCTTAAATAATGAGATCTGATAAATAGTTTAAATATTCAGTCGATTTCGATAACAATGATGAATATTTAGTTTAAAAAATCATGTAGAAACTCACCTAAAGCTGGAGAACGACCCATCTCAGCAGCTGGTGCGTCTTGCTCTAAACGCTGCAAAAGTCAGAATGGCTCTTCAGTTGCTCAGCTGTATCGTTATAAGCGAACTCGTGTTTATTTAGAATCTCTAATTCTCATCTCATGTTTCTTGGTATACCGATGATGAAAAAAGAAACTAGCAGCGCTAGGTTTTACCCGTTATCATAAATCATTATTTTGATGACTTTTCTGACCCGAATGCACTCAACACTCACAACAAAGTAAAACTTAACACGAGTTATTACTTGCATAACCGATGACTGTTATTATACGTAATTGTGTTATATACATTTCTTATTCTTTCTTATTAGTATGACAATGATTTTATTTTAAAAACTGGTAACAACAACTTAATCTGTACTAATGAAACAGTGTGAGTTAGTTTTTTTTTGTTTATATGTAGGTACCAGATAATCTCAGAAACAACGAGAGTGATTTTTTAATTTATTTCACTGTTGAGATGTTGATTAAATACTCATGGACATTAGCCATGTTTTATTCCGGAAAAAATATAGTTTTTCCAAAGAAATATGAGTATGATGAATACTTGTGATTGAAGTCAGAGAAAAATGAGCATTCTGGACATTTTTCTGGCTTACGCTGACAAGACCGTTAAAATATCTAAACAGATATACGTAGATGTCAATCACCGAACCGTCAATGTTTCTCGAAAACTATCACAAATACACGCGAGCGAAGGAGACAAAGGACAAGCGAAGGACTCTGCTGTTCCCATCTCAACCTTAGTTTGGCAAGAGCTGCATTTACGAAGTGACATATATATATATATATATATATATATATATATATATATATATATATGTGTAAGGTGAGAAAAATCTATTTTTTCGTTATTGGTAACAAAGTAGGACTTTGTTTATAATTTTAATACATTTTGCTATAATAATCTGTTTATTTGGTGTCACAAGAGCTGTATCTATTATTTAAATATTTAAAGTCGGTAAAAATAATTATTCTGTTTTTGCTTATTTTTGAAAGCTTCGTTTTAAATAAAATATTTAAAATTATGAAAATATAATTTTGTGCTCTTCAAAACAAGCTCTTTGAAATCCACCTGATATAAATTTGAATTTTTGATGAATGCTGTAATAAATGTTTAAACAATACTAGCCAGTGAAAAATGTGTGAATTATGAATATGTATTACTATGCTAAATTTTAAGTCTTACACAGCATTATTTCTTAGGAAATAGTACGCGGTAGACGGACTGAAAGGGAGACAAATTCATAAAGATTCCGTTTTTCAGTGTGAGCTGGAGAATCACCGATACCTATAGCAATAGACTCATTGCATTTCTTTGAAATTTTGAGTAACACTCTCGAAGTATTTGTAGTGCTCGATGGCTAGCGTTTTTTTTAAAAGACTCGTTGGGTAAATCCCATGAAAATGGAAAAATTGTACATATCTAAAATGTTAGTTAAAATTTCGTTTTCTTTAGTAAAATAATAATGGACGCCATTGCGCACGTCCGTTCTCCACAGCGTTACGACCGCCACTAATGACGATTGATTTAGCCCCAGCGTCAACGCGGGTGGATTTGGTTCGAAACGAACTAAAATCGGTGAACATGAAATAATAATAATTATAATGGTCGGACGACACGACATGAGCAGATACGGTTCGGTAAACGAGTTAATTCGTGGTTCGCCCGTGGTCCGATCGTCTATTGGCGCTTTTACTCCGGAGGTTGAATTTGTCATGATGAATAATTTTTTAGAAATGGAGTCGTTCTTATTTAGTTATTGGCCAAAATATGTTCGAACGCATGCATATTACTTTGTTGTTAAATATAGGTTATCATTACACAGATTTAATAAATCCAAACAAATGGAGGAAAAAATGCTACAATTTTATGAAATGACATACTGCAGAACCAGGGTTAGTCCCTGGTTCTACCTAGAGCGAGCCACGAAGTTAACGAGTTCCCTGCATAAAACGTTAAAGAAAATAAAGATAAATGTTACGGTATTTTAAAAGTTTTAATAAAGAAAGTTCCAAATGCAAATGAGTGGTCCTGCATTATATGCAGTCTGTATTCCGTCGTAGATACGATTCAGTGCTTAGGATATCGCACAAGGGTACATGAAGAATATTCCTATGTATATATTAGTACAGATTATACACCAAGACGAAATAATGTTACCAATTTATATATATATATATATATATATATATATATATATATATATATATATATACATATATATATATATATATATATATATATATATATATATATATATATATATATATATATATACAGGGTCTCTATCTATTTATGTATGATTGTTTTAAATTTTATTTTATTTTATGTTAGCGATTTCCATGAGATGAAATCCTTTCTCATCGTATTGTTACTTATTATAATTTTAAGTAAATTTGTTATATGTTGACACCAAAAAGTTAATCACGAACTTTTAAGTTTGGTACTCATTTACAATTAAATTAGCTATTTAAGTATTATGATCTGTATTTACTTAATTCACTTTCGATGTTATTTAACGTTCTCATTATTATTTTGGCTAAAAAGCGATTATTGATGTGAAACATTTATAGGCGCAGATATAAACCGGATCGTTGGCGTGACGACGCTTGCCGTGGCGACGGGTCGCCACGCTATATTAAGGTACATATATATATATATAAATATCAAGGAAGACTTAAAAAATGACGCCGTGCGCAAATATATATATATATATAAATATATATATATATATATATTTACGCATGGCGACACGTCGCCATACCGTACACTTTACTACATATAGACAATATATATATATACATATATATATATATATATTGTCTATATGTAGTAAAGTGTACGGTATGGCGACGTGTCGCCATGCGCAAACGACTACGCGACCCTCTCCTCACTCAGTTCGACGCTGTTGTTTTGTATTAATTGTAAATAAATGTTTATTAAATAAAGTCACCATTTTCTGTAAGAAATTCGTAATACTTTATTTCTTCATTATGCTATATTTAGTTCCTGTAATAATCTTGCCTTTTATGCATATTACTTGTACGACCACGATGTTTTACATCTGCCAGGCGTCCCGTGACGGCTCACTAGTTTTTTTTGTTTTTGTTTGTTACTTACGTTTTTGTTTGCGTTTAAAAATTGCAATTTTATATTTGAATCTTCTTATTCCTAGTGCTATTTTAAGATTATTTAAATAAGGTTTTACAGCCAGTAGTGATATTAGTAATCTCTAATAAAAGTAATTTGTTCAAGTTTTTAAGTAGTTTTAATTCTTATAATGAGCGTATGCATTATTAAGCCTGAGGTCTGATCAAAGAACCGTAGCGGGTCAAAGAATCCACGATTAATGACCAAAAACATATTTAAAATAGCCTAATCTTCTTGTTTTGATTACTGATCAGTTTTAAAATTCTGACATCAGAAAAAAGTATTCCAATATTGGCAATCTTTTATGATGTCGGTTAATTGAACTTTGCTCGAACTTCATAGCGTTTTAAACTTTTTATTGTTTATAAATATAATGTAAAACTACAATTAAACAATTTTTGGATTGATGAAATTAATTAAATAACTTGGTAACATAAAAAAATCTACTTCAAAAAATTTCACAAAAAAAAATAATGCCTTTTTATATTAAAACACCCCTTCTGATTCATAGATTCAAAGAGGGTACAGATAAGCTGGTATTTATTTATTATTTACAACACATAAACTTTTTTAGCAAATGGTCTGTCGTCTGTCCACTAGAGGTGGTGCGCACACGAGTATCTACAATGATTGCTGGGTCATAGATAAAGTAGGCCGGGCATTCCTAGAGTTAACGTCAACGAGTCAGCGACCCGAACTGAGCACTCTCGTGTGTAGAGCACAGACGTGGGGCACGCGTCTGTGCGAGCAGTCGTTACGAGCGTATTATTTCGTTTTTTACAATGTTGACAGAATTGTTGGAGAATTAATCGGTGTAATATTGCATTACTTGTTTTTTGTTAATTATTTTTCTTGGTTACTTTCGTTCAGTGACCTAAACATTGTTGCTTGAAAAAATACTTTGGTAATTTCTTTATGTATTTGCCTTTTCTTAATTTGTATCAGTTAGATACCGAATTTATAAACATTTATGTAACTTAAGCTTTGCTTCATAATGATAGTTAAAATATTTTTAGACGTAAACGTCTCTTAAATATTTGTTTTTCATTTGAAACACTGAGTATTTAAGTTATTTAACTCGGTGTTTATGTTATTCGGAACTTGATTATCGCTTTTGATTTGTATGGATATACTTGGATAGTCCATATTGTATTTTGTAATAATATATGGCTTAAGTAACTGTTTTTTTTGCAGTGTTTTCCTTTGCTTTCGGTTTCATATTACTCATAGCTAACCTAATTTTTTTACAAGATCCTTGTACTCTCATGCATTGATGAGTTCCTCAGGATATCTCCGGAGTTCGTCGTCCTTTCCAGACCATATAATTTCCAGTGATATACTGTAAATGTATCACTGAAAATTATATCCTACCATTAAAAACATTTTACAATTCGGTTTACCCAGTTAAAACTTTGCGTAAACAAATATAAATAATAAAATTATTTTTATTATTTACACGGGTCGAATAGAGAACCTCCTCTTGTTTTTGAAGTAGATTAGAAGTAACATTTTGTCTGCCAGGTAACACAGATTTTCCCAACCATACTGACACCTGCAATACTCACGTACAAGTCTCTGATTAAAACCTAATTGTCACGTCACTTGATTAGTTTGTCCCGTAGCTAAATGAAAAGTTGCTCATCCATTAGTAATTTACGGTAGAATCTCAGTCTCATTTTTCAGGAATTCGTCAAGAGACATGTACATTCTTGAGAGATTAAGCCTCAGCAGGTCGTTAACTAGTCATGGCTCTGCATGTCGGTATCGCATTCTCTAATATACTAGATCCATTCTGCATATGCAATCAAGTGATAGCAAGATGCAAGGATAATTACATTGTAGTGAGCTAGTAGCCGCCTGGTGTACTCTTAACTGCTTAAATGTGCTTTTACCCACTCGTATAAAGAACTCGTGATACTCTTATTTAGATAGCAAAGGCACCTGAGATCTCGTAATTTTTCTAAGTTCGAGAAGTTCTGTGTTTACGTTTATTAGATCGCAAGGCTGTACGTATCATAATCTATAAATATAATACAATTTTTAAGGCAGAAAAGTGTATTAATTTTTTATATAAATAGTTGAAACATAGAACGTTTTTGGAATTTTTGTTTGTCTGTTTAAAAACATTTCACGTGAAAAATGTTGTGCGAATTTATATAACGATTAAATAAAAGTTTCATTGTGGCACTCCTTAGAGCCTGAGGAAGGATATGCGGAGCATTTTTTAAAAATTGTTTTCTACCGATTAGAGTGTCTATTTCGTTTGCTTGTGCTCGCATTAATTGAAAATTACAATACTTTAAATGTAGTTTTCAGTATTGTATTTTTTAAGTCTTCCTTGATATTTTTTAGGTTAGATATTTAGTGTCAAGGTACAAAGATATTTAGTGCAAAGTCACTTTCACAATTTGATAATCAGAATAGAACTGCTTTAAATATTGTCGATAAAAATTAAAAATTTGAGGCCCGAGATTATAAATTTGATTATAAAGTTCAATGCCAGTACATTTTATGTTTGTGTATGTCCTTTATTATACAATTTCCTACAATTTTTACCAGATTTTCCTTAATTTTCCACGTGTACTTTCTACACGTTAGCATACACTTTTTCACACTTTCTACACGTTGGGGGGTTGACGATTTCCACCCCGCTCTCATATTCGAATGTTGCTCGCGTGACGGAAGTGTGAAAATGGGTAACACCAGCTTATTATTTTTGTCCACCTTGCCTCATCTTTAAGTGATCACACATTACTTTTGTTTTCTCCAAGACCAAACTTTCCCCCAACTACATTCTGATTCTCTTCGAATCGCATCCTTCCTAATTATTTATATATATCTCTCCCCCAACTACATTCCTAATTTCCTAACGAAACTTTTTTTGCATACGTTCCGCAATAATCTCTTTTTAACCTATTAACCTCCTTCTTTTATTTTACTAATTATTATACACATCTCAACCACTCCACGTCATTCTCAAGATTTTCTCCTTATTCCTTCCACCATATCATTTTTGTCAACTTTTTCCAATCTATAATGGCAACATGACAAAAAAATCCCAACATTACTGTTGCTGTCAATCATTCCAAAATTTCTTGCTTCTAGCACATTCTGATTCTCTTCGAATCAATTCTATTGGTATATCTACATTTTAAAATTCCTCGTGCAATTTTTTTCATACGTTCCGCATTAATTTAGTTATAACTTCATTCTATTTAACAATAAAACTCAGAAATATATTTTTGGAGAAACGTCAGCTGTTTACGGAGAATCAGGATATCCCACAGTGAACTTCTGGAATCAATTGTTCCACCATGGGATTCGATTGAGAATGACCCTCGGTCGGATCGTCCGCTGAAAACATATAAAGTTCCGAGAGATCATCCACACAAACTCCAAAAAATTATAATAGTAGATCACAGGACAAAAATACCAGGAAGAAATTAATTAAATTTTGCGTTCACATTTGCTCGTTCAAAAAATTAGCTTACGCTATTTACCGACAATTTTCACATCTCTTGATAAGTAAGGGCCGAGTCAATAGTTCTAAGAAGTTTTTTAAACAGTTCTCCGTAATGTTTCATTTAGAACATGTCTGCTCAAGAATTATAATTACAAATGAAACGTGGATACAACAGCATGTCCTTGAACTTAAGCAGGAGTCAACGCAGTCTATTGAAAAGGAGAAAGACCGCTGAAGAATTCCAAAAGTGGACAAATCGGCATTCAAGCTTATGGTCACAATGTTTATCCCTAAAACGGAACCTTGTTTTTTCAAAAGAGCGCACCCGTTGAAATATTTCATGTTGCTAGACTTGCCCTGAGAAAAGCAAGCTTCGGGAAACTCACTGATCCATAGTGAAAGTACGAACCGTAGCCCCGAGCGACTATTTTCTTTATAGTAATTTAATAAAAAAGATCTCCGTGGGGGAATGTTTGAGGACGATGAACGCAACAAGGCAACTGTAAACGAATATTTTGAAGGGAAGGAAAATAATATTTTCCGTTGGTGTTAAATCATCAAATAACGATACGAAATGCCTTTTGAGTTAGAAGGAGATACATTTTAGATTTGCCATGCTCAAAGTATCTCAGACCGAGAATTTTTCAGCTTACCTCGTTTGTCTTGTGCGTATAGAAATATTCGTAGTGCAAGTTCTAGTCGTAATTAGTAAGTTTTATTTGTATTACAAAAGAAAATGTACTAAAACACCATTGTATATATTTTCTCTCGTTTTGTCTGGTTTACTTTTATTCTTAATACCTTTACTGAGAGCGCATATTAGATGCAGTTGTGTACATATGTACTGTCCTTTTCATATCATCTTTTATCCTGACGTAAAACTTCATACACAAACAAACTCATCTAACTACATTTACAATATATACTACGTGCAATGAAAATTTTGACGAGAAGTGGAAATGAGAAGAGAGGGGAAGGAGAGGAAGGGAAGAGGAAGGGGTGAGGGAGGGGGAGGGGAAGTGATATAACTTAATATGGCGATTATTCCAAAATAGCACTGAACTTTTTTATTCTGAATATCCTTAGTATGGATATGACATGAAATTAATTGCCAACTAGAATACCAAAATATATAATTAACCTATATTTGAAGTATCAGTACTAAGTGTCACACTATTAAATAAATAATTAAACAAAGGTTAATTACTAATTACGTCTTACATACACTTCACCTTGTGTTAACCTTTTGCTCTACACATAGTAGCTACAAATAAATAAATAACACTATAAAGTTTAACACTTCGACGATGCGCTGATTGTCCAACGGACTTAAGTGAAGGTTCATACTCATGGGTTGTGAACACGTGAGCGATGAAGCGGAACATGGTGAAGTGGAAGATGTGGGCAGTTAATGTAATCAGCTGCGTCTATCCGAATGGTTACGCTCGAGAGGGAGAATGTTAATGGCGGACGTATACGCACTGGGAATTTTGGGTGTACAATTGTGATTACAACCTATAAATATTTGTGATTATATCTAAGATTGTGATTATAACTTTTATATTATCATTACAAAATTCTTATCATTGTTACATATCATCTATGAAACATAAAATTTTATCAGAAATAAATTTTTGCCACGGACGAAATCAAAATAATAGCTGATATAGGTAGAGCGGTAGAAAAAGAAAATATAGGTATTTTCTTTTTTTACCGCTTCTATCTCACTTAATTCTGTTCTTGTACTGTTATGTCGCTTCGCAAATTTTCATATTTGTATAATTTTTGTAACTATTGCTTACTTTTTTAATCGGTTACCTAAAATCTTTTACAGTCAATCTTTATAGATGTTTTATGAAATTTTTCTATAATGTCAATTTCTATTGAGCTCATTCAGTATTTAAAGTTGATAAATTTGAAGAATATCAGTTGGGTATAAATATGTATATATATATATATATATATATATATATATATATGTGTGTATATATATATATATATATATATATATATATATATATATATATATATATATATATAGTTTAAATGGTAAATGAACTAAAAAAAGCAGGGCCAAAAGGTAATGGAATACAATTACTATGTAAATCTAACTTATAGAGCACTTTTGTCACAATTTCGAGCAGCATTTGCTAATAAAGTTGGATACCACAAAACTATTTGCAACAGGTTTAATGAGTTCAAATGTAGTCTTACCTTCTAGGTATAGCTCAGTGACCATATTCGAGAGGAGGATCCTGCTACGGCAGTAACTAAACATAATGCCGTTGTTGTACAGTTCATGTTAGAAGCAAAGAGGGGAACTACTAATTTACAGATACAGGTTACTTTGTGGCTTGATGTGGGTCAAGAATAAGAAATCCTACAGGAAAATCTTTGAGTCAAGGAATATGTTAGCGTAGAGGAGTAAGCTGAATAACACCACCATGTATACTAATGTAGTCAAATAAAGCAAAAAAATGAACAGAGGACACTGAAATGATGCATTTGATAGTATCAGAGTGTATTTCCTATAAATTAGCTCTATATGCTATGAATCTGAAAATGTTGAAAGTTTGTATCTATAGCTATTTTTGACCCATTTAACATAAAGAACTTTATTTCGTAGTATCATTGATAGATTATCAATATCTATAGATCACTTTCAACAGAGCTAGTAACTTGGCATTTAGTACAAATGTAGTATTTAGTATACCGATAAAAGAATAATACAAATCTGAAAGTTGTTGACAGGAAATAAATGTAAAGTTTATGTTATTTTACTTATCGATTGTCATACATATTAGCAGGTTTATATGACTTTATGCATGTATTTGAACAGCTTTGGTTCTAGAAAATATTAAATAGATGAATAAACCATGCATTGACCTATTATAGATAAATTCGCTATGGTTTTATTTTATATTGCTGTATTTAAGCAATGTTTATATATATCTTTTAATCTCCTCTGGTCTTACAATTATAATCTTTCTGATCTTAGAATTATAAATGTCTATCATGACGTTTTATAATTGTAAGAGCTATTTTATTTTAAAAACACTTTGACTTTGAAAAGTGCTTTTTGTATAACACATATTTGAAAATTCATTTAATTTTAGAATCCAGAAGAAATAGTTTGAAAAAAGGAATTGGTTAGTTTTTATGCCTTTAAAATAGTTATAAATGACAAAAAATATCTACCCACTACGCATTACTTTAACGAGGAAGAAACTTTGACCATGGTCAGTTGTATTCCCATAGGATAATTTATAGGCCAAGTAATATATTAGAAGGTAACCTGTACGGTTATGTGTATTTTGTGTTTTTTCTTATTCTTTGTATGGACGTACCGAGTAAAATTCCAAAATCAGACAGAGTATTATGCAGTGTATAGTTCAGGTTTATACTGTAACAAAAGCAGTAAAAATTACCCTAAAACCGAAGTTTATAGACTTGTCATGCTCTGGGTGTCTAGTTATGGGCCCGTATGTGAGTATATATACATACACTAGCGACCCGGCCTGGCTTTGTACGGGTAGGTGAAGAAAAGAAAAATGTCAGACGTATGTGTATATTTTTTCCAACTTAATCCGTATTTATCGCCATAGATATTGGCAAATTTACACAAAACCTACATCAATTATATACCTTTGGTATTAAGTATCTATGGCCGGATTATTTCCCTGTCGTAATGACGTAATAAGTGTATTGTAGATTAGATCAAAACACGGCTGGTGTGGATTTTTGCTGACTTTTTTATTCAACATTTTGTATTCAATTGAGGTAAAATAAAATAAAAAAAAAACTTATACGAGTATGTTGGACATAGGACAGTATGTTGGTAAGTGCATAGTTAACAACAAAAATTAATCAACTTTATAATAATGGTGTAAAGTTGATTATTTTTAACGGCACTTTGAGATCATCATTACTGAAAATCACAATTAATTAAATTGTATAACTTTAGATTATAAATGAACAATTTAGGTTTTTCACTTTTTCATCTGAACCATTTTTTTAGTAATATTTGTTTTATAAGCTTGTTAGTTAAGAATGCAAACACTTTAATAGTAATAAAGCAATTAATTATAATTATCGTTCAAAACGTTTTTATAATAAACATCATAATGGGATTTTAGAATGAAATTCTTATCAATCAATCATCTTGTATGTCTTTTTTGCATTAGACAATGCAATTTTCTCAGTGTATGCATGTGTTAAACCAAATGAAAATAATAATTGATATATGGCAGATACAGATTCTCTAACGTGGAGAATCCTCTTTCGCACAAAGCTTTCCTATTCATTTCCTCTATAAATGATGTTTTAAAAATAAAGGAATAATACAAAAAATATCTACTCACTACGCATTACTTTAACCAGGAAAAAACCGAGACTAAACTTTGACCATGATCAGTTGTATTCCCATAGGATAATTTAAATGCCGAGTAATATATTAGAAGGGTATAGGTTATGTTTATTTTATGCTTTTTTTATTCTATGTATGGAAGTACCGAGTAAAATTCCAAAATCAGACAGAATATTGTGCAGCGTATAGTTCAGGTTTATACTGCAACACTTCAGAATGTTCTTTTTCAGCCATGAGAACCTTAGTGTCATGTTATTTGACTTGATTTCTTCTCTCCTTGTCTATATTGCAATTTGTGCCCCACGATTATTGTAAGGCTTTGACGTCATAAAATATATCATGCATCATTTCTACGATTGTGTAAGGTTTTCACGTCTTTTTTGCTGTACCAATCAAAGTTTTATATTGCTCTAGTATATAGATTGGATTCAACTGCAAGTATCTTTTAATCCGTTTCTCAATGACACTATGAACATTGTCACCTTCATTTTGTGAGTGTCTACATATTAAAAACTTGTGAGTAATAGACATGACTCTCAACTTGTTGGTAGTGTAGGCATAGACAGACAACAAAAACTAATTTTTGTTGTTGACTGCCATAGTTGTCCGAGTAGAAAATTATGTCAATTCCTTTATTAGGATTTTTGTCTACTTGAACTTTAACATAGTCGAGTATGCAGCTGGCAATTTCAAAAGCTCCTCTCTTTGCTTCGGTTTCATCCCGAAAGAAATACATAACATCTTTTGTCCTTAAATCGCTGATAGTAAAATTGAAGCAGTTCATCCTGGGTTTATAAGAGAATAGGGAAATTTGTCCCTTTGGAATCTGCAATACTACCTGCAAGTCGTAAATTACTACGACAGTACCATTCGTCCTACTTTTGTCATTTTCTTTTTCAGTTCTTGCCAAAGCTTTTTCTTTCAGATGCTTTTCATATTTTTGGCTTAATTTGCGTTTTCCTTCTACATCTGAGTTCTTGTACCTTTCGTACAGATCACATTGATCTTTTTTAAGGTACGAAAAAAGAGATGTTGTATTCGGGGTTGAATTTCCTGTTGAATGAGGAAGACGTTGCAAAAGCTAAGCCATCTTTTTCATAAAGTTGTTTATAATCTATGTAGATATCAGTCAATGATATATCACTTGAAATAAATTCTCTTGTTGTTTGAGCTCTCAAGTAGTGAGATTAAATCCTTGGAATAAAATTTTTAAAATCTATAACACTCTGTTTAATTTGTGGATCAATATTTGGTTGATGGATGTGTTTTCCTCTCAAATCAGCTCGTATGACTCCTGATTCCGACTTCTTGAAAAATGCCATTTGCATCGCTTTGCCTAATGTCAATATAGTATGCATACCTTAATTTTGGATCCATCAACCTCAAAATAAATGGCCATATTAAGAGTTCTAAAATATTGTATGTTTGAGTATCGATACATATGCTTTGTTTCTTGTGAGTGTTGTACTACAAATTCTCTCTGCCTTTCAAGCTTGTTGAGTCCCAAAAACATCAAAAAGCTGTTGCCTTGATATTTCTTCGGTTTTATATTTACAATTTAGCCGACATTTTTCTACACAGGGGTGTCCAACTTTTGTCTTTCTTACTTGCATCTTCAATTTATACAAAGATTATCAATATTTGTCTAAATCGAAGATTTACCAGAATTTCTTAGCACTTTTGTAACTTTTGATTTCAACATAGTTGGTTTTCGTACTCCATTTTTACCCTTTCTTTCCTCTATCATGGGCTTCTGCACCAATTACTTGAGCATCAACTCAGTAAAAATTCTAAATAAAAACAAAAGCTTTAGCCACCTCACTATCAACATTGGTTCAATTCAAAATGTAACTTTAATTTACTCAGCACTGACCAACAAAACGGAGACAACTCGAAATAATGTTACTACAATTTCCTGCTTTAACTCTATAACAGGGAATCAACTCAAAATAACTCTAACTTGTTTATGACGGGCATGTGCGTTCTGCTTCTAATACTGACTGCAACTAGCGATGTCCTGTTTTGATGTGGGGAGGAGTGGGGCTCGCTTGTTCAACAAAAGGGGCTTGTAGCGGTGAGTAGTAGAACTATTTTTAAATCTTTTTTATTGGTCGCCAGGTAGTGACTTAAGGAATTTGATGATGTACGTAACTCAAAAATTGAGTTTTTTTTAATTAGCTCCAGGTGTGTGATATGAAGAAACTCTGCAGAAAAATATTAGAAGCCACACTCTGACAAGATATTTACTACTAAATTATAAAAAGAAATTGCCAAAGAGTGCTGCAGATTCTTATCAACAAGATAGGCATGACATACTTTTTAGTGCCAAAAATATTTTGCCTACTGTCCATTTATAGATTATATACTGATTACGTAATAACACAAAATATAGAATCAAAATACCTAATTATAATTATCAATTATGAAATAGAATGTTGAATAGAATTATGAATAGAATAATACCACTTAATATTTGTTAAGTTTTAAAAAGGTTTGAATCTTTTAGCTATACAACATTTGTATAAATTTATTCAAAACCTGCTCCAATGTCTTCATGGAACCATGCACATTTATAACAAATCTTTGTATTCTGTTCTTAAATCTGATTTCAGGTCCAATTAAAAATTGAAGGCTTACATTCACTCAAGTATTCTAAAATGTTCGTGCCATATATATTTTATTTTATATTTTATTGCCGTATATATTTTCAAATATTTGCAAATTCAGTCCCAGATTCAGATCCCGAATTTTGTACTGTCACCATCTCACTAATTTTATGAATTATGTAGCTAAGAAGTTGGATTGTGGGCGATAGGTAGATATGCCAACTTTGATTTTTAAAAAGGTTTGTTGACAAATCGGCAGTGATATTCTCCTAGTAAAATTATTAGAGGCATATATACATCCTATCTAGTAAGATTTATCACCAATTACTTTGGGTTCATAAATAATAGCTTCAATTTAGAAATTTCAAATTCCAGACTTGTATTATCCAATCTAGAGTCAATCAAGAGAGTGAGTAATTTAGATCCACTTTTGTCTCTTATTATGTAAAATCATTTGCCCTTTGATGTCTATACCGCTCGTTGCCTTCTTCGTTGACTTTGTGTTTATAATAAAAGGACATATCCAATGATTTGGGTAAGTGTATAAAAAAGGTAATCTGATCTTGTATTATTATCTTGAAATTATGTAAATAAATTACAAATATGAAACAAATCAACATTTATATATATATATATATCCCAGTTAACACATGACCTAAAACTGACATCACAACCAGATCATACGAATGTCATGACAATTTCAGTATATTTGATGTAAAACTGACTTTTATTACGATCTTCTGTTCTTAATTATTGGTAGAAAATTGTCTTCCTACATATGATTAACAACTTGTTCTAGTGGTTTCGAAGCATCCTTGACTTCATCTTTTTAGATAATTTTCAAATTGAATAGTGCTAAGATTGTCTAACGATCCGAATTTTTTTACATCATTCACGAGATGAATAAGATAATGAACATTGTATGATATCACATTGACCCCATATACATTTTTGTATTCAATAATGAATCACTATAATAATTAATTTGCATAATTATTGCAGATTAAGTATTTTCGAGGATCCCATAAAATTCTAATTGCTAAACTTAAAGCCATAAAGATGTTATAGTATCTTGATATTGAAATAAATTTTAATATTCCGACACATTATTATATTTTCCAGTGACTAGATGGCGCTACATTCCAATTTGCATGACGACGTGGAAATGGTTTTCTGTTAGCGTATGTACTAAGAGAAACCCATTAGTATTTGTACTGCCTAAGTAGTGGAAAGCGCACTTACCTGACTGTAGGAGGCCATCTATTGCACTGCGAAATAGAACTACTCCGTTATATTCAGGTAACATTTTCATAAGTAACTTGATATCATTATGATATTAGTGAGGTTAAGATGTCACAGTCACATTCACTGGGATATATATATATATATATATATATATATATATATATATATAAACATATTTAGGACACCTGGATGGGACTGACTACAAAAACACAGTAACATCATGAAATCTTTTAACTTTTAAATTTTTGATAAATAATTGACAATCAAGAATGACAATGCTTCATAAGATATGTAATTATGTTTAACTTGATAGTCCTCATTGTAACAGTAATTTATAAACTCAAAATTTCAATTTTACGACTTTAAAAATGGAATAATGACAGAAAATAAATCAATATATGCAGATTATTTTAATTATTGCTTTAATGTATTTTCAGTAAATATTATTTCCCAAAACACAAGAATCATAGTTTATTGACAGAGCCAGTGAATAAGACCTTATCACCATGAAGGAGGTAGAATGCAAATGGGCGGTTAGCGTGGAATTCCTCATAATGTGGATTTATTATGTAAGAAAGCGTTACAGCACCTATGAGAGCTGTGAAAAAAGAATAAAATTAGTTACACTATATGAAGTAATTCATAGCTGGGGAGTACATAATTATCCCTTAGTACTTGAAGTTAATTAAAATGTCAAAAAAACAAAGTTTTATAATTGGAAACAAAACGTAAATATATAATATACACATATATAATATATAATATACAATAGCCATCCTTGTTCTTGAAATATTATTCAACAGTAATAAAGATAATTAATAATTAACCTATTTAATTGAAAATCCTTCAATATTTGAAGAGAGCAGTGAGTATATGTTCATATAACTTGGCCACACAAAGTTTGCTTGCTAGAATAACATTGAATAAATAGCACCTCATAAACTATGTGGTCCGTTATTCTGTAAAATGCTATGTTGGGCTATATGGGGGAGAGGGTATCTGTATCTGTGTTTAGTAATTTTACACCATACTTTGACTTATAAAATTTTTAATAAAAAGACAAAACCTATAGATATTTTTAAATGATTAAAAATGAAATTATCTCATTTGCCCTAAACTTTCTTGCATATATTTTGATGCTCTATAATTTGAAGTAAATTTGTCGACACAATCAAAACTAAAAGGAAAAACTCTAGTGGGATAGAAAGGTTTGCGCTCAATAAGCAATGACTAGCTACACGGGGGACAGAAGAAGGCCTAAGTTGAAACACATGGTATATAAAAGCCCCTTATGAGGTTAGTATTAGTAAAGACAAAAAATATAAAGACTAACTTTCAACATTTAATTACCTTTTTTTCGTTCGGTTTATTGTACTTGATTTTCACGAATATAATTGAATAAAAAAATAAATTTTCCATGTTTGGCATAATTTATAGCTAGAAACGTTTATTTTGCAAGACTTGCACTTGGTAATGTTACAAGTACTTACTGTGTTTGGAATAAAAGTAATAAACCTACATTATTTTCACGGAAACAGTATAGTACTGACAAACAAAATAAAATAGACTAAATTGAAGATATCTCGGTGCCAAATTAGGAACTTTTTGTCATGTTAGGACTATTTCCAGGAGATCTAGACCTAAATTGTTTTAGAGTGAAAGAATAACTGAGACTTATTTATATTATTGTATTTACCTATATTCATTGTTTATAATTTCTATAAGTTTTAATTTATAAGTCTAATCGATGTAAGCTCTTAAAAAAATGTCTGAAGAAAATTACAAAACAATTCTTTTAAAATTTTTTGACGTTTTTAAAGAAATTTGTTGTAACAGAGGTTCTGATGAGATTATTTTTTGGTTTCCTCTTTTTGTTGATGGGAGGCTGAATGAGGAACAAATAAAAATGCAACTTACTGGCAGCCGCAGCTTCTGCACCTTCTTCATTAACCTCAATAAAGGCCTTCTGTATGGCCTTGCTGACAAGTAAACGTTCCGAAGTAATCTTTGTCAGTTGAGAAGTATATTCATCGAATATACTTTTAATGCCAAGCTGTCAGGGTTTCAATTCATATATTATAATAATTGTCATTGTAGTTTCTAAAGTACACAATTTAATCTTAACTAGCTTTTTCCAGTTTTGCTAAGGGAAAAAGGGTCTGTTAAGGTATTTTGTTTGGATTAAATTTTTTATAATAAATTATTTATCACTAATTTATTATCAAATTCTCAATCATTCAGTTAATTATTCCGTGCTCTAGTCAAGAGCAGAACCGTATGGCCCAATCTTGTAACATAAAAATGTACAATCAGCCACATGCACCCAGCCACTTTCTTTACCTTTTATGACCACATATAATGCTTTCAAACATATTCTGATGTAGCTTGGTTTGTTTTCTGAAGTATAGTTTGTTTAACTCAAATACATTTCCGTAATTCAATTTTGCAACAGAAAATAGTTCACTATGATAAATTGCAACACACACTCTCAAACTTTTTCAGAGATTTTCATGTGTCTGCAATATCTTGACATCACATTTTGTTTTAATATAGGTTTTATGATTTTAAAAGTTTAAATTAAAAATGTACTTTTCTACATTTTGTGAAAAAAATCTTATACAACCTATGTTCATTTGGGTACTACAAACTATAGTACATTACTTACTTCAGCAATATATATTTAAGAATATTAATTATAATAACTTCAGTAATATGTATCTAATGACATTAATATGATTATTATTGGAGAAATACTTTTACAATTTTATAAATATAAACTATCTATATATTTCCTATGTAGGGATGGAAAAACGTGTCAACCCAAAATGTTTGTCAATAGGACAGGGTGGAGATGAACCTGGAAAAATCATTCACAACCATTTTGACATGAGAAGGCTGACAAGGAGGTTAAGCAATGCTCTTGTTATTGAATAAAAATATGTTTAAATAAATACCATACGGGGGAATGGTATATTAACATAAAATATTAAAGATAATCATTTGAAATAAATACATCATCATAACTGGATTTAGCTATTATTTAATGATATAAAGATGATATAAAGATATTATATTATCTGGCCAAAAAGTGACATAAGGATGCAAATTTCCAGATAGTCAATTGGTCATGGTGATGGAGAAAAGTAAAACAAATTTTGTGTTACGTTTGCAATGCTTCTTTTTTGGTAGTTGTCATCATTTACACAAAATTGTTGTTTCCTATCCACTCATGTTCTTCGTAATATTTAAAATTCAAATCGACGTAAGTTTCTTTAAAAACCACAGAGTGGACCATTTAATATTAAAGCATATATTTTACTGTTAGATGACAAAATCACCTTCAGACTATGTTTGGACAAATTGACGAAAGGTCAGCATTTAAATAGTATTTTATTCCAAACAGATTCATGAGGTCACCGCAAAATATTAAATGATCATCTGCAACATATAGCAGAAAATCTGTTTCTCAGTACCTATGTTATTAGGTGAATGATACGTCAATTTTTTTTGCTCTCAAAACAGATTTTTATTTTTATTAAATTGCTTAATTCACTTCCATTAAAAAGCTGACAAGTTACAAGAACAAAGGAAATTGTAATTTTTTGTAATTCAACATTTGAATGCCGATCACGCCTTGAGGCGAGACATGGGGTCAGGCGCGGAAGACCTATCACACCCAACGCAGGATAGTTGCCTTATAAATTCTATGATCAGAGCAACGGTGGTGAAACATTGTTTATACATGAGCATTGCATACAATGAATCTAAAGTCAAGTTTGAAACCGTAGTTTTGTATTTCGGTGCTTATTATTGTTGATTATGAATTTAAAATGGACAGTGAGGCAAGAAGCCCTCAGCAGGGCCCTCATCCAGCAATCAATTTATTAAAGATACTATTTTTACTTTTTCATTATCAAAGTTTTTTCTGAATTTGTTACTATTAATGGTGCAGGAACATCTAGACTATAAAGTGTATATTTAAGACAGTGCTCTTCGTTATCACAGATTATTTATGAATTTATTGATAGTGATCTTCAGACTGTGTCCTTTTTTGTCATAATAACATTGCTATGATAATGATCATTGCTATGATTTTGTTGTTCCATCAGAAGAATTGGGCCCCAAAGTCTTCTCCCAAAGTAACTCGACTTCCACCGCACATAGTATACTTAAAACTACAATTTGCATAATATATGTCAGTATGTCTGCACTTTTTGCTTTACGATTTGTACCAAATAAATGCAATATTTAAAATTTATGTCAGCTATTTGTGAGAATGATAAAAATATTAGTAAGTATGGAGAAAAGTGCTAATAAGCTGAAAAGGCACATTTAACTAAAATGTGTTTCTGTCATATAGAAATGAGATGTCTAATTATGTATTGTTCACAAAACTCATTTGCTAGATTGTGGTAGGACTGAAGCAAAATCTTTCTAAAACCAAAAAGCAACACAATCATAAAAATGTTTTCTTCCACAGTTTTTATTAATCATCTCGTTCTGTTGTAAAATTAACATTAAATTATTTATTAAATTCTGTAATAAGCTTTACCCACATCTATTGTTTATTGATCAAGGATACCTGATGAAGATATATTGGTTTTGAAATAATGAGTTATAATTATAAATAATAGAACCTGACAACACCAACTCGTTAATAACTTATAAATTAAAATTAACTTAGAAAAATATTCTGTTTTACTAATAGCCAATGTAAATCTGTAAAAGTATTAAAATATTTGTGCATTTCATAAACAACATGATAAAAATATAAGTATAAATTAAAAAATGATTCAAACCTTGGGAAGAATTTTATTTAAATCCAAAGTTGTCTCGATTTTAAATTTGGGTATTGTGACATCGACCTCCTGTGATCTCATATTGGTAACAATATTCTGTATAGTGTATTCTGTAGCCAATTTAGTCTGTAGAGCCTGGAGATTGTCACCATCGTTAGGCAAAGCTAAGACCATAGACATTTCCCCTCCCTCGTAAGGCAATTGAAGAAACTGTCAAAACAAAGTATCAACGAAAATAATATCTATTAGCGATCAAATATCCTCAATACTCTGTCAATAATATGTCAAAATTATAGTATAAACCTCAAATACAACGTTAACCTACTTTTATGTGGCGAATTATATTTATATAGTATTATAATGAACAAAATTAAGTATCCCTTGTAAGTATCATTTGAAACAAATCATATCATATTTAATATGGTGTATTAAAAAAACAAATCTTTTACCTTTTACATAAAAAAATCAGAAAACTCTCAATGTAACTAATTACAGGATTTAAACCAATTGTCCCAACGATATGTTGGAAACTAAAAAAATTGAATGCTTTTATTGACAATGTTACTACAATTATTTAGTGTGGTATGGTTTCAGTATGGTATTATGCTTAATTGTACCGGTTCTTACACCATCATCTTAAACCAGTTGTTAACCAAACCTGTTTGATGAGAATAATTCATCAGGATTAGCTTAACATGGTTCACATGTTGAGATTTTTTTATATTTTCTACATAGTTGCTATTGTGCTAAGTAATGTTCTTTCAGACAGGACAAGAATATTTATTTATTATTTATATTCTTTGCATTCTTCATCGCCATTTTTCACCACATCATTGCATTCTTCAATATTTAGTACGAAAAAAGAAGTCATCTGAAAGACACTCACCTTTGCATGAAGATCGAAGTCATGAACATAGAGAAAATCTCTATGCGAACTCATGGTGGGAACCATTGAATACGCTCCATTACTCGATTGGAAGGATTTGTTTTTTGTCAAGTCCTTTTTGAATTTCTCTTTCCATGAACCCTGAAGATGTACATAATTTATTTATCATAGAAATTACGAGAAGCATTTCTAACGTGGTCATCAAAAACCAAGTTATGTAATAGTAGATTCAAGCTTCTAGATTCTATATCCTAGATTCAAGCTGACATTTATTGTAATATAGTTCAATGTGTGCTATCATTTAACTCAATGACAATTATACAAAGCTTTAAAACACTCTTTCATAAAAAAACAATTGCTCAACATATTGATTCAACTTATAATTTATTAATTGTAAGTTGAATACAAAAATTGAAAAGCTCAATACAAAAAATTTACTGTAAGTTGAATACAAAAGTTGAAATATAATAATTTATTAATATAATGCCTGAAAAGAATGAAACTCTCCAATAACACAATTTGGATGATTTTGAAAATATACTTAGAATATTTGTACACTGCTTTTGAATGATATGCATTGAAGTATTATTGAATTTTTTAATATACCTTGAAGTAAATAGCATTAATAAGAAGCAGACGAGTTTCTGGAGAAAAGTCATCAGGTACTAATAGTTTCTGTATACGGTTATTTGTCTTTGATTCCACCTGAAAAATTTATAAGCTTGGGTATGATTCACTGTTGAAAGAAAAATTTTGAAGGTGTGTTAATATTCTATTATGTTAATTAGGTACTAACCCATGTGTTGATAACTTTGGCAGCATTTTCTTTATTGCTGAAATCAAGAGATTCAGTGCCAGCATTGAATATATCTACACTGTCACGCTGGAAATTGGAATTTAGTTCTGTACCATCCTTTACATATATTTTGTTTGCCATATCCAGAGTTACTCCTTTGACATCTTTTACTTTCTCAGACAATGCCTTGAATGATGAGCGTATCTGTAAGAAAATCAGTTTGAAAGATTATATTTAAAACACTCTTATTGTGTCATCTATTTTTAGTACCTGACTTCCTTTAGCTATTATATGTTTTTTGCACTAATTATTAAAAATACATATTTAATGTAAACACAATGTAACATAAAAATATTTCATCCACATTATATTTATCAATATGTTCAAGATGAAAACTAAACCTATTTTGATAATATTGATGCCAATTCATGGACATTTTTCCAGTTCATAACATGGTTGAATAACATTATTCAACATCAAAGCAGTTATAAACAAAAATTGAAAAACCAATTAAAGTAGAAGAAATGAGGTTCCTCTCTATTACTAACATATTAAAGATTTAGTCTCATCTTATAAACTATTCAATTTTTATTCATAGTTTCATTTAAATGTGGACAATACTTGCCGCTAAAGAGCAAGAAGTGTCTATAATATGAATACTCATTATTTCTAATGATTTAGTTTTTAATATTAAGATGTTGTAATTTCTCATAATAATGGCATTTGCCATGAATATTAGTAAAATCAAGGACTAAGAATGTATTAAAAGTTGCTGACATTCATTTACCGAAAATTAATTTTTTTCCACTGGCAACAATATGTTGCTTTGTTGTAAGCTAAAATAGCAAAGAGGATATCAAAAAGAAGCTAAAAAAATATAATATACAACCAAAGCTTGTAGGAAAGCAATAAATGAAAAATTAAGTGTTGTGGTTCTGCACACAAAGAAAAAGAAAATAAACAAATTAAAAAAAATTGGTGAAAATTAAACCCATCAAATTAAATATAATGTACATTTACACAGAGGAATAGAAACACAATCCTTACTTTGTTTTATTTAATTGTTTTGACCCTAAAAAAACATTCATATTTTATTAAAAGTACAGTAGTGTTTTTAAAACCACAGTTTTAGTTAACTTTCATTCTATAAATAAAATAATAGAAATGGGTATTTATTACACTTTTTTAAACAATAACACAAATATCAACTCTCACTACTTACAAATATCAATATAGCATTTAAATTACTCTTTCAAATTTCTGTAATAATGATTATGATTTGATATTCATTTATGTATAAAAAAATATAAACATGTGTCAAAATATAATAAACTAGATATTAATGAACTGAAAAAAAGAATGTTCCACTATATATTGTGCAAAAGTTGAATGAAAGATAACCACATATCATCTTGATATATCATAGGTCTATATTTACATAAATAGTAGACATATCATAGTGACAAGGGTATTTCTTGCAAGCATTGTGGTATGACTAGGTTGGCTGGTGTGGAGGAGGTGGTATTATGTACAATCAGTAAGTTACAGTGTTTTTGCATAAACACACATGTTGAATTAACCTAGATTATATTTATAGTTGAAAATAATACCAATCCTAAATACACTCGGTTGGGATCAAGTGACACATTTAGTTTTCTATATCATCTTAATAAAATGTCTGTCGAACTAAAATTATTTATAAACTTACAAATTGGTCATCAGGTAAGTCTAATGCGTTTAGCAACTCTTTGTGTGTGTGGGATTCCGCTCCTAGCGTCAGTAGAGCGAGGAGCACCTCCACTGAGTGTGGGGACATGACAATATTCTTGTTTGGCTGTTCTTTAGCCACTTCCTGTAAGAATGAAATATTACTGATAATGTCACTGCGGTAGATAATTGAAAGTTATTCAACTGAAATATAAAAAATTTTTTTTTTTGAAATGAGCATAAATATTAATATTTTTAGAATTAATCTTATAAGATTTTGTATTTTGATGTTTTTTACCTTTAATTTTAATATACTACGTAACACAATTTTTTAGTTCCACCCATAAATATTCCAAATAAATATAAGAATTAGAACTATTAATAACTGAGTGTAAAAAATTAAATATCACAACTGTCAAACTTACATTATGGAAAGAGGTGGAAAACTTGGCTATTTTTGCACTCAGTTGAACAGCGTCATTATTCTCTGATGTCGGACCGCAGAGGCCAGTTGATATTACAGCGCCGGCTAGTAGGAATCCTATTGTGGATAAATATTCAATTTTAACTATTATGCATTCTATACATGACAATTTTGTGAGGAAACAAATACAAGTGCCAGCATTCAATAACATATGAACCTTGAATCTTACGATATTTAGACCAAGCAGTTTAAATTTAGCCAGTAAGGAATAATTGTTATCCCAAAGTTTCTTAAAATGTTCAGAAACATGAGGAGACTACTTTCTCTATTTGCCATTGCAGCTAAGTGGTGCGTGATGTTTGAGCTTTACTGATCTTCAATTGAAGGCAAGCATAGTAAAAGGCTTCACGGTCTTTTATAAAAGGCAGTGTCCGAAAAGTCCAGGATGTCAGAATAGAAAGTATTGGAAAATTAAACAGTTGCCATTAGTCAGTTAGTTAAGGTTATATGTAGAAGGCAAGCATAGTAAAAGGCATCAAGGTTTTTTACAAAATACACTGGCAGAGAAGTCCAAGATGTCAGATGAGTAAATATTTGCAAATTAAAGAGTTTCCATTAGCCAGTTAGTTGAGGTTATAAGGTTTCTCATGTTGTAGCATTCAAAGAATACTTGCCAACAGTATAAGAAAAAGTTCTCAGTATATTCATTGATCAAAATGTTACCAGAGAATCATAATAAAATGTAACTTGACATTTCAAATTATACATTTTATGTCACCTTGATAGAAACCTATCAAGCCGAAATTAAACAATTTGATATGATTTTTTTACTATGGACGAAATCTAACTCTATTGCTTCAGTACCGAGATTGAAAAGACCTTAATAGGTTAGCAAAGACTACCCTCATTGAGACCAAGACATTCAAATACACAACCTCGGTGGAAGCATTACTTCTTCCAGAACTGGAGAAGTAATGCTTCCACCTTGATCGAGATAGAGATCTGGTTTTTTAGAATAAAGAAAGTTAATTTGTGGTGAATTATTTAGAAAATTTAACTAGTAATACTGGCTCATACTACATGGAATGAATGTGCCATATGGAAATAAGAAAGTTAAGAGAAAGAGAAGTAAGGGCGAAGAAAATTGCGAGAAGCAGGTCTCTTTACCAAGTATTTTCTTTCATTGTTTTCTTTTATATAAGTATCAAGAATCATCTCAAAAGTTATATCTCTTGAAATTCCTTATAATACTTTATTTCCTTTTTTCTTCCATGTACTATTCTCTTTTGTACATACAATTTGTTTTGAAGGTTTATATATATGAGTATGTGCATATGAATGGATATATATATATATATATATATACATATATATATATATATATATATATATATATATATATATCCATACATATGCACATACTCATATATATATATATATATATATATATATATTTATAATCACACTCGAAGTAGTAGTCTGATCAAAATTTTCAGGACAATATAAATAATATTTATTTACTTATTTATTCAGAGATTTTAACGTACGGAATTGAAACTGAAATGGAACAACAGAATATAAATATTTATATTCTTAAACAAGCTTGTTATAGACAACCATTAAATATCGCATTCGAAGAAGCAGTGCTTGAGTCTTCTGATCAAAATTCTCAGGTCAGCATAAATAATATTTATTTTCTTATTTATTCAGAGACTTCAACATACAGAATTGAAAGTTAAAGAGAACTTATCACTACGAGAGCAATTTCTTGCAAGTAACTAGAACATTAGAGTAACAATAAATGGTATTGTGGTAGACTACAACAGACTGTGCAATGAAATAAAAGTAAAAGAAAAGCAGATATATATATATATATATATATATATATATATATATATTTATATATATATATATATACATATATATATATATATATATATATATATATATATATATATATATATATATAAATTATTACTTTCTCGTTTATTAAATACTAAAAATTTATAAGTTACAATAAATTGTCAGCATATTTATTCTTTAAATATATATTAAATTTTATTTAGATTGTTTTAATAAATCTAACAATTCATTATATTTTATTTTAATTTTTTAAAATAATTAAATTTAATTTTAAAATTAGTTTTACGTTTAACTCAATTAATTTAATAAAAAAATAAAATAATAACACTAAATAATAATAACATTAATATTAATAATATAATAATAATAACAACTTCACACATGGGTTTTCCGTTGCAAGCACCTGCCAGACTGTTTTTATATATATGTGTTTATATCAAATTCAATGCTGACTATTCATTTAAATTTTTAAGATAATTACATTAAATTTTAAAATTAATCTAAATTTAATTTAATTTTCTTTCAAATTTAATGTAAAGTAATTAAAATAAAAATAATTTTAAACTTAAATTTTGGTATCATCTTTTATTTGCATCGAAAAAATTTACACACATATTAACTGATACCAAAATTAAATCATGCAATACTGTTCACATATGATGCAAGTTTTGTTTAATTAAATGATGTTGCTCAGGTCGGTTCATTGCTATTATTATTATTACATATCTTATAAATGAATATGTTTTATTATCTCAAAACATTTTTATTCCTGTAGATTATATATATTTAATACATGATATTTAGCAAATCGAATTTCGTTCCAACTGGGTGTCCCATGATACTTCTCTTTCTTTTTTTAAATTTTTTACAACAGCTATTAAAAAGTTAAAGGGGAAACAACCTTGTGAACGATTTTGAGTGTAAATATATCAATACAGAATTATTCAAATATATTAGCTACAACGAGTATTTTATTCCATTTTAAAAGACCTATTGAATGAAACTGCTTGATGGGGTTTTTTTACCCTACTTTTCCTTATACGGGAGGGATGAGCAAACATTTTTTTTCTAATCTATCTCACTCCCAAATTTCTGTTGTCAATATCTCTCTTCACACTAAATTTCATCACAATAGGTCCAAAAATAAGAGAATAATTGAACAGGGACATGAAACAAACTGTGTCTTCCTTGGTATGGAATCCTACACAAAACGTTGTACATATAAGTAAATAAATTTACAGGTTTATTAAAAATACTGTAAAGTAATATATTAAGAGTAATTTCTATTTCTTTGCAACCATTATTTTAAATTAAAAATTAGTTTCATAAATTTCTATTGGATGGCGATATTATTTTTAGTATATGTTTAATACATATTATTCAATACTTTATTAATATTTGTATATATCATTAGCTGCAGCTACATATATCACTGCCTATCAGATACTAAGGGGCTCATCTATACCACGAATAGAAAAAATTTGAAGATCCTGAAATGTGTATTAGTGTATTTGAAATTATTTATAAAATATTTAATAAATCATATTTTAGTAAATATTTACGTAAAAATAATATTATTTCTACGAGTAAGTAAAAGAATATTACAAAAATGCTCAGTGATAATAATACATCATGCGCTATATTATTTCTAAGTAAACAAGGATTATTTAAATCAACATGTGTAAATATGAAGGGAATCTCTTCATAAAATGGTGTTTACATTAAGAGATGGAGACAATACGATATGTCCCGAGTGTGAGCGATATGAGTTTACTTGTCCTAACGTAATAATCTTAGACGATACTGCTTGAAATTACAAACACTAGATGTGGCATTATTCAGCAACAAGCCAGAGAATATTGCATTAATTTGTGCAGCTTAGCATTTAAGACTATCGATATTCATGTATTAGATTGGCATATTATTTATAACATATTTGTACAATATAGCCATAAAAGTTAGCTTACCTTATTTTTTTCACCTAAACTATTATCGCTCATTAGATATCCCCAAGTCTTAAAAGTGTGTTTCATACGCCATGTCCACCTGAATACTATAAGCTATGCAATGGTAAAAGTTTCATGTCGATCAAATCATTTGATTTCATTAGATATCCATAAGTCCTAAAAATGTATTTCATACGCCATGTCCATCTGAATACAATAAGCTGTGCGATGGTAAAAGTTTCATGTCTATCGAATAATCAATTTTCATTAGATATCCATAAGTCCTAAAAATGTATTTCATACGCTATGTCCACCTGAATAAGCTATGTGATGGTAAAAGTTTCATGTCAAGCTAATAATCTGTTTTTGTGTGCTACCTTAACAAACAAAGCAATAAATGAAATCTCTCTCTTTCTAAAATGGATATGATTAGAAAATTACATTTCCATTGCAAAGTTGTTACCAAACCTGGTCGCAGGGAAATTTATATTATTTATGTCAACATTAAGCTAATTAATATACCAACTCAGATTTTTATACCGACATGTAATATTGTAAAATGTTTAACGATAGCATTTAGCATTTTTTAATTACAATGTTATTCAATCCACCCCATTTTCAATACTTCAAGGTCGTCAAGAATTGAAAACTATTTACATCAATTAAGTAATAAATAAGAATTATTACATTGTTTCAAAGTATAAGCAAATACAGAAAAAAAAGTCAACATACTGAGTTGATACGGTATGGCAACTAGCGAAGGTTTAGGCATCAAGGATAATTTGTTTGTTTGGCTAAAAATTGGGCTTCAATCAAGAGTTCAACTAAATTACGGCTTTGGCCAGTTCAGTAAAGACCAAAGGATGTTCCATTATCCTAGATCATTAATTCTCTACCTGTGACAAATTAAAACAAGAAAAGAACTAAAATCACTTCCTTATTTTAAAAGTTTAGTCAATATTCTCTTTGTAATACCCTAGGTCATTAATGTTGTATCTGTGACAAATTAAAACAAGAAAAGTGCTAAAATATTTCTTTATTTTATTTTAAAACTTTAGTCAATATTCTCTTTGTAACTAAATATAAATTATTTGTTTTTTTCACGTTGGAAAAATAAAGGAAAAATAATATTTCTAAATTTATTTGAAACTACTATCAGTTCTTACAAAGATCTTTTCAATTATGCCCACTTTGTACTCATCGCGTATGTTTTTGCGTCAATTACACACGCATAATGACTCAAATCAATGACTTTTATATTTTTTATCAATACAAGCTTCAAATATGAGGAAACACATACATACAGGTTCGGATGTCAAAAACTAAAATTTTGAGTTTTTACGGTTTTTAAGCCGGACTAATGCGATATGTTCACTACACGATACCGCATTGACAGAATAAATTAAATAACTAAACAGGCGCGAGCAATTGAATACCACAAAACATAGTAAAGATTATGTTTAATCATATTTTGAGGTCATTATGTTTCACCCTGACATAATAATGAGAGCTGATCAATTATAAACAAATTGTAAATCTCTTTTCTATAGTTCTGCAGAGAAATGAGCAATCCTCATAGGTTCATTGTGTTCGTCCGTCAGTCATAGCTTACAATTTCTATATTTTTAGACCTTATTCGCATGATATTTAGCAAATATGTTGAAATTTTAAAAAGTAATATACATGCCCATATGCATATTATAGGTAGAATGATGTTTTAGCTAAAATACTAGTCACTTGTGTACATGGGTAAATGCTGGCAAATAGACAAAGTTCCAATATTTTGCTAATTGACATAGTGGTTTTAGCCAATTACTTGAAAAAAGGCAGTGTTCATTCGGCAAATGAAAAAAGACATCATTTTTCTTTGTGGCTGCCATAAAATAGTACCAAAGGGATGGATTAATTTTAGGCTTTTAACGAAAGTTATCTATAATGTAGTAAGAAATGAAACATGGGAGACGATAAGCTTTGATTAGTTTGGTAAGTGAATAGTGTATTTTTAATACGCAATTTATTTCCAGAGCCGATCGATTTCATACGTTAATTGAATTCTTGTTTAGTATTGATGCATGAAAAGTTTATTGAAGCGTGACGAAATGGAAAAAATATTAATTTAGATAGTGCATTGAATATTACAAATCAGAAAAAAATGAGAAAAGTATTTCGAGAATAGATTTCTATACGGCTATTTTTCGTTAATATTAAGCCAAATATTAAGCCTTAAAGTGATATAAAATCAACCTCTCTAATTTTCTAATTATAAATTTCAAAAATCAAAAAAATGTTCTGAACACTAGAATTTAATCGAATGTTCGTTTTTAAATTGTTTCGGTTCACTTACATCAAACAATTCATGATATAGATAACTACGAAACTATAATTTTTGTGTACTCCGACGCGCACTTAGATGCGTTTTTTTTCTTAAACCGCTTCTAATTTTTTAATCATAACATTGTATATTGATATAAAGTCTGATCAAGTAAATTACCTGTGAAAATAGTATTGATTCAGTGAGTGAATACAATTGGTTTGGATAGCCAAAATGTTTTGATATGTATGCAATAAAAACAAATAAACAATTTATATACCACTAACTGGATATAATATGTACATTGGTACAGAGAGTTTAATGGAGTTTTTATTTATTCAAAGACGGATCGTTTTATTAAAGCGGTTGATGGATTGTAGCATGGATGTAGTGGTTGATGGATTGACGGATGTAGATGGTTGATGGTTGATGGATGTAGCGGTGTATGGATGTAGCGGTTGATGGATTGACTTAATAATTGCATTAATTTTGATGAGCTTTACACTGGAAAATGAATAAATAAGTAATAATTTATTCATCTTTTTTCTTTCACATCTATAGCTAGAATGTATTGTTGGACATCCCTAGTAAATCTAATAATTGAAGATATCAGATACATGGACATCATATAGGTACATCTATATGATGAACCATATCTACAATTATCATAAATGATCAATACTTTAATAAATTTAAATAAAAATATTAGAAATATAAATAGGTAACTGAAATTAAAGTAGGTTTTATTGAACGTCTCAATACTTGTTTGTAAACTTCTTAGAAATTTTAATTGGAACTGAAAAAAACGTTGCTCGTAAATAGTGAGATCTGACAATTATTTCAAATATTCGGTTGATTTAGATAACAGTAATGAATATTTAGTTTACAAATGATATAAAAACTCACGCAAAGCTGGAGAACGACCCATCTTAGCAACCAGTACGTGTTACTCTGTATGCTGCAAAAGTCAGAATGGCTCTTCAGTTGATCAGTTGGATATTATTGAGTGAACTCGTGTTTATTTGACGTGTCTTAGTTCTCTTCTTGTATTTCATGGTAAATCAATTAAAAAAAAGGAAACTAGCGGGGCTAGGTTTCAACTGTTATCATAAATCATTATTTTAATGCTTTTTCTCACCCGAGTGCTCTACTTAACACTCACAATAAAGTATAAACTTAACGAGAGCTGTTACTCACATAACCAAAGGCTGTTATTATACGTAATTGTGTTATATACCTTCGGTATTCTTTCTTATTTTCTTATTGGTATTACAATGATTTTATATTAAAAACTAGTAATAACAACTTAATCTGTACTAATGAAACAACGTGAGTTAGTTTTTTTGTTTACATGTACCAGATAATCTCAGAAATAACAAGAGTGATATCCAAATTTCTTCCACTGTTGAGAAGTTGATTTAATACTCATGGATGGGCATTAGCCATGTTTTATTTCAGAAAAAAAATAATTTTTTTCCGAAGAAATCGTCATACTTGTGAATGAAGTCTGCCTTTCTTTCTTGTCAGAGCTTTAGTATGCGCCATCTTAAAGGTAAAAAACAAAAATCAAATGTTAAGGTTTACTTTCTAGCTACGAAAATGCAAAGAAAATACGTTTTATGTAACTGTACTAAGTTTGAATAAAATGATAATATCAAATATATTTGGCATTAATTTTGTAGAAATTCATTATTCGCAATTAAATGAAACTACGTGATGTAGTATTATTTCTATTTTCTTTACCATGATCTAGATTTCGTTGTATTACAACATCTTCAGGTGGGCTATTAGCAAAGATCTTGAATCTTTGCTAATTGTCCACCTGAAGATCTTGTAATACAACGAAACCAAAGGCATTCTCGAGTACGGACTCACCGTATGTGATATTATGCACGAACTGGTAACGTCGCATTTTAGCAAGATCACAGTGTTTTATTGTGTATCACTCTTTCATTGTTGGACACTACATACTACCTATATTTTCTTTTTTTACTGCTTCTATCTCAGTTCACTCTATTTTTATACTGTTATGTCGCTTCTCAAATTTTGATATTTGCATCAGTTTTGTAAGGATTGCTTATTTTTTTATTCAGTTACCTAAAATGTTTTACAGTTAATCTTTATACTCGTTTTTTTAAGACCTCTAACGGGAGTACCATGGCAAGTACGAAGTTTTTCGATAATGATTAATTTCTATCGAGCTCATTCAGTATACAGAGTTGAGGAATATCAGACGGAATTATATAAATATCTAAATAACATTTATATGGTAAATAAACTGAAAAAAAAGCAGACCAAAAAGGTAATGAAATACATTTACAACGTAAATATAACTTACAGAGCACTGTTGTATCAATTTGAGTAGCATTTCCCAATGAAACCGGACACCACACAACTATTTGCAGCAGGTTTAATGAGTTCAAATATAGTCCTACCGTCAAACTATAGCTCAGTGACGATATTCGAGAGGAAGATTCTGCTATGGCAGTAACTAAAGATAACATCGACGTTGTGCAGTTCACTTTAGAAGCAAAGAGGGAAACTACTAATTTGAAGATACAGGTTACTTTGTGGGTAAAGAATAAGAAATCCTCCAGGAACATCTTTGAGTTGGGAAATAAGTGAGAGGAGTAAACTAAACAAAACAGTAGTCAAATAACAACAATAACAACAATGTAGTTAAATAAAACAAAAAATCAACAGAAGGCATATTTTATACTTTATATTTTATATTTTGACGTATTTTATACTATCAGAGTTAATCCCTACAACTTAGCTCTAGATGCTGGAAGTTGGATTTTTAGAATGTTTGGAGATTAAAAGTTTGTATCTTTAGTCCTTTTCGAGATATTTGACATAAAAAACCGTCTATTTCGTAGCATCACTGACAGATCATCAATCACTATAGATCACTTTCAAAAGAGGTAATCACTTGAAGTTTGGAATCATCATGTCAACATTACCGACAAGTACATTGCATAAGCTGTCGCAGTCGACATATCATTTTTTAAACTTCAATTTTAAAATTTTACTCATGAAATGAAAAAAAATGGCTGCGACAAAACGTAGGTCGAGTGGTCATGCAATATCAGATCTCTAGGCATTGAGCTTGCAGTAAGAGCATGCAGCTTCTATGGGTGCAGCTGCTAATGACTTCAGAAAGAGTGGCATTTATCCTACTGACAGAGATGTTTTTGCAGATTTCGAATTTGTAACTCACAAAACAAATAAAATAATATAGCTCAAATCAAATTATTTGATATCACGATTGTATTATTTGATACCATTATTGTTTTTTGTAACATATGGTTTAAATAACTGTATACTGTGATAAAATACTGTGATAGACTGGATCCATTGTGCGCCTGCAATCAAATGTCAAGCGGTATGCGCTTTATTAATTATGTTTCGAGTGAACTAGTAGCCGCCTGGTGTACTCTTAATCCCTTAGATGTGCTTTCTTCGACTCGTGTAAAAAACTTGTGACGTTCTTAGTTAGATATTTTTCAAAGTTATATCATAAATGTATAAATATAATAAAATATGCAGTAAGTCTGCACGTTAATTTTTTTATAAATAAGCTACAACACTGGACTGAACTTTGTCTGAAATGCTGGACGAATTTAGATGATGATTAGATGGAAATTTCATTGTAGCACTCCTTAGAGCCTGAGACATGCGGAGACAATTCTTGGAATTGTTATCCACCGATGTGTCTGTTAGTGTGTTTTATTCGTTTACTTGTGCTCGCATTAGTTGAAAATTGTAATACTTTCAATGAAGTTTTCAGTTTCGTATTTTTTAAATTTTATTTGATATTTTTGGGACATTTAGTGGTAAATGTTTTTTTCTTACGATTTGATATCCAGAATAGAATTGCTGTAAATATTGTTGATAAACCTGGAAAACTTGCGGAACAGCAGCGGACGGATAGTTAATAATATTATAAACATACATAAAGTTCAATGCAGGTACATTTTATGTTTGTGTATGTCCTTTGTTCCACAATTTCCTACTATTTTCACCAGACTTCTTTAAAATTTTCGACATTTACTTTATACTTCTTAGCAACAATTGAGGGCGTGACGATGTCCACCCCACTCCCTTATCCAAATGTTACCCTCATCACGTAAGTGTGAAAAAACCGGGTAAAACCAGTTGCTCAGTAAGCATGTATTTGTTAAAATTCCCATACAATTATGAGGTGTCACGTGAAGGCAGAACTGTAACTCTCAAAATAAGAAAATGTTAAGTACGAGTAGAATTCAAACTACGAGAGTTCTCACTCAACGTTTAAATGAATCTCAGTTTGATTTACTCCGCATTATTTGTATTTCGTTTTCTGAAGATTTTCTCCTTATTTCTTCTACGTATACCATTTTCTTAAATTTTTCTCGGTCCATAATGGCACCATGACAAAAACATCCCAACATTACTGTTGCTCTCTCCAATCAATCCAAAATTTTTTGCTTCTTCTAGCACATTCTGATTCTCTTCCAATAAATTCTCTTGGTATATCTACATTTTTAGATTCCTCGTGCAATTTTTGTTATATGTTCCACATTAATTTAGTTGTAACTTTATTCTCTTTAACAATAAATCCCAGAATTATATTTTTGGAGAAATGTTAGCTGTTTATGGAGAATCGGGATATCCAACAGTGAAATTCTGGAGTTAACTGTTCCAGCAAGGGAGTCGATGTAACTTGATAAGTTTATCTCACAGTTATGTTATTTTTATGCTTTTTCTTATTCTTTGTATGGAAGTACCGAGTAAAATTCCAAAATCAGACAGAATATTGTGCAGTGTATAGTTCAGGTTTATACTGTAACAAATGCAGTAAAAATTACCTTAAAACCGAAGTTTATAGACTTGTCATGCTCTGGGTGTCTAGTTATGGGTTCATATGTGAGTATATACACTAGCGACCCGGCCTGACTTTGTACAGGTAGGTGATGAAAAGAAAAATCTCAGACGTATGTGTATATTTTTTCCAACTTATTCCGTATTTATCGCCATAGATATTGCCAATTTACACAAAACCTACATCAATTATATACCTTTGGTATTAAGTATCTATGGCCGGATCATTTGCCTGGCATAATGAAGAAATAAGTGTATTGTAGAATAGATCAAAACACGACTGATGTGGATTTTTTCTGATTTTTCGTATCCAACAAATAACATAACGATTACTAATCGTTAATTACAAATTTTATTGAAGTGTATTATAATATAACATTATGATAAAAATTGGTAAAAATAACTTCGGGGTCACAAAAAAAAATAGTTTGTGTAGAGCACAATTACTGGAAGTGAACTTCTTAAAAGAACCTCTACGCTACGAAATATTTCCCTTTGGTAATCCATCTATATACGATCAGTATGCGTCTGATGTTATTTAACTTCAGTCATCGAATGATGACTGATATGACAGCACTTTTAATTTTTTTTTAAATTGCAAGGTAAAATAAAAACAAAAAAAACTTATACGAGTGTGCTGAACATAGGAAAGTACGTTGGTAAGTGCATAGTTAGCAACAATAAATAATCAACTTTATACTAATGGTATAAAGTTGATTATTTTTAACAGCACTTTGAGATCATCATTATTGAAAATCACAATTGATTAAATTGTATAACTATAGATTATAAATGAACAATTTAGGTTCTTTTTTTCCCCAAAGAGTCCCCAAAACGTATCAAAAAGCTGTTGCCTTGATATTTCATCGGGCTTATATTTACAATTTAGCCGACATTTTTCTACACAGGTGTCCAACTTTTGTTTTTCTCACTTGCATCTTCAATTTCGACAAAGATTATCAATCTTTGTCTAAATCTAAAATTTATCAGAATTTCTTAGCACTTTTGCAATTTTTGATTTCCACATCATTGGTTTTCGTACTCCCTTTTTAACCTTTTTTCTCTATCATGAGCTTTTGGGTATTAATTTCAGCAACCATAGCATTTTGAGGGCCAAATTGTACATGTGCACTAACATCTTTGGTGTCCGATGAGCTACTAGACCTTGATGAACTCTTAGAGCTGCTACTGCTGGTGCTAGGACAAAGACAACAATGAACTAATAGATACGACCTTAGATGGTGTCTTACTTTTATGAATCAATTTGAAATTGTGATCATCATCTGAGTTGTCAATGTCACTTTCATTACTTTGGATTGGTGAAATGTAATCATTTGGTTTGCCAGTCTGCAATTGTTTAGATATGCTAGTGCTGATGTTTTTTGTCCCTTTATCGAACCATATTTACTGAAAACTTTCCATGATTCATTCTTTTTCTGAAATAGAAAATGTAAATTTGATAAGTGAAATTGAATGTGGGGCACCAGAGCCCATCTAAACAGCTCAAACTTAAAAATTGTTCAGTAAAAACACAACAAGCTGTGCAGTTGCTAGGGCAAAAATAAAATATATTATTAAGATGAAAATTTCAATCAAAAGTTCAACTTCATTTGTTTTTAGAGAAATATAAGAGTTAAAAAAATGACTCAACTACAAATTCAAAATAATTTCAGGAACATGGTAACAATTCTAAATAAAAACAAAAGCTTTACCCACCTTATTATCAACATTGGTTCAACTCAAAATGTGGCTTTAATTTACTCAGCACTGACCAACAAAACGGAGACAACTCGAAATAATGCTACTACAATTTCCTGGTTGGAATGGAATCAATTCAAAATAACTCTAATTTGTTTATGACGGGCATGTGCGTTCCGCTTGTAATACTGACTGCTACTAGTTATGTTCTTGTTTTGATGGGGGGAGGAGCGGGACTCGCTCGTTCAACAAAAGGGGCTTGTAGCGGTGAGTAGTAGAACTATTTTTAAATCTTTTTTATTGGTCGCCAGGTAGTGATTTAAGGAATTCGATGGTGTGCATAACTCAAAAATTGAGTTTGTTGAATTAGCTCCAGGTGTGTGATATGAAGACACTCTGCAGAAAAAGATTAGAAGCCACACTCTGACAAGATATTTGCCACTAAATAGTAAAAAGAAATAGCTAAAGAGTGCTGCAGGTTCTTATCAACAAGATAGGCATGACATACTTTTTAGTGCCAAAAATATTTTGCCTACTGTCCGTTTATGTATTATATACTGATTATGTAATAACACAAAATATATAATTAAAATACCTAATTATAATTATCAATTATGAAATAGAATGTTGCAAATAAGACCACTCAAATGTTTGTTAAGTTTTAAAAAGGGTTGAATCTTATAGCTACACAACATTTGTATAAATTTATTCAAAACCTGTTCCAATGTCTTCATCAAACTATTTACATTTATAACAAATCTTTGCATTATGTTCTTAAATCTGCTTCCAGATCCAATTAAAAATTAAAGGCTTATATTCACTCAAGTATTTTGAAATATACGTGCCATGTATATTTTATTGCGTATATATTTTCAAATATTCTGCCAACACGGTATCCATCCCGAATTTTGTGCTATCACCATCTCACTAATTTTATGAATTATGTAGCTAAGAAGTTGAATTGTGGGCGATAGGTAGATGTGCCAACTTTGATTTTTAGAATGGTATATAGACAAATCGGCAGTGATATTCTCCTTGTAAAATTATTAGAGGCATGTAAACATCCCATCTAGAAAGATTTATCACCAATTACTTTGGGTTCATAAATAATAGCTTCAATTTGGAAATATCAAATCCCAGACTTGTATTATCCAATCTAGAGTCAATCAAGGGAGTGAGTAAATTAGATCCACTTTTGTTTCTTATTATGTAAAATCATTTGCCCTTTGATGTTGATACCGCTCGTTGCCTTCTGATTGTCAATTGTACAAATTTTTTTTGAATTTTAGCAACTTACAAATGATATCAACTTAGTATTCCAATGGAGTTTGAGCAATAGGTAACATTGAAAGGACCAATTGTGTCTTACTTCTGCTTGCGTATCCCCCTGTGCACAGTTATAGGCTAGATGGAACTACTACGCTAAAAATGTTTTTTCAGTTTTATTACGGGTGGAACGTTTCACAATCATATCAACGGAATTTATCAAAAGGCCTATAGAATAATAAGATTAGTTTTATTGCATTTCCATAAATACCATGACATTGTGAGTCAAATGCAGTCATCCAGTTTCCGTATGTAGCTTATTTATAAATGATTAGCTCTAATTCAAAATTCTGGAGGAAATATTAAAAATATTTAATAAAATTTCGTGTTACAAAATGTGTGGTTACCATCCTTATTTGTTATCTTCAGATTTTATAACATGAATAGTGAGATGTAATTCTCCCCAATTCTAAGAGGGATTGTTAGTGATGATATATTTTTTTGAAGTTATTAAATCATTACTTTGATAATTTTTTGGTCTTGAGTTCACTTAAGGGAATATAAGTCAGTTTATTTCATTTGCATAAACGTGTGTACATATCTGTTCACCTGCCTTACGGAGGTTTACCAGTGTATTGTCGTGAGATGAGCCCAAGCTGGGTGTTTTGTTATTCCATTGACTGTTTCAGATATGCAATTGTTTGGTTGTTCACTATTAAACACTAACTAGTGTAATGTCCATTTAAGTTATCACATTTTTCCTTGTTTTTGTTTGTGTTGTAATTTTATTTTTAAATAATTTGTGTTTATAATAAAAGGACATATCCAATGTTTTGGGTAAATGTATAAAAAAGGTAATCTGATCTTGTATTATTATCTTGAAATTATGTAAATAAATTACAAATATGAAACAAATCAACATTTATATATATATATATATATCCCAGTTAACACATGACTTAAAACTGACATCACAATCAGATCATACGAATGTCATGACAATTTCAGTATATTTGATGTAAAACTGACTTTTATTACGATCTTCTGTTCTTAATTATTGGTTGAAAATTGTCTTCCTACATATGATTAACAACTTGTTCTAGTGGTTTCGAAGCATCCTTGACTTCATCTTTTTAGATAATTTTCAAATTGAATAGTGCTAAGATTGTCTAATGATCTGGATTTTTTTTACATCATTCGCGAGATGAATCATATAATGAACATTGTATGATATCACATTGACCCCATATACATTTTTGTATTAAATAATGAATCACTATAATAATTAATTTGCATAATTATTGCGCATTAAGTATTTTCGAGGATTGCATAAAATTCTAATTGCCAAACTTAAAGCCATAAAGATGTTATAGTATCTTGATATTGAAATAATTTTTAATATTCCGACACATTATTATATTTTCCAGTGACTAGATGGCGCTACCTTCCGATTTGCATGACGATGTAGAAGTAGTTTCCTGTTAGCGTATGTACTAAGAGAAACCCATTAGTATTTGTACTGCCTAAGTAGTGGAAAGCGCACTTACCTGACTGTAGGAGGCCATCTATTGCACTGCGAAATAGAACTACTCCGTTATATTCAGGTAACATTTTCATAAGAACTTGATATCATTATGATATTAGTGAGGTTAAGATGTCACAGTCACATTCACTGGGATATATATATATATATATAAACATATTTAGGAAACCTGGATGGGACTGACCACAAAAACACAGTAACATCATGAAATCTTTTAACTTTTAAATTTTTGATAAATAATTGACAATCAAGAACGACAATGCTTTATAAGATATGTTATTATATTTAACTTGATAGTCCTCATTGTAACAGTAATTTATAAACTCAAAATTTCAATTATACGACTTTAAAAATAGAATAATGACAGAAAATAAATCAATATAGCCAGATTATTTTAATTATTGCTTTAATGTATTTTTTTTGTAAATATTATTTTCCAAAATACAAGAATCATAGTTTATTGACAGAGCCAGTGAATAAGATCTTATCACCATGAAGGAGGTAGAAGGCAAATGGCCGGTTAGCGTGGAATTCCTCATAATGTGGATTTATTATGTGAGAAACCGGTACAGCACCTATGGAAGCTGTGAAAAAAGAATAAAATCAGTTACACTATATGAAGTAATTCATAGCTGGGGAGTACATAATTATCCCTTAGTACTTGAAGTTAATTAAAATGTCAAAAAAACAAAGTTTTATAATTGGAAACAAAACGTCTGCAATAGCCATCCTTGTTCTTGAAATATTATTCAACAGTGATAAAGATAATTAATAATTAACCTATTTAATTGAAAATCCTTCAATATTTGAAGAGAGCAGTGAGTATATGTTCCGATAACTTGGCCACACAAAGTTTGATTGCTAGAATAACATTGAATAAATAGCACCTCATAAACTATGTGGTCTGTTATTCTGTAAAAGGCTATGTTGGGCTATATGGGGGAGAGGGTATCTGTATCTGTGTTAAGTAATTTTACACCATACTTTGACTTATAAAATTTTTAATAAAAAGACAAAACCTGTAGATATTTTTAAATTATTAAAAATGAAATTATCTCATTTGACCTAAACTTTCTTGCATATATTTTGATGCTCTATAATTTGAAATAAATTTGTCGACACAATCAAAACTAAAAGGAAAACTCTAGTGGGATAGAAAGGTTTGCGCTCAATAAGCAATGACTAGCTACACGGGGGACAGAAGAAGGCCTAAGTTGAAACGCATGGTATATAAAAGCCCCTTATGAGGTTAGTATTAGTAAAGACAAAAAATATATAGACTAACTTTCAACATTTAATTACCTTTTTTTTGTTCGGTTTATTGTATTTGATTTTCACGAATATAATTGAATAAAAAAATTAATTTTCCATGTTTGGCATAATTTATAGCTAGGAACGTTTATTTTGCAAGACTTGCACTTGGTAATGTTAAAAGTACTTACTGTGTTTGGAATAAAAGTAATAAACCTACATTATTTTCACGGAAACACATACAAAACAAAATAGAATAAATTGAAGATATCTCGGTGCCAAATTAGGAACTTTTTGTCATGTTAGGACTATTTCCGGGAGATCTAGACCTAAATTGTTTTAGAGTAAAAGAATAACTGAGACTCATTTATATTATTGTATTTACCTATATTCATTGTTTATAATTTCTATAAGTTTTAATTTATAAGTCTAATCGATGTAAGCTCTTAAAAAAATGTCTGAAGAAAATTACAAAACAATTCTTTTAAAATTTTTTTACTTTTTTAAAGAAATTTGTTGTAACAGAGGTTCTGATGAGATTATTTTTTGGTTTCCTCTTTTTGTTGATGACAGGCTGAATAGGAACAAATAAAAATGCAACTTACTGGCAGCCGCAGCTTCTGCACCTTCTTCATTAACCTCAATAAAGGCCTTCTGTATGGCCTTGCTGACAAGTAAACGTTCCGAAGTAATCTTCGTCAGTTGAGAAGTATATTCATTGAATATACTTTTAATACCAAGCTGTCAGGGTTTCAATTCATATTTTATAATAATTGTCATTGTAGTTTCTAAAGTACACAATTTAATCTTAACTAGCTTTTTCCAGTTTTGCTAAGGGAAAAAGGGTCTGTTAGGGTATTTTGTTTGGATTAAATTTTTTATAATAAATTATTTATCACTAATTTATTATCAAATTCTCAATCATTCAGTTAATTATTCCGTGCTCTAGTCAAGAGCAGAACCGTATGGCCCAATCTTGTAACATAAAAATGTACAACAATCAGCCACATGCACCCAGCCACTTTCTTTACCTTTCATGACCACATATAATGCTTTCAAACATATTCTGATGTAGCTTGGTTTGTTTTCTGAAGTATAGTTTGTTTAACTCAAATATATTTCCGTAATTCAATTTTGCAATAGAAAATAGTTCACTATGATAAATTGCAACACACACTCTCAAACTTTTTCAGAGATTTTCATGTGTCTGCAATATCTTGACATCACATTTTGTTTTAATATAGGTTTTGTGAAAAAAATCTTATACAACCTGTGTTCATTTGGGTACTACAAACTATAGTACATTACTTACTTCAGCAATATATATTTAAGAATATTAATTATAATAACTTCAGTAATATGTATCTAATGACATTAATATGATTATTATTGCAGAAATACTTTTACAATTTTATAAATATAAACTATCTATATATTTCCTATGTAGGGATGGAAAAACGTGTCAATACATAATGTTTGTCAATAGGACAGGGTGGAGATGAACCTGGAAAAATCATTCACAACCATTTTCACATGAGAAGGCTGACAAGAAGGTTGAGCAATGCTCTTGTTATTGAATAAAAATATGTTTAAATAAATACCATACGGGGGAATGGTATATTAACATAAAATATTAAAAATAATCATTTGAAATAAATACATCATCATAACTGGATTTAGCTATTATTTAATGATATAAAGATGATATAAAGATATTATATTATCTGGCCAAAAAGTGACATAAGGATGCAAATTTCCAGATAGTCAATTGGTCATGGTGATGGAGAAAAGTAAAACAAATTTTGTGTTACGTTTGCAATGCTTCTTTTTTGGTAGTTGTCATCATTTACACAAAATTGTTGTTTCCTATCCACTCATGTTCTTCGTAATATTTAAAATTCAAATCGACGTAAGTTTCTTTAAAAACCACAGAGTGGACCATTTAATATTAAAGCGTATATTTTACTGTTAGATGACAAAATCACCTTCAGACTATGTTTGGACAAATTGACGAAAGGTCAGCATTTACATAGTATTTTATTCCAAACAGATTCATGAGGTCACCGCAAAATATTAAATGATCATCTGCAACATATAGCAGAAAATCTGTTTCTCAGTACCTATGTTATTAGGTGAATGATACGTCAATTTTTTTTGCTCTCAAAACAGATTTTTATTTTTATTAAATTGCTTAATTCACTTCCATTAAAAAGCTGACAAGTTACTGAACAAAGGAAATTGTAATTTTTTGTAATTCAACATTTGAATGCCGATCACGCCTTGAGGCGAGACATGGGGTCAGGCGCGGAAGACCTATCACACCCAACGCAGGATAGTTGCCTTATAAATTCTATGATCAGAGCAACGGTGGTGAAACATTGTTTATACATGAGCATTGCATATAATGAATCTAAAGTCAAGTTTGAAACCGTAGTTTTGTATTTCGGTGCTTATTATTATTGATTATGAATTTAAAATGGACAGTGAGGCAAGAAGCCCTCAGCAGGGCCCTCATCCAGAAATCAATTTATTAAAGATACTATTTTTACTTTTTCATTATCAAAGTTTTTTCTGAATTTGTTACTATTAATGGCGCAGGAACATCTGGACTATAAAGTGTATATTTAAGACAGTGCTCTTCTTTATCACAGATTATTTATGAATTTATTGATAGTGATCTTCAGACTGTGTCCTTTTGTGTCATAATAACATTGATATGATAATGATCATTGCTATGATTTTGTTGTTCCATCAGAAGAATTGGGTCCCCAAAGTCTTCTCCCAAAGTAACTCGACTTCCACCGCACATAGTATACTTAAAACTACAATTTGCATAATATATGTCAGTATGTCTGCACTTTTTGCTTTACGATTTGTACCAAATAAATGCAATATTTAAAATTTACGTCGGCTATTTGTGAGAATGATAAAAATATTAGTAAGTATGGAGAAAAGTGCTAATAAGCTGAAAAGGTACATTTAATTAAGATGTGTTTCTGTCATATAGAAATGAGATGTCTAATTATGTATTGTTCACAAAACTCATTTGGTGGATTGCGGTAGGACTGAAGCAAAATCTTTCTAAAACCAAAAAGCAACACAATCATAAAAATGTTTTCTTCCACAGTTTTTATTAATCATCTCGTTCTGTTGTAAAATTAACATTAAATTATTTATTAAATTCTGTAATAAACTTTACGCACATCTATTGTTTATTGACCAAGGATACCTGATGAAGATATATTGGTTTTGAAATAATGGGTTATAATTATAAATAATGGAACCTGACAACACCAACTCGTTAATAATCTATAAATTAAAATTAACTTAGAAAAATATTCTGTTTTACTAATAGCCAATGTAAATCTGTAAAAGTATTAAAATATTTGTGCATTTCATAAACAACATGATAAAAATGTAAGAATAAATTAAAAAATTATTCAAACCTTGGGAAGAATTTTATTTAAATCCAAAGTTGTCTCGATTTTAAATTTGGGTATTGTGACATCGACCTCCTGTGATCTCATATTGGTAACAATATTCTGTATAGTATATTCTGTAGCCAATTTAGTCTGTAGAGCCTGGAGATTGTCACCATCGTTAGGCAAAGCTAAGACCATAGACATTTCCCCTCCCTCGTAAGGCAATTGAAGAAACTGTCAAAACAATAGTATCAACGAAAATAATATCTATTAGCGATCAAATATCCTCAATACTCTGTCAATAATATGTCAAAACCATAGTATGAACCTCAAATACATCGTTAACCTACTTTTATGTGGTGAGTTATATTTATATAGTATTATAATGAACAAAATTTTCCCTTGTAAGTATCATTTGAAACGAATCATATCATATTTAATATGGTGTATTAAAAAAACAAATCTTTTACCTTTTACATAAAAAAATCAGAAAACTCTCAATGCACCTCACAGGATTTAAATCAATTGTCCCAACAATATGTTGGAAACTAAAAAAAATGAATGCTTTTATTGACAATGTTACTACAATTATTTAGTGTGGTATGGTTTCAGTATGGTATTATGCTTAATTGTACCGGTTCTTACACCATCATCTTAAACCAGTTGTTAACCAAACCTGTTTGATGAGAATAATTCATCAGGATTAGCTTAACATGGTTCACATGTTGAGATTTTTTTATATTTTCTACACAGTTGCTATTGTGCTAAGTAATGTTCTTTCAGACAGGACAAGAATATTTATTTATTATTTATATTCTTTGCATTTTTCATCACCATTTTTCACCACATCTGAAAGACACTCACCTTTGCATGAAGATCGAAGTCATGAACATAGAGAAAATCTCTATGCGAACTCATGGTGGGAACCATTGAATACGCTCCATTACTCGATTGGAAGGATTTGTTTTTTGTCAAGTCCTTTTTGAATTTCTCTTTCCATGAACCCTGAAGAAGTACATAATTTATTTATCATAGAAATTACGAGAAGCATTTCTAACGTGGTCATCAAAAACCAAGTTATGTAATAGTAGATTCAAGCTTCTAGATTCTATATCCTAGATTTAAGCTGACATTTATTGTAATATAGTTCAATGTGTGCTATCATTTAACTCAATGACAATTATACAAAGCTTTAAAACACTCTTTCATAAAAAAACAATTGCTCAACATATTGATTCAACTTATAATTTATTAATTGTAAGTTGAATACAAAAATAGAAAAGATCAATACAAAAAATTTACCGTAAGTTGAATACAAAAGTTGAAATATAATAATTTATTAATATAATGCTCCAATAACACAATTTGGATGATTTTGAAAATATACTTAGGATATTTGTACACTGCTTTTGAATGATATGCATTGAAGTATTATTGAATTTTTTAATATACCTTGAAGTAAATAGCATTAATAAGAAGCAGACGAGTTTCTGGAGAAAAGTCATCAGGTACTAATAGTTTCTGTATACGGTTATTTGTCTTTGATTCCACCTGAAAAATTTATAAGCTTGGTTATGATTCACTGTTGAAAGAAAAATTTTGAAGGTGTGTTAATATTCTGTTATGTTAATTAGGTACTAACCCATGTGTTGATAACTTTGGCAGCATTTTCTTTATTGCTGAAATCAAGAGATTCAATGCCAGCATTGAATATATCTACACTGTCACGCTTGAAATTGGAATTTAGTTCTGTACCATCCTTTACATATATTTTGTTTGCCATATCCAGAGTTACCCCTTTGACATCTTTTACTTTCTCAGACAATGCCTTGAATGATGAGCGTATCTGTAAGAAAATGAGTTTAAAAGATTATATTTAAAACACTCTTATTGTGTCATCTATTTTTGGTACCTGACTTCCTTTAGCTATTATATGTTGTTTGCACTAACTATTAAAAATACATATTTAATGTAAACACGATGTAAGATATAAATATTTCATCCACATTATATTTATCAATATGTTCAAGATGAAAACTAAACCTATTTTGATAATATTGATGCCAATTCATGGACATTTTTCCAGTTCATAACAGACACCATTCATAACAAACCAGAATAACATTATTCAACATCAAAGCAGTTATAAACAAAAATTGTAAAACCAATTAAAGTAGAAAAAATGAGGTTCCTCTCTATTACTAACATATAAAAGATTTAGTCTCATCTTATAAACTATTCACTTTTTATTCATAGTTTCATTTCAATGTGGCCAATACTTGCCGCTAAAGAGCAAGAAGTGTCTATAATATGAATACTCATTATTTCTAATGATTTAGTTTTTAATATTAAGATGTTGTAATTTCTCATAATAATGGCATTTGCCATGAATATTAGTAAAATCAAGGACTAAGAATGTATTAAAAGTTGCAGACATTCATTTACCGAAAATTAATTTTTTCTCCACTGGCAACAGTACGTTGCTTTGTTGTAAGCTAAAATAGCAAAGAGGATATTAAAAAGAAGCTAAAAAAATATAATATACAACCAAAAATAGTAAACATATCATAGTGACAAGGGTATTTCTTGCAAGCATTGTGGTATGACTAGGTTGGCTGGTGTGGAGGAGGTGGTATTATGTACAATCAGTAAGTTACAGCGTTTTTGCATAAACACACATGTTGAATTGACCTAGATTATATTTATAGAGTTAAAAATAATACCAATCCTAAATACACTCGGCTGGGATCAAGTGACACATTTAGTTTTCTATATCATCTTAATAAAATGTCTGTCGAACTAAAATTATTTATAAACTTACAAATTGGTCATCAGGTAAGTCCAATGCGTTTAGCAACTCTTTGTGCGTGTGGAATTCCGCTCCTAGCGTCAGTAGAGCGAGGAGCACCTCTACTGAGTGTGGGGACATGACAGTATTCTTGTTTGGCAGTTGTTTAGCCACTTCCTGCAAGAATGAAATATTACTGATAATGTCACTGCGGTAGGTAATTGAAAGTTATTCAACTGAAATATAAAAAGTTTTTTTTTTGAAATGAGCATAAATATTAATATTTTTAGAATTAATCTTACAAGATTTTATATTTTGATGTTTTTTACCTTTAATTTTAATATACTAAGTAACACAATTTTTTAGTTCCACCCATAAATATTCTAAATAACTATAAGAATTAGAACTATTAACAACTGAGTGCACTTAAAAAATAAAATATCACAACTGTCAAACTTACATTATGGAAAGAGGTGGAAAACTTGGCTATTTTTGCACTCAGTTGAACAGCGTCATTATTCTCTGATGTCGGACCGCAGAGGCCAGTTGATATTATAGCGCCGGCTAGTAGTAATCCTATTGTGGATAAATATTCAATTGTAACTATTATGCGTTCTATATATGACAATGTTGTGAGGAAACAAATACAAGTGCCAGCATTCAATAACATATGAAACTTGAATCTTACGATATTTAGACTAAGCAGTTTGAATTTAGCCAGTAAGGAATGATTGTTATCCCAAAGTTTCTTAAAATGTTCAGAAACATGAGGAGACTACTTTCTCTATTTGCCATTGCAGCTAAGTGGTGCGTGATGTTTGAGCTTTACTGATCTTCAATTGAAGGCAAGCATAGTAAAAGGCTTCACGGTCTTTTATAAAAGGCAGTGTCCGAAAAGTCCAGAATGTCAGAATAGTAAATAATGGAAAATTAAACAGTTGCTATTAGTCAGTTAGTTAAGGTTATAGGTAGAAGGCAAGCATAGTAAAAGCTTCAAGGTTTTTCACAAAATACACTGGCAGAGAAGTCCAAGATGTCAGATGAGTAAATATTTGCAAATTAAAGAGTTTCCATTAGCCAGTTAGTTGAGGTTATAAGGTTTCTCATGTTGTAGCATTCAAAGAATACTTGCCAACAGTATAAGAAAAAGTTCTCAGTATATTCATTGATCAAAATGTTACCAGAGAATCATAATAAAATGTAACTTGACATTTCAAATTATACATTTTATGTCACCTTGATAGAAACCTATCAAGCTGAAATGAAACAATTTGACATGATTTTTTTACTATGCACGAAATCTAACTCTATTGCTTCAGTACCGAGATTGAAAAGACTTTAATAGGTTAGCAAAGACTACCCTCATTGAGACCAAGAAATTCAAATACACAACCTCGGTGGAAGAAGTAATGGATCTGGTTTTTTTGAATTAAGAAAGTTGATTTGTGGTGAATTATTTAGCAAATTTAACTAGTAATACTAGCTCATACTACATGGAATGAATGTACTACATGGAAATAAGAAAGTTAAGAGAAAGAGAAGTAAGGGTGAAGAAAATTGCCAGCAGCAGGTCTCTTTACCAAGTATTTTCTTTCTTTGTTTTCTTTCATACAAGTATCAAGAATCATCTAAAAAGTTATATATCTTGAAATTCCTCATAATACTTTATTTCCTTTTTTCTTCCATGTCCTATTCTCTTTTGTACATACAATTTGTTTTGATGGTTTATATATATGAGTATGTGCATATGTATGGATACGTATACATATATATATATATATATATATATATATATATATATATATATATATTTATATATCACACTCGAAGAAGTAGTCTGATCAAAATTTTCAGGACAATATGAATAATATTTATTTACTTATTTTTTCAGAGATTTTTACGTACGGAATTGAAACTTAAATGGAACAACAGAATATAAACATTTATATTCTTAAACAAGCTTGTTATAGACAACCATTAAATATCGCATTCGAAGAAATAGTACTAGAGTGTATCATGCAATACTGTTCACAAATTCTCAAAAATAAGGGGAACTTATGACTTCGAGAGCAATTTCTTACAAGTAATTAGAACATTAAAGTAACAATAAATGGTATTGTGGTAGACTACAACAGACTGTGCAATGAAATAAAAGTAAAAGAAAAGCAGATATATATATATATATATATATATATATATATGTATGTATATATATATATATATATATATATATATATATATATAAATTATTACTTTCTCGTTTATTAAATACTTAAAATTTATAAGTTACAATAAATTGTCAGCATATTTATTCTTTTAAATATATATTCAATTTTATTTAGATTGTTTTAATAAATCTAACAATTCATTACATTTTATTTTAATTTTTTAAAATAATTAAATTTTATTTTAAAATTAGTTTTACGTTTAACTCAATTAATTTAATAATAAAATAAAATTATAACATCAATATTAATAATACAATAATAATAACAACTTCACACGTGGGTTTTCCGTTGCAAGCCAAGCACCTGCCAGACTGTTTTTATATATACGTGTTTATATTAAATTGAATGCTGACTATTCATTTAAATTTTTAAGATAATTATATAAAATTTCAAAAATTAATCTTAATTTAATTTAATTTTCTTTCAAATTTAATGTAAAGTAATTAAAATAAAAATAATTTTAAACTTAAATTTTGGTATCATCTTTTATTTGCATCGAAAAAATTTACACACATATTAACTGATACCAAAATGAAATCATGCAATACTGTTCACATATGATGCAAGTTTTGTTTAATTAAATGATGTTGCTCAGGTCGATTCATGGCTACTATTATTATTACATATCTTACAAATGAACATGTTTTATTATCTCAAAACATTTTTATTCCTGTAGATTATGTATATTTAATACATGATATTTAGCAAAAGGAACTTCCCATGACACTTCTCTTTCTTTTTTTTTAAATTTTTTAGAACACTAATTAAAAAGTTAAAGGGGAAACAACTTTGTGAACGATTTTGAGCGTAAATATATCAATACAGAATTATTGAAATATATTAGCTACAATGGGTATTTTATTCCATTTTAAAAGATCTATTGAATGAAACTGCTTGATGGGGTTTTTTTACCCTACTTTTCCTTATATGGGAGGGATGAGCAAACATTTTTTTCTAATCTATCTCACTCCCAAATTTGTGTTGTCAATATCTCTCTTCACACCAAATTTCATCACAATAGGTCCGAAAATAAGAGAGCAATTGCACAGGGACATGAAACAAACTGTATATAATTAGGTGTCTTCCTTGGTATGGAATCCTACACAAAACGTTGTACATATAAGTAAATAAATTTACAGGTTTATTAAAAATACTGTAAAGTAATATACTAAGAGTAATTTCTATTTCTTTGCAACCATTATTTTAAATTAAAAATTAGTTTCATAAATTTCTATTAGATGGCGATATTATTTTTAATATATGTTTAAAACATATTATTCAATATTTTATTTATATTTGTATATATCATTAGCTGCAGCTACATATATCACTGCCTATCAGATGCTAAGGGGCTCATCTATACCACGAAGAAAAAGAATTTGTAGATCCTGAAATGTGTATTAGTTTATTTGATAAATATTTAGAAAATATTTAATAAATCATATTTTAGTAAATATTTACGTAAAAATATGATTATTTCTACGAGTAAGTAAAAGAATATCGTAAAAATGCTCAATCATAATAATTTATCAAGCACCATATCATTTCTTAATAAGCAAGGATTATTTAAATCAACGTGTGTAAATACGAAGGGAATTTCTTCATTAAATGGTGTTGACATTAAGAGATGGAATCAATACGATATGTAGTGAGAAATATGAATTCACTTGTCCTAACGTTGTAATCTTAGAGGATACTGATTGAAATTACAAACACTAAATGTGGCATTATTCAGCAACAAGCCAGAGAATATCGCATTAATTTGTGCAGCGTAGCATTTAAGACTATAGATATTTATGTATTAGATTCGCATATTATTTACAACGTATTTGTACAATATAGCAATAACAGTTAGCTTATCCTATTTTTTTCACTTAAACTATTATCGCTCATTAGATATCCCCAAGTCTTAAAAGTATATTTCATACGCCATGTCCACCTGAATACTATAAGCTATGCGATGGTAAAAGTTTCATGTCAATCAAATAATCTGTTTTCATTAGATATCCACAAGTCCTAAAAATGTATTTCATATGCCATGTCCACCTGAATACTATAAGGTATGCGATGGTAAAAGTTTCATGGAAGTCGAATAATCTGTTTTTATTAGATATCCATAAGTCCTAAAAGTGTATTTCATATGCCATGTCCACCTGAATAAGTTATGCGATTGTAAAAGTTTCATGTCAAGCTAATATCTGTTTTTGTGTGCAACCTTAAAAAACAAAGCAATAAACGAAATTTCTCTCTTTCTAAAATGAATATGATTAGAAAATTACATTTCCATTGCAAAGTTGTTACCAAACCTGGTCGCAGGGAAATTTGTATTATTTATGGCAACATTAAGCTAGTTAATATACCAATTCAGATTTTTATACCGACATGTAATATTGTAAAATGTTTAACGATAGCATTTAGCATTTTTTAATTACAATGTTATTCAATCCGCCCCATTTTCAATACTTCAAGGTCGTCAAGAATTGAAAACTATTTACATCAATTAAGTAATAAATAACAATTATTACATTGTTTCAAAGTATAAACAAATACAGAAAAAAAAGTCAACATACTGAGTTGATAGGGTATGGCAACTAGCGAAGGTTTAGGCATCAAGGATAATTTGTTTGTTTGGCTAAAAATTCGGCTTCAATCAAGGGTTCAACTAAATTACGACTTTGGCCGGTTCAGTAAAGACCAAAGGAAGTTCCATTATCCTAGATCATTAATCCTCTACCTGTGACAAATTAAAACAAGAAAAGAACTAAAATCACTTCCTTATTTTAAAAGTTTTGTCAATATTCTCTTTGTAATATTCCAGATCATTAATGTTGTGCCTGTGACAAATTAAAACAAGAAAAGAACTAAAATACTTCTTTATTTTAAAAGTTTAGTCAATATTCTCTTTGTAATACCCTAGGTCATTAATGTTGTACCTGTGACAAATTAAAACAAGAAAAGAACTAAAATACTTCTTTATTTTAAAAGTTTAGTCAATATTCTCTTTGTAATACCCTTGGTCATTAATGTTGTACCTGTGACAAATTAAAATAAGAAAAGTGCTAAAATATTTCTTTATTTTATTTTAAAATTTTAGTCAATATTCTCTTTGTAACTAAATATAAATTATTTGCTTTTGTCACGTTGGAAAAATAAAGGAAAAATAATATTTCTATATTTATTTGAAATTGCTGTCGGGTCTTACAAAGATCTCTTCAATTATGTCCAGTTTGTACTCATCGCATATGTTTTTGCGTCAATTACGCATGCATAATCATTCCCTCGGTCATCAAATCAATGACTTTTATATTTTTGATCAATACAAGCTTCAAATATGAGGAAACACATACATGCAGGTTCTGATGTCAAAAATTAAAACTTTGAGTTTTTACGGTTTTTAAGCCGGACTAATACGATACATTTACTACATGACACCGCATCGACGGAATAAATTAAATAAATAAATATGCTCGCGAGCAATTGAATACCTCAAAACATAGTACAGATTATGTGAAATCATATTTTGAGGTCATTATTCAAATCGAGATCTCAATTAATATGTATCCAAATTTTAAAAAGTAATATACATTCCCATATACACATCGTAAATATGAATGATGTTTTAGCTAAAATACTAGTCACTGGTGTACATGGGTAAATGCTGGCAAATAGACAAAGTTCCAATATTTTGCTGATTGATATAGTGGGATTAGCCAGTTACCTAAAAGCCCGTGTTCATTCAGCGATTTAAAAAAGACGTAATTATTCTTTATGGCTGCCATAAAATAGCACCAAAGGGATGGATTAATTTTAGCCTTTTAACGAAAGTTATCTAAAGTTTAGCGAGAAATGAAACATGGGAGAGGAGAGTGACGATACGCTTTGACAAGTTTGGTTATGTTGATAAGTTTGGTAGGTGAATAGCGTATTTTCAATATGCGATTTATCACCAGGGCTAATCGATTTAATACGTTAATTAAATTCTTGTTCATTGAAGCGTGATAAAATGGAAAAAATATTTAATGTAGATAATCCATTGAATGTTACTGAGTCGGAAAGAAATGAGGAAAGTATATCAAGAATAGTTTTCGATATGGCTATTTTAATTGAATAAAGATATCATAATATTTTTTTAACTAACCAAGTGAAATTAATTATTCAGTTAGAAAAATATTGGAACGATTGTCTATTTACCCTCATTTACTTAAATGATTAGATTTTAGCCAAAACACTACCACTTATTTTATGTGCTGGCGACATATATAAAGGAAGAAAATTTAATTCTTTCCTCTGTCTCATCGAGTGAGATGTCACTGAACTTGTATTTTAATGTGAAATTTTGCCCCCATTTGCAATTTTTCGCTTTTAAATCTTGTTTGCCAAATATTAAGCCTCAAAGTAATATGCAATCAACCGTAGTCACTCTAATTTCCCAATTATAAATTTCAAAAATGAAAAAAACTTCTGAACTTCGGAATGAAAAAAATTTCGGTTCACTTGCATCAAACAAACTGTACCATGAATACAGATAACTACAAAATTATAATTTTTGCGTATTCCGATACGCACTTAGACGCATTTTTTTTTCTTAAACCGCTTCTAATTTTTTAATTATTGTGTATTGATATAAAGTCTGATCTAGTAAATTATCTAGGAAAATAGTATTGATTCAGTGAGTGAATACAATTGGTTTGGACAGCTAAAATGTTTCGATATGTATGCAATAAAAACAAATAAACAATTTATGTGCCACTAACTGAATATAATATGTACATTCGTATAGAGAGTTTAATGGAGTTTTTATTAATTCAAAGATGGATCGTCTGACATTGGTTTGTTTTATTAAAGCACTCCATAATGAGCGTTTCAGCCCAACGAGAGTGAAAACGGATTAAAAGATCAACTGTCCGCGGTGCAATCCCGATCTGGCCCCGAGTAACTATTCCTGTTTCCAAATTAAACTTTGAAGCAGTTTGACAAAGAAATAATAAGAGACATATCGCTAGAAATGAACAATCACTTGATTATTAAGGGATGTACCGGTTGATGGATTGACGTAATAATTGCATTAATTTTGATGAGCTTTATACTGGAAAATGAATAAACAAGTAATAATTTATTCATCTTTTTTCTTTCACATCTATACCTAGAATGTATTGTTGGAACACCCCTAGTAAATCTAATAGTTGAAAATAGCAGGAAGATTGAAATCATATACATCTATACAATGAAGCATATCTACAATTATCAGAAATGACCAATATTTTAATAAATTTAAATGAAAATATTAAAAATAATAATAGGTAACTGAAATCAAAGTAGGTTTTATTAAACGTCTCAATACTTGTTCGTCTCAATACTTGTTTGTCTCAATACATCTTAGAAATTTTAGTTTTAACTGAAAAAAAACGTCGCTCGTAAATAGTGAGGTCTGAAAATTATTTCAAATATTCAGTTGATTTAGATAACAATGATGAATATTTAGTTTACAATAATGTAAAAACTCACTCAAAGCTGGAGAATGACCCATCTTAGCAGCTAGTGCGTGTTACTCTGTATGCTGCAAAAGTCAGAATGGCTCTTCAGTTGCTCAGTTGGATAATATTGAGTGACCTCGTGTTTATTTGACGTCTCTCTCAGTTCTCGTCTCGTATTTCCTGGTAAACCAATTAAGAAAAAAGAAACTGGCGGGGCTAGATTTCAACTGTTATCATAAATCATTATTTTAATGATTTTCCTTACCTGAGTGCACTTAACACTCACAGTGAAGTGTAAAGTTAACGTGAGTTATTACTTGCATAACCAATGGCTGTTATTATACGTAATTGTGTTATATACCTTCGGTATTCTTTCTTATTTTCTTATAGGTATCACAATGATTTTATATTAAAAACTAGTAATAACAACTTAATCTGTACAAATGAAACAGTGTGAGTTAGTTTTTTGTTTACATGTACCAGATAATCTTAAAAATAACATGAGTGATTTCCAAATTTCTTTCACTGTTGAGAAGTTGATTTAACATTCATGAGCATTAGCCATGTTTTATTTCGGAAAAAGATATAGTTTTTCCGAAGAAATCGTCATACTTTTGAATGAAGTCTGCCTTTCCTTCTTTTTAGAGCTTTAGTATGTGCCATCTTAAAGGAAAAACAAAAATCAAATGTTAAGGTTCATTTTCTAGCTACGAAAATGCAAAGAAAATATGTTTTATGTAACTGTACTAAGTTTGAATAAAATGATAATATCGAATATATTTGGCGTTAATTTTGTAAACATTTTGTTAATGAAACTACGTGATGTAGTATTATTTCTACTTTCTTTAAGTTCTTTACCACGACCTAGGTTTCGTTGTATTACAACATCTTCAGGTGGGCTATTAGCAAAGATCTTGAATCTTTGCTAATTGTCAACCTGAAGATCTTGTAATACAACGAAACCTAGGTCGTGGTAAAGAACTTAAAAAAAGTAAGAATAATACTACATCACATAGTTTCATTTAATTAAATGCAATTTCATCAAAAAATAGCATTTTATACACCAAATATTTTAAAATTAATCTAATTTCAGAAGCCTCCGAAAGCTTTGGTTTTTTGAACGGAATTTAGTATGAAGAAAAAAATTGATTTGTTTTTTATGTCTTGAGTGTTAAGAATTGATTCATTTTCGATTGTGTGACAAAAATATCTACTTAAGGGAAGGGGGGGGATAAGACCTTAAGTCGAATAAGAAACTAAATATAAGTTACACAAATTAGGAACTTTATTTATTAACTTAAACAGTTTTCTCTCTATTAGGCTAGAAATTATATATGCTATAATTTTCCCTCTATTAGGCAATAAAAATATAACAAAATTTATATATTTTTTGAAAAAAATTAGAAAAGAGAAAAAAAGAGTACTCTGCCCCATCTTGCCCCACCCTTGGGATAAAATGGAGTCCCCCTTTAGGCAAGATGGGGTACAAGAGTCTTAAATATTTTAATTATCATTATCTTCACAAAAAGGATGAACTGCATCTTCATCATCATCATCGACCCCAGAGCAGCCCACCTCCCACATTTCTGACAGGTAATCCATCCTTCATGAGATTCAGAGTATTAACCTTCCCTTTATTACCATTTTCTTTGCTATTTGCGGTCACCATCTTATTATTTAGTTTTTCTTGTAACTCTTTCTTGAAGGGAGAAGAAGTTATTATGGCTGTTTTTCCCCTTTTGTGAACTTGCATCTTACCTTGGTTAATTCATGGAATCAGCATCAAAAAGCTGGGACTAACCATATTAATTGAAGTATTAGATTCTGGCTGTTCTTGTTGCTGAAGTGACGTTGTGAATGCACCACTAACAGGTAAATTAGAAGGTATCGACGCAATGTTAGCTCTTAATGAATTTGGCTGGTGTTGGGGCTGGTTGCTGGTTGTATTAAGATAGGAATCAGATGATTCTAGCGGTGGCACACATGGCGCTATAGTTATTTGAGAGGCAGTGTCTGTCTGAGGCTGTGTCGGCTTTAAATCAATATTAGTAGCCTCAGCAGCAACATAATCAACGTTTGTAAAAATTTATTCATTATATGGCCAAATGCCAGTAGTTTTGAAAGCATTTAAGGTAGTGGACATTGTGGCTGCATGAATAAGTGCTTGTCCAAATAGTTCGGCTATTTGAAATTGGGTTACAACTTGCCCCGGGTGCGATCTTAGCCACCCAGTAATAGATTGATCATAAAACGTGTTGAGAGGTCTCACAAATCCCTCATCTGCAGGTTGTAACTATTGAGTCGTATGCGGTGGAAAACATATGATTACTACACCATTTTTGCGTGCTTCGTCGATCAATTTGATATTCTGGGTATGAGTAACATAGCCATCAAATACCAATAATACTCGATTGATTCGCCTTTGTGAATTCTATCTTCTTAAACCTAACTTCTTAAACCAACTGGAAAAAATGTTTGTTTTTATCCAACCGGAATCTGAGCACTCAGTCCAAGCATTTGGAGGAGCGCCATAAACCAGTTCACGTTTCATGCGTTTTCTCGGGAATGTAAGCATTGGAGGCAAGTAGGAGCCTGCTGCGTTGAAACACACTTACACAGTAACAGTTGTTCCTCGTTCAGCTGATGTTAATGTATCCACTTGTTTTTTTCCAGCTGTAGCAATTATCTTGGATCTCGTTTTGGGTACTATAGATACTCCAGTTTCATCGCAGTTATAAATTTTATATGGAGTAAATTTATACTCATCCAGAGTTTTCCCTAAGAATTCAAAAAACTTTTCCACTGAATATTAAATCCAGCAACTCAAGCGGCGGAAGTGTTTTCTGGTTTCCGAATATTTAATTCTGGAAGACACTTAAGAAACCCTTTAACCCAATCTTTACCGGTTTGTGCCTTGTCTTCGCTGAACTTATGTTGCTTATTATTAATAATTGCTAATTGATATGCTAATTTCTGCAACTCCGAAGTAGTCAAACCGAATAAACGATTTTCCATTTCTTTTAGGTAATCTACAAGTTCCCGTTCTTTTTCTTTTTTTTCAAGGCTTTTTCTTATATTTATGAACCATTTTCTGTAAATAAATTAATTGTAATTAGCGTAAATAAAACATACCTACCTAGTTTCATATACATCAAATAGCTGAGGTAAGATGGGGTAATTATACCCCATTTTGCCCCAACAGGACTTTTGTAGATCTTTGTAGGTAAAATGTTTTTTGAGGTTATATATTGACAAGAAGTTAGTTTAACGATTTGGCCTTAAATCAAGCTCAAAGTACAGGGATTGCAATAAAACTTTATTGTCTATATCAAAACCTATATAATTATGATAGTTACGCACAAAACACACTCTAAAATAAAATAAAATAATTTAAAAAATTAAAGTCATGTGCTCCACTCGGGTTTTTGCTATTGGCACCCTGAAAAGTTTCAAAGTAAAGCTACAAGATGGCGTTAGTAGTTTTATTAGAACTATTTTAGTTTTTGAGATAAAATGGGTCCCCATCTTACCTCACTACCCCGTCTTACCCCCTTACCCCTACCTTAAATTTTCATATTTATTCAATCAAAGTAATTTTAATGACTAGAAAATAAGTTAGTTATAAATTTATGTATTCTATAATCTAGGAAATAAATGGGAAATAATATGTTCCAAACAGTAAACGTCTTGTCTAAAACTGATATCATATTTAAATTTATTTGTAGCAATATTTGCTTTAACTTAAATACAAAATAATTTGTTATATATAATGGATAAAAATAAACCTCGAAGGACAATACTTACCAATTCAATTGATCTCAGCCCCACTTGGGAAAATTGTATTATGCATAACATTATCCTCTAGGTTTTAATAATAGATAATTACACTTTTGTAGATTTAAGGACTAAATTGATATGCCGACTTAGTTTGCTGAATTAGAAGTATGTATTGGAAATAAATGAATTAAACGTAGAGCAAGTTATTAGAGGCATGGCTTGAAAATAGTTCCATGTTTTATAATAGTACTTAGATCTTGAATACAAGGAAGGTTGAAATAATGAAAATTTCTGAATATTAACATATATGATTTTCAATATCATTATCTAATAAATTTATAACCCTAAAAAGTTTTAACATTATAGATGGCGAAAATATGGTGTGAATGTCGTTGTATCGATAGCTGACGTTACCACTCTTGACTATGCCTATGAACTTACAAAGGAGGCATGTGCGTTGGCTCCTATAGGTGGAATATCCAATCTGGCCCTAATATTGAGGGATGCATTAATTGAAAATCAAACAATGTTGAATTTCCAAGAAGTCATAAAACCTAAAGTTTCAGGTATTCATTCATTTTCTATATTTGTAATATTCTACGATAATGAAACATTTTGTAGCAATTGAACAACATACATGAGAGGTACCTGACCTATTTTATACTTTAAATTTCATAGTGCATCATTTTATATTTATAATGAATGTGAATAAAAATGTAAAATTCTAATTATTACATTTTTATTCGCCGACTATATATTAATAATAATTTAAGGAACTGTTTTGCAGGTACCCTGAATTTGGATATTACTTCTAGAAACTTGGCTCCAGATCTAGATCACTTTGTAGTATTCTCTAGTATTTCTTCTGGCCGTGGTGTAGTAGGACAATCCAATTACGGGCTTGGTAATTCCGCCATGGAAATGATATGCGAAGTGAGAAATGAAGCAGGTTTACCGGGTAATTGAAATATAAGCAATGAGAGACAAGAAATGATACAATTTCTTACGCAGGATTAAAAAAATTACAAAACTCATGTACTAGACCGTTTTAATCAAGGAATTAATTCAATATGATTTATCTCCACAGGTCAGCCTATACAATGGGATCCCATAGCAGATGTGGGCTTTGTGAGTACATTAAAAGATGCTCATGTAATAGCTCACGGTACAGCATCACAGACGATATCATCTTGTTTAAATGTTCTATCGATATTGATGCTCGTATCATATCCTGTTATCAGTTCAATGGTCCTAGCTGAGAAATTGTCAAATTGTAATTCGGAACAAGACGCAATCTTAACCGTCATTAATATTCTGGGTAATATGTAATTATATACGTATGTATACCAAGTTAAATAAGTCAAACGAGTAACAAATTTAATAAATTCAAACACAGCTATGTGAATAGAGCACATATTTGGACGAAGAAAACGGTGGTAAGACCGCTATGAAATATAATTTCATTAGACTCATTTAAAAGCTTTAGGCAAGTATATATGTAGACACTGTCTACATAAAAGATAAAATTGTATGAATAAAGATTGCGTGAAAGCCTTTGACTTTGTAATGGAAAATGAATACCTGATCTGAACGTGAAACCGCCTGATGATCATGTCGCTCACACTTAGTTTATCTTGCTATGCCTGTGTTTACTTAAAATTTTCTCTAGAACTTTCTATCCATCAAAATTTCTATATGGATGTTTCTACTATGACAAAAGAATCATTAGGTATCTCTTTTACTGAAAACAACAGGTTATGGCAGACAGTAGATAGAGAGAAACTGATGAATATTACTTGTTACTAAATCTTTGGAACTATACTGGAATGGTTTTCGTTTTTTGATTTTATAATTACTTTTAAAATCATGTAGACTTTATGAGATATTATTGATATATGTTGTTTATAGAAATGTGTAAAAATCTAATAAAATTTGTTTAGCTTAAGATGAATATGTCAACAACGAAACTAGACATTCTATAAGCTGTATTTAGAGTACAGCTATTCTATAAGTTGTGTTCATAGTATAGGAAGAATATAACTTAATTTACTGTAATTTATTCATAGACAAAGTCTTACTTATAAGTACAGGCTAGTTTTTACAAAATTTACATGGTATATTTTCTTTATAATGGTATTTTTGACTCTTTTTACACTTATATCTAGTGTGTGTAAACAATAATTTGTTTACACACACTAGATATAAGTTAATAGGATTATCTGTCTTGAATATTTTAACCTTTCTAAGTTATAGATATTAGTTTCAATATTCTTGTGAATAATATCTACATATTACAGGTTTACAGGATTCAAGTAAGATTCCTGACTTAACTAAGCTTTCTGATTTGGGCCTCGATTCTCTTCTGATCATTGAAATAACACAGATTTTAAAAATGAACTTTGATATATTTCTCTCATAAGCCGAAGTGAAATTGTTGACTTTAGATAAGTTAAAAAAAAATAGGTAACATTTTTATTTATCTTCTTATATTTGTCATTCATTGTGTTATTTTTTTTAAGCGTTACTTTAAATATAGCGCGACTAGAAATAACCTGTAAAGTCTGTTATATTTGCGGTTCATCTTAAATCTAAGCGTTTCTTTCACAATCTGCTTGTACCATTGTAAATGAAACCCTTATGCTTTTATAGGCTATTCGACTAACCCTTTATACAATATAGTGAAAAATAAAAACTTTAAAAATACATTAAATAAAATCAAATGAACTATAATTAAATTTATAAAATTTAGTTTTCCGTGTTTAGGGGTCAACTAGATATGAATCTACTATGTATTTGAAAGGTGATTTTCACTCACCACTCAATGTATTACAGTTCAATTTTAGCTTTAAGCATTACAGCTCAATGTAGTATAGCGCGAGTGACGACTGAGAGTCACCATCAATAATTAATCAATTCCTTTTTTATTTGTTAACCTACCGTAAAGCTCCCAATGTAGATACTTAAATTGAAGGAAAACCCAAGGCAATTCTTGAAAGATAAGATGGGGAAAACACCTCATTTATAAGCATTGCCTGTAGTTAATAACAATAAAAATTTAGTTTGTTATATGCGTCTTTGTAGAACGGACCTTAACAAAAATAATTTTAACAGTGACACTGAGTGCAAATTTCAATTTTTGGAGACATTGAATTATTGTGGATGTGACTAAATACAATTGTAGTGCGGATAACAAAAATAATAGTGTAGAGTGCGATGATAAAACTGCTCAAGTAAGCAAAAGAAAGAAGAACCGATTTTAAACTCAGTGAGGAGAAAAATTTTTCAGGACGGATCGATATCATCACATCTGTGGAAAAACCTAGCTGAAAACTATGTACAAGTGTTGAAAGATCTATTGGACCTTATGTTAATTAAAACTTTACGGAACTATTGCATTTTTAAAAATCGTACTTCATAATTTTTTCAATTAACTCGATGGTAATTGAAAAAATTATTATTAAAAGCAGTAATTATACTAAAACTAAGTTAGAAACGAAAATTTTGACAAATTAATTTGGAAACTCAACAGTATTTCATGCCTAGAGAAAGCCTATACTTTAATAAATGGTTTATAAAATTTAAAGGAAAGATCGTTTTTATCATGTCTAATTCAAATATACTAACCAAATGAGGATTTGGTTGATTTTGAAGTTCACGTTATAAATTTATGAACAGATATCATAGAAGTTTTTTATTAGATAAAGAATGATATAATGTGGGATGTGATTTAATTTATATTATTCTTATAAAATCAGAGAATCGCCGATTACTTTAAAAAAATCAAAGTTTCAAAGGAAAAAAAAAGATATTATTGTTAGTTAGGAAAGACAAGCAACTGGTAGCTATGTTGACTAACTAAAATAATGCTGGAATGAGTTCTATCAAAAGACAGGGGTGAAGAAATTGATGCACGAAAACAAAATATTTTTCTACTTTACATAAAAATATTATCGGTGTTCACCAAGCTGACATATATCACCAAGCTGACATAAATGACGACAATTCTTTTGGGGATTGGACATATTGAATTGACGTCTGTCAACGGCCTGTTTTATGTAAAATTATCCAATTTTTTTGTAAATACTTATTGAAAATCAGTATCACGCATGTCTTCCCAAGCTACAGCGATTTAGAAATTTTGCGATCATTATCATACTGGGACGATGATTCGGATAACACCTAGTAAATTACTTGTTTGAGATCAATAAGTAGAATTTTAAAACTTTTGGAAATATGCATAATAAATCCTTGCATATTATGGAAATAGGTAAAAAAGTAAAGAAATGAGCATGTATTTTGTTATTTGAATATGTAATATTATTGATCAAACATTTGAGAAATTAACATTATCGAAATTGCAACAACCTCCATAAGCTACAATGATGTTTGATCAAATGGAAAGCTACACATTAACTTAACAGCAAAGAAATAAAACTTTAAAGCCTACTCCATGGAACATCAGACAGTAAAGGACATGTAATTACATATTTTTGCAATGGAAACACTCAGAATGCATCTTAGAGATTGTTACCTGAAATTTCATACAAAGAAAATTTATTGAACTTAAGAGTTAAAAATAACATATTGTAAACGCACATTCAGTAATAAATAAGTTAGATATTTTATAAAATTTTTTTCTTTGGTACATATTTTTGTGATTGCTTTAAAAAACTCATCAAGTTTAATGTCTCTCTATACTAAAAAAGCACCAAGTAGAAAGAATTCATGGATATTGACATTTATAGAGGAAAATATAATAATTTTTTCTCTTAATATATTATCAATTATTTTCTTTATCAATTTATTATTAATTTCATCTTACATATGATCACTTGTAATTTGCTTTTGGTGGATCTAACTTATTCTCAGCTATTATAAATTATACATAATAAATTAAATTGCTTTGTAATTTTTTTATATTTTTAATTTACTGTTGTTTATATGGTTACAACAGTAAAAACTATAAATACTGTTGAAAATGTTTCAATTAAATTTAAAAAAAAAATATTTAAAACTGTTGATAAATTTAAGCTTTTCAAAGGCTTTCATTTTCGTACAACTTGTATGATGTCACAAGCTATGCTAGTGTTTATTTACTGTAGGAGTTTTCGTTATAAACCAGCTTATAAGTATTGTATTGTGCCCAGGTGCAAAAATTCTATTAGAAGTGCAACTGACAAAGTGTTTTTCTGGACCTGAGGGATGCAAAATTAAGAAAACAATGGTACAAAGTTATGAAGAGATGAAGTATCTCCAACAAGTTTTTTGCATTGTGTTATTTTAATGTATATAAGTATGTTTTATTTGGATAGCTAGTATGATTTCAATTAATCATAAGCAAATTTGCAATGAATATTAATCACACAAGTAGTAGATAACTGTATACATAAACTAGTTAACAGAAGTTTAATAGGACTTTTAGATTTTAAGTTAAGAAAAAAACGACATAGCGTTCTGAAAATACATAAAAAGTGACTTGATTGAACGTAAATAACATTACATATAAATTAATAAAATATAGATAGTAAATCCTATATTAAAGCAATTACCTTGCAGCTTTCACTCCTTTGACCTCAGCAGACATAAAATCTGGATTTAAAGCAAAATACAATGTCATCTATTCTCGGCAAATTATCTGTGCTTTCACAAATCCACTTTCAATCATCGTTCTATGTAGATATGTAAAAATATTGCAAGAACACTATTTTATATTGTATAACCAATAGAGTTGCGTTTCGAAAATTTGAATTTACCCCACATAACTTGCACTTTTTATTAATTAATTTATTTCATTAAAAATTAATTAATTAAGAAAACAATGGTTTAGATATAAATGCCCTGTGGATAAATAAATGGATAAAAATATTTAAATCAAATCTAAATTACATGCATATTTCCTATTATGCTGATTTGTTTTGTTTTATATTCTTCGATTTTATTAGCATATTCACTATAAGAATATAATAATAAATTTGTAATAAAATAAGTGCATAATAATAAGCGCAAAGCTTCATTTTGAGGTATTCTCATATTATGTATGTTCTTACCTTTGTCTATTCAATGTAGAATATTGTCCTGGATAGGTTGCAATATAAATATTATAACACATTATCTATATTTGTTATATAATTGTACGTACTACAGTACAAATGAATATTTCCTATTATGCTGATTTGTTTTGTTTTATATCCTTCGATCTTATATTTGGGTAATATAATATTCACTATAAAATTATAATAATAAATTTGTAATAATATAAAATTATAACACATTATCAATATAAATATTATAACACCTTATCTATATTTGTTATATAATTATACGTACTACACTACAAACCTCTTTTTATATTCCATTATATTTAAATTTTGGCTGAATTATCTTAATTTTTCATTGTGTTACTGAACACACATGATTAATTAAATTTTTCGTATATCTCTAAGTTCAAATGAAAATGATGTATGTAATTCATGTTGCAGGCTTGCAAGCTGCCAACAGCAAGTGAAAGAGTGAAGCTAACCACCTGTTTAATAGCAACATTCAACAGCTTCCTTCATATTAAGATAATAACATATAAACTACCTTATTCTATGAAATACAGATTAGGGTACTGTATCTACATAAAAATATTTTTGACAAATAAATAATATTACAAACAAAAAAAATTTTTCATTAAACACAGTTTAAAACATTACATTAGAATTATTACTAGATACAGCTACAAAGATGCCCCTTTTTAAACAAGTTATTTAACTAATTAACAATTAATCATCACAACAAATGATAAATTGTTCACTGTAGTATTTATTTGATACTTGTGTACTCGCACATTGCTGAAATTGAATTGTTTACCGTGTTTCCATAATGAAATAATTGAAAAAATAAAATAAAATATTAAAAACTAGAAATAAATAAATATTGGCTTGTATTTGTAAATTATTTCCTCAGTGTGAGGAATAATTTATTTTTTGTAACTAATGAAAAATAGCTTCCTTTAATTAAAATGTCTACATATTAATATATATAAACGGTAAAAAGTATATATATATATATATATTTATATATAAATATATACAGATATATATATATATATACATATATATATATATATACATATATATATATATATATATATATATATATATATATATATATATAGTGTTTTTTTAATAACTAGCTTTCAGAATTAAAGAGATTTTATAAAATGAAAATAGATTTTATAAATGAAAATTTTATAAAAAGAAGCTTTCGTCTCACAATAGCTGTCATATTGCCATGCTGTATTATACGTATGTTCAAACTTTTTCTGGCGTTCCCACTCTTTTCTTTGACGAGGGGATTTTTTATTTACTAAAAAAAATCTATTCTCCATAAAAGTATTCTACATACATCTTCATAACACAGGATACATTTACATAAAATTGGGTCAAGAGACGAGGTGTAAAAGTGAGAGAAATAAAGAAACAAAATTTACTTTCACAAAAATATATAGTTCAGATTAATTCAGGGGACTATAAATAAATTATGGAGAAGAAATTTAAAGTTTTTGACTTTTTTGTCTGCTTAAATGTTTGCATTATGCAAAAATTTCTGAACAAATTTTGATGGGGTATTGAATATTATATAACTCAAGGTCCAAAGAGAATGAAATAAAGAATCTCAGTACGATGTTGAGGAAAAAAAAAAATGGGCTTCATGTTAAAACTGTGGAGCAAATTTCAGTGGGATACTTCAGAGTTTAGGAAAGAAATTAAAATAGACTAGAGACTTGATTAACTGGACTAGTAGTGTCATAAGTTAATTGGGTAATCTAAAATCTGGATAAATGAATGTATGAAAAAAGTTATTTTTGTATTACATATTAACTGAAAAAATAACCTACATCGCCCGCATATGGTTTCTTTTTAAGTACTTTGTCCTATGGTTATCTTTTAAGTACGTTGTCATATGGTTAACTTTTTAGCATCAATACATAATGTTAGATGTTTATTACAACACTAAAAATAAATTAAACTTGTTAAAATCAACAAAAATTCATGTTTATTAGGAGATTAGAGACACATTTTCGTACATATGTTTGATTATTACTGTCACAAGTGAGCCACTCTTTATTATCATCGGGATCACATTCCTCGCACATTTGTATGCTTGTTATTACCTCATTTATATCCCCCGAAATAAAATCATTTTCATCGGTTATTGAATTTCTGTGCTCCCATTTCAGTATTCTGTTCCATGATTTATTCAAAGTCTTCCTTTCAATAAAATTCCACATATCTACACTCTTATAAATTTATTTGATTGAAAAATTATGGAATGACTTCTACATTATCTTCATCATCAGATAACAATCTACATAAAAGTCGTTTTCTATAAAGCCATTTTAATGACAATTTGATTCATTGGTTGTAGCAAGGATGTCACATTAGGAGGCAAAAATTTTACTGTAAATATTCCATTTTCTCTCTAACAGTTTAGCCGAAGGACGGATTGGCACCTTCTCCAGTAAAAGTAGGATATTTCCTTGTTTTTTTACTTCAGGGATAAAAGTGTTATTGTACCAACCAATGAATATTTCGGTGTTCAAGTATGCACTTTTTGGTTTCCATAAATTTAGGGAACCCTGATATTTTTGTAGCATATGGGGTTTTTGGAGTTTCCCAGTAACGTTTGCGCAAACTGATATTGTTACTCGTTCTTTACTAGTTTTATACCCTGGAGCTGAACTCTCTCGTTGAGAAGATAATGATTTTCATTTTCATCTGGTTTTATCAGCGTTGTAAACAAAGCCCAAGTTACAGTAATTTTTGCCCAATTCTTTTTAAAAGCATTTTTAAAGAATCTTTGCTGCATCTACATCAGCTGACGTGGTGTAAAACGGACTAAGGTGGAAAAATACCTTGTATTTCCAATTAACGAATTCCATGACGAGATTTAAATTTGTACTATCATCCGTTATTTGCCAGAAGCTATTCATCACCACCTATTTTTTTATTTAACTGTAATAATTTTTCACAGAGCAAAACACGTTTGCCCAGTTGATAGTTTTTGTAAGAAGCAAGAATCCAAAGCTTCTGCCGAAAGTTCATTTTTTGGTTTCTTCATTAATTTTCAATTTTTACTCCCGTCTTCACTATCAAGTTTGCAGGGTACTTGAAAATTGAATCAGTATTCTTCTTAATATCGCTTATCGTAGAAGTATCTATGCCATACTCATTGGCTAAGTTACGACTGGTTTCTCCTTTTTTTAATGAATCAATAATGTTTATTTTAAGCGATAATACCACTCTCTTGCGCTTTTACATCTTAAAGCATGTATGCAACACAGGGCAGTGATTTGTCTAATTAAAATAATAATGAAAACACATGGGACAGATATCGCATGGGATGCGGGCTGGTCGTGCTAACATGACATGTACATGCACGCACAGATTAATCTACAAAGATATTTTCTCACAGTTAGCAATCCGAATAATCGCAAATCTGTATAACTGAGGTTGGAATAATTGAGTCTCCATTGTACTTTTTATTTGCAATATTTGCTTTTCATTGCGCATTGTCTTTAATTTTTTGGGAGCCAAAAATATATTCGTATATTATAGAAAAAACTATAGGTAGACATACAAAAACTAATTAAAATTAGCCTCACCCGTTCTGTTCGTCAGCAGTTAGCGTTCCTTATCAAATCAGTTTTGAATTGAAATAAAGCAAGAATTTTAATCCATATAACCATTGCATTGTTTATAAAACAATTAAATTTTTTATTATGTCTGTTTTTGTAATAACCTTTTCAAAAAACATTCCGAACCACTCAATTTAAAATTCCTTAAATTGAGCACTAAACCTGGTAGATTTTATCAATGGAAAAACTGTTATCTGCCAAATGTGCAAGAAGTGTTAAAGTACTTTTTAAACTTAAAAGTAATTTTTAACATGAGAAATCACTTTATGTAATTAAATAGGGGTTTATTAAATTCACGATACGTTAAAACTACAATGAACTTCAAAATACCATTACGTAGATGATAGCTTGGAGTGATCTGTCTAAACTCAACTGCCAAACTTAATTATATAAACAATATTTTCTCGCACTATCTGTTAGATCTGATATTTTTTTGTTTTTTGTTTCTTTCTTTGTTTTTAGTGTCCTGCATCTAAAGTTAAAAACCGGAACAAACTTCCATGCATTCCCATATGTTATGGTTGTTTTCTTCAATCACTGCTATTATTATCTACTGTTTTCAGCAAGTACTATTCCTATTGACCGAATTATCAACTGATTTTGGTACTGATAGCTTATTTTATATTAGACAGTTCACAGATGAGCATGGTTGAGACTTTTTCAATTACTATAAACAGTTATGGCTAAGATTTATAAATGTCTAGCAGTCATCCACAGCTTCATCTCGCGTCAAACTATTTTTAAATAATTGACAAAACTTAATCAGGTAGGACTTACTGTTATATCCAACCAACGAAGGATTTTTTTTTGAATAATACATGTATACTTAGAATATCCATTTGCCACAAAATCTCTATTAAAACAATATTACTTGTAACATTTCCTTGTATTCATTTATTTAATTAATGTAGTTATAAGTAACCTTTTCACCACCAAGAGATTATGTTAACAAGAAGCCCCCCATGCCATATCGATTGGCAATAGGTTGCATTTTAAGTAAACTGCCAATAACCTGGATCAATCATAAATGTGAATTATTTTGAAATTCATTCAATCAATTAATTAATAAGTGTCAAAAAACATATTTAAGTTGTATAAGGAAAAGTGGTCACCCTTCGTATATAGGGTACAGAAAGTATAACAGAAAAACTAAATGGCGCACAAACATATGTTTGCTTGTGTGCATAGACATACCAGCCACCATGTTACTTGATAAACATCACGTCAGTCGCATCACTCTGTGTGAACTGACAAGACTCAATGTGTTTTCGCACATGGTGTGTAATTGAACTGAAGTTTACGATCATATCGTAAGTAGAATTTTTATGTTTTGTAAAAAATAGTGATGGTAAATTCATCTTAACATTGTTTATTTTGGGTTTTAATAACTGATATTTCTCATATTAAATTCAAATTTATATAAAGTTGTAATTTAACTTTGTGTAAGGCCTGGGGTACATTCGAACAGTACTATGGGGGGTAAATTCGTACGTGTTCGAATACTCTCCTTTAATTTAGTTCAGTTTTTTTAGTTCACTTTGTTTTTATGAATCATATAGTTTTATCCTTGATTTTTTTGTAGATTGACGGAACTATAACAAAAGTATTTAGTTGCAGAATCATGGTGCGGTAATATAAAACAACATGTATGCAAATCCAACAAATAGATGAAGAGTTTGTAAATTCAGCAGTTGATGAAGTAGCACAAGGACATTATCTTCTAGAAAATCCACATTGAAATACAACATTAAAACGTCAACGTTGGAAAGTTGAAAGTTTACCAGTTGTGTTCTCTTTAAATAATGGAAATATTCCACCTGATCCAGCAACAACTTCTGCTAATCTAGAATCGCAGCCATCTATGAGTGTCCCATCAACCGATATGAATGAGGAGGATCTGCTACTGTCTACTGTTGATACTCGTAAGCTGTGAAAAAAAAAAAAAACCTTCTACTTCTACAGCTGAGACGCAACTTGAACTGACGATTAATAGAAAGAGAAAAACCAAAAATGGAAGAAAACCTAGTAAATCTCATTAATGGAAGAAAACCTAGTAAATCCCATTAATGGAAGAAAACCTAGTAAATCCCATAATACATACAGTTACACCTGAACTAGAAAAGATACATAGACAGAAGGATATGAAAAAAATGGAATAGGAAAGAAAAGCCAGAGCTAAAAAAATGATACGTATTTTGCTGGAACTTTATTCAAGACAAGAAAAAGGAAGCCAAGAAAATAGAAAATGATGAAGGTTCAGAGGAATCTGTTATAATGTCTTCTTTGTAAATCTCTTGATACGGGATACGCCCAATTACACGCGAATGAAGTCTTAGGGACATCTAATGTAAATTAATGTTATGTAGTACGAAGTAAAGTTAAAATGATAAAACTACTTATGAAAGAAAACTTAAAACATTATTTGTAAATAAAAAAAATAAAACCTGTAAAAGTTTATAATAAAAATAATTTAAAAAATTATTAAAAATGAAAAAAATCCATATAATTACGATGTTCCGTGAACCAATCGGATAACAAGTGTCTCAATATGTAATAATTTATTAAAAGTATTTAGTAATTTTTAAATTTTACCCAATATAAAGTATTAAATCTATAATGTTTTAAAATGACATACCACATGTATATCAAGTCTATGTTTCAAGATTTAAACTTTAAGTATGCAATCAATAGCTCAATTAACAATTTTTAAACTATTTGGCTTTAAATGTTGCGAATTTCATCGATGTCGAATTACAATAGATACACTACAGAGTCAGAATTACGGCCAAAATATCAAACCCGGAAACAGCACACACACACATATATACATGTATATATATATATATATATATATATATATATATATATATATATAAAGAACCCCCCCTGTAGTACGAACTTATCCCCCTGCAGTACGAACATATCCCACTGAGTATTTATAGATGTCAAATTTTATGGCGAAGTGCATTAGTCAGTCACAGTCATTTCCATTGCAGTCAGGTCAGTCACAAAATATAAATTTAAATAAACTTGTTGAATGTAATAATTCTGTTGCCAGTCTTGGTTGTCTTCCTGGTGAGTGTCACATAAGTATAAATCCTAAGGTTCAGTCAAAAGTCGATGCTCCGAGGAAGGTACCATTTGCATTACATCATAGACTTCAACAAAAACTTGAGAAGATGGAAAAAATGAATGTCATTATCAAGGTCACAGAGCCTACTGAATGGGTGAGTTCTTTGATTTTAATAGAAAAAAAAATGGTCAATTAAGGAAATGTCTAGACCCCCGTAATTTAAATCAGGCAATTAACAGGACTCATTATCCTATTCCATCAGTAGACATGGTCCACGCCAAGGTGGCTGGTGCAAGATTTTACTCCACCTTGGATGCAAGTAGTGGATTTTGGATGTGTAAATTAAGTGAGAAGAGTTTTTACCTCACAACTTTTAATATACCTTTTAGTCGATATCGCTTTAAACGTCTTTTATACGGAGTCAACTGTAATCCTGAGTATTTTCACAGAACTTTGACTGAAATGTTTGGTGACATATAGGGGTGGCAGTATACAGTGATGATATTTTAGCAAGCGGTCAAACACAACAAGAGCGTAATGAGCGTCTTAATATAGTATTTAAAAGAGCAAAGGAATATAATGTCAAATTTAATAAAGAAAAATGTACATTTGCCAAGGAGATATTAAATATCTGGGACATATGTCTTCAGCAGACAGAATCACAGCTAATCCGGACAAAGTCAGAGCAATCAAAGAGATGCCCTCTCCTAACTGTCTAAAAAATTTGCAGATATTTCTAGGCATGCTTAATTATTTAAGTCCTTTTATTAAAAATATGGCAGACGAGATGGAAATTCTATGCCAATTATTAAAAAAATCTACTGATTGGCAGTAGAATGCCAATGAAACAACATTTTGTCGTCTTAAGGAATTAATATGTCAAGTTCCAGTGTTGTCACATTTTAATATTAATGATCCTATTGTCCTGCAAAGTGATGCTAGTAGCATTGCTGTCGGAGCGGTATTGTTGCAAAATCAACATGTATATTATGCTTCAAAAACTTTAATAGATACACAACAAAGAATAGACAAAGAACTCTATTCAATAGTTTTCGCCTGCATCAAGTTTCATCAATTTATATATGGACAAACTGTAACTGTAGACAGATCATGCTCCTTTAATAACTTTGGTTAAAAAGTCTATAGTCAAGGTTCTAACACGTCTCTAAAGAATGATGTTGAAAATACAACCCTATAGTCTAAATGTAGTTTACAAGAAAGGTAGTCACATATACATTGCTGATAGCTCGTCAAGAGCAGCACTTTCTGAAACAAGTTGAGATGAATTAGGTGATGATATCATTGTTCATGCAAATTTACTGATTAAGTCATTACTAGTCTCTTCAGAACGTCTACAGTGGTTAATCAAAGGCACTAATGAAGATGAAAGACTGCAGATTTTGAAAAAATACTGTAAAAAGTTTTGAAAATAATACATAGTGGTCATTTTGGCATTGAAAGGTCAAAAGCGTATGCTAGAGGACATGTATTTTGGCCATTTATGTCAACTAATATAAAAAACATTGTTCAGTCGTGTCATACTTGCCTGTCACATAGAAATTCAAATGCTCCAGAACCACTTCTTCCACATGATGTTACATTACTTCCATGGTAAAAAGTTGGAGTTGATTTTATGGATTATAAATCTAAGAAATACATAGTAGTACAAGATTATTACTCAAATTACATTGAATTAATGTCAGTGACAAGTACTAACACCAAAACAGTAATTGTTTATCTTAAAAGTATTTTTAGTAGACATGGTATCCCAGTTGAGTTATTTTCTGACAATGGGCCACCATTTAATTCAGCAGAGTTTAAGAATTTCATTTTTGAATGGGGAATACATCATAATACGTCAAGTCCCTACATACCAAGGTCAAATGGGTTGGTAGACTCGGCAGTAAAGATATGTAAACAATTTCTTACCAAGTCAGAGGAGTCAGGAACAGATCCATATCTTGCTTTGTTTCAACTCTGGAATACACCTAGAGGAAATCTACCATCTTTAGCACAACTGTATATCTCACGTTCACTTAGAATATAATTATTAACAGTCACAAAAAACTTAAAACCAAGAACAGTAAAATTTCAATATTATGTACAAACTAAGGAAGAAAATAAAATAAATTTTATTTTCTTCCTTAATAACTACCAGTTTTAGTTTTTACCAGAATTACAAGAAGGAGATAAAATCTATTTTAAGAAAATGCCAGATACTCCATGAATTACAGGCACAGTAAGGTCCAAATGTGATCATCCTAGGTCTTATACTGTTGAAGGGTCAGATGGATTTATAGCAAGGAGAAACAGACAGCATATTTTGAGGTCTCCACAGTCACCTCAAACTGTATATCAAGATATGTTACAAAAAAGTCCAAATATCAAGACATCTCCTAAATCACATACAGTGTCACCGTCTATTGAAGAGTATTTAACTCCAGGTAAAATGCGCACTAGGTGTGGAAGAGTCATAAGACCACCAAGACGGTTAGACTTACAAGAGTTAATATTTTGTTAAGTAAACATTTTAGCAATGACTGTGAAGGACTGATTAATTTAGTTAAGTCTAGAATAAGTCAATTCTGTAAACTGTGTCAAGCTGTAAAATTATAAAAATTTAACTTTTTTCTAATAAGGGGGATGTTATGAGAATGTGACATCCCTATTGTCATGGCACATCACTAGTCGATAAGGCGCGTGCGTGAAGATTGTTTCCTAACCATTGCTAATTGTATCTCTGTAATACATATCAAAAGTGTAAAAATAAATCAAATCTAATTCAAGTCTAGTATTATAATTTATATAATGCGCACACCAATACATGGTATCAGGCAATACACAATCTGTAACATTTAGTTAAACACAATAAAAATTAGTGATAAAGTAGTTGCCTCGAAAACAATTGTTTCATAATTTGTTGTGGGTATATTTAAAAAATTTAAAGTGATAACAATATGTTACATATAACTTTGTGATAAGAGGGTGAGAGAAATTAAATTCGGTATGATTTTATCTTTAGGTAAACAAAATTTTTTTTGTTGTAAAGTAATTTGAAGATTAATATTGTGTTATCTATTTTTTCAATCTAACCTATATCCTGTAGAGATATATTTTCTTTTAATTGCTACTTATTATGATATATTCAGTGCAGATCGATATCGGTTGATGCAGGGTTGAACATTATTATTTTTTCATATTTTGAATTTAAAATATTTAAAATTTGTACTGTACCATTGATTTCTCTACAAACAGTGATGTGTTATTATTATCTTCAAAGAATACTTTCAGTAATATGAATTATTTAGAAAATAAGTACACATATTTTCATTACTTTAATTAACAACTTTTTAATACAATTATTTTGACACACAAATAATGTTAAAATATATAAAAAGAAATGGTTGTATTATGCATCTAATATAAATTTAAAATATTTTTTACCCTTATTATTATAATGAATTTAAAATTATCATATAACTTCAGAGTTACTTTAAATATTATAACGAGGACACAGGAAATACAATTAATAAATCTTTTAATATTCTTTCACTTCAGTAGATTATAGAAATCAATTATCAATCAATATATATATATATATATATATATATATATATATATATATGTATATATATATATATATATATATACATATAAACATAAAAATAAATTAATATTTTATTAGTTGTATGGTTCCCTTAGGGCTAGGAGTTAGGTCCTTAAAAAAACAAAGAGTTTTTTCTTCATCAATAAGTAATTTCTGTTTAATTTTTTTCTTCTTTTTCATCATAACAAATTATAGATTAACAGTATAATGACAACTTATTATTTTAAGTACAATTTATAATTTTTAATAAATTACAAAAAAAAAACAAATATGCTAAAAAAAATCACTTTTTCTAATATTCACGGAAAGCATCAGATAATGCATCTAATTAACTTAATCTAAAATATACATATTTTATTAAAATAAATTTTTGGGAAAGTTTCTTCTCTATTGTCTCCTAGTTTATAAATGCCCATACTTTGTTTTGTTGTATATTTACGGAACCTGGATTAGACTAGACTAGATTGGACAAATCTACATTAGACTAGATTGGACAAATTCTACATGCTGACCAAGTAAATATAAAATGTTAACTATGATATATGTATAGTGTTTAACAATGTGGTAAACTGTGATTCAGACTAATAGGTTTCTGAACACATAATTTGTCGTCTATATTAAAAATGTCCTTCAAGTAACAATAAAAATACAAAAAAATACTTTTTGTTATTCATATTTTTTCTAAATGTACTACCTCCTCTTGATTAGTAAAGTGTTAAGTAATCTTAGATAGATGTTAGGTGTACTAGATATTTTAGTTAGATTTCAATGTCATCTTTCAGTGAAGAGAAACCTGAAAGAGACTGACATTTTAATTCAAATACAGCTCTATGACCTTCTGTCGCAATATTCTAAATGATATTTTAAAACATCTTACTTGAGATTACTATCAAGGTTTTGTGTTGCATTGAAATAAATCCACATTGAACAAGATTTAATTTGAGAAACAAAGAAGCGGTCAAACAGAAATTAATATGCTTAGCAATATTTTAATTGTTAGTTGTAATGAATTAAATTAATTTACTATAAGGTTGTTCGGAAAGTAATTTAATTTTTTCCCAACAGGGGATTTAATCGTATTTTTCCACAGCCTACTTCATGCTTAAGCTGAATGGTCATTACATATTTTGACAGCTGATATAGCAAGGCTTGATTGTGAAAAAAATTCAATTGATCCTACGCAGTAGTTTTTATTTGGTGCTCTATCAAATATGGAAAGTGAAAAGCAGCATTTATGGCCTATTTTACTTTCTAATTATCGAAAAGGTAAAAATGCTGTTCAAGCAAAAAAAAAATTATCTGATGTGTATGGAGAGATGTATTGACAGAACGTCAGTGCCAAAACCGGTTTGTAATATAGTGTCGATAAGGCCATTTTGATGTTGAAGAAGCATCATATTATGGAAGGCCAGCTGAAGCTATTGAAGACACAATAAAGGCATTAATTGATTCAAACCAGTGAATAACAACTCATGAGATTACTGAGAGATTAAATTTATCGAACTCAACCATTCATGATCATTTGAAATGCCTAAGTTTAATCCCAAAGCAGGGCATATGAGTTGGCCTGTTGTTCTTACGGAAAGAAATTTGTGCTATCGCATTGACGTCTATTGCTTCTCAAACACCAAGAAAATGATCCATTTTTTAAATGCATTATCACTGGGGATGAGAAATGGCTTTTCTACAATAATGTTAAATACAAGAGATTATGGAGTAAAAAAGTTGAACCGGCTCAAAGCGCTTCGAAAGCCAATATTCATCAAAAAAGTGATGCTGTCTGTTTGGTGGGATTTTAAGGAAATATTTTCTGAGCTTCTACTGGTCAACAAAATTTTTAATTCTGAAGTGTATTATCATCAACTGGACAAATTGAGTGATTAACTAAGACAGAAAAGGCCATAATTAATCAATAGAAGATATAGTGTTCCACCAAGATAATGCAAAAGCTCATATAAGTTTGGTAACTCTCCAAAAGCTTTTACAGCTTGGATAGGACGTACTGCCATACCCATAATATTCTCCAGATCTGGCACTTTCTGATTATTACTTGTTCCAATTCCTACAAAAAATTTTAGACAGTAAAACTTTTACTTCAAATGTTGAGGTAAAAATCACTTGGATCAGTTATTTGCCAGCCAAATTTCATGAGTGTGGAATCATGCTAATAATAAAATATTTATTCACTATAAGAAAATGGTCTTTCGTTTACCTTAAAAAAAATTAAATTCCTTTCCAAATGAAGCAATATAATAGCTATAGAAAGTCAAACATACATATTGTCTTATTCTAAGTAAGGACTCTATTCTATATATGGGAGAGTTTCAAATATGGACCAAGTTTTGGCAACCTTGGAACTCATGTTCTAATAAAGTTGGACTTCCATAAAATGATAACGGCAGTTCGACTCTGCTGTGTAGGACTCTTATTTAAGAAATTAGATGACGAGTGTAAAAATACAGATATACAAAAAATTTATAGTTTTTAAAACAAAATATTGTTATCTAAAAATAAAAATGTTTGTCATTAAGTATTATCAAATATGTGAAATTATGGCATTGTATATTTAAAAAAATATGTTGATAAAGAACGTAGTGGGCGCTCCGTAGACAAATAAAACTACATGCAGGTTTGCTCACTTTCATATGTGTCGAGAATTAAGTAATTGTAATAATGTAAATATTCATTAAAAAACTTGTGTTTTTACTTTTTTGTAAAAGTAAAAGTGCAAGTTTCTTATATTTATTTTCAAAAGACTAAAATAGCTTTTGCTTGAAAAGGTTTGTAATATTAGATATCTACCATATCAGAATCAATTTTAGAAAGAGAATAGAGATTGAATAAAAATAAAAATAAACATGTTAATTTAAACCCTCTGTTAATTTGTCTTAGTTTCAAAAATAATTTAATAACCCATATTTTTAAATTGTGTTACTTGCTAAAAACTACAATAACTCGTTTATTCAGCAATTTTTTTTAAATTTAACATTAATGGAATAGGATTATTTGCTTCACAATTATGAAGATCAAAACTATTAAGTTAAATACTGATATATGATTTAAAATGAACAAAAATTAGCTTTTATAAATATGTCTTCAAGCAACATACGGTACAATGATATATGCTTATTTACTAGTATATTACTCATTGATACTAAAATATTACTCATTCTTATCCATTATTTGATACCGTTTATATGTCCATCAAATAATAATCTTGGACAAAATACAAACGATAATGATCCTGTTTAAGTACAAATGGATTTTCCTCTATGTTCAACTCACCAATCCCTCGGAATTTATTAATGTTATAGTCTTTACATGACAATAAAACAAACTAATTTTATTACTATATCTATAGTCATAAATAATGAATTATCGGGTCATTTTAAATATACTTATAGTACTTTAAATATATCATCAAAATGTCAATCATTTGACTTGCAATGATATAAACTGTAAATATAAAATTAGGATGTTCAATTCATGTGTTATAAGTTCATATGTAGAGTAACATTCAGTTTTTATACGGAAAATTACTTAATTCTTTATACATAGGGAAAATTGTGGTCCGCCTGAAGATATTCATATTTTTTCAGTACTGAAGTTATCTTAAAATTGAACCAAAGATTTTAAACCTATTTAAAATGGTATTATAATCATTTCCTTGAGTATTAGTTAGTTCTCTTATAGCTTAATTTTTTTTAGTACTTATTGCATTAAAAGAGTCCTTTCTTTTTTTTTCGTCTATAGGTATAATTAGATGGATTTGGTTATCCATTGATTGGGAAATTGGGAGTCTACCAATTCTGGGTTATATCAGACATCTGAAAAAGAAAATTTTGTAGTAATCAATATGTGAATTAAATAAGATTTATTTGCCAGCAAATCAAACAACTAGTTGAAAAGCCCTGATGGTTTTGAAGTTAATGTCGATCAAATAACTGGATTGCACATAATAATTTTTATGCTCATTTTAAACGTTCTGAAAATATTGAATTGCAAAAAATATGATGTTGACGTGAATTTTTATATAAAAAGGTGAACCAGATTTGACATTCTAAATCAATATAATGTAATTGTGGCTCGAATAAAGTTGATTCGTGTATGAGTATATTTTTTGAAACAAATTGTTTTTGCAATGCATGTCATTTATGATTGATATCAAGGGTTAAATATTTTTTTGGTAAGTTAATTTGTGTGAAGAGTTATTAAGAAATGGAAAACATGCAGGTTAAGCTATGTTTGAGAGGAAAGGCTTAGAAACAAATGAAAAAATAAAGAGGGGCTTTAATTCAACTCTCAAAATATTGGAAGCTATGAAACTACCAATTAGGATGCATGGATCGATAACAGCCACACAGCAGGACGTTAACCAGTTATTAGATACAAAGAGATGTGTTACAGAAGCTACCAAGGAAGCTCGATTAGATCATAAACTAGGAAAAGTAATCACTATTGAGTTATTTCATTAAGAAGAATTAATATTATATAGTCCTAGAACTGTTGTTTTGAGTTATCCGGAATAAACTTTTAATAAGGTGATGAAAGTTCTTTGCTGCACCTTAATGATGCAACTGGCATGTATTTCAGCTTAAAATTTTTAGAGGAACTACTCCATAAAGTGGACTAGAGGAGTAAAAAATATTAAAAAATTTCGAAATAAGGAAAATGGACAGCAATTTCATAAAAAAAGCAATTTTTAGCTGCCATAATTTGCTAAACAATGTTTCATATGTTTTTTATTCTGAGTTGCTTTATGAGCTACTTTATGTGAGATTTTAAAATTAAGCATTTTTTAACTCAGGTCATTTTTTGAAACTTTGAAATTCCCACAATTCGCCACCTTTGTTGGGTTTCACTGTGTATTCAATAGTTTTGCGCATCACTTCTATAGATCAAAAAAAATGGGAATTTTTTTCACTTTAATAATGACATGTTATAATGCATGGATTTTTATGAAAATGAAAATATTAAAAAATTCGTATTTTCATGAATATCTTGAAAAGCAGAATGCATTCTATTTCTACTTATATATAAATGTGGGAATAAGCTGCTAAAAAGCAATCCCTGACGACTGTCGATACTATTTCTAATCTAAAATTGAATGTTTAGATATTATTGACTCTTAATGCGTTAAAAACATTTCCTCATTAGATATACCATGTTATATCAGTGTTTAATTGTAATGTTGTGTTTCATGTGGCAACTTTCTGATTATGCTACTTAATAAATAACATTTTACCAAGAAAGGGATAAACAATGATATTCCAGGTCACAAAGGCCAAAGCAACTCTGCAAAGTTGACTTGTTGAGATGAATGAGTAAATAAGTCAATTTGGTGTTGTCAAGAGAGTAGCATACATTCAAACAACAAGATGATGCACATTCCTGTGATACGCGAGTTTTGTATTCATTTTTCTTACGAGGAAACAAAATATGGTTATTATATTAACTCATTGATTGTGAAAGTCATCAAAATTAATTTGTTATTGATAATTATTTAAATGTTCAACAAATCGAAGGAATCAGCGCAAATGTTTATGATGTTAACATATAACAAAATCAGGGCTGTGACATTAACAAATTAGGTTTTAATTAATTTTAGGAGAATTAAGCAATGTACAATTATTCAAATTCCTATTTTTATTTTAAATCATTATTTTCTTATAAAAACCATGATAAAGAATAGGATGTTTTTATAATATATAAATATATATGCATATATATATATATATATATATATATACGTATGTATTTATGTATGTATGTACATATATATATTTGAACACAGTATGTCTTATTAATACGAATAGGTATAAAAGAAAAGTAAAAATTTGAAAGCGGCTCGTATCAAATTAAAATGGTAAGGAGCTCTTTGTTTTTCACATTTTCACCTATTGAAATAAAACTTTCAGTCACATTGCTTTATTATATTTTATTAAACATGATTTAATTGTAGAAATTTGTACAATAACTGCATTAACGCATATATGCCCAGAACTTTTTTTGATCGCGATTTTTGTGAAATTTACATATATTGGTCTTTAATAGTTTTGATTACATGTCGCATATGTGCTTTTGAGATTCTGTATGAGGAAGGTTGTTTTTTTTGATGGGTCGTTAATGACCCTTTGGGCTAATAAGCTGAGTTCGATATATTATGGTGAAAGAAAATGAATAAAATAAATACAATATTTACATTATTTGTAGTTTGTTTATTTTCAAATCAACTTGAAATGTAACAGAGAGTCTCATAAGGATAACATTATAATTATTATTACTTGTCATGAAAATCAATGAAACATTTATCATGAAGATAAACCTGGCACTTGCAGCACATCTTTACAGTTTTGTTCTTACATAAGGCACATCGTCTTCTGTTCTGGCTGGTAGTAATCAGATGCTGTGCGGAATATTCCTCACTGATGTGGAAACATGGGTATTAATCCTCGGTTGTGGTCCTGCCGCTTTTCTGACAGTCCCGCATTTAACTATCAAAGATCGAGCAATGGCTCGTCTAAACTCTAATGTGGCAACCGTGCACCCAAAAGATTTAGCTAATAAAGTTGCATTATTAACAGCAATGTCCACCAGCCACAGCAGAATAGGCTTATACCATTTCTTTCCTCTAATAGCAATGCGGTAAACTCCAACATTGGCATCCAAGCGGTCCACGCCTCCCATAAATCTGTTGTACTGGTGAACAATGTTTGGTTGATCAATATCTACTTTTTTCTTTGCAGCTACAGAGTATCTGCGGGCTTTCTGGATGGGATGAACTCCAAACTCATTAGACAGTAATGTCACAATGCTATTGTCATGCCAACGCACGGCACAAATTTTTTCACGAGTATCCAGTCTATAAATATAAAAGCCGCGTGGCTGTTTCTTGCATGCCTTAACATCCATCAATGGACATTTGTCTATTCTATTTTGACGAGCAGTCCCAGTCACCTTGACGCCTTTTTCTTGCATAACAGACAGCAGTGTCGGTGAAGTAAAGAAGTTGTCACAGTAGACTGAAAACTGGACATCAGGGTAAACTTCTTGGATTTTTTGAGTCAATTTATTAACCACGTGTTCACCAAGACTGGTTTCACGGTTTTGTGATTTACCTTCGTACAGATCAACATACAAACAATACCCCAGGCGAGTAGCAACCCATGCTTTAAATCCGAAACGTATCGGCTTCCCGTGTATATACTGTTTGCAACCATGACGCCGAAAGTACGGTATCATAGACTCATCGATGCTTACATTTTTTTCAATGGGTGCATACTTCAGAAACTGTTTATTCATGTGGTCAAATAATGGTCGAACTTTAGCCATTTTGTCCCCTTGAGGCAAGTTTTCATTGTCAGCAACATGGAAGTACTTAAATATTTCTTTGAATCTATTGCGGCGCATAGCATTACACACCAGTATATTTTTGGTATCATCATTATTTTCCCAGAACATTCTGCGTCTAGGCAGAGGAACATAGCCACTAAGAATCAAAATTCAGACAGGGTAAAATTTGTGTTGTGGTGTTGACTTACAGCATAAATAACAGAATGCCTCACTATATGACGTACAATCGTCTCATTAAAAAACAGTTCAAAGAAATCTATAGGATCGCTGTTTTCAGACAGAGAAGTTACTGCTCTAGGAAGGGGTGGTGACCATTCTTCTTGATTTTGAAGCAAATCGCGTTTCAACCATTTACGCGGTCTCTTTAAAGTCGTAACACGGCTGCGAGTACTTCGGGTGCCAGAAGAGGTCGTCTGTGCGGCAATGGTATTTGGGTTCAAGTCAGTGCTTGTTTTTGATGATTTGCGAGGTGATCCACCCGAAGATGATGAAGATTGTGGATCAGTTATTTCATCGGCGCCAGATGAGGGCAACTGTCTGGCAATGGTACCTTCGTTCAAGCCAGAGTTTGCCCTTGACTTATCCGAAGCAGATGCAGGTTGTAGATGAGAGATGTCACCTGATTCGTCTATGTCGTCACCTTGGTCCGCATCACCTGACTTTCGCAACACTAACTCTGCTGAAGCTAAAAGTTGGTGCCGATTCATGCGATCTATGTCAAAACAATCTTCATCTCCGGAGTCGCCGTTAGATATTCTACCGTCATTTGGTGGTTCAATGAACACATCTATACTGTCAGCCTCCTCGACCAGTATTCCTTCCAAAGCTTCAACTATCTCGTGTGTTTTCTGCACTCGACGATGACGAGACCTTTAAAGAGATTAACTAATGTATCATGCCTATATAATTGATACAAAAAAAAAACAATATTTATTTTTTTTGTTGCATTCCCATTGAGAAAATCTTTTTGGTTGGATAAAAAAACAATATTTAAACATTTTGTTGCATTACCATTGAGAAAATCTTATTACAAACAATGTATTTGTAATCAACAAAACAGACCTTATATGCCCAAAGGGTCATTTTCGCAGTAAGAAGAATCACGTTCCTTTGAATACTTAAAACTTTCTTCAAACTATCATTTTTGTTTTGCATAGTTGCAAACACTAATATTCTTCACAAATAAAGTAGTTTAAATGTGATCAAAACATTAAAACAAAGAATACTTACATTTTTATTCGCGAAATCGTTATGTTTTCTCAATTTGCAACAAGTGTCAACTTGTGACAGTAATAAGTTCCACAAAAAACTGCTTACTTATGAACATAGCGAATGTCAATTCAATATAATTTATCTAATCATCGGTAGATGGCGTTACTTAACACTTTTTTCTTTAATTGTGCATAGGGTCGGCACACGAACGTAGATCTAACTTTGGGGTCGTTTTTGTATTGTTGGGCATATATGGGTTAAAATTATTTATATAGAGCTCGTGTTGTATTCAACATTATTCACAATTAAATGAGACTACGTGATGTAGTATTATTTCTACTTTCTTTAAGTGCTTTACCATCGTGGTTGTGGTAAACTTAAAGAAAGTAGAAATAATACTACATCAGAGAGCTGATAATGTTAAAATCAGTACTACATCAGAGAGCTGACAATGTTAAAATCGAATGAATAAAATTTTTGAACTTATATGTTTACTTAAGGTAGATTGATTGTCTAAATCATTCTCAAGTAAGTACAGATCAAATAACTAATTCATTGGGAATACTCTTAATAACCAATACATTCACAGTAATATTTAAAAAACATGAATTAAACAAAGTTAATCATGGAAACTAAGAGGGTCAGTCAGAGGTTATTAATAAAGTTGATAATGCACATTCCTTTGTATAATGTAAACAAGACAGATTTTGCTTGTTTATCTTTAAATTGTGATTTTTGTTGCTATACGAGATATTGATGCTCCAAATGATAACATGAATGTTAAACTGTTTATGTGATTGGCAGAAACAAATTATCGTGAAATATTGTATACTATTTAGAATTGAATTTAAAAATGGGGCTGAGGAATTACATTTTAAACTTCAAATGACATGCAAGGACAAAAACCCGTCTAAACTAAGGCTAACGGTAGCCTTAGTTTAGATGGGTTTTCACAGGAGGAAACATTAATATTTTTTGCATAATCTTTCTTAGCATTCCACGTATTATAAACAAAAAGTGTATCATCTGTCTTCTGTTATCTTTCTACTGCACTACTTACCAATCTACAAGTAAGTCACATTAATTTGTCAATTGTCTGGAGGACCCACTAGAATCTGGTGCACTAAAAAGAAAAAGAAAAGTTGAAACAGTTACATCCAACCAAGTTATGAGTCTCAGTATGATGAAATTTCTTAAAAAATTTTCTCAGGATTTATGGCTCCAAAGTCCATTGATGAATCTTTTATCAAAGTTTCTGAAACAGATCCAGTTTAGAGTCGAGTGAATTTGTTATCCAAAATTTCTGAACCAGCTTCAAGGGTCTGGTTAGTCTACTATTCAAGTTTCTGAACCCAATGAAAAATTGAGCTTTGTAACTCAGAGAATCAAGAGCAAACACTTCATATAAGAGAGTCATTTATAAACTTAGATAACGGAGGAGGTGAGTATTTCCAGTAACAGATTCGCAGTGTCATAACTTCATACAAAATGGTTCCACCAAAATCTAGGAAAATCTGAAGAAAGTTACTCAAAAGATAATTTGACGTTGTGACTGACGTTGTGACCGGAAAGGTCTGAATTGGCTATTGCAAAGACATAAACAAAGTCAAGAACACATGAACTGCATGATCAAATGGATAGAATTGAATAAAGGAATCGAACACGAAAAAACTATAGAGAAGCAAAACGAAATATTGAATATGGAATGGCAAAAGTATTGGTATAACTTGTCTGAAACATTGATTAATACAATAAACTACTTAACCTCACACAATCTGGCATTTAGAGAGGATCAAGAATCCCTTAACCGAGGAAACAGTGGCAATTTTATAGACCTATTTAAGTTATCCAAATATGATCTGTTACTGCGGGAACACCTACAAGATTTCTTCACCTGCAAAAAACTTACCCAGCATTATCTTAGCAAAGATATTCAATACGAATTGACTACTTTAATGTTTAAATGAGTTATTGACGAAGACAGAGTTAAACAAGCAAAATACTACATCATCATGCTTGATTGCACCAGGGATATGAGCCCTGTTGAACAAATGTCAATAATATTAAGATTTTGGAATTCGTCAACTGGTGCGATAAATGAACATTTCCTTGGGTTATTGCTGTCGCAGAAACAACGGGTGAATATATAACATATTCAATATTACAAGAACTGGAAAGAAATTGTTTAGATATCCAAAACTGTCAAGAATGATGATATGATAATGATATCAATATGGTCGGCATTAACACAGGTGTTAGAAGAAATATACTCAAAATAATCACAACTGCATTTTTACGCCGTGCGGATGCTACATTTCAAATTTACTTTTAAGCCTCCTACAACAGCCAAAATATTTTTTAGCTTTTTCAATAAAATCTATTGCTAAACTAAATTAAAATTGACTTTAAATTCTCTGTCTGAAACAAGATGGGAGAGTAGGATCAGAGTAGTAAAAGCGATATTATTGCAATTTAACATGTAGTATGTGTATAAGTAAACTATGGCAATAGCTTCAAGTGAAATAGAAGGTATTGAACTTAAAGGAATTGATACTTTATGTTCATTTTGTAATTGGATGTTATGTGTATAGAAAATACATGCCGTGTTTTTTACATAAATCACTTTTAAAGTTTGAATTTTCAAACTTGCGCTAAAAATGCAATGTCTGTAATGGTGGCTAATATGACGTCACACACAATGTAAACAAACAGTCCTGCCCACTGAAGGGGATTATTATTTATTTTCATATTAAAATAGTGAAAACATGGTGTGTAATAACCCAATGTACAAATACATCTATAAAAAGTCTACAAAAAGTGTTCGTTTCAGTGCCAATAATTCTTAAAAGACGAAAAAAGTTGCTGCAATTAGCCCAAAGAAATCCAAACAGCATTGTAGCTCACTCAAATATTTCTATATGTGAAGATAATTTCGATATAAGTAATATTTGTGTTTTAAACATTATTATCAATATCAATGCCTATAAACCATAAGAATAAGAATATTAAATATTCACAATTGTTAGTATTTATCTAAATTTAAATTTTTGATATGATATGAAAAAATATATATTAAAAACAATATGTTTAAAAAAATTCTGTAGCAGACGATTATTTATTTTAAAAAAATCAATTTAAAAAATTTCATACCTGATGACTTTTGTTTGCGAGGGAATGTGTTTTAACCTTTTTTTCAGTTAGTTCACTTTATCTTTTATTGCTAAGCACTTATTACACAATTAAAAATATAATTTCTTACAAATTGTTAAGTATTTGTAATATAAATATAGTAAATTTAATTATCCAACTCGAATATTTACTTAATCTGTCAATTTTAACAATAACATCTTGTTTATCCAATAACATTCAAAAAAAGTCTATCGGTCTATGATTTATGTTTGGAATAAAATTATAGTGCTGATATAAACATTAGCATATGCATTGCGTGGGAATTAAATAATTTTTTTATACATTAATTATGACCGGAAGTTATTTTAATTAAATACATCATCTGTAATGTATTTCTTTTTATATAGTATAATACGTAATGAATAACATATGCAATGAATTCATATTATAAAAAAATTTAAACTAAATGCAGAAGGTGATAGTTATAAATAAAAAAAAAAGAATAAAGGACCATAATTAAAAGATTAAAAAACTTGTCTGTGACGTCATCTGACTTTCAACTAATAGCAGGGCGTTTGCGACGCTGATTAAATTTTGGAAAAATATTGTGATTTCTTTACGTTTTTTTTATACAATATAAACTTATTCTTCCGAAAATTAAAAGCAATACGCTTATTTATGTTATAATCTAATAGGATGACCCCGAATTGTGGTATATTTTCTATGTTGTCAAATAGCCTATTACAGATGCTATCACAATCAACATGGAATATTGATTCTAAACACTCAATGAATCATTCGAAAGATTTGGTTTTATTTATGACATTAGTTATTTGAAATCTATACCAAAAGAAGACCTTCTCGAGAATTGTAATGATTTTGGTACAAGTACTTCGGAAAAGCAAAAACAGCGACATATAGCATTTCGGATTATATAAAGAACTCCAAGCTTTTAAAATCTCATTCAATCAACTCTATTAACAATGAAAAATAACTTATCCAGTACATTTTAGAAAATAATTGAGAAGAAGTTAGTAATCAGAATGATGCTCTGTGTACAGTTTCTGCTGACAGAACCCACTCAAAGTTAAAATTGATTAAGACCCACTTGAGATAGGAGAGACTATTTGCATTATCAGTTCTATTAATTGCAGCTGAAATGTTGGCTGGTGTTAACTATGGCATAATCTTGAGAGAATTCAATGAGGCTACAAGCCGAAAAGTTTGTCTGTTTTAATTTATGTAATTTGTTATCATTTGATTAGCAAAAATATACTCGAGCATGTCTAGTATGTAATAGTTTACTTCATTTTCACTTTTTATTAGTGTATAATTTAGCTCATTTCATTTAATGTTTTCTTTCTGACTTGAAATTACAAAAGGCCTCACAAAGGCGATGTCGCCGATTTCCACATTTGGTCTAGCGCTGTCACTATCAGTAAATAATAAAATTTAAATCTATCCAATTAAAAGAATGGTATAAAAGACAGTTCTGTCTCTAAAAGGCTGTAAGATATAGAAAATAAAGACAGATATGTGCAATGTAAACATTATAACTGGGTTCCCAGTAGGTATAATGGTATGTTACAAGATGATTATTTGTGTATTATCAAAATAATTTAGTAGTACAAGTGTTAGACTACAGGATTGACAAATACACATATCTGTGTGCAAATCCACTTTTTATTTTAGCATTTCTTATACTCTTAGTATTTTAGAATCAATCTCTTCTGAGATGTCTAATGTACTGTTTATTGTCAATTACAAAACAGTAGGACCTATTATCATTATTGTATTATAAATTATCGTCACTTAACCAAATACAAACATCAATGTTTGGTCAGGATAAATGAGATAAAAGAATTATAATGTGTGCAGTTTCGGTAATGAGTATGGTTCTATATGATAGCTGACAGGCTTCCAGCTGCTGTCTAGTAGTAGCAGATATGTGTTTAGTCGGTGTGTCACGTAGTTTAAACATTACATCGCATCTGCTGTAGTTTTTTTACTCACACATATTGTTATTCTCAATTAAGAACACAAAAGAAATGTAACCTGAAATAAATTTAATTTTGCATCTTTTTATCTGAATACTTTTTGTCTGTGACTAAACGTGTAAACGTATTGCAAATTAAATTTTTGCAGGGTTTCTACTACTGGCAAGTTTAATTACTGTAGGCATTTGCAATCCAAAAATGGAAGAGGCACAAGTTGCTGAGCTGAGCCAGAAGATCGCCAAGTTCTCCACCTCACTGCATAATGTGAGTTTTCACACATGTAACTCACAATTTGACATATTGTTAACACGAAGTAACATAATTATTAAGTTGTGATATGTGACATGATTTTGAGTTTTACGATAATGATATAATGAATGCTGCTAGGTAACAAAATTTTCCTTAGCTTTTTAAAAATAATACTAGTCTAGAGGAAACTTTAAAAAGAGTGAGGAAACTTTGATTTAATTATTAGTGTCTACACATTCGTTTGCTTTCTAACTTGGAAATACAAGACGCCTCCTTCCAATGTTAAACATGTAAATTTTAGAATTAGAAGTTTTGTAAAGCAAATAAAACATTCACAATCTAAAATTCATCTACAAAAAAATTATGATGTGTAACTAAACGGAAAAAAAACAAGAATATAAATTTATATTTCTTCCTGATTAGCTTTAGTGCAAACTGAACAACAATTAATGTATTACATAAGACTGTTACGGTAGGTTCGAAGCCATTTATAACTCAAATGTAATAACTAGTTACATAATGTTACACATGCATTCCACATTGGGAAAATCAGATTAATGGGTAATCCAAATTTTGGAATTTCCAAAAAGCACGAAATTATTTTTTGTTTAAATGACACCTTAGAGTTTTTGGATTCAGTAAACCTTCATATAATGTACCAATATACTTTTAGGAATGGTGAAGGGATCACTGACCGGGGAATTCTAAGATATGAATGGTATCATATTTAAACTACGTAGATGGAATAACTAATCCATACAACTTAAAAATATTTATGTAACATCAGTTGAAACTACAAATATTGTCAGGTTCGATAAAGAAAAAATAGCTACACATGATAGTGTAGCTATTTTTTCTATCATGTGTAGCTATAATGATAACTTGTCAAATATTGTGAATATTGTGTATATGTTGAGTAAAACAATTAAGTCAAATTGTTATAATTACTTTGCGGAGGCTGACAAGCGTCACTTCAAATGTTTGGAGTGATCTCTGTCGGACACAGAAAAGAAGCTCGGGTAAGTTAGGCAGAAAGGAAGATGAGGAGAAGGATATTAAAACTGAAAGTTTGATGTACCATAAGCGTTGCAAACTATAGATAAATAAAAAATTTTCTTAAAGCTATGTTACATTACATTTTGGAGATATTTAGTTAAAAACTGTTTTTTAACAGATTTCATGTTGGTGTCACCATATCCAATATGAAATGGCTTGTTCTATTATGATATTATGTGACAACATAACTGACCACATGACGTGTACTTTCTTCTGAATTTTTTGTCAACTTTTCAAACTTGCGCTTTCTTGTGCATTTTTTGCGAAGTTTTACACTTTTTGTGTTATTTGCAAAAAGTTTTTTTTACAAGTTGAAAACTGATTTAAGCTTTCTGTCAACAGAACATTATTTCTAAGAATTTTTCTTCAAAACAAGTACAATAAAAACTTTAAAGATATTTAGTATTGCATTTACTATTATATTATGAAAATCATTAAAATCTCTCTTCTTTTTTAGGCACTAAAATGGTAGGTTATTACCTGTTAATAGTTTAGGAGTAACAGAAAAATAAATGGTTCAATATATGGAATCTTCAAACTAAATTGATAACCTTTCATTTTCAAGTAGTCGGGTGAAAATGATTACTTCATCTTCTCCCATTTAGTTAGTATTGTACTTATGTGTCAATATGATACTTCATCATCTTCAGGAGATAGCTTTCATAAGACAATGTTACAAACTGTAGCCCAGCTCAGAAATACCACAACACATAATTGACGAGAAATATGTTTCAAACCCAATTATGGTGATAAGTGTTACAACTTCAACCATATTATATTGTTTCACAACATATAAACCATGTGGTGGAGAAAATAATTCTGGTTCAGTTTAACATATTTTGTAAAAATAATGTGCTAATCCATTCACTTTTTTCATTACTTCTGATTCTGTCATTTATGGCAGAAACATGTTATTCTGTGAGATCTGGGACCCGGTTATATTGCGTTTTATTGTTATAAATATATTATTCGCTGAGTCCCTTGATATCATATCCCTTGATATCGTATAAACTTATTGTGAATTGAGAATAATGTGCTTGTATTTTATAGGAAGTGACTAAAGAGAAGGCAGGGGAGAATGTTGTCATGTCTCCATTGTCTGCGGAGATTCTGCTTGCTTTACTCTCGCTCGGATCTGAAGGTAAAACTCACAATGAGCTTCTGACTGTATTGGATCTTCCTAATGATGAATTTGTAAGTGAAATATGTTCTAAGTAATATTTAATTAAAATTATTATAATAAATTTAAAAATTAATCTGAGAATATATAATATATAAAAATTCAGCCTTTGTTACAAACTTTTCTTCTTATTATCTACAAAAAAATTTTTAATTTGTCAAGTGAGACTAAATATTATAATCCTAATTCAGCTATTTCTCCGCTTATTTATATTCGTATTAATCCCTCGACTGTGTAGGTGAGTTTCACGTAACATCGGTGCTCGCACCATATCGATAAAATAATGAGTCAGTCCAAAAGTGTTGATCTTGTTGTAATGAATTTTTTTGTGTAGACAGAGAAGAAATGTATTGTATTTATATAGTTATGAATATTAAAAATAATTAAATCAATAAAAACAAAATTTCTCTGTTTTTGTAAGAAATGGAGGTTATAAAGGAAAAGTTTTTAAACAATATAATTTTTGTAATTATAATAAAAAAGTATGTAAAATGATTAAACGTAAATGTTAAAAAAAATCATTTATTGAACAAAAATTTATCTTATTAAATTTCAAACCAAAATAAGTTCACACACAATTTTCAAAAATCGTAGGGGCAAAAATTATTGTACGCTACATGTGGATACATTATCCATTTGATTTGTTATGGTATTCTCTTTCCTATAATATATAATTGTCAATAAGTTTGTCTCATTTTAATCTGATTATTTACATTTGAGTGTTGCTACTTGCCATGTCATTCCACAAGTAACATGCGTGCTCGCGGGGTTAAGAGGCATCTCTTTAAATTCAACACAAATAATTTACACTGGCTAACATTGAACAACTCCGATTTTCTCTATTCCATGACTTTAAGGGAATCTTTGAATTTTCAACCAAAAAAAATAAAGGATAATTAAAAACCAGAAACAATTATAAAAATTTATTGAAAATAAGTGAGCCCTGAATTGAAAAATAAGTAAGCTATTGAATATCTTCCCTTCTCATTTGCTCTCAAATACAATTAACATTACTGTAAGTGACATCTCAATTTCATACTGTTGGTTTTGTTTCAGTGTTAAATTTAAACCTTTACAACTCAGTAAATTTTTAAAATTTAGCAATATTTTTGTTGTTACTCGTGAGATTGTGTCTTGTAATTATGTTAATTAAATAAATAGAATTTGTCAAATTAAGCATTGTGTTTAGATTTACTATTTTTCTGCTGCTGATTGGATTCTCCACATATTCTCCGTAAAAATAAATACATACTTATGTAGTATTCAACGAGAAATGGTTTTAATATTTTCAATTAGGGAAAATTCTAAAGTTCATCATATAAAATGGAATTAATCAAAAACATTTTCTTTTCCCGTACAAAAATGATACTGAAGATCAAACTTTCATTTATTTCAAAATGCTCGTTGCCAAGTTTATTTTCCATTTGTATATATAAAATTTGTTGTTGAAATTTTGCAGAATTTTTATAATTTAAATTAAATATTAAGATTTTTAAAATGACAAAGTTAATATTTCTTTCCAGACTCGCACTTCATTCAAAGGACTGACTGATAAGTTAAAAAGTGTCAAGGGTGTGACCTTAGACATTGCGAACAAGGTGTACATCAAGAAGGGTGACATCCCTCTTGATTCTAAATTTGAACGTAACAGTGTAGAAGTTTTTAATGCTGAAATCGAAGCCCTCAATTTTGAGGATAAGGTTTTGTCTGCTAAAACTATCAATGAATGGGTCAGTGAATTAATTTTTATTTACTTATTTTAACAAAAAAAGAAAAGACAGTAGTTATCGATGGATTCATTGAGCAGGACAAACGTAAATTTATTTTATTCGCATAATAACACTCACCCATTAGACTGACTTTTACGTTACCTTCAGCTTACATAAAACCAATTAAAAAGAAAATATGATGTGTCGCTCATGTCATGTGCTCAAATATTTTGTTAAGGTCAAACAGAAAAAGAAATTGGCCACAAACAGTTAAAGAAATTGGCCACAGTCAAAAACTATAAATTTGACCAATAAACTCTCCTCTTAATGTTAAGAAAGAAAACAAAGGTACGGATTTTTAAATTTATGATATTGTAAATAATATGTAACTTCTGTTGTACAGGTTGAATCTAAAACAAATAACCGCATCAAAGATCTGTTGTTGCCTAGTGACTTTGACTCGTCAACACGCCTTGTGCTTGTAAATGCTATCCACTTCAAGGTTTGTGCTGTTCTACATCGTAACTTTTTAAGCAGAAGCTAAATATAAAAATGATCAACTGTGGGTAAAAAGACGCATAGACATCAATAAAAATTGAGTTTAAAAAAAATTTAATTTTTCTTCTTGAAATTTATATACTGAATGTTTTGAAATAATAGATATTGTTTATTGCTTTTTTTATCCTCTTTAGCTGAAAATGATAAAAGCCATTTATATTTTGCCATTGTGATATGGATTGTTAAAAAACACTAAAAAGCAGTTTATTGGGATGTGCACTTAGTAGACTACTACACTTTGGCTTGTCATCACTTTCTAGGCTGAAGGAGTTCAGAAATCCTTTTCTATTGAAGGGGATATAATAAACCACAGGAAAGTTATTGCAGATCATAACACTTTGTTCTGGGAATGTTAGAGAATTGGAAAATTAGAGTTGCTAGCCGTTCTCCACGCTTGTATGCCATAGATCGAGACAGGCTTGAGGATCAACTTGAACACAAGCAGTTTCTTGTCATTTGCTTAAATTTTATACAAAGTTGTTTTTTCTTAGCAAAGATATATTTTTAGCAGTGTACGTGTATAATTTGTGTTATTTGTGAAATTGAATGAAATAGAAGTTACAAAGTAACTAATATTTGTTTTCTACATCTTGACAAGATGAATATTTAATATAGTAATGACAAGGCCATAAAAAATGATTACTTATAAAAGATGATGTTTGCCCAACAAAAAAGTATTGAGATATGAATGAATGGTCTAGTTCTGGAGCTAGTTTATTTTTTTGTTATTCAAAATGATTTAGAATTATTGTTCGTACATTTTGGTATTACATTAAAAATTAAAGATTGGCCATGAGATGTAATAAATACATACTTTGTTTTTGTAAAGTTTGAGATGTGTATGCTTATGTCAATTTTAATATGAAAATAATTTGGTAAACAAGTAGGCGAGTAATAAAAAAATGCATAATATAGCAATATATACTAAGAGAAGCACACCTAAATTATGATAATTTTGTATGAAGTAATGTTTGTGAATATCTTTAAACATCTAATCCTTTTGTTACGTGGGTGTGAGCAAAAATAATTTTGACAGTTTCTCTCACTTTTGTAAAACATCCATGTAGCATAATTATTGTCAACATGTGCGTAGGTTGATAACAATTATTTTTGATGGGTGTAGTTTTTAATGTCAGTGTTCGATAGCTAAATGTAAATTTGAAGCTTTGTAACTGAAGTCACACATAGGTATTATTCATATGTGTAATGTCTACAATAAGTTTGATGAACATTCTCATTACCAATATCCTATTTTGCAGGGTGCATGGAAAAAAAAGTTCAATAGGGCAAGGACAAGACCTAGTGAATTTCATACTAGTACTGGTGTCAAGATTCAGGTTCCAACTATGTACATTCAAAAGCATTTTTACTACTTGAGAAGCCCAGAGCTTAGTGCCCAGGTTGGTTTTGTTTAATGTTATAATTTTGAGTTGTGCATTTATGTAAGCTATACATAAAGCGTACAATATTGTATTGGTACATTAATTTGAAGATTGAGTGTATTTACCGTACAGGTCCGAAGCGAAATTATTATAAATGTATTACTATAATTGTCTGATTCAGTCTGCTGTAAATATAATGAAAAATGAAACTAAGACTTCCTTTGATAATATTATTATTCGGCACATAATCCACAGAAATCTGATAATTTTCATTATTTATATACCATGATTTAGCCTAATAATATTTGAAATTTGTTTCACGTGGTACATGAAGAGATTACTCACTTCATCTACATTTCAGCCAGATTCAAAACAAATAATGAGGGCTGATAGGAACATGTGAGTAATACGTTCATTTGTTAGTTTTAAAAAGTTTAGAATTTCCAGGGCTACCAATTGTATTTCTTTGGTATCGAAGCAGATATTTCAACTATTTACTTAGCCCATGGGCGGCCCGAGTGCACGATATTGGGTATGAGTACAAATTTATGCAGATGGTCCAAAAACCTGATATCACGCTTGAAATTAAATGTCCCACCAGCAGACATTTCAAGCATCTTTAAACAATAAATATGAATGAAATATGCCTTGTAATCTCGTTATACTGGGATGAATATTATTTCATATTAGTCTTGGCATTGTTATCATTAGGACGAAGCAGTAAAAATAAATAATTGAAATCAGTTGAGTGTTGTTTGTGAAATACGCAATTCACATAATTTATAGCTTGATTATATTTAAGTACAGTCATGTATAGTTCACATAATATTGTCAAAAAATTTAAAGGGGGCGAGAAATTGGTTTTTAAAAATTTGGTCACTTATTTTTTATCTCTCCATATTGTTTTAATAAACAAATTTTTTCATCTGTTGTGAATGTGAATTGTGAAAATTGTGAATCACAACACAAGAATAAAAAAATATTGAAAAAATTTTTTTTAGTGTTAAATTCGTCTTTTGAAAACAATTGTGTCCATTTGTATTAAACTGTCTTACACTATATTACATTTTCCCAAGTTCTGTGTGCATTTATAATTCATTTTTGTACATTTTATCGAACAATAACATATGCTTGATAAAATTATTTTAGAGAAAGAAAGTCATTTCCTTAGATCTTATTTTATTGTTGTTAGAAAATACATGTAAACAAGTAATTCATTTTGGAAACAATTTTTCCTCTCTTATGTGTTACTATTACAATTATAATTACTTCCTTTTTTAAATTTTATAAATATCACATCATACTTCCATACGTGAATAAGATAACCACTGGATGATGCAAAAACACAAAATCTCTAGCCGTGCACTGGCACAGTCTGTGCCACCGTTCTGGGCGTAGAGTTTATGTGCCTACCATTTCAGAAAGATGAAATTACTTTTCACAAATAAGTACATTATTAGCAATTATTTCGGCAAGTATATTTTTGTATGTTAGAGTCAGATCGCCGGCAGCAAATTCATCATATCATTGATTTTTTCATTACTAAAATTGCGTTGTGCCGTTATCAATAAATAAATCTATACTTTGCTTGCTACATAAAAATAAAAAAAAATTACTATGAATAAGATATTTATTTTTGAACTAAAATAAGTTGCATATAAAATTGTATTTTACAGTTTCCCGAACTGTCCATATCGAAAAGAAAAATGGATGTAGGTGGCTGGGTTACCTTCATCAACTATCATCAATCTACCAAATAGTATATACGCGAGAATGCTACAAACATTATGTTACTTTCTAAATATGTTAATGATAGTAGTTTAATTAAATGGTAGTTATATCACAGAAAATTAATGTAAAGATAAATGAGTTTTGTGTAATGATTGAGAACACTTTTTAAAAACATATTATAGAGTATTAATTTACAGAACAATCACATCACAATGAACTTAAAACTCTAGATATGTGTATAGACTTTATACATATCGGCTTATTGAATATTTTTATGAAATTTTACATCTCTGAGTTTTGTATAATCGACAAGAAATGGTGTCCATTTGTTTCCTGTAAATTTTGCAATCCATATTAGTAAAATAACGGTGTAATATTATAACATTATTTCTCGTAATAGTTTATTAACTTAATATAGTGATTATAATATAATGGAAACCTTATTCTGATATAATAATGTTTTTAACCCTTACTTTGAAATATAGTTTTTACAATGCTTAATTATCGAGCTAAGTCTCTATACTACCTCAAGGGACAAAGTACTGATTGGCTAGTGGTATCACGTGGTAAGTTTACCCTAATGAACAGTGGCTAGCTTGGGTTTCATACAAATTTGTTCTTATGTGCAATCCAGTGGTTATCTTATCCATGCTTCCATGGATACCCGCATTAATTCTGTAGTAGATCCTCATATAAAACTTTACTTATGAGCAAATATTATATGTGGCATATGTACATGATTGGAGATATATTTATCATAACTGAACTTAGAGTCATTGTCTTGAGAATGTTGAATATTAATTTCATTTTCATCTAGGACTAGAGCTATTGAATATGATGCACTGGTTTCGAAGTCGATTTTACAATCTTTATGAATAATTATCTAAAGCTTTGCATGCAAAATAATAAACAAACCTATCACAATTTTTAAAGTTGTCTCAAATAATTAAAACTTAAGCCACATGCGATAGAAGCAATTACTTTCATAAAATCAAAATTAATGGCAAATAAAATGTATGTTTCACATGTTTGGAAGTATTTATTGTAAGCGTGATGCGATAAACGAACAGAGTAATAGTCCCTTCGTTGTATCGGTTGCGTGCGAGCAGTTATTCAGGATTTCATTCTCACTCAAAAAATCCTATAACTTTGTATAAATAATTCACATTCCTTTTCAGTAATTGATAATATTGAATATATTTGGCGTTAATTTTTTAGAAATTCATTATTCACAATTAAATGGAACTACGTGATGTAGTATTATTTCTACTTTCTTTAATTTCTTTACCAAGACCTAGGTTTCGTTGTATTACAACATCTTCAGGTGGGCTATTAGTAAAGATTTCATCAGGTGGGCTATTAGCAAAGATCTTTGCTAATAGCCCACCTGAAGATGTTGTAATACAACGAAACCTAGGTCGTGGTAAAAAAATTAAAGAAAATAGAAATAATACTACATCACGTAGTTTCATTTAATTGTGATAAATTGAAAAGTTAAAATTTTACATTTCATAGGAAAACTAAATCAAAAATAAATGTTGGTAGAAATGCAAATGGTCCCATGCTAATATTCGTATCGACAGCGCTCAATAACAATGCAATTACAATCCCCATTCTTAGTTCATCACATGGCAACATAATATACCTAATAAAGTGTGTACAATGAATATTATTACAGGGAATTAATCGCCAGTAATCTTAAAATAAAGACTTAGAAAAGAAATATCTTCCTCTGTAGTCAGTACCTAGGCTCATTATTTTATTTATTATTCAAAAATTACCTCTTTGAATTTGATGCAACATTATGTGGTAAAAGAAAATATTATGAATAATATATACTGGTGGAAGCATATTGAACAAATAGCAAAGAAAATGAAATATAATATTTCCATTAATTTTCCACTACTGACACTTACAGAAATATTTGAATAAAGTATACATTTTTTAAATAATCTTCTAAAAATGTTGTTTGTCTTATCTTTCTACCTTTTATAGTTCTTGAGAAAATTAATTTGAAAAATAATTTTATTGACTATCTCTAGGCAGGTCAAAATGAAGGGATGAAAACTAAACATTTTGTATTGTGATTATGGGCCAATATTATATGTGTTATTTCAGGTATTAGTCATGGAAACAAGTAATGGGGTCAACAAGCTTGTCTCGCTGGTCTTTGTATTCATGGTCTTAGTTTAATAACATGACACTGTCACGTGAGAGACAGTTTCCTTTAGGAATTATGGAATGTTAAATAATGTCATAAATATTTAATTATAATATCTTTAAATAAAACAAATGTTTTTCTCTGTCTAGTTTCTACAACTGCCTTACGAGGGTGATGAAATGTCAATGGTGTTTGTTTTACCTGCAACTGTTGATGGTCTCCCAACTCTTCAGGCTAAGCTAGCTTCTGATATCGATATACAGAGTGTTCTTACCCAGATGCGGATTGTTAAAGTTAATGCTAAAATTCCCAAATTCAAGATCGAAACGACTATAGATCTGAAGGAATCCTTGGCAAAAGTAAGTTTGTATTATTTTCTAGACAAAAATACACCTATTGAGGTATATTTTTGTTCAATATATTATTATCAAGTTCATTTTTAAGGTTCCGTACCTGAAAAGGAAAAAAGGGAATCTTTATAGGATTATTTCAATATCTGTCCATCTGTTTGTATCTCAAGATCCTTTTTCTCAGGTATCAAGCTGAAATTATTACCAAATACTTAGGCGTGCGGTCATACACATGGTCCCTTGGAGCTGTTAAAAATCAAGCTTCTAAGTCATCACAATAAGAAAAACCTAAAATTATGGCTATTTCTGCTGCATATTTTGACACTCGCAAATAAATCTAAACCTATAGTGTACTTCCCGTTGACTTACAATAAAGAATCTCATAGCACAAGTAAAGAAAAAAATCTAAAAATCGTTAATTTGTAGTTATATCACATAAAAGTAATTTTTTTTAAATATCACCCGTACAAATATAGTAGGCATTACATTTTAGTTATAAAAAAATTAAATTTTGAAAATAATTTAATAGGAATATAACGTACCATTAAATTTTTATGAATACCTAAATGTGTACGGAACCCTCGTATTGCAAGTTCCTCTCATGCATGATAGGTCTTTTATATATATATGTATATATATATATATATATATATATATATCTATATATATATATATACATATATATATATATATATATATATATATATATATATATATATATGTATATATAGTACTTTCTATGCTTTTTACGTATGTAGCTGAAAAAAATTATTTTAGGGTATTTTGAAGTAGTTTTCAGAATTATTAGAAATACATCTCATAAACATACAATTATGATGTTTACCAAGAAAAATGTGTTTTAAATTGAAAAAATCAACTTTTATTTCCTCAATATATAGTCACCAATTTGGCGTTCTTGGATAGTGGCAGATAAATATTGTTAAAATTCAATTTATGGCAGTACAGTATGTTCTGTGTGGTGCATTTCAACGTGACTCATTCTAATTGGTGGACAATTTGTGTTTTGGTATCTAGCTGCAAATTTTAAAACACAATATTATATTTTGTTTCAATTAAAAAAATTTATAACCAATTTATTAGAATCATACATAGTTAAACATTATTTTTAACATGAAAACTATGTTATACCGTACTGTAAAGATTGTGAAGTTTGTTATTATTTGAATTTATTGTACTCCTATTCGTCTTCACAATCTTTATTTCTCTATATTAGTATATAACAGTGATAGCTCCAGTTAATTCTACTGCAAAAACTTGTTACATAACGTGGTATGCATTATGATTTTTGGATTTGTTTTGTCTTTCACTAGTCAAAAATTGATTTTGAAATGATAAAATAATTCTAATTCCAATTTTGGTGATAGAGCCAATGTTATTACACACTGTGAATTTAAGTCTGAGCTCAGGGATTTGTTTTGAGTTATAAAAGATTTCATATAGTTACTTGATGGAACTATGTATCAATTGCTAGAGACCAATATAGATACGGGATATGTGTTAGGCCTTTTATTTATTTGTTTTTTTTTTTATTCAGATGTTCAATTATCACAAATATTATTTCAATTATTGATTGCATGATCATTACTATGGATTGTAAGAGGTGGTTTTTTTAATTTTTAATAATTTGGCTTATTTCAATTTGAAAAAATATAATTCATTTTGTTGTATGACTGGAGGCTAGATTATCTTTCAAATATAGTGAAACTACTTATTTTGGATTATGAAATCTGTTTGTCCAGTACGTTTTATTTATTCTTTACATAAATTGATTAGGGAAAATGGAATTAAGACATAGTGGAGTAATGCTCTGATACAAAAAGGATAGTTTCTACGTTATTACAAGTAAATAATTTTGTCAAGTTATTAACTTATATTGTCACATAATTTTCCAGGTCGGTATCAATCGTATATTTAACGAAAGTGAAGCTGAACTGACTAAGCTGACTCCCCCACAAAATCTTGCCGTTTCCAAGGCCATGCAGAAAGCCTTTATCGAAGTAAATGAGGATGGAAGTGAGGCAGCGGTCTCCACTGGTAAGTTGCATGTCTCTAATATATCTCACGTTTTTATAGACCCCTATAAACACAACCTGAATGTCATTGCTCTCGAAACCTGTGCTTTGACTGATGTGTTTATTTTCTGATCAATTTATTAGTCCTCCTCGCTATTTCGTACAATTATACATTGGTGTCAATGAATAGTAACATTTGAAATTTTTTGTCAATATTTATAATCTTAATTCTTTGTGTACAATTTAAAAAAAATTTTTAATTTCAATCAAGTGCATTTTGACAAGTCAAAGATTTGGATTAGGTTAAAAACTATACTGAAATTTATATTGAATATAATTATGAAAATTATAATATCGTAACAGTGTATTACAAAATTTATTAAGAATAATTAATTGTTTTGTCTTCGGAAAAAATCAAGAAATATCTAGTAAATAATAAAATATATGTGACTAAGGTAACTTTCTAATTTTGCATAGAGGCAATAGTCATATTTACATCTGTGAAGTCTACGAATCGGCATAGTATTAAAACTTAATTAAAACCTACATAAAGTTATTAAAACATACATACTAAGAACAAGGGCTTTTTCTGAAACCACGAAATGTTTTTATTAATTTATAAACCCTTTTATCACCATCTTCATAGGCAAGTGGCTTCTTCGTACAAGATATACATATCTTCAGATTACACTTTACAAAAACTGTTTCAACATCAATTTTATGTTTATCTAAACTCTGACAGCAATGAATGACTTCTAAACTTCATCTTACTCTATACACATCCTAATTCATTACATCTTTCCCTTGTTTAGTTTTATCACATATTAATGCTTCTTGAAGCGTATTTGAAATCATAGCATCACAGTAATTAAAATTTACTCAACTTGCCTTCCATGTCTGCAACACAGCACATTTATCCAAAGCATTTTTCAGACATCTTTTTACCTTTAAGGCAACATGTAAAGGTTATAAATGCTATTTAAATATTGTTGAAAATCAACTTTACTTTAGGGATACTTATTTTCTTTAAGATCATTTGGTATTCTTAGTACAAACGACATAAGTTTTATTCAGTACTCAGTTCTGTTAATAATTATGTCCATAGTCTAAACTTAGAAATCTGGCATCATAACCAATTCAAATTATCCTCATTATTTTCAGTGTACTTTCTTACTTTTTGGAAAATTGGTTTTACTAATTTTTACCAAATTTTCATCTGACTTTGGTATGTTGTAATTTTGTTTTCTGTATAGGATTCAATTTATTAAAGAGTACAATGTGATCTCTCCATTAGTTCTCGAGTCACAATTCAATAAACTGAAATTCCTCAAATGTTCAGCACATACTACACAATGATGGATATGGAGCATATCATATTCAGCATGTTCAGCCATTGCAGTCTACTGATTTCTAAAAAGTGTTGGATTTTAAGAAGCCACAAAGAGAACGCTGGTTTTTAAAAAAAAATTTGTTAACCAATAGATAATCACAATCTAGAAGGAAAAGGAAATTTTTTTTTATAATTTGTAAAAAAAGGAAAAACTGAACTGAACAAATTAGAATGTTACAATAATTAAAAAAAATTATCTATCAGTTTTATTTATTTCATAGTAGTTTAAACATATTACACCAATATTTCAATCAAATTATTGGAGAACCATTTTAACATTTAAACATGAAAGAAATGGTTCTCCAACATAACGGTGCCTTACATTCACCAACTATGTGGCCATCTAAAAAGCATTTACCCAAAACTTAAATTGAGCATGATGGACCAATCAAGCGGTCCCCACGGACACCAGACCTAAATCTTATATATTATTTAATTTGGGAATACTACAAAAAATTGTCTATACAAGAGAATCTGGTATTCCAGAGAAAAATAAGATGGGTTGTTTCGTATTATGTCCATAATAATACGAAACAATTTAGAAGCTTCTAGAAAGTATCTATTTCTGCAACAATTTCAACATTAGTTATAAATAAATAATTTTAGGCAAACAGGTTGTTTCCATTTATATTCACCTTTATTGTGAAAAACAAAAAGGATAAATAAATACATAAAATAATGTAATTTACTTGAACTATGTCTTTTTTATGAAGATTACTTTTCTCACACATACTTTTTTATTTTTATGTGAAAAAAATATTAACTTGTGTTATTGTGTAGACCAAATACTAGACAAAGTGTAAGAAAGCAAAGAGAATACAAGGAAGCCGAAATAAAAGCTAAAGTCAAATAGAATCAATATTCCATACCAAGAAAAAATTCCCCAAAGCTAAAATAATTTACGAACACGGTACCTACCTTAATTCGGATAAGTCATGATATCAGTTTTCTAGATTTAGCAATCATATGTCACACTGTCAATTCATGATTTATTTCTTGTAATGCAGGATACATGCTAATTTGTTGAAGCCGGTTGATGAAAATATTGATCTTGAATTCATTTTATATTTTATGAAAATTATTTTCACATTTTGGTAAAAATTTGACTTTGTGTACTTTTGCCCATGAATAGGCTATGTTGAAAAATTCAGGGAAAATTTGTAATTTAATAGAAATTTTTTATTATTCAATGTATTTTCTTTGTCATTAATTGAATATAAATAATCTGGATTTATGTATTATGGGTGGTTTACAAGATGAAACATTTTCACTATTGTTTATAAATATTAGGTACCAAATATTTATAAACAATATTGAAAATTTGTCACTCTCAAATAAATCTCAAATGCTTCAATTTACATTATAAAATGTGGTATTTTAGAAGCTAAACTATCCTGCTACAGTAAAAACATATCTTTATACTCTACATATTATAAAAGAGAGCGCTCATATCAATTTGCACATAGCAAAAATTACCACATAATTAAAATTACTGGTTATATTTGTCTATTTTATTTCCTATGTTAATTGATCCTGGAGACCATATTTTGCTTCAATCACAGTCTTGTTGACATGCTTAACTCCTGCTACAGTCTAACGCCTTGTCTATTTATAACAACCACACCTTCCCTTGAGAATTCTAATCTAATGTGTGTTTAAAAAATGGATTTCTTTATTCTCTATATCTTTTTGAGTTATATTGAAATATTTGAAGAATATGTCAAAGGCAGGATTGACAAAGGCTCAATAATATTGTGTATGTCTTTAGTCACCTTTCAGGTCTCACACATGTAAAGCAGTCTATTTTGAATATTGGTTGGAATATTCAGAGTTTCACTCATTATGTTAGTGTCTATGACTACTACATATAGCGGAGTTGTGCAAAGGTCACCCAAGTCCTGGTGATATGTAACGATGTCCACTTCATTTCCTCTTGTATATAGCACAGACTTTGTATCTCAGGGATATACAAAAATGACCTACAACTTATTCTATGCCTAACAGTATTAAGGATTGTTTTTCACATGTTGATTTTAAATCCAATGTACACTGCCTCTGTCTGCAAGTTTTCTGTTACATATTCATATACTTATAGTCAAGGAAACAGAGTATGCCTATATAATTCACATCATCTAAGACCTCTGATAATACCCAATCTATACTTCATAGTTTTCTGTTATTTATACAATGCGTAATGTCACCAACAACTGTCAACAAAAGACACAGTGAATGAAAACAGTAATGTTGCACACCTGTGTGTATCCCAATTGTTTAAGAAAGTTTCTTGTAGACAACTAATGCAACATTTATAATCGTCGAAGGGATACCAATTTTGCAGTTTCAGAACCAGATACTAGCTAGATAAAATGTCTTTGCTGTCATGATGCCTACTTGTGGTCTAAATCATACGAGTTGAACTTTTCAGTCGGATTGGCTATGAAGTTAAAAAAATTCTGTACATACAACATTTGCCTATTCAAGACACAAACCTAATACAAAATGAAGTCAATGGATGAATTTAAATTTTGTAATGTATTGTAGGTGCTGCACAATATATTCATGACAAACTATATTCAGTGGTGACTGAAAGTTTTTGTTTATTTCCATTGTCAAGATCTATTTGAGCATCCTGACATGATAGGGAAAACTTAGTTTATTTTTTGGTTTTGATGTATTATAACTAGCCTTTTTTTCCAGATGCATCTCTTATCTTTTCCAAAAAGTTGCGTTCTTCCCTGCTTTATTTCTTTTTTAAAATTTTTCTTGAATTGTTACCATAATTTCTTTTACTTTGCTTCTGTGATCAATTTTTTAAATTGGTACTTGTACTTATAAGTTCTCTTTGTGGTCTATTTTATGTCAAAATAAAATTGAAAGAATATAAAAAATATTTATAAAATGAAATTAAAGCAAATATAATCAAAATTTAAAAAAATATGTAGCATCAACCATATTATGTTGTTCATTTAGTCTTAGTCATGTCCAGCAGAGAGACCTTGGTAAATTTTAACAAATACTCCTGGTAACAGTCTTAAACTAATGCGAAGCAAAGAACCAAAAGTTCAAATTTAACTTTCGGCTATGGATAGCCTCAAGTTTATGCTGTTAGTGATTTTGAATATTCTAATATAATTATTTGCATCAGGATTTCATAGGTCTGACCAGGTGTACAGTAGATTAAATAAGGGAAAGAGGGGTGACTTCTACTTAAATTTTTTCTGCCATTTATAACATGTTTTATTGGAAGGGATTTATTTATTTTTGAAATTAAATGTGTATTGCGCAAACATTTTTTTATGAAACTCAGAATATATTTACATAGATGTGAGTTTCGTTATTAATTTAAATGCAAATACAGTCAATATTATTTGTGTTATTGATGAAATCACCAAAAATGTCATTAGGAAACCTGAAATTGCAACACATTAGATTGTTTGTCTTATACAACAGTTCTTATGGTTCTTGCTCGTAAAAGACAATCATCTAGTTACATAGTAGTTTTTTACAAATACTTCTTGTTTATTGCCATGTTATACCATTGCCATATTGCCATAGTCAGTCCTCATATCAACGTATCAAAATTAACTCTCTTTTGATTGTCTTGGTACCTGTGAATTAAATGTCATAACAAAATGTATTTATTTTAATATTTTTTTTTTAACTTTAGACAGAACTTTTTTGCATATGAGGTTCAAACCGGTCGTACAATTTTACAGGTGATTCAAATAAATAGATTTACGAACATGTTATGCAGTGCTATTTTTCATTGTTTTTTTTTTCAAATTGTTACAGCCCATCTAACAATGATGGGAAGAATGATAATTGAACCAACTGTGGAATTTGTTATCGACCGCCCATTTCTGTACTATCTCATGCAAGGTGACATCATCCTGTTCTCTGGAAATATCAACACTCTGCATTAACATGTATTTTCAGTTTATACATACATATAATTGAATACTTTGAAATTGTTTTTGGTAGTTTGTGATATTTGAGAAAAGTTTGTTGAATAGTTTTTGTAAATGCAAAAAGAAAATGTAGTAATGATATGACCGTAATATAGTATGCATGCCGTAAAGTGCTTTGTCAATTGTTATTATTTTTCTATATTTCCACAACGGTTTTAAAGAAAACTTTAAATTTCTTGAAAATAATTGTCAAAGATATGTACCAATAAACACATTGCATACAATTGTATGCTTATTTCAAAATAAATGGCCTGCAACCATTAATGCGTATAAACTATGTGAATATAACATTTTCATATTCCAGTTTGAGTATTTGGTGAACACCTGTAAATTTTACTTTCATCTTTATTTCATTTGTTAATCATATCAACATATCTTTATTTTTTGCTGCTATGTATTCTATATGCAATTGATTCTGATACAAATAAACTATTTCTTTATCCCATAGCACATGACAATGTATCCTTTATACTTCTTTCTCACTTCATAAATTTTGTTTTATATTTCCATAAACTTTTATATTTTGTTCCTCGCTTCATTATTAATAAATTATAAACCAACCGTTATGTCAAAACTAAAATAATAATCCTTTGATCATTTTTAAACCATAAGAAAATTTGTAATTTTGCATAATTTTGAGAGCCGTGCATTTGGTCATTTATTTTTAGATCTCATTATATGTCTCAAAACTTTATGTCAACTGGTAAAACGCAAACTAAAACTAAAGGCCTATATAGTGTAACCATTTTGTATCTATGAGCTGAAAGAAAGCATCATCCAGGAAATTTACATTATACTGAAAACAATGTGTTGTCAAGTATTCTAGATTATATAAATCTACTTCAAATTTGCCAAGAAGTCAATGGTGTTTACTAAAATAATAATATTGTCGTTCAAAAAGTTTTTCATTTTTTTTCGTAATTAATAATGCAAAAGAAATTATGAACGTTTTGTAGTTTTTTCCACCGTCACACTTAATGTCCACCTGTAAATTACGTACCCATTAGCCTAATTTACCTTATTGATGAAGGTGTAGAAGTTAAAACAGTGGTAATATTAGTAAACTTTTTCTCAATTTTTTTTATTCTATTATGGTGCTATTTATCTATTGAGCTCATATTATCACGTACACAGAACATAGAATACAGAATGGATTTCACACATACTAACTCATACTAAAAAAGTGGTCGTAATTTTTTATGGACCACAGAAAGCCGACTCACTAGGTGGCATTTTGATAATTATCAATGCTGAGGTAGATGGCACTTTCTAGGAATAATAATTCTTACACATTAAAAGAAAAAAGTAAAAGTTTAAAATAATAATAAATTACCTAAGTTTTGTAAGTGTTGATTTTTTCCCAACTGATTTATTTTCTTTAATTCTATTATTGTCTAAAGACAAAAGTTAATTTTCATTTTAATGTAATATTTAATAAATAAATTGGAAAAACCGTCTGTACACATATCTGATAATCAGCAGTAACTCGTTTTAAACATTGACTCTCTTTTAAATTATCAATAAATTATATGTTATTAAAAATAAACTGAAATATGGCTTGCCATATTTTATAATACAAAATATACCATTAATCCTGCATCTAAAATTTTACTGATACTTTCTATAACTACCTTATACATATCTAAGTTATTATCTGCCCCAACCATTAACCAATTACCCACAACCTGTTAATTGTTTGCTTAAAGCATACAATATAAAATTATTTATTCCTATTTTAACCAAAAAATTACAACTCCAACGACGACATATACTTCTAACTGATGGTAATTGTAAAATGGTAGCAAATTTTTATAAACTTTTGTGGAATAATAAGTTTATACAAATCTCTTTAATTTTTTAATCACATACCGCTGTATTTCATCTTCTGAAATAATTTCTTAATTGATAATCAAATAAAGTATAAGGGTCTTTTGGTAAAATAAATTTTAACATTTGCTTTATTTTAGGAATTGTTGTACTTTCCGATTTATCATATTGCTTAGGTTTCTGCAATCTTCTTAATTTATGCCTCGGCAGTTAGATGGTCTCCTTCAGTACGTGTATCCTTGTAACAAGTCTGGAACTCCTCAGTTTTTTTGCATATCTGTCTTTGAAACACTGACTCTGGTACAAGCTGCTTCCGAAAGTATGTGTTCTTATAATTATAAACAATTCCCAAATTTACGTAATATTTGGATATAAATTGGTATGTGATGATTGTATCTGATATGCAGTAAAAGCCCATATTACTGTTTTCACATAATCTAACAACTCCAGGCATTGGGCGATAAACATAAAATACACATAATTTATCTCACATAATTTATCATTGTCATTGAAATTGAAAATGTATACCGCAAGATACACTATTTATAATTAGTGAAGTGGCTAGTTTTTATCTGTATCCCAGTGATGAGAACTTGCATCAAAATGAGCTAAATAAAGAGAAAATATTTGTCTATAAGCTTGATATTAAATACTCAATCAATCGTTTATATATGCTTAATGTTAAAGTGCTGCCTGGTCAGTACAATTCCTTGATTGTAAGTTCAAATCTCATCTAGACTATGAATAATTTTATTGGTTGCATTAGACATTAGAATGATATAAATGAACTTAGATATTCCTTTATAGACATAGTTGACTTCTGTTACCATCGCAATGAAACAAAAATTGTGTTTTAATTTGTAGTTATAAACATAGTTATACAGGTGTAAATGTCCATGTTCACGGAAGGTAAAAGGACTTTCTTATGTTATTTGGAAATAAAAAACAAACAAAACAAAAATTGCATCACAATTTTTGTTTTGTTTGTGATTATAAATATTGTTAAACATGTGTAAATGTCCATTTTCACGAAATTTAAAAATACTTTTTTATACCTTTGGGAATAAAAAATAATACTACAAACAATAATTACCGAGTTTCATATTTTGAAAGCTTGAAAAATTAGAGTCCTCTAGTAGTTTTTTAAATGGAGTGACAGCTGCGTACGATGCACGTCGTTGTTAGAAACTATAATACAATCAAAATTAATTTTTGGTATCTAAACGAATATAAAAATACTCGTGAAAAAACAGTATTCAAAATAAAAGTTCTCCAAAAAAAGTATATATGAAAGGCTGCACAAGAATTTTCAGTATTATACTTTTTTGCATTAAGTAATACCATGCGTGTTTACAAGTAAACACCGAAAAAAAGTATGGCACCCGGAAGCCTGCCAAGTTGAATGCGTTAAACATTCTCTACTGAGGAATCCAACATTAGCAAATTTTCGACTTCCGGTTTCATATCTTATACTTTTAACCTATGTGTTGATAGACATTTCAAAATGAACTTTGCATCTTTACAATTTGAAAAATAAACAGTGAAGATATTCTTGGTGGCATACTTTGAACACATTTGGAAGTTCGCTTCAAAAGAAATGATATACAATATTTATGAGCGTAAACTGTGTGAATAACATTGAAAATATGTTGTTAGAATATTCACTATTCTGTAAATTGTTTCAATTCATTGGCTCTTTCTTCAAAACTCACAAAGTTTTTATCATTCCTTTGGTTCCAATGGCTATGGCCTTTTATTATTTTAATTAGTAATTTAATGTGTACATAAGGCATTATTGATTTTAATCCTGTTGAATTAGTAATTTAATGTGTACATAAGGCATTATTGATTTTAATCCTGTTGAATTAGTAATTTAATGTGTACATAAGGCATTATTGATTTTAATCCTGTTGAATTAGTAATTTAATGTGTACATAAGGCATAAGGCCAGTCTTCACTGGATCTGTGAATAAGCTGAATTAATGTTCAGGTGCAATATGGTTTATATCCGTTCAATTACTGTAATGTTACATGTGACTGTTTCGTTATGAGTGGTGTTCCATTACGTATGTATACTATTTTTTGTTCTGGTAACTGTTGATTACATGTAATTCATTGTATGGACCATTGTTATTTTATGATGGGATTATTTAAAATATTCCTAGGAATATTGTTTGCATACTTGATGAAATAATACATACTGTAAATGCACTAGATAATAAGTATTGCAAGCACACCTTTGAGAAAATAATAAATAATGTAAATACTCCCTTAACTGATTGTATATAAAATATATATAAACTATTGTTGAACTGTGAACAATTAGCTTCTAGGTTTAACTGGCTGGTTGACTTGGGAAATAATTTTTAATCAAGTCTACAATGTTTACAAATCTGCAAAGAGAGTATTACTCTTGTTTTTCGTCCTAACGCCACCGAGAGATATGAACTTCTTCTCTTTTGGGAAATCAAAGACAAGAATAAGATCTATTTGTTTAAAGAGTGTTTACCCTCGAAGTAAAAAAACATACTAGGTCTTGAAAATATATTACTTTGTTTAAACAAATTGGAGTTTTAGAAAGCTATAAGAGGATCCACAAGTACAAGTTTCTCAGAAATCCTATGCAGATTAGAAACTGAAGACATTGAACCTGTTGCTGCTCCAAAAGTTATAAATTTTATAGTCTTTATAGGAAGCAATACGCATGCAGTATACACAAGGCAGCTAAGGCCTATAAAAAATATCTTAATCTGTATTACAAAAATCTTAAATAAATATAGAAATAAGAAAAGAATAAAGCAGGTAATTCTGTAGTACACAATATGATATTTGCAACACGTACAAAAAAATATCTAGTTAAAATATGATATTGTTTCTGAATTAAGAATAATGAATAACACCATTTAATTGTGAACAATTTGGTTCCTTTGGTCTCATGTTTAAAATAAAAAGTAATATTGGGTTGCTAATTGTCATGACTAAAAGCGGAAATACAAATTGATAGTCAATCAGGAGGTGTGATGCCAAAATGCACCACACAGATATTAATATATGTATGGCAAAATTCAAGTAAGAGTGTGAGAAATTTCATAGACAATATTTATCTGTCTCTATGGAATGTTAAAGTATGTGAAACACATAAAATTATCCCTTTTCAATTCGGTTATATGTTTGGGGCATTGTGACATCATGGAATTTACCTATCATAAAGCTATGGATGAAAACCAAAATTACTCCTTAAGTGTATGTTCTACTTTAAATATATGTATGTTTCTACTTTAAATATTTTAAGTATGTCAACAAATGTCCAGTTACTAAAACAATAAAGTAATGCAATTAGTATGAGTGTGTGTTTTCCTGTGACTTTTTGCCTGCGTTGGCAAGTAATGTTTACCTATCATATCATTTTTTTTATTGACAATTTCATTACAAAGCTAAAAGTCCTCACTTATAGGGTCCAGTTAAGAGGACATTTATTGCAAAGGGTATTTAAAAAAACATTTAATGTTGTATGCATTTTTATCGCAATACAGTATAATGTATGTGACAAATATATGCGAAATGCATTTATGTACAAATCGGTCGTTAAGTATTTGTAGTCTAGATGGTCCAGTGAGCGTAGTTTTTTGTGTAAAGATGAAATGGATAAATTGTAAGATCATGCCAATAAAAATAGAACAAGGAAAGGAAGTGTCAAATTTAAAAGTATCGTAGGAAAGTGTATTTTTAAAAATAGAATAGAAAGTGAAGTTTCATTAAGTCTGTATAAATTATATGCTATGGATGCTTTATTGAATATATACTATGCATGATCTCAAATGATCCCAAGAGTTAGTTAATTGGCATGGCAAGGAATTTTGTTTGGAATTGTAAAAAAATCTATAAAATTTTTTTGTTTGAGTACTAGTTATGAAGAATTAATTTTTCAATAAGAAACTATTTTATCTTTTACAATATTTTCTTAACAAATTGATTGGTATGAAAATTGAGTGGTATATATATAAGATAGTAATGAGAAATATTCAGCGGTCCTAGTAGAGGTTTCATAATTAGCACAATCAGACCAAGAGTTTATATAAGAAATTATCGTTTTTACATTTTACTAATTTTTATCAAACTTTCTTCTGAGTGGACGTCATTCAAGTCACACTAGTGTTGTAAGAAGCCTTCAATGACTTTATTTGATTACACAATGATTTTCTAATATTTTTCTTTCAAACACTAATCCTCACTAATCAATAGCCCAATATAAATTGGTACTTTATAAAATCATAAAGTTTAAAATATTTTATTTTTGTATTTAAATAGCTTAAATTGATATCAGTAATGGTTATTTTATAGTTCATGGAAATTTTGGAAATTGTGATAAAAACAATTTAACCTTTGCATTTAATTTCCTTTGAATTTTTAGGGACTGTATTTTGTTACCCTTTCTATTTACATGTTATACCGCTGTCCAATTCTGTTTATGTGTTAAGAGGTTTTCTTTTAAATGTTCATTACTGTTGCACTTTTATTTCCACAATTACATTTGTACTTTATGGTATTTTAATAAGGTTATTCAACACAACTAGATTAAACTGCATTATGCGGTATTATTTCTACTTTCTTTAAGTTCACCACAATCTAGGTTTCCTTGTATTACAACATCAGGTGGTAAAGAACTTAAAGAAAGTAGAAATAATACTACATCATGTAGTTTCATTTAATTGTGAATAATGAATTTCTACAAAATTAATGCCAAATATATTCAAAATAATTCAATATGATACAACCAATCCTAAAAAATGGTAAAATATTTCAGTGCTCTTTCATTACATGTGACTTAGTAATACAAATAAACGATGGCTACTAGAGCAGACCAGTTGTGTATTTTGAGTTGTCAGCCTTTTTCATCGCGACCTCTGGACAGCAATCAATTGTGAGGAGGAAAGTAGGATGGTGGCGGTCCTCACGAAGTAATGGTTCCGCAGAAGAGAGTTTACATTTACAATTACTCAGTGCGAGATCAAGAGTCCTGTTATTACAATTTTTAAGGTAATTAAGCTGTTGCAATTTCATGAACAAGGTGACGCCAGTAACAAGGGCAACTAAGGGGTCAGAGCTGTCATTTATGATGCCATAGGGACAATTTTCCATAAACTGATAATTTAGGGTTGGAATATTGTAATCACTAACAATTAATATGTGGTTACTAAGATTATCAGTATATAAATTTTATAAATTGCAGAAATGTTTTTTATAGATATTTTACGAAAATTTCGGTGGCATATAAACAGCACATAATATAAGGGAGAAATTCTTCATTCGCAAAGAAATAAATAGGTCCTCCAAATCCTCATTTTCCCATTGACGGCAACGCTTTGCAATAAGCTTTGTCATAACCGCAACAACAATTCCACCTCCATACGATTTAATGCTACTGGATAGATTTCGAACACGTCGAAACACCGTGTATCGGTCGTCCATGAACTCGGCGTCAAATATGTTTTGGTGAAGCCAAGTTTCGACAAGTACGATTACGTCGTAGTCATTTGTTCGAATATTCATGCACATATGTGATGTGTCATGAATATTCATGTTCGAATATAAACCCTTCATATAAAATTGTTTTCTATACTGTATTGTAAAAGATTAACTGTTTATAGAAGAAGATGAGCCAGAATATAAATTACATCAGACTTCAAATACTTTCAATACTAGTGACATTTGTTTTTTAATAGCTTTCTGATTAATTTAAATATGTTGGTTTCAATTCTTTTTCAAAGAATTAGTATTACAGGTCAAAAAATAATTATTTTAGGTCAAAATAAATGTTTAACAATATAATTTCTCTACAAAAGGTACATTCTCTTAGAAATCACAAAATTTAATATTACGTGTTCAGCCAACCTCAGTTTTCAATAATGAGATATATAGATTCAATAGAATACAGAAATAAATTTAATAATAAATTAAATAATTTAATTCAGTAAATAAATTTACCGGTCTAGCATTCGTCCATAAATCAGCTCTATTTATGTCCAAAAATCGTCCTTGTGAAGCTAAACAATGTATAGAAGCCTCTAATTTGTCCTCTGTTAGTAAATTGAGAATAACGTCGACTCCACGTCTCTTTGTAAACTTCTTCACCAGCTGTTCAAAACTCGTGTCATTGGAGTTGCCAATATGATTGTGAGGAATCTAAAATACATTTTTATTTATTTTTTCATACATTATTAATTGTAAATTATGAAAGGAAATAAAACACTAAAATAAATACTCCAGAACCATTCTTTTTTTATTTATTGACACTGGAGTCATACTATACATATATATGTATATATATATATATATATATATATATATATATATATATATATATATATATATATATATGTAATCCTAATAAAATAAACACAAGGCAAAATCTATTTTTGTTTTATTATCTGCAGTAGTTTTAGCCTAGTAATGTGTACTAGAAACATACAGAGCATATTTAATGACTTAGTACATCGTAATCAGTCACATAGACATTGGTCCGTAAGCGGAGGTTATTATTAGTAATTGGTGCTTATTAATTGTTTGCATCTAAAATAACCTAGTGACCAAAAGAAGGACAACATAAAATTGAAATGAAAAAACTGTTTTTACTTTGTAACACTTTCTTTGATTGTACATAAAACAATTTATGACAGCATGGATTGCAGTGTCAAATTGATATTAATGTAGCCTCTAAAAGAGCTTATAATGTACATTTGGTACGCATTAAAGTGGATGACTTCATCATCCCCTCCTTCTGTCCATTGTTGTAATAACCATTTGTGGAAAGAATTTTTTCACCGTTGAATTCAAAATGAAAAGAAGAAAGCAATAAACTTTCTTAAAGTTAATAAATATTTAAGTTACATTAACATGCATCTGTAATTTTTAATTTCACATAATTATTATTAAAATAATGCCAACAGTACGCATCAATGAGAAAGAAGAATTTCGCAATTTTTGATTACCCATATCGCTTACATTGTTAATGATAATAAAATGTGAAAAAGGAATAACTAATTTACATTAGAGTTAGCCAAAATCTATTCTTGAATTAGCTCCTTAGTTTGTAACAAATATTTTTTAAAATTAGTTTAGTAATAATTCAACATTTTTTCACAAAAATGTTGAATCTAATTTTAAAAAATCTCTATGCTACTCCATCAGATTGACTTCTAGTAGAAACTAAAATAATGTTTTTTTATAAATAACACAGTGCCTATTGTCTAGGAGGAACTTTAATATAGGTCTTCTATATGCTATCTCTTCTACATGCAAAAATTTAAATATTGGTGTATTGATATCACTCCTCTTTAGTAATTACATTAAAATATACGCCCACAATGCTTACGGCACATTCTTACATTGTATCATGAGTGTATAGGTTGAAATAGAGTTTAGAAGGGATGCCTTCTATTTCAAATAAGTTATGGAAAAAGTTATTTGGAGAAAAATTGTTGGATTGTAAATATTTTTATCGACTTATTCCTTTTGTTAAAGGAAGCTTTTTACCTAATTTTTTTTACATTTTAAAAACACTGCTATTTTAAACTATTGACTCTAATTTTTCCAACTTTGAACCTAAATTAGACTTTCATTTTTATGTTAAATTTTATCCCCGTTGAATATGGAATTCTTGAATAAGTAGTCTGCAGAATTTTAAATTATTATAAACTTGGATTAGCATAATAATATACACTAAATTGTTTGTCAACAAATATTCCTTTGAGATCACTCAAAGTAAAAACCATTTTTTTTCACCTAGTCTGAAAATTACATTTTCTAATAATATGAAAATACCTTCTGTCTAAAAAACTGGAATTGTTAAAAAATACACACAAATTTAAGTTACTCATGCTCAAAACACTGGCAAATTTCCATGAACAATCATTTTATAGATATGTTGAACCATCTTGAACCATCTCTCTAATACTGAAATTAGGAATAAATATTAATAATAATTTTCCAGCATTAATTGTTTGTTTTTTCGATGTTATATCACTGGTAGATGTTAAAAGCCATTCCAGTCGAGTCACCATAGGCCTTTTTTGAAATTTTTAATGATTCAATACAAGAAATTGTTTGAAACCCCAAATTCCAGATAAACTTTTGTTCAACTAATTTATCCACAATAATATTCGCAGACCACTTTGAGGTCACCCTATTACAGCAGTTAATGTAAACACATTAGTTGAAAGATTGTACGCAAGGTTGGCTTGGTAATTAAGAAAGGTTCTGTCATCTGTCACTGTCAAAATAATTTTACCGATTTCTTTTAACCCATTCATTTTTTTAATGATTCAGGGCAATTTTTACAAAGAAAATATATACAGTTGAGGACTTAAATATAGTTGAAGCTCTGTTTTTGCAATATGAATACAGAATTTCCTTCTAATAGTATTTCTTAAAAGCCACATTATGATACATTACTCATATTATGTATAAGTATACTTGACAGGGGAAAATATTTTTCAATAAACTGCTTTTTTTTTATTGAGTCGCTTGTGAACACTGTGCAACCCATATCCAAGGCAAGTATTATAGCAGCACTCCTCCTGCTCCATCGTGGATCAATATACTTTCTCCAGGACGAAGATTACCGCGTACTGTTAATCCATAATACGCCTAAAAATGTAATCACTATATACAATAAAAATCAGTCATGAAATTTAAGATGGTTCATTCTTAAACGAGTCTCACAGAAATGGACATGTACAAATACATTTTATAAATTGACCTACTCGTCATATTAATACCTCACATATAATAGTATAATGAATCCCTTCTCTCCTTTTCAACGATACAAACTTCTACTTTTGGTCCTTCTTATTTGAATTATGTCCTATATATTCTGGGACTAATGGCTGTGGCATAACAACACTTTCATTCTCATAAATATTGTGAAAGTTTTGTCATCCAAGCACATTTTGTATTATTATTATTACTTAACTCTAAGTAATTTGAGAATACGTTAGATATAATAACAATTTCATTGGTCACAAGCCTGAGGGTACAAATCAGACTTTTCCACATGAATAGAGTCTAAATTTTGTGCTGTCGGCATTTATAGTTTCTTCTCCTTTGAAAGTGAAAAGTAACAAAATAAAAGTGCTTTCTAACTTGAAAACAGACAAGAATTTAAATGATGTGATAAATAAAAGGTAGTGTGTTCCCATTAACCATTAGGTACAATATAAAATTCTACACTAAATTAAAGTCATCTACTCACCACAGCATACACAACCGGAACTGTAGCAGCTTGTTCCAAAGTCCACTCGTCAGGAATGGGCCAAGTAAACACAGGGTCTATTAAAACTGACGTTGTAATTCCTCTTTTAGGCACAATACCCATAACTCTTTTTGAATCCTCTGTTGTTCCGGAATATTCCATTCCAATATAGTCATTCTGTAAATAATCAATCATTATTACTAATAAAACATTACTTCTTTGTAACAAAACTAATTTTACCAAATAAGTAATTTATAAATTCCCATCAAATGAGTAATTTATGGAAGCCCTGAGCATGCACTTCAGAGCTTTAAATATTCAAATACTTTATATCATGTGCCTGTAAAAGTATACCTCATCAAATTTGTGTGGCTTTGAAGTTGTGTTCCCATTGGCCAATAATATATCATCGAAATTAATAGCTGAGTAATAGACATAACAGATTCTTGTTTTGGAAATAATTGGTTTTAAAATATTAATAGGGCTTTCTATCCATTGTAGGCTTGATAAGACACCCTTAGTCAAAGTATCTGCATAAGCATGCTCCATCTGAAATAAAAACCACTTTTTTTGGGATCTGTTTCAACAAATAACTCCAAATGGATAGCAATTATCTTATAACTCCTGGCTTTCAAACTGCTGTGCTTTTCAGCATCTATTATTAATACATTATAATAATGTTGAATATATTATAATGTCAAGAAATATTTCAATATGTAAACAAATATATCAAGCATTTGGACAAAAGCAACCCACCGAAATTAGTTGATTTTTTGGAAAATTTTTTGATAAAAATTTATTGAGCGTCAGTTAACTTTTTTCAAAATCTGAACAATATTTTGCTTTGTAGAAACTTTTTTCCATATTATCCCTTACCATTTCTTTATTTTTGTCAATAAACAAAAATTTTTCATTAGTTTGTGTATTGAATATTGGAAAAACCGTTAGCAGGTGCATTTGAAAATTTAATGGTTATTAACTGAGGCAATTTATAATCACTACATTATTCAAAAACTTTGAAAGTTTGAAAAGTCTTTAAATACTTTTTATTAATTTACAGGTCGCTTATCATCTCACCAATGTTGGAGCTCAGTAATTTCTATACGGAAGTTGGCGAATGTATCTGCAATACGTAATCAGTGTATGTTTTGCAAAATTCACTTTACCGAGTTCTTCAAAAGTTAAGGCTCATATTAAGCCGTTCACCTTTAGGAATAAAGGGAAGACAGGGACAATTCAAGCAACAACAGAAAAATTACACTGGGGTAAAACAGCCATTAAGAAAACATAGTTGAATAAGGAACTATCCTCTGATACTATTAGTTCGCTTTTTGTTAGAAATTTGAAAAAAAGTGTTTGAAAAAAAGTTACAATTTCTCTTTCATTAATTTTAACAAATATTCATGCTTAAGATAAGTATAGACAAGCAGGTTCCATGAAAAATTTGGTAGGAGATTGGTTTACCACACGTTAATGGTGGAAATCACTGCTTATTTTTATAGTAACCTGGCAAATACACTAGATATAATATGCTATTTATAAGAAAGAGACTACAAATTACATTCGCAATAATATATTAACTGCTCCCAAGATATTAAAAGCAAATTAGACATTTAAAATTTAAGATATACGAAAATAATATAATAAAAAAATGTCAATATAATAAAAAAATTAAGACTACATTAGGGGAAGGCAAGGGCATCCATAGACTACACATTAAGAGGAATTTAGAAAAAAACACCTTTCATTCATTTCTTAACTCCATTGAGTTTAAATTTCATGATAAAATTTTGAAAATTGTAACGTTTTACATTATGAAATTGAAACATTTAACGTTATGAATTTTTTATTCAGAACTATAGAACTATCACATGAAAAAAAATTGTTGTTCCTCTCAGTTACCAATTTTTTAATTGAAAATACTGTTCACTTTGGCAAAGAAAATAATCTTAAAATATTTCTTAAATATGCTGATTATCGTATCACTTACCGGTAAAAGATTGTTATCAACATCATTTAAATGTAGAAAATGTCTATATGATCCCCATTGTGTTTTATGGAAAATATTTATTACCAAATCCCTTTCAATTTGCTGTTTGTAGACATATGATTCGATATTGAAAGGTTCCGTATTATTATCTTGTATGAAGAAAAGGCGAATATTTTGACCGCCTGGTTCCAATCGCAAGCAATTCACTAAACCGACAGCGCCAAAAGTTTGCACACTCTGTGATACTAAATAGATTCTTCTATTAATACTATAATTATCCTTTAGAGTTTGCTTTAAATTATCTACCCATATTAAATTATTTTCTGTTGCTGTAACAACATTGTAGTTTTTACAATCTTTAGGTACTACATATGACTTTCGCAATAATATGTAGGAGTGATATGCTGTTTTAATTAAAGATATCAACACAACATCAAAGTTTTTGAGATGTTCAGAGAGTACTTTAGAATCAATGCTAGTTTTTTTTTCCTCCAGAACAATAACTCCATGTGTATTTAAACACTGTAACATATTTGGTAGTATATCTAATTCACCATTATGGAGAAGATTGGTGGCCAAGATTAATTGACAATTGTTTTCTACTGATTCCGTTTGAATATCCTTTGAGGTCACCACAATAGATGAATCCGTAAACATGTGTGCACGGAGAGAAGACTGCACAGCCACCATCGAAATTTGAACATTCACTTTTGGTTCCGATTGTAAAATATCTTTCACTCTTGTCAGAAATAAGTTTTTAGCAGATGAACCAGATGCTACTATTACAATTCTTAAATCCCATGTGCCAACATTTTCAATGGCAATTTGTAAAGAGGTCCTTAAAGCTTCTTCCCTCGATGTTAGTACTGCACCTTCATATGGGATGAAAATGTATTTTTCATTCATAGAACGCTGAGATTGCATTTTTAAGACAGGCTTTTTCTCTATTCCTCGGATTTCCATTCCGCCACACTGAATTACATTAAGGTCTGTATCAAATTGAGCTGGTATTTCCTTTTCTCTCGAAAAAGTGTTCATAATTTCTAAATGCCTTTTAGGATCAATGATGAGCCTCTGCAATCTGTAAACCACAAATAGTTTTCTAGAACTGTGGGAGAATATACTCAGTTGTATCATGGCTTCAAGAAAGGCAATCTAGTTATTATGCCATGTAATTTTAGCTCTGGAACCTTCTTCATTACAACTGGCAACACTTTTGAAAATTCCAATGTATTCATATCCACGAAGCCTGAAATAATACATAAAACAATATTATTAAAAGTTCACATATTTTTTATTGAATTAAAATTACATACTCCGCAAAATTATATTTATTATTTATTCTACAATTTTTTTCATAAGTATTAGGGTAAGTACTTATCAAACAACTATTGTACAATTCCGCCCCATCCCAAAAATGATCGAATATGCATAAATTCGATATCACTTCACGAATTGGTTTTCTAACTGCATCTATGATTTCAAGACAGTCTAGCTAATAATTTTTGTGTCTTTCTATAGTCATTAAACATTTATTTACCTTGTTGAACCTGTTTTTTTAATTTTTTTGACCCATTTTTCATCTAAGCGTTAACAGTCAGTCATTGTAAATTTATTTCCAACCTCCTATTTTTTGCAATTAATTCATATTGTGAGATAACCTATATTACTTAAGATATATTTCACTTTGAGATTTTCACCAGGACAACACTTGCCTGGCCTATTAACGAAATATATGAAATTTTTAATCCAAACACAATAAGAATAAATCAAAGGCATGTCCAGCATTTAATTTCTAGGAACTAGAAGCTGTGAAAATGAAGAATCTTAAGAATTTGATAAATACACATTATGTACGCTGGTATGGTCATGCATGGTTTATACTTTCAGTAACAATATCAGTTGTAGATAAGTAGCAGTAATAGAGCAATAAACATTAAAATTGTAATTTATTGGCAAATGTTAACTCATACAGCAAGAATTTATACCTTTTATTGATTTAAAACTATTTTTTCATGGTATACACTTTAGTTTAGTGCTACTTTATTAACGGGGTGCCATTTGGCTTATTTATAACTACCATAAATAAAAAAAATTTGGAACCTTTGACAATATTTCTGTAAATACTCTGAATCCATGGCTAAAAACTCTTAACCGACCAACTTTTAACAAACTGACAACCAACTCTATATTAAATACAATATTGAAATTAAAATTTTTACTGTGATTATTTCCACCATCCATTTATATTAAAAAAGCGTACAAAGATTTGAGTTTGAAGAAATTAATATGTGACAAACATTAGTTTCTTAAAATTGACTTTAAATAATTGCTTTAGTTACAGGCTGATCCAATAATTACCTCAAATATTATATAATTACATAGGAAAATAATTTTATTTCAATTGTAAATTGTTAATTTTAACAGGAATTTAAAATCTTTTACAATATGGTTATGGTTTTACGACTGTTCAAGAAATTGTATTTTGGTTGTCACACTGGGATCAAGCCAATAATAGCCTTACAATGCCAGACTTATGCCACAGTAAACAAATTCTTAAATTTTACAAGTTTCACTGCTTCAATCCAATTATGATTCATTGCTAAATTGAACAATGTATATTATCTTCCTTTTTGTAATAAGAGACACAGATTTTACTAACTTACCACAACTCCTTGTAAAAATCATTTGCAGTCATAGTGGAACTTTCACCAGACACTTTTAGTTTTATTATTTCCTTTTTAGGTTCTTCACATATGCGGACAGAGCCCGAAACAATTACAGTGTCACCTGTGATAACATTAAAACAATTTGTTCCTTGTAAAAAGTTTACCGTAAACTTCATTTTGCCTTGCTCTGGAGATATTATTGCATTCAACACCTCTACGTCTTCAAATATTACTGATGTTATTTCGATATTCTTATTGTCTATCTTGGCTAGAGAATTCCACACCAACATCTGCAGAATTAATAATATTTACTTGTAATATCAGACAAATTTGGCATAATAAATGCAGTTACTAATTAAATGAAATTAAAAAAATGTATGAAACATATTCTGTATAAACTCAAAAATCTTACCAGGTAACCGTTAAATGGGAATAATATCCTTCCATCAATAATATATCCTTTCAGAAATTTATCCTTGGGTTTATCAAGCTGAAATTCATAAAAATTACTACCAGTGAAAAAAACTGAAATATACAAAACTTAATAATGAAATTTTTATATAATGATATATAAAAAACAGTATATTTTGAAAATGTCTAGGAGGTTGGAATAGAACTTTTTCATAATAAGTTCTATTCCAACCTCCTAGACATTTTCTAATAACTTGAATAATTTCAAGAAATATGAAAGTTAAATAAAATCTTTCTCTTTGACTACGAGGCGCACTGCAGGGACCTAGGTTCAATTCCTGACAGCTCGTCGGGCGGGGTTTTGGTTGTTGTAAGATATTGCTCTCGTAGCAATAAGTCCACTATCTCTATCAATAATACTAATGTACTAATGTAAATAAGATGCTCATTAAGTTTAGGAAAAACGTTTTGAAATAAACACTAGTAATATAAATTTCAAGAAATATGAAAGTTAAATAAAAAATTTGGGTAATATTAGCTAAAAGAAGAAAAGAAAATTGCAAGAACGAACTAAACTGATAATATGATTGTGAATCAAAACATATTATAAAACAAATCCCTCCATCACGTCTGTCTGTATGCAAGCAATTTTCTTAGTAACTACTATGGATTTTGTTTCCGTTTTCATTGATGGATAGAATGATTCATGAGAAAAATTTAATTGTATAATTTATTTACATTTTGTGAAAATGTAAATAAATCATATGAATGTTTTCCAGAGAAGTACCTTAGCGTGAGCTTGTAAAATGGTTAAATAAATATGGAAACAATGTATAGCAACATCATTTTCCTTGAAAAGTTCCACAATTAATTAGCACAAATATGATGTCCGCGACATCATATTTGTGCTAATTATATAAAATTTGAAATAAAAGTTTTACTCTTTAAAAAACCTCAGTTTTCCAACACAATTTTCTGGAACTTATTGTCCAAAACCTCAATAACCTTAATCCTGATCAAATAAAATTTTATAATGATCGTCCTCAAATTATGTAGAGCAAGTACTGCTTGCAAACATTTAGTATTCTATGAGTATTAGAAAAGATATGATAAGATTTTAAATAAAAAAAATGTCACATTCAAGCATTGCCATGGAATGCTATACTCAAAAATCCCCCCCCCCACTTCACGAGGGTTGGCAGGTGAAGCAGAAACAGAGTGCTAGTATTCAATAAGTCAGAAAAATGTTTCAAGAAATGTAAACAATTGTTTCAAGAATTTAATTGTAATAATGAGTAATAAATCAGTCAATGCGAGTGAAACTATGTATTTATAGTTTAGTATTACTGAAACTATGTATTTATAGTTTAGTATTACTGAAACTATGTATTTATCGACTTTCATGTAAATGATCAACTTTCTGTATACTCATGTGAAGTGTGTACTAGTCATCTATGATGGAGATGCAACCTAACCCTTGGGTCTGTAAGGTTCTAATCAATTGTCTCATGTTAACATTATAATGACTTTAGAAATAAATGTACCATGAAAAAAATTAATTAAACAATTTTTTTATCTGTGTTTTGGTATGAGGAATTAGTGTCAATTATTATTTTTTCACTATTAATTAATAAATTGTTTGAAATAATTAAATGGTAAATTTTAGAAAGTGGCCTACGATAGTCCTTTTTATTGCCCTCATTTTAAATGTGGAAAAATTATTGCAAATATAAAAGTAATTTTTCACATTTTTCCATAATTATTTGGAAAGGATGTCATAAGGAGGTGGTAAAAGCAATATTGTAAACTTTGTTAAGTTTTTGTTCATGAAAATAAGTCACTTACATTTCATAAGTATGTACACTCAGGAATTATTTTTTTTAGTTATACATTTAAAATGCATCTCTTAAAAACATTTAAAAATTAAATGTATCATATTTTCTTGTACTTGTTGAAATAATTATAAATCAACTTTCTCATTGAAATTAGGATATTCCCATCTGAAACTATGATTCCATTTAATGCGAGCATGGGAGTACCTCGACTCACGGGGAAACTGACAGGCTTGTATAGTTTACCCACCTGTGGCTGCGCACCCGCAATGTATAATCTTGAAACATTAATTAGATTACCAGTATAGTTATTGCTGCAACCACCGCAATCCTTAAAATCTTAATATTACCAAAATATGAATTCTTTGTTCAATAAAGATTCTGGCAATTATCTATGGTAAAGTAATGTGTCACATTATCGTTACTTGTATTTTTATATGTGCCAATATCATATGAGGCCCAAGACAGACTCTGTAATTAAAGGTCAATTAGTGACCTTTTACTAAAAGGTTATATAAAAAAATCTGACTTTCTTAACTGCAGAGAGCTGTACAGACCCGTGTGTACCATTTTGCTACTTCATACACCCATTTGGGCGGTACCAAAAAAAATGGTTACTTTTATTGCCTATGGATTGGTAAACAAGGATTTAAATGATACGGTTCTTTGACAACAAAAGTTTACAGTTTACAAATACTAATTCCTAACTGTAACATTAAACTGAATTATTATATCATAACAGAAATTATTATATCACAGAGAATATTTTTAAGATAGATTTCATTCCAAGCCCTTTATGTACCAATTATAGTCTTTATACTTCTATGATATTGACACATCCAAGTGAGAACATTGTAACTGAGTTTTTGGTGGTTTTGAGTTAAAATTATATTTCTGTTGTTTATTCCTTTTTAACAAGACTGTCTAATCGTTTCACCTTTAAGAATTTGTTAATAATGTCAAAAGACATGAAGGAATGTGAAATTTCAGTACTTTATATGATGTTTTAAAATTTTGTCACTTTGTCCTGTAAAATTGGAAAAAATGATCTACAATGTTCTATGAGAATGTTGATATATTTAGCTCTTAATCTTATATTTGGAAAAAATACTTACTTGCCAATATTATTTAAAAAATATTTTACATTGTTTTCATTCTCCCGTTTCATAAGAGGAATATGAGTAATGGTTTCTAGAAGAGATCTCTTAATGATGTTTTGCAGTAAGCCATGTGGTGCTATCTCTATGAGGATAGCATTTTTAGGAATATGTTTCATCGCATTATGAAAACTCGCAGGTAAAACCAGATTGTTTACAATGTATTCTGCTGAGCAAATCTTGGCTGAAAGACAAATTTATTAAAGCTACACACACACACATACGAATATATCACAAATCAATGTGAATTTAAATAATTGACCAATAATAATAAATAAATCAGATCAGTGGTTTTTTATACACAATCTTAAACAAAGTACTACTATTGAATAAAAATTACCACTAATGTATTTTTTTCACAACTTCGTACTAGAAACTAGATTTCTAGTTTTTTTTTATTTATGATCCAAAAATCTTAAAAAGATATTAAATTTTGCTTTTATTCCTTACAAATGTTTACTATTCTGATTCAGCCCACGTTATTTAAAGCACTTATTTTAATATTCAAAATGGACAAATAAAAACCAGTTTAACAAAACTCGAATGAACGAGAAAACTGTGATAGCATCATTTTAAAAAAAAATCAATACGCAAAATAATATAAATCCATTATACAAGTATATATATGTAATGGGTTATTTAAGTTATAGAAATTTAATTACATTAATACAAACAAAAAATATTACATATAAAATTTTTTTTAAATACAGTTTTCTTAAATTGAAAATGCTTTAAAAAATGATATTTTTTTAAAATGTTATTTCGTTTGTAATACTATTTATTTTTTTAGTTAGGTAACCCATTTTACTAATATTGAGTACACATTTCAAAAAACCAATAAAAATGTATCACATAACATTTTTTTATGTACAAATCTTTTTTTTAAGTTGAAGAAAAATTTCATTGTGCCTCGATGGCTAGTTAAGTTTCATTGTCACAAAAAATGCTATGACTTACCTCTATGCTAATCAAAACATTTTTCTTTGCTTTACGAACTGGGTAGTTTGTAATATGTCAGTTTTATATGATGGGTAATATTTTATTTTTTCACGACTACATACCACTTAGTTCATCCCACTTTTCTTCTGGAACAAATGTACTAATCCAAGTAGGACTGCGAAGCTTCAGGTTTGTTATAACTGTTTTTAAAATATTTTGTAAAGCTGGAACAATTGGCTTCACATACTTGCAATGATATATAATGCTTGCATGATATATAATACTTGCAATGATATGCTATGCCTCCCGTATTCAGAATTTTTGTAAAAATGTTTTCTGAGTCCAATTTTCCAACAAATTTTTTTACTTTTTCACCATCTCCTGAAATCTGTATAATTATATATATATATATATATATATATACATATATATATATATATATATATATATATATATACATATATATATATATATATATATATATATATACATATATATATATATATATATATATATATATATATATATATAAATTTCATAAAGAACATGGAAGAGGTTTAAGTGTTAATATAACATATGTCAATGTAACTATCAAAAGTGACAAAGAGTTTCCAGCGGTATTATATAGTAATAGGCAAACAGTAATAGTTTTAATGAGTAATGTTTGAGGTTGTGTTGCCATCCTGGTAATACTTTTCTAAGGATTTTGATATTTATTTGTATTGATTGTATTTGAGAGTGGCTCAAGATCGATCAAATATTATAAAATCGGCTTGACAATCAAGGTCTTGAAACCAGTAATTGAGCGAATAGAGAGAGAATGTAGCTCATCCGCAAGAAAAAAAGCACAAATAACAAATAAGATGTTTTACAGGATTTCAGTTTTTAAAATGTTGCGTTACAAATTAAAGATACTTAAGGTTGCACAGAAAATTTTATATTATTCTATAAATATTAAACTAAATCAAAATACTAGCAGAGGCCAAATTAAAGGAGTTTAAGACTTTAATTTTATCATTAAGATCAAGATACTTCTTACAAATATGCTGTTGTTGAACGTTGTTGCACTTTTCATCAGTTGTGACATTAACCCATGAGGTTTAATGATTTAATGAAAATATAGAAAATTATATTATAAGTTTCTTTATTTTAAGAATCAAACTTACAAACTGTGTTTTTACTTATTACTTAAATTAAGAGCTTTAATAACAGTCTCAAAAGTGGTTATCATTCAAATATTGGCACATTAATCACAATCATTTTTGTTAAGGAAATTAAAAAATGGAATAATAAAAATGTTTGGTCACAATATTATTTTGCAGCAACTGCAAAATATCATCCTTTTTTCGTCCCATTATACAAATTGGGGAAGTGTATGCAGGCTTAAAAGAAATTTCTTCAAGCCTAACTGAGATTTCCCATTTATAAGCGAAAAGTCTTAGTTATTTTTTGTACTGAAACTTTTGTCCAATCACTGTCCAACGCAGACTTGATAAAATAAGTATTACTGCCTTTAACAAATAGTATCATTTGAATTTCAGATAGTTAGACTGGTTTTCCATTTGCCTATATCCTTAGTGAAATTAACACCCAGATCATCAGTAAGTTTTTTTAAATAAAAAAAGTCATCATAATTCATCTCATGTACTTTGAGGGATTTGTCTGTCTTTTTGGCTCCTCATATTATTTGAACATATTGCTCGGGTACATAAATGAGGCCTGATTTCTTGGTCTTTTTTATGGATTTTTCTATAATTGAATAAGCATTATCACCTTCATTTTGAGGGTGACCAGGAATGAAAAATTGGGTCGTAGACTTGATTGCTAATATCATTACAGCATAGAAATAAATAGTAAATATATATCTGAAATACAGACATCAGCGTCAGTTTTGTAAAAAAATTTATTATATTGAATATTATTCAAAGAATTATTTTGTTTCATGCCTGTTTTTTGGCTGGCCACAACAGTTATTGGAGTAAAATAACAAATCGCAGTTGGGATGAGACTTTTGAATCTGTTTCATGTAATCCAACACAAGAATCGATTTCTGTTGAACCACAATTTGTTAAACCCTCGTGCCAGAAGTAGCATTCAGTAGACTTTATATCGCATACCTAAAAATATAAAAATAAAATAAAGAATGGCAATTGAAAAGACAAAGAAGTAAATTGTTAAAACTAACTAATAAGTACTTACTGTGAAATTGTAATAGTTAATTTCACTTTTATTAAAGAAAGCAGATGACTCTCCAATGAGAACTGGCCTAACTGCCCCGCAGATTGTTAATCGCAACAACTACGCTACTTTCAGTTTTTTTAAACTTTACAATATCTTCATCCTTTTCTTTCCTACTGAGTTCTTTTTATGTCAGGTGTTTTTAGTAAGTTTCCACCGATGTACTTTTATCTTCACCAGTGCATTTTTAGAGGATTCACACAAATCGCATTGGCCTTTCTTAGGGATAAAAAAGGAAATATCAAATTCAATGTTAAATATTGTTGCATAGAAATCGTAATTGACAGCCACTTTATTAGTGACTTATAATTTCTGTACATTTCAGCGATCCTGGGACCACCATCAATAAACTCCCGAGATGTATTTGCTCTCAAATAATGGCTTTTAATACGAGGGATTGTATTGATATGTTCACACATTGACCGTTATATTTCAAGATCGAGTTTGCAGTGGCTAAAATGTTTTCCTCATTTGTCAATTGGTACAATACCAACATCATTAGTCTAATATTTTGTAAACTCTGATTTTTTAACTTTTACGATATGAAAACTGTAATTTGGATTCCTGGATTTTGACACAGTAGACTTGTTGATTCCGCGTACTTGTGATTCCAAAAGTGTAGTACAGGAAGTTAAGAAACTACATTGTTTTGAAGACAAGACCCCGTATTTGTCAAATATTTGTTTTTTAGTTTCACTGCAGAATTTTGAACAACGAAGTCTGCATTTATCAGAATATGGTAATTTACTAACTCTTGCCTCAACAGTTATATCAGTACTTGATACATACTAACTAAATTTTACAAAGCTTTAACTACTTCACCTTTCCAGAGATGCATATTTCGCCTTCTTTTTTTTCCTTTCTCAACTGGAGAGTTATTACTGATATTCAATGTGTTCTAATTATTGGTTGACGATGAGCTTGAAGACAATGTACTGGAGGAAGAAGATGAACTAGATAATGAAGAACTTGATGAGGAACTAAGAAGGCACTTGCGTATTTTTTTTATTGAGTTTGTATTCATCTCCACTATCGATTCCGGAAAAAGTTTCAGAAAAATCATATCGTGCATATGTTGATGATTCTATATTACCTATAAATTGAACATTCTGTATCTTTTTTGAAGATCCACTTTTTTTAAATAGCGATCCAATGTTGGTTATGAGACACTTTAGACTATCTGAGGACAAAGTGAATTTATTGTGTTTCAATTATGAAGCTATCCTGTTGATGTAAGTCCCTCTGTTCTTATATGTTGTCTAACAGTGAAGGTGATATAAGTTTGCAAATTTAATTTTCAACTGGAAAAATATATACAGATTCTACATGGTTTACAGTAGATTTGGTATTAGAATAGTATAAACAGTAATGTAGTAGATAGTATAAAGAAAAGTATAAATAGTTTTCCACTAATCTCTGTTTTCTCCAAATTTGTTTACATTTAGTGACTCTAAATGAAGTACTACCACTGTCTGCTTTGAACATCCATAATCATTCACTACCAATTCTTCATAATTAGTAGGACTACTGTCTGCAAGCTTGCCTTGTTCCAGGTTTTGAAAAATTATTTTATTATAATTGGATTTTTCAGGTCAGGTCAGGTATTTTCACTCAAAATGTCTTGGAAAGGTATTCCCGTTATATCTGATAGTTCATGATTTTGATTTAATTTTCAATTCGAGGAAGTTATTGAATGTAACAAAAAGTCATTTTTTTTCTCATGTTTTGCAAATTTGTCTATTGGAATATTTTGAGGTGTTGCTTTTGAGAAAAGAGGTGGAATCAGACATTTTTCAGTTCTTTTGAGCATCAACAACTTGCGATTTTCTATAGCTGTTTGTTGCAATAGCCACCCACAGTGTACTTTTAATTGGTAAGTACGAAACTACTTAAGTGTGACAAACTTGTTGCAACTGCGCATGTAACATGACATTTGCATGAAAGCTGCTAAAACCAACATCATTAATAGTTACGACAGCCAAATATATTTTCGAGCAAAACTGACACAAAATACATTAACGCTGTTATTGCTTCAATAGAGTAAATAAAAGAAACTTTATCTGGATTAAAAACGGCACAAAATACTATTGTGTCATTCTATTTCCAAATGTCAAATAATTCTTATTTCACTATTAATTACCTTAGTGTAATGTAACTCCAGAACACTTTTACATTCAGTGGGGCTCCCCGCAAAACTGTCAATCAGATGTTCTTGGAATAAGATCGGGAAAATTTGACAACAATCTATCTACTGCACTTGGGCAATCTAGTAAACACTGTTAGCAACACAAGTGCATGTCTTCACTCCGAGTAGATCTATACTTTAGAAACATATAGCCTATTGTGTGAGTACATGAAAAAAATGCAATTGTGCCATTCTTCCGGATGAGCGATGTAATAATAAAATTTTACAAAGTAGCTTTAAAACTCTAAACTTTGATAACTATTTTACAAGAAAAGCCATAATACTTATCATACAAGAGAAGAAAGATAAACTAGAGAGAAAATTGTATCATTGGAAGATGGTTGGTGGATTCATGTTGCAAGAGATGACTTAATATATTTTGTTATGTACATTGCAGTGACTGGGCAATTCGTAAAAAGAATCTTGCACATTCAAGTTGCTACATGACAGTATCATTTTATGCACATCCCACATGGCTAAAAAGAAGCCTATCATGTGATCATCCCTGGTGATCTATATGGTGATCATTACTGATGATTATAACTTTGCTTAAATTTAAAAACTCACTTCATGGTTGCCAGCTACTCCTGGATTAACTTTCTAAACTGTATTTATTTTGAAAATTCTTATTTTAAGTTGAGATTTTAAGCAATGTTTTACTATTTTTAGATTCAATTTATAACCAAATAAAAAATGTTCATTAAAATTTTTTTCTGTAAACTCATTTAAATTTTTATGCTAAAATTATTCATTAAATAAATTTGTTTAATTATTTTATGTGTGCCTTTGTACTGATTACCGTGAGGAAACTTTAATCTTTCATAGTAGCAAATGAATCATCCTCCTTCTCTTCTTTCTCGTATGAAATAGAAATTTAACAAAATTATTAATTACATTAAAGAAATTAATGATCATTTATACAAATAAATACAATTCCCTGGCTCGCACCACAAGGAAATGTGGTGAAAAATTGTATTCTAAAGATATTCATCTTATCATCTGTGATAAAATTATGTTATGCGTGATATAAAATACATTATAATATAACAGATTATGTTGAACAATATTTTTTCTTACAAAATATTATTATGGACACCATTTTAATATAGCAAATTATTACGTTTATTTAATGAAAGAATTTAACTCATTGTTATACTGTTTTCTGAATTATGGCATGCTATATAAATGAATTTAGGATTTCTAGCTACAAATTCCTCTTTGTTCAAGCCAATGGCAGCCATCAAGCCAGGTTTAAGCTTAATATCCAGTGAACAACGTCCCCTCCAATACGCTGATTGTATCGGCTGCTCAGCTGTCAAACTACCGTCAGCATAAGCACAACCTAGATTGAAATTGGTTAGAATTACACTACTACATTCATTCACTTACATCTCTATATTTCAAAGGCAAGATTATAATAAAAAATGGCAACATTTAGATAACTTCATATAAATCATATATCATGTATTAAAGCTACAATATATTCAACAATTGTATCTGAAATGTGTTAAACTGTTTTATAGGTATTCGAATAAACTATTAGAAGTGCTCACCCAGTTCACCAGCAGAATGTCCAATAAAACCATTTGCTTTAATACCCATAATGTGCAACACATCAACCAGAGCTATTTGGATAGAAGCTATAGCCACAAATGAATTTAGTATACTATCAAAATATTGATCCGTGCTGTTGACTAAAATGTCAATCAGGTCAAGGTTATATTGCCTTAGTATAGAGGCACTCTTCTTCACTGATTTCTGGAAAATTCAACATGTCTCTTGCCATTTTTGGCCATTGTGATCCCATGCCGGAGAAAAGGAACCACACAGGCCTTCTTTCATTTGACATCTATAAAACATGAAAAATTTTAAAAAATTCTTGAAGTGTAATAAACTAATTATGTTAAAAGAGTTTTTTCCAAAAATTTAATTTTAAAATAATCAAAATGTTCAATTTATTAAAATTTATTTAATGGAGTTAATATTGTTAAGCAATTCGTTGGTATGTCCCTAAGTTGCAATCATTCGCCATGTTGAACAATGCGGGAAAATAAAATTTTATTTGGTTGCAAATCTAAGGTAAATTGGTTCAGATACTTCAGATTTATGCTAGAATCCCCATTGATAAATGCTTCTATTCTCTATTGTCAGGGACATGTAAAAAGTCATCATAAGTTTTGTTTAGGGGTTGTTATAGGTCTCAAAAACAATTTTTCATCTTGCAAGGCATATTCAATGGTTTTGAAAAATAAAAAAGAATTAGTATACAGAGTTGCTTTATACTAATCCTTTTTTGTAGAGTTTGAGCTGTAAGACTGGTGATCCAGATTCTATAACATCTGTAGTAATGCAAAACGAGCTAAAATCGAGTGTAAAACGTGCGAAGTTCTATTGTGTGTCAATGTGCTTCTTGAGATTTAAGAAGTGTAATGGGCAGAGGCCCAATAGAGACCACAATGGACTTAGCAGTACTGGACAGTGGTCTTTTATGTCAAAGGACATGTACCTAGTGATCAACTTGATACACCACAGTTATTGCATTGAGGAACCTAATCCAATAACTTGATTGATGACAACCATTCGGTATGATGAAGTTGCAGATTTAAATTACGTAATTTTTGAAGATTTATTTATGAGGAATCTGTTGCTGTATCTTCTATGTCTGTCTATTCTTCTACTTCAGATATGTATTAAATATTTTTTATTAATTGGTTCTGTTAATCTGGATGGAATTATAATTTCCAATAAGTTTATTCTTATATACATACTTCCATTTATTTATTATATCTTTCAACGTGTATCATCTTTAAAAGTGTTTTCAAAATTTTTGGAAACATTCTACAAACTATATCAAACAATACTGAAATAGAAAATAAATTTTTCAGAAACGCATGGTTTGGTCATGATGCAAAACTAAAAAGGGAATTAGAAACTAGTTTTCATAATGTTATGAATATTCAGTAGAAACCGACGTAAGATGCAATATAGGAAAAGTAACATCTTAAACATTTATATATATGGCCTGTTGGTGGTTATTGAAATTACAAATTAAACTTGTAATAACAAACCTTAAATTCTTTTTGAGTTGAAGCAAGCACTGTATAACCACGATAATTTTGTTTTTTAATGTCCCTCTTGTGAACATTGTCGACCAGAGCAAGAAACTCAGCATCTTAACCGTTTTTAATTATGTAATTTAAAAAGTGTTCAACTGCCTCTTCATTTCTTCCTGATACAGTCACTAGTCGCGGTAGAGTTTCATCTTTCACAGTTTCCTTTTCTTTTGGATTTGATTTTAGCAAAGCATGGACATTAACACCACCGAAACCAAATGAGTTTAGACCAATAAAACCTCCATTCCAAGGAGTCTTTTCAGTAACAACCTGTTTTAAAATTACAAATTTGAAGTTATAATTTGAAATATCCTACATTTCTTGCTATTAACTGGCACTGATTCCCTTTAAATGATTTTAATGACTTTACTGCTAAAAACTCCATACATCCATACAAATAGAATTTTCAAGGTGCATATGTTTTATTCATTACGATGAGTAACAAGGCGATGCTAAGACAGGAATGGAAAAGTTTTAATAAAGGTTATTAATTTTACATAGACAATTTCCACTATCTGGGCAAAAAGAAAGTCATATTTGAAAGAAACCCAGGAGACGGAGAAAGCCACTATAAATATGAAAAAAATATGAAGAAATAAAAAGTCATAATAATGTCTATTGATTTTATAAATTTCAAAAAATTAAGAAATAAAATACAGTAGTGAGAAGCAAAAGCATTGCAGTCAATGGGCCCGGGTGGCAGGATAAAATTCTTCCTTTCTGTTGATAACAGTGATGTTCAATCAATAAATTGACCAAATTAAATTTCATTGTATCGTAAAATTAAAATTCCAGTCCAAATCTTTGCATGCACTAAAATGTTTATTTAAAATTTTCTTTTTTTTAAAGTTGTGACACGGGAATCTAATTTTGATTATCCAGCAATACAAGGAATGTATGAGCAGCAACCAATAAATGCAGTCGACACCTATTGACTAGGCTAAATTAAAGTGATCATTTGTGTATCAACGAGCTTCACATTTTATGCCAAATTATATTAGAGAGGTTATAAAAGAGACGCTGAATTACAAGTTACGTTCCAGTTTTCATGCACTCACACAATAGGCTATATGTTCAATTCATATGGAATGTGCGGATTTAATTACTACTACCAATGCCAAATTATGTTTCGATATCTATGAATGTGTGCATGGAGTTGGTGAAATCAGCAGAGTAATGCCAATGATTTAAGAAATTTAAGTAGTCAGCAGTTGACAATCGACATTGAGAGCGAACATCCATACGTAAATTATAATTTAAATTATTTTCTTTGCCTTAATTATTAGCTTTGCAAGCTAAAATACGAGATGTGATTTAATTGAAGCTGGCTGATCACCTGTCTTTACAATTTAAAATTAAAAGCATAAATATGTCATATTCACTATATTCACTACACACATGATGGTTACTGTCGAGTTGCCAGAATGAGTGTCGGGGTGAGGAAAAAGTGAAAGAAGTGTTATCTATTTTATGACGCTGTGCTCTATCAGTGTCAATAAGTCAGTCATTATAACAGAATGGTGGACAAATTAACAACCATCAAAAAAAAAATTAAACTAGGTAGATGAGTAACTACACTGAACAAATTTTTACTCTACCACAAAAGTTTTCCAATCGATGAAATTATTATTTTGAATAGTCACTGTAAAATATTTATTTGAAACAGAATGCACAATTAAATTAAACTATGTGATGTAGTATTATCTCTATTTTCTTTAAGTTCTTTACCACAAGAAAAACCAGCAAAGATCTTTGCTAATAGCCCACCTGAAGATGTTGTAATACAACGAAACCTAGGTTGTGGTAAAGAACTTAAAGAAAGTAGAAATAATACTACATCACGTAGTTTCATTTAATTGTGAATAATGAATTTCTATAAAATTAACGCCAAATATATTCAATATTTGAAACAGAATGTTCGATTCATTTAATACTTTGGACAAAAATAATTTACATATGCAAATAATAATAATTATTAAATGGAAATGATATTTTGTCCCTTGTAGAGTTTTATTTAATTGAATATAACTAATAATTGTTTGTTTTAAATAAATTGTATGTTTCAGATACTTGAGAGAAATACATATATCTCATAAAAGTAAATACAAACTTCATAAGTTACATCAAAAATTACGTATGTAAAAATGAATAAATTGCTAATTTAAATATGTCAATATTTACATGATTCTGAAGACTTTCCTTCGAATACTGTCATTGAGAGAGATACCCTCAAAAATTAATCAAACAGGCACAATTGAAACGAAAATGGTTGTCATGAGACTAATTTAAGGCGCATATTTACCAATTTCCTACATACCCATAACTAGAAAGAATAGGGTACCATATAGAGAATCTATATTAACCTGTTTACTCTATCATGGATATCTATATTAACCAGGAGAATCAATATTAACCAGTTTACTCTATCATAGATATCTATATTAACCAGGAGAATCAATATTAACCAGTTTACTCTATCATAGATATCTATTTTAACCAGGAGAATCTATATTAACCAGTTTACTAACGTCATAATACATGAGGTTAAATGAACTACTGTTGTAGTGACAAAATTGTATCTATTATAAACAGAAATTTTTTCCTGTTTCGGTGAGTTCATTCTTTTAGGATTTTATAGCTAAATTGAAGAAATAGTTATCGCAGCAAGCAATATAATGCTCAAATTTAACGAACATTACTTAATTTAAGAAACTACTATAATAAGTACAATTGAACTAGTATAATAAGTACAATAGAAACTACTATATAAGCATATCACACTTTTTTTTTAAGTTGTAGTTATTTTATTGATTTCATTTTATATTCTTTATTTTGATGTGACAATGTACTTCTACATTGAATCAAATAAATACAATTGAATACATTGAATCAAATAATACATTGAATCAAATAAATACAATAAGTACAATTGAACTAAACGAACATTACTTAATTTAAGAAACTACTATAATAAGTACAATTGAACTACTATAATAAGTACAATAGAAACTACTATATAAGCATATCACACTTCTTTTTTAAGTTGTAGTTATTTTATTGATTTCATTTTATATTCTTTATTTTGATGTGACAATGTACTTCTACATTGAATCAAATAAATACCTTTATTTGAATCAATTTCTTAAAAGGAACTTCTTCCTTTCATCATTTCACTTTTTGAATAAATGCATTACATAAATGAATGCTGAACAAATTGAATCAATTGCATATAAAATAATTTTTAAATATTTAGATTTTTAGATATAATACAAAGTTATTTGACCAATATTTTTATTTTTAGAGCTTTTCATCTAAGCAATATTTGGTTAAATGGAAATCCTTTATAAGTATTTATATAAATTTTCACTGATTTGAGTGAGATATTTTCACATGAGCAAAATTTTACCAATATATTATTTATTGTTGGTATATAACATAAAATATAAAAAAAGTCTCCTTATCTACCGCTCCGATGTACAATACTAAATAACATATATTGACGAGAACTTTTCAGCTAAGTATATCTTTAGAACTAGTATTCGCAAATTGAATGTCACAATTGAATGGAAATATAGAGGTAAATCAATTTATTAAATTTTCGAGATATTTACCTTTAGCTTACCATTTTGAAGACCGGGTATGTCAGGATTGGATACATTAAAGTGTAAATTAGGTGGAAGCACTCCAGTCTCCATATTGGCAATGATTTTAGCTAACGCACATACTCCTGAACATGGCTCGGGATGACCCATATTTGTCTTCACTGAACCTATTAGGAGGGGCTCCTTCCTTTGGGAGCAAAATACATCTGCTATTGAGTTTACTTCAGCTATGTCGCCAATCTAGACAAAAAGTACATGAATAATGAAAAGAAGTGTAAGACAAACTTATCACTATAAGAGCAAGGAATTGTAAACTTGAGACTCTGCATTGGGCCATGACACACTTGAAAAATATAATTATTTCTCAAAAAGAATGAAATGACTGGCCCCCCCAAGGATTCAGTCTTGGAAGGGATGGAAAATGTTTTCCTTTAGATGTCCTAGTGATTAATAATCCAACAGTTATTTTATTAGGTTTAACATGAAGACAATAGACAGTTGGAAGTAAATACGTTACAGATAAATCCAGCACCTAAAATTTATTGCAATCATTAAATATTAAAAAAATATAAATTAATTTAAGGTGCTTTTTATTTCGTCTGTCCGTGTGCCTGTCATTATGTTACAGCTTATCTTTCAGTTTAAGACTGGCTGTAACCAATTTTGCAGGAATATGTAAAAACAGAAGTTATTCATTTTTTATTTTTTATTCAAGTTTCTCCCCATGCATCTACTTGGGACTAAATTGTTTTTTTCATGAACTCCACTAAGGGTATCTCATTGAAGGGGTCTTTCAGAATCCAATCTAAAATACCAATTAATATTATTTAATATAGTGTATTCGTCGCAAGTTATGAGTCTCCAAAGCATTTCACAAGGATTCTTCCCGCCTCTAATTTCTAACCATGAATGTTAAATTGTAAGTAATTCAAAATCAAGTTATTTCAGTCAACTTGCTTTAGAAAATTAAATAGTCGGAGGCAAATGAGTTGTTTGTCTCACACCTATGAAATATGTAACAGACGGTGTATTAAAATGGACAAAATAATGCTAAAGCTTATAAATAATTTCCTAGAAATGTATGTATCCTTAAATTTTTAGTTTTTGTTTATACTTAAGTGACTATATAACCTATACCATTAAATGTTTAAATGTTTACTTGTAAGTATGGTCCATCCTAAGTTTGAATGGAACTCTTGTAATGCAAGCTCCACTCACACATTGTAACACTGTATTCAAATAATTGCATTCTACCTAATATACTAAAATATAATTTTCAGAATTTTAGCTCCATCTTATCCATTATGCTATTGTTATTTAATTTCACTACTCTGTATGAACATTCTTTATTTATACACAACACACAAATCATAAAGTGTCTGATTATTTGACCACAGTAAAGGGAATTTAATAAAAAACTTAAATTTTTTTTGAGTTTCGTAATTATACATGACGGTTTTTTATTCGTTTTACACCTAGAACAAAAGTTGATGTCCGTCATAATTAGAGCCCATTCACAGTGTTAAAATGATTTTGTAAGATAATGTATTTTTTTTCATAATTTTACAGTATATTTACCATGAAGATTATCCATTAGCAACATTAAAACAATTATCAGACACAATCCACAATGACAAAATTGTATCCAAAACAAAAAATAATAGAATTGTATAAATGCAGTTTTACTTATTTAATCAAGAAACCCACCTTGAAATGTTCTGTATAATGTTATTTGGCTCGCCTCAGTGATAACACGCGTACTGAGTGATAACACGCGTACTGTATGTGATCTTAATAGTTTTTTTGCAAATAAAATTTAATTGGTTTTTTCATAATTGTAGCACTGCAAATTGTATTTATGACAGACGTCAACTTTAGTGTAAAACGAATAAAAACTAACCATGTACATAAGACTTGGAAAAATTCACTCTAAGTTTTTAGTCTTGTTAGAAATTATTTTATATTTGATTCATAAAATATAAAGTAATGTTGCTTACTAGCACTTGCTTAAATTATATCTTAATTTCTTTTTCACTATTCAAATATAGTTGGACTATTAACAAAACTCGTGCCTTTTTATTTATGTCAATCAATAACTTTTTAAATATTTCGAAATTTAAAAAAAGAAATGTAGATTGTAGTCAGGTTATATATAACTTGAGAGAAGATTTTCGCATGAATGCTCCCTACATTTATGCTTGGACTCTTTCTATAATATGGGAATAGCTTTATACAAAAAATAAATAATATTCTATTATTACAATTCTTTCAATCGCACATTTTTGGATTGCATTATAAAGGAGCTCATTATATAAGTACTGTCTATGATCGCAAATTGACAAAAGAATAACTTATTGCACCTATATAGAATAACTTATTGCCCTAGAATAACTTATTGCCCTAAATAAAAGTAGCATACTGACATATTTAATGCAGTATAATAAGTTAATTTGTAGTAATCATATGACAATTAAATTCTTCCTAAATAGCCAACACGAGGGCAATTTGAGCTATGTTTTGTGAAAGACTTATAAAATATTCATTTGTTTAAATATGAAGATGCAGTTGCTTAATTAGTGGTATTTTTCAAGTGATTGCAGACTCCTTGATAGTATGAATAATAAAGTCTGTTCTCTGCTCATTCTAACTGGTTTACTTCATGGGAAACAATAAATTGCTGTAACAGTAGTAACAGTAGTGCATATGATGATACAATTAATGTAATTGTAGTAACAGTAGTGCATATGATGATACAAATAAAACGTAATACCTTTGTTCCGGTTCCATGTGCCTCTACATACGATACAGTATTAGGATCAATGCCAACATCTTTGTACAGCTTTAAAGCCAACTCTTTTTGTCTTTCAGCTGAAGGAACTGTGATACCTTGTTCCTTAGCGCCATCGGTATTTGTCGTAACGCTAATCACACTTGCGTACATTCTAAGTGCTACTGACTTTTTTTGCAAGAACAATATGACTGCACCTTCTGATCTTACGTATCCATCTGCATTGGCATCAAAAGTCTTGCATTTACCTTGAAAAATTAAAAAACGTACAAATGTTTCAATTCATAGCCAGAAAAGATAAATACAGACATACATTATGTGTGCATATTTAAGTAAATTATCACATAATTTACACAAGAGATAAAATAAATAGGTTCAATGACAGTACATCAAAAACTCATCTTCATATTATTATTTTACACACTCGTAGATTGCTCCTGGTTTGTAGAGCTTCTAGTTTTATGAATTGCATTTAAATAAAGCCCCTTCAAAATTAATTTTAAGTCACCTCCATTGTATTCTGTAATTTTTTTTCATGTAGGCAGATGTATTTAGAGCTATATACCCAAAGGACATGGTTGTGGCAATACTGTTTGTCTGTCTGCCATCTGTTAAGCTTACATGCAAAGGCTTTTAATTGCTGGAAATTTGAAATTTATGCAGAAAAAGACCTATAACTTAAAACTATAGCTGTGCCTATGGTTTAAAGTTATATTTTGAAGGCCTTTCCTGCACCTTTAAAGAGGCAGGAGAGGAAAAAATTTCTCCATAGATATGTGGGATATCATTAAAAATAGATCGTTGTATAAAGCATGATATACATTTTAGATTTTTTTCTTCACTGAAAAACAACAACAAACTGAAAAATTTCTTTAAAGATATTAGCAATATTAGCTCTGTCTACATGTCGGCAACAAGTGTTAGATCCCGATGTTGCTTATAAAATTGACGTTATTCACTACATTTAAACATTTTAAAAGTTGGTGTACAGTGACAGCAGGTTTTTAAGTTGTCAACCTGATAAATATATGTATGTAAAAATATGTATGTATATATATATATATATATATATATATATATATATATATGTATACATATATATATATATATATATATACATATATATATCTATATGCATATATAATATAAATACATTTACATATATATGCAGTGTCAAATCGTGCCCCACACACCCAGCGCGTGTGCATATAATCACGGGTATTAATTACTTAATTACATTTTAAGGGCTGGCGACGAAACTTTCAGGTATTATTAATAAGTAAAAAAAACTAACAACGACTATTGTTATGTTATTCGTAGTGTCATTTATCATAAAACAAATAATTAATTAATCGCTTAGTAGACAGAGAAAACAGGTTTGATATGTGTGTAAAATTTTAAATAATTTGTCTAATAAAAACATCTGGAAACGGATGAAATTATAGACGTCATTTGTTGAGATTTTTTTGTCTAAAACTGAAAAAAATGTTTTTTCATGAAATTATTATATTGTCGTCGGTTCTTGATACCTGTGCAAAATTTTGAATCATTTTTACATCTGGAAGCTAGTAATAATTCGATCAAAAAATTCCATAATTTATTAATCTTTAAATTGTCAATGGTTATTGACATGATGTGCAAAATTTTGAACAATTCAGACTTCTGAAAGTGGGTGAAAATTTAATTAAACCATTCCATCATTTTTTTTCTCTCTTTTAAGGTTAAAATTTTTTTTAATTTTATGAAATTATCTTATTGTCATCAGAACTAAATACAACTGCGAAGTTTCACGATAATACAAAAATTAAAGTTCATAAAATTTAGTTTCGTAGAATCCATTACATAGTCGTAGATTCCATTACTTGCACATCGACCTAATAAAAGGGTGTTAAAAAAATGAAAAGCGGCAACTTAAAAGTAAAAATTCTTTTATCTATGATGGGACTACTATACATATGCTTCAACAGTCCCTACGTGACCATAGACACACTGCGAAAGAGGAAAACACAATATTAATGAAAACCTACCCTCGTGATATTTTATATTAAAATTCTGAATTGTTTTTAGACCCTGGCCACAGAGGAATGTGAAATGATCATCAGATTTTGTGCAAATCACAATAAAAAAGGTGGACAGATTGGTTTGAGAAACAACCTCATCTATCATAACAAGGCGGGCAGGTGATTTTACTTTTTGAAAGCAGTCTGAAACTATAACAAGACATTTGAGAAAGTACTGCCCAAAAACTAGCATTTAAGAAATTCACTTAGGCAAAAGAAAATTTGGAAAAAGATTGGCTCCGAGGGAAACATATTTGGAACGTGATACAGTTAGTCTATTTACAGATTTAAAATACATGGAAGTCTTTATCCTATGATTTTATTATAAAATTAGTAGATGCCATGCAATTATTATTAGTGGAGATGAGAGGAAAAATAAAAAAATATGAAATCATGGTTTACATAAAAAATAATGTATCATGGTTTACATTGTGTAGTATGTGTTTATTATTTTCCTAGTTAAAAAATGAAAGACAGCAGTTGGAAGTTGCTTCACATTTGACCTTGCTTTTTTCAGTCTTGGATCTTTAGAAATATTCCATTGGAATAATTGAGCCCTAGACGAATGTCATTACCATAATTGAATATCTGATCATCTGTTATAATATGTATGAGCAAGTAAAGATTTTCAGAGATAACTTTAGCATCATAGCTGTCTAAAGTTAGATATGTACCTCACTGACAATACTATCAACACACGCACATAAAAATTAACTCAATTGACAACATAGAACATGTGCTATTTGAAAATTTTTACCTTTTGTTCATAACTTGTATACACCGCAAATGGAACATGCGTCGTAATGAGTGAATCTATTTTTGATCGTATTGTTACTGCTTATGTCAAACAATGGTAGTAAATTACTATTCTTTATTATTCTAGTTTCAAACTAGCTAGGGTCCAATGTCCTCTACATTATATATTATGTAGCATAGATGGAGAAACGCAACTATAATTTGTCATACAAACCATCAGCCGATAACATATTTAATCGTGCCAAATTAAGTGAATTTCCAGGCTTTAGCCATAAATTAGCTCCACCAACAATGGCTGAATCACAAACACCTTTTTGCAAGTGATAGAATGCCTGGTACAGGGATTGTGCAGAACTCGAGCAGGCAGTGTCAATGACATAACTGGGTCCTTGAACATATGAATTTATGCTTATTCAATGTAAATGAGGATGTTGATTACACACATTATGTAAGAAAATGATAAGTATTTGTTTATCATTTAGTGTGCATAATGTGTGTAATCATATTATGCAAGAAAATTATATTTGTTTATAATTTAGTGTGCATAATGTGTGTAATCATATTATGCAAGAAAATTATATTTGTTTATCATTTAGTGTGCATAATGCGTGTAATCACATTAGGCAAGAAAATTATAAGTATTTGTTTATCATTTAGTGTGCATAATGTGTGTAATCAAATAAAAATAAAAGGCTTTATTTTGAAAAAATTCTGTTCGTTTTATTTGCTTTAAGTTTCTGACTATTTAATACAATGAGAGCCAAATTATTGCAACACTTTCGCCTTCTATTCCAACTACTTTCAAATTATTTCAATCAAGATTAATTAATTTCAATTGAAAAAGACTAAGTTACACAGTTACATACAAATTTCAGTATGCCGTGCATAAAATGTCATGCTATTTACCTCTAAAATCAAACAAAAAAGATATTCTATTAGCAAGATCGATCGGCAGCCTCCTATCAAAGAATAGTCATTGGTTTTCTCAGGATTACTTGTCCAGTACTCTTCAGTTTCATTGTTCGAAGCTCCCAAGAATACACCAGTATTAGACCCTGCCAAGTCTTGTGGATTTGTACCTATATTATAATTATTAGTAATATTAATTTTGCAATTAATACTTAAATTTTTTTTTTGAAACTAAAATCTCAGGTATGCAAATCACATAATTAAAGAGCAAGGTTGGAAAAACTACTTAATAATTATTTAATGCCATGTACTTGACTTTACTTATTCCTTTACATAGCATCACTTATCCTATGTATTTAGGATATATTTGACATTACTGTATTATTTGAGTGAGATAACATCTCTACAGTAAACAAATAGGTACCAGAAATAATTGTTTTATAACTATTTCTTTCGATATCAAAATTGCTTGCAGTATTTTTATAAGAATTTTGCTTTTATACATTAAGGTTTAATTTTTATAAAAAAAGTTGATTACATTGAAACCAGTGTTGTTAACATTAAAAAATAAAATCCACGGCCAAGAATACATGGGCACACTTCTCTTATTTCCAAAGCTGTAATGTAGGAATCTTAAAAGAAATCGATTGCCTACACAATAATTCGAATCTTAGATGAAGTAACCACTATTTGTTCTTCAAAATGAAATTTAATTAAAAACACAAAAAATTAACACAATAAACCTGAATCAACAATCGCCTCATAGGTTAATTCCAGCAGTATCCTCATTTGAGGGTCCATTACATTTGCTTGCTTAGCGTGGATTCTGAAAAAAATCTGAATCGAAACGATCAATTGTATCAATTTTACCACTTCTCTTTGGCATATTAAATAAACCTGAAATTAAAGCATTGAACTATATTAAACTTGTACAGAAACATATTCACCTACTAGCTCTATGAAGGTCTTTTATTTAACAGTTGTATTAATAAGAACAAATCCATTTCAATCAAATATTGTTCATTGAACATACCTAATAACCATCTTCTCTCGTCTTCAGTTATCATATCAACCCCATTTAGAAGATTGTCCCAGAACTCCTCTAGGTTGGCACTCAAAGGCAGCTTGGTAGCAATGCCAGATTTTACAATGTCACCCACTATGCAATCATTAATTTGCTCCGACATTTCAACTTTACAATATCTAAAGAGACATAATATGCCGTTATTACTTTTTAACTTGGATGCATTTTTATCTTGGATATTTCTGAATGATTAAATATAATAATATATATAATCCTTATCATGTAACAGCATGATAAAAGTTATATACATTATTATGTTTAATCATCTTGTGACCAGAAAACCAAAGTGTGTTGACCTGTGTTGTTTCTTTTAGTGAGCCTAAAATGACCATGATTGTGGAATTCACAGCCAGCTTATTATTATCACCATTTTTAATTATGTTGGCATTCATAGTATCATCATTATTATATATCTGGCCCATATATATTTTCTTTGTTCTCATGAGACAAGCAAGGATTTACCTAAGAAAATAAATAAAAAGAAATTGTTGGCACATATGGCACAAGAAAAATTATATTACTCCTACAATTACAAACCTGAATACTTTTTTATTTCGTATGTTTCAAAATAAATGAAGGACAACAAATAATTTTTTAATGCGCAATATAATTACTTAAGCACATAGAAATTAGAATGCACAATAAAAAATTTATTCAATTCCACAAATATCACGGTTTTTTAAATTTTTATTTTGGATTTTAAAAAATTTTCATTGAATTATTAATATTAACCTTTTCGAAACTGGTCAACAAAAAGAAAATATGATATTCATATACAAACGGATATACAAAGAAATACAACATTTTTATAATTTTCAATAAGTGTAGCAGTGAGACTGTGTTCTAAACTCCTCAAAATTATTCTATTGATTCTATAATTCTTTAGCAAATTTTAAATATTCCTAGGTTATTAAGTCAATGGAATCCACTTACTCATTTAAACCTATAAGCAAAATAATTATATATAATGGAGGTAGACACTATAGTTTTATTTCAATTTGAAATTAACTTATGCTGCAACTTTGTCCACCTTAATTATTTAAATTAAAAAAATAATTATAATGAATGAAAATAATTATAATAAATTAATTTTAATTTAAATCATTTTGTAATTCAGTTAAGTTCCTGTTCTCAATAAACTCTGAAGAATTATATTACCTTAACACAATAAACTTATGTTTTTTCATAAACAATATTTAAAATTGAGATCTGCATCCTGTTTTTAGGGTTTCTTAACTTAAAAAAAAGACAGCCCTTATAAGATCACTCATGTGTCCGTCTGTCTGCCTGTCTGTGACAAATGTTTTTGTCATAATCCCTTTATTCCATAAATTTCAAATTTTGCACAAGGACAAAACGTGATAATTTGTTTACATCACAATAGTCAAAAATAAAAAAATGTCATATGGCAATTATAGACAGTTTAATAACAAATACAATTCTCTAATTTTGATGGCATATCAATTGGAAGAGCAAGTTAAAAGGATTCTACAATTATTTCTTTCAGAATTTTGTAGAAATTGGTTATAAAGATATTGCTGGAAATGTATCACAAACTTTTAAAATCAACATTTTCAAGAAATATTGTTACTTAAATTTAACCAATTGGAATACTATAGCAATGCTTCCAAAAAGAAAATCTTGACATCTTTATGCCTATGAAAGATATCCTATGCAATTTATTTATATGGTGAAAATTACTATTTAATATCTATAAGCAGTTTAATTGAAGTACTAAATAACTTTTAATTTTTATATACACCTAAATACACACGGAACTTTTCATAATGCCAATTATCCTCATACATAACAGATATTTTATTATTAAATCTAATAAAACTAACGCATTATTCAAATTTTAATATCTTGCTCTCGTAATAGGCCTTGAAAATTAAAATTGAAAATTCTCTCATTATCAATTTAGTAGTTTTTTTATATTGCTGTGTTATCAAAGTCTGTAAATGTCAATGCAGAAAGCTATTTACGAAAACAAGTGATGAGTGATGACTGAAACTTAAATAATTTGGTATGTTTTATACATATATTAACAAACAATACAAATTTAATATTTCTAAATAATTGAATAAAATTAATAGAGATTATTTTAAATCATTAGATATTTTTTTATTTCAAATAATTTAGTTTTAAATTAGCACACACTTTCAAACTCATGTCTCTGTCACTGTCAAATTACATGAATTTCTGCCTCACTCCCCGTATTCACCTGACCTGGCTTTCAGAAATTTCTTCTTGTTCCCAAACATGAAGAAATGGCTTGGAGAAAAAAATTTTACTCAAGTGGAAAGATTTTATTGTGGAGAACTTACCAACTCTTATTTTTGAAGGGGTAAAAAGAAATTACGGGGCCATTGGGTATACTTGTGTCACCATTGTGAAAAATAATTTGTACTTTGAAAAAAAAATGTTATCTTCACAACTAACACTGGTCCTTAATGAACCAATTAAACTGTATAAATGATTTAAAAAACAGAAAGAAATCACCAATAAAGATAAATAAAGTCACACAGTAAATTAGTTGCATGGCACAAGATGAATGTAAAATCATTTTTGTTTCCATAGAGATATTGTATTTTACATTTTACATTGTCGAAATTATTTATCCAATTGTTTCTTTGCTTAAGACTTTTATTTCAGATCAAAAAATTATTTTTAATATTATTAAAAAGGGCACTTATTATTACATAAATCCAAAAAAACCTATTTAGTGGGATACCTAACAAATAGCCACAGTCAATAACGTCACCAAAATCCAACCCTCAAAAATTCAATGGTAACTGTGCTATTTATTATGTTGTTTCGATTTCTTATTAGTTTTCTTCACATCAGACCCACAATAATCTTTTGATATAATATGGCTTATCCAAATTGGGTATTTGACTAATTTTTTTTTATTTCATTAATCATAATTTCAAGGTACAAATAATAATCTTAAAAATAGTATAATCGTAATAATAATAGTAATAATCTTAAAAATTTACTGAGTTATAAAAGTTTAAATTTAAGCTTTAGAGAAGGACGGCAATACTGTGTTGTGAGGTCTTGTTTAATATTGCACATTATATTCTATGAGAGGAAAAGAGACAGGGATATACCCAACTCTATCCGTATCTTCAAATTTAGAAGCCTACAACTGACTTATTTTCAATCAATTTTTGAATTTTTTTCAAGACTGGTTTTTTATTAACTTGTATTTCACAATATCGTACGAAAAATATCAAACTTTAGAATGAGTCAACTACCATGTTGAGTAGACTGATCAAAAGTTATATGAGTTGTTTGTTATTTTGAAAGCCTTATGCAAGTCAGGAAGTTTGGCATGTTTCACAATGTTGATAGTTAGATATTCTAAGGTACTATATGATACATCAAAGAGCACCAACAAAAGTAATGATTGAACATCAGTGACTTAGTTCAGTCATCAATTTTTAGTTAACCTCAATAATTACACTCAGAATGTTTTTTTTTTATTTCCATATGTCAATATATACAACAAACATAAAAAAACATGAAGTAAGTTTCATTGTTTTACCACTACTTTTATTATGGTATTGGATTCCATAGTGGTGGGCGAATTCTCCTTATCATAAATATCTGACATAAAATTACTTTAGTTTATGGAAATTCACATCACAATGTTATAAATTAGTTTTGTCACAATGTTATAAGTTAGTTTTGTATCAAGATATAAATGTATTGTTGTTATTAATTAATTATACAATTTATTGAAAATAATTTCAATGCTATTCAAAACTAGCAACATTGGCGAATGCCTTTTTTGGGTGAAGAATTTAATTAAATGGAGAAGTCATTTAATAATAATTGAACTAATTCTATACAAAAATATGTTAGCGAAACAATAACAAAGAAACAAAGAAAAGACAAAGAAAGCATTGTATTTCCAACCGTACTGGTTTGTTGTTAAAGTCCATTTTCCTGTGATATTACATAAAAGAGAATTTGCAGACGTAATATTTTTGTTTAAGATTTTACCATTGAGCCGTGAAATGTAATTTACATTAAACCCAAACATATAACCACCTTCTATGAAAAGTCCTTCTTTGGCCATGTTGCAATATATTAAAATCATCTATATCCTGATAGCAGCAACTTGTTCGCTGTAAATATTTTCAAAGACCATCTGAGAAAATCCTTCCTTTCTTAATTCCTTTCTCCTACCCTTCCTTAATTTAATTTTGCTTCCCTTTCATTAAGTATGCTATGTCAAGATTTGTAATTAATGATCTTTTTTAACTTCACATTTAATTGTTTATTTTTTACAATATTTTTTAGCTTATCTTTAAAAAGTATTTTGTAATAGGGTTGGTATATGAATATATTTTACAGTCTTCCATATTATTAAATTCTCATATTTAATCATTGATGGTGAGTGAAAGAGATTACTCATGTGGCAATAAATACACTAAATATATGTATCTGTTACTTTACGTTTATATTAAAGTTCATAATTAATCTATAAAATAAATAAAGGTAATTTTGATCACCAACACATAAAGAATTATGTTGGAATCCCATTTACCGATCCCATTAATATTATGAAGTAGGTGTATATGTAGATAATATGTTTAACTTCACACTTAAGCCACATGATCATTATATATTTTGACAGCTGATTAATTGATAGGCTTGTTTGTGAAAAGGTTCAATTGATTCTACCAAATTATCCAATGTGTATTGAGAATATTTATTGACAGGAAGTCCGTTCCAAAACTAGATTGCAAAATTTCCACTTGATAATTTTGATGCTGAATATGCACCACATTCTGGAAGGCCAGTTGAAGCTGATGAAGACACAATAAAGGCATTGTTTGATGCAAACAGGTGGATAATAACTTGTGAGATTATTGAGAGATTAAATTTATCAAATATGACAATTTATGATCATTTGAAATGCCTAGATTTAATCTCAAAGCTTCACATATTGTTGCCTCAAGTTCTTACTGAAAGAAATTTGTGCTGTCGCGTTGATGTCTGTGATTTGTTTTTCAAATGCCGTGAAAATTATCCATTTTTGAAGCGCATCATCATTGGGGTCGAGGAATAAGTTGACTATAACAATGTTAAATGCAAGAGATCATGGAGTAAAAAAAATGAACCGGCTCAACGCATTTGGAAAGCCCATATTCATGAAAAAAAGGGGATACTGTGTGTTGGGTGTATTTCAAGGGAATCTTTTTTTTTAAGTTTCTACCAGACTACACAATGATCAATTATAAAATGTACTGTCACCAGCTGGACAAATTGAATAATTCACTTAAACAGTAAAGACCAGAATTTATCAGTAGAAAAGGTGTAATGTTCCACTAAGGTAATGGGAGACCTTGTACAAGTTTGATAACTCACCAAATGCTTTTACTGCTTCGATGGGATGTACTGTCACACCTACCAGATTCTCCAGATCTGGCAATTTCTGATTATTACTTGTTCCAGTCTCTACAAAAAATTTTAGACAGTAAAACCTTCACTTTAAATGAGGAGTTTAAAAATCACTTGGATCAGTTTTTTGGCAGAAAATAATATTATGATTCCACAATCACGCATGGCAATTATAAACAGTTAAATAACAAATACCATTTCCTAATTTTGATTCTACATCATGCCACTGCCAGAAAGATGGCAAAAGGTATTGGACCAGAATGCAACATATATAATTCAACGATATATAACAAAAATAAAATATTTATTCCCTATAAGAAAATCGTCTTTCATTTCACAAAAAACGAAATGACTTTCCAAACAACCTAACAGAATCGCTTGAGAGGGTCCAAAATCAAGTCCACTTAAAATATTAACAAGTGGAAACAAGTCGCTGATATTTTGTGTGAATTTTTGATAGACTTTTAAATACAATATATTTCTTTCATTAAGGTACATTGCAATATTGTCTTAAGGATGCTGCATAAAGAGAATAATCGGGAGTTATATATTATACTCTTCTAATAAATATATGTTAATCACATTTTGACCAAAACATCAGAATCAATTGAGGCTCTGTGTGATACAGTTCAAGTTGCTCACAACAAAATAAGAAAATCAAGTTTTTTTACTATACAGTTTGCATCACAGAGATTTGAGAACTTTAGAGCTGAAATTTTAAGCTAGAAAAATTCTTTACTGGCTAAAATAAGAATGCAGAAAGGTTTACAGTTGTATTTCTCAGTGCAATGAGTTGAGAGAACATTGAAAAGTATGTACTAATCTACAAATAAACACCTTACAGAATATATCAAATTCCAATCGAACTATACAATGGACAATAAAAACTATATTTTTTTACAGCGGGTCATAGACTATAGTTGAATATTGTATTAAATGCACTTCACTTAGAAATACAATTGTATACCTTTCTGCATTCTTATTTTAAAGTGCATATTAATCGGATTTTCGAAGGGTCACCCTGTGCCCTTGACGACGAAATAAAGCAGTCTTAAATCAATAATAAAGTTGCATCTAGTAATTGTATATATATATATATATATATATACATATATATATATGTACATATATACATATATATATATATATATATGTGTGTGTGTGTATATGTATATAATATATGTATAACGCGGAAACCAAAAATTTTGAAAACTATTTTTTAAACTTGGAGGGTAAATAAAATACACCAAAATAAAATATAAATACATGCAAATTATAATATTAAAAAATATTAAATTATTTTCAACCACATACTTACATTCAGTAAAATACAAAACGATCTATTCAACAAGTTTTAAATATAGTAAGTCACTATAATATCTGAATGACCAAATTAAAAAATATTCGCGACAATGAATGCGTGGATTCAATCCCAGTGAAATGATTTAATGCGAACTATAAAAACACATTTTATATGAAAGCGAAGGCGCTTTAATCGGTTTGTGACGCGTGTGTATTTTATGTATTACATGCAAATAAACATAATATATGCAAACTGACTTACGGACAGTATAAGTCCGTTATTCATAATGCTGACGGAAATTGTATTTTACTTTGCTAATCACTAATTGTATATTCTTCAAAATTAAAGTTATATTTGATATCTCAACCAAATTTTTGCAACTAGACTCAAATAATTAGAAAGTACACTTTAACATAGTGTGATGATTAAAGTCGGCAATATAATTTTTTTACATTTGAAAATAAATATTGAAACTATATAATTTTATTGAAATGTGATATAAGGTACTCTGCAGATGATACTATGATGGTTGTATGAAATCTAAAATTCCTCTTGGATACTCATTGAGGATAATGCATTTCTGAAACGTTTTCTCCCTAATACAAACCATACAATTATCACTAGCATCTATATCAATGTAATCATACGACAATATATTTCTGTCAAAGTAAATTTAAAATCTATACTAAATACTATAATAAATCTATAAAATTGGCTTGCCCGTACATTGAAGACATATCCGAAAAAAATGGGGTGCATGATAAAGATAACAGAACACAAAAACATTGTTTTCGGAATTTTTATCTATTTGTTTGAATATGAGTCAATTGACTCAATTCAACTGGGTTTTTTGAAAAAAAAAACAGACATCGACTTGAAGTAACATTATTTTTTATTTCATTACAATCCATTTGCTAAAAAGTTTCTTCTGCTTTAATACGACAACACAAAGAAGTGCACAGCACATAATATTTGTATGTATTTGTTATAAGTTTAATTTGTTTCCTTAATTTGTTTAAAATTCATTAGCAACCTGTAAAAATTTGATTGTCCATGTATACAATAAAACAATAGAAATGGCATGTATATTTTAGGGTTTTAATATAAATTGTTTAAAGGAAAGTAATAGAACACGAAAATATTGTTTTTGGAGTGTTTGTCCTATTTATTTGTTTGCACATCACGTAAAAATAGCTAAAAGGATAACAATAAAGTTTTTATTGCTAGATTCTGTTTGGCCAGAAATAACATATAGGCCATATTGTTTCACAATTGGTCAACTTAAAAGATATGACAATTTGATGTTTCGATACAAAGTGTACTTATTTAAGATGTGTATTTTTACGAGTATTATAATAGAGTGCATTAGTTATACTTATAGTTACTAATATTTTGTAGAGTTCTATATGCAAATGATCATCTAGTATCCTTAATAAAACAAGGTATCTTGTGCTTAATTAGACACACAAAAAGAAGCCATTATAGTTATGCCTTTATATGTTATTACTTTTCTCCCTTATTATCTATACATTTCCTTCTCTATTATTTATATATTATATTGAAGACATTTTAAAAAGAATTATCGAGAATGTTAATTGGATCGACAAAAGCCAAAATTCCAAAAGCAATCAATTAGTAAATGTATTTTGAAAGCAAATGAGCATAATTACAGACTGTGTTCTAATTAATGTCGCCAGATTCAGTTTGCTAAAAATTGGAATGATGGCTAAAAAATCAATATGAAATATTAAAAAGCGAGATGAGAAAAAAAAAATTCATTACTGCTGCCATCGCTCTTAAAGTCATGCATGCAATTGAACTGAGATACATTGTGCAGTTTAATAGGTGCTAAATTTTGAATTACTCGTAAGATTGAAAAATCGGGAGATTTGTCATCATGCATAAGACTTACATTGTTTAAGTCACGACACCACTAAAAATCTATGCAACCTGAGAAAATCACAAACAGGGGTAATAATATTTATGATGTTCATCTTAATATCACCTAATTGCTTAGGTACCCAGGGGACTGGAGAGAAAAAAATTCTAAAAAATCAAACAAAAGGTACGGAAAAATGTCGACCTAATTTTGGCTATCATCATACACAGTTTGAGGTTATAAGATAAAATTTAATATCATTTTAAGGCACTCTTCTCGTTATCATATAAATAAAACCACAATCTTGATACTTAATACTATTTCATTAATAGATTACTAAATAATTATAACAATGACATCTGCTTCTTTCATAAGCGCCCTTAATAATTACGTTAAATTAAAATATATATTAAATTTATGTATGTATGTATATATATATATGTATATATATATATATATATATATATATAACAAATAAAGTACATAGTTTAATGCTTTTGATGTTCTGGGTATTAATGTTTTACGACCGCGGCATACTATCATATATAATCAAATATTGCGGATATTAAATGTAAATTACACACAATACACAAAAAGTGTTTGACTTTATGAAGTCTTGCTTTATTAAAAAAATATATAATTTATTGGGCTATGAAAATATAAAAAAATAATTGATAATCTTAGGCAGTATAAACACAAACAACCGTAACAGTTCACGAAGTGTGTAATTATTTAAAAAAAATTAATTAAAAAAACTGAAATGAGCTGAGAATTTAACAAAAAATCTGTTGTGGGATCGTTGGTAGTCTGTACATATTTGTGTGTCTTACATTTTTTAGAATATGTCAATGTAGCAGTATTTATTTTATATTTTGCCATACAGCTCATCTCTTGCTCCTGCTCTAATCGAAAATTTATTATTACGCATTATCCGCACAAAGTAAACTTAACGTAAGATTTGAATTAAACATGTGATGTAAATGGTAGCTTTAAAATAAAATAAATTTTGTTAAACACAAATTGCGGTGCCAATAGCTATCCCAGAGAAGCCTTCATAAAACCTTAAATTAATATAAACCTGTTATGTAGAATAACAGGTTTATACTAAACTTAAATTAAAATAAACCTGTTATGTGAGTAGCTTCAGTGTATCAATCAGTCGCAATCAACCTGGTATTTCTTTTCGATAGTTACAGTCAGTTTTATTTAGTTAGCTTCAGTCAACCAACCTCATTCAATCAATCAACCTTCGTCAATCAGTATTAATCAATCAGCCCCAGTCGGTCAGTCTCAGACAGTTTGCCTCAGTCAGTCAGCTTCCTATCAGTCAAACTTAGTCAGTCAGACTTAGTCTTAGTTAGTTACTCACAACCAGCCTCAGTCAGTCAGTCTTAGAACTTCAACCAATCGGACTTAGTAAATCAGTTTCGGACGAGTTAGTTTCAGTCAACCATACTTAGTAAGTCAGCCTTGACAAGTCAGCCACAGTCAATTAGCCTCAGCCAGACTGCCTCAGTTAGTTAGATTTGGCCCTTTAGTCTCAATCAATCAGACTTAGTCACATATAAGTCAGCTTCCGTTAGTCAGTCTTAGTCAGTCACAAAGGCATTTTAAAAGATCTCTCCAATGTCACCTCCAAAGAGACAAAATAATACGGAGACAATTCATATAACTCTGGCAAACGTAGTCCTGGGTGACAATTTCAAGATTGATTTAGAATTTTGAAATGATTAGATTGGTTATAAATCAAGAACTTCGTGTTTGCATTTGTCTCATCCAGACAATCGAGAATATCGATGTAGGGAATAAAAATGCACTATAATCTAACCCTATTTTATCAATATGAATTTTTATAACATGTGTTTTCAAAGTAATAGTGCGATTCATCATACAGTGTAAGAAATATTTTATTACAGTGACGATTACCAAGACACAGCGTTTCACAAAATAACATCATCAGTTAACCAGCAGTGGACTTTTTTATAGGCTTTTGTGAAATCTCAGACATATACCAGCAAGTTGTAAGCAATTGCAAATGGCATGGTCGAAATCTGACGTATGCTTTTTAAGATTTGCATCTCTATGTAAAAATCATCAATAGTTCGAATGATGTTTGCGATGATAAATGTGAAGAACAGAAATGCGTAAATAAAGTTCCGTGAAAGTTTTCACCTAAAGACAACAAGAAATACACCTAGTTTAATTATAAATGGTTAGCTTTATTTAAAAACTCCGTGCTACTCATAAAAATGTTGATATATTTTTATTATTCAGCAACTTAAAGAAGTTTTTATAAAATCCCACTACTGAAAAATGAAAAAAATAAAATTTACTATTCACAAATTTACTAATACACCTACCGTTTTTGTTGTGTGATATATTTATAAGCATTACCTTGATTGTAATTAAAAATCCGACATTATAATTGAAATAAAAATATATATTTCAACATTTGTTTGCTGTTTCAATACCAGTTTTATTTATTTTGTATTATTAAAATTTATCCACTGACCAGGCCTGCTAACTAGAATAGCTGTATACAATGAAATTATTTTTGACATGCAACTTTATCAAGGTTGCAATAACTCGTAACTACTAATCAGTGTTTACTATACTTTTGCCTTTTTACATGCGCTTTGGTTGATCTAATTAATTTCTGCCTGTCAATTAAAAACATGCCTTAAAAATATAACCACTAAATGTGATATTTTTATGTGAATAATAATTTAAATGCAAAAAAATGGATGAATTCCAACTTCAACAAGCAGAAAAACATGTAAAATATTTTGACATTAGGAAGCCTATAAGCCGAATAGCATGCTTGGTATATCCATTGTGCCAAAGGTTTATACCATCAGTTCTCCCATACAAAATATAATATTGCATATTCTTCATTGGAAAAGGTAGTCATTTTCAAAATCAGCGAAATCAAAATGAGAAGGAGTGCAAAGCTAGGGCTGGGGCTACACTTGGCACAGTTAATTACTGCAAACTCAATATGAAAGTCGCAACAGACACTAGTCCTTTGGTCTGCTCCTTTGACCGATGTTGGCGGGAACGGTGGCGTTTGTTCGGCACATAGCGGCCATTGTTCGGCGTTTTGTTGTGTCTAATTCTAAGAATGCGTGTTGAAGATATTGCCTGAGTGATACTTTAAAATAAGCAATAACCATGCATAGTCTTAAAATTGAAAATAGCTACTACAGAAATAGAACGGCCCATGCCTGTGTTAGAAATAGCGGTTCTTATTTTTAACAGGAAAAACAATTGTTTTACCAAAAATATTGTTTTATTTGTTTATTTGAAAATAAAAATGTATGTTCCTCAATTTGTTTTATGTACCCTAATTTGTAAGAATTGCTAAGATTTCCACATGGTTGCGGAAGGGCTGCCATTATTCCGCACAACGGTCATTGTTAGGCGTTTAGTTTATGCATTCCAATTCTATGAATTGACGAGTTTCGAGGCTTGGACGACTAATGCTATTATATTTATTTTTTTAAATGTCACAATTAAAACAGTTTTCTTAAATTATTGGGAATCAACTATCAAATTTAAAAAGAATACCTTAAAATAGCAATAATAAAAAATAATATGGCTTCGTCAAAGAATTTTAAATGTCTTAAGCTATCAGTCCCTTACTTTGAACAACACAATGTATATATATATATATTTATATATATATATATATTTGTATATATATATAATCGGTTCTTAATGATCACTGAAATCTTTTGCAAAATTTTCTTAACGAGGAAAAAATAGTTTTCTAAATAGTTTCGTTTTCCATTTATTCTTTACAGAATTAATTCTTTGAATTTACGCTGTATAGTGGTGCTTTATGTATAATTTTAAGTAAATAAAATAACGCATATCTATTTATACATCCTGTGTTATTATTATATGATTATTATTTTCAGTAATGCAGTAATATTGCAGAAAAATTGCAATAAAACGTATGCATTTCATTAATTATACAAATTTTACAAAGATACAAGTGTTTCTGTTTGTTTTTAAGACTTGAAACAAAAACGCCTGGTTCGTTTGATATAAAACTTTTAACAACGTATAGCTTATAGTGTTGGGATGGGCTTAGGGTATATAATGCCTTTTTAGAATGTATGAGACCTAAACACTATTTAAGTGAAGGAATTTACAATGCACCGAATGCACTTTTTGAGTAGAATTTTAAACCGTTATTAAAATAATGTATGAATATATTACAGGCAACATAACAATCCACAAATATATATGTATATATATATATATATATATATATATATTTGTATATATATATATATATATATATATATATATATACATGTGCTATCTTAATATAAGACTTTCTATGGGATTACACCAAAAACACTCTTCGAAAAATACTCATGTACATACGTACATGAGCATTTTATGCAAATACTTGCATCAAAACTTGGTGAAGTTAATAGTCTGGAGTATTATTTTAACAGTGAAAGAAAGATCACAAGGAAAGACTGATGCTAAGTTTTTAAAAAGAAGCATGTTGATATCAATCTCAGAGCTTTGAACGCTACGTAGCAGAGTAACGGCATTAAAACTTAACAAAGTCCACTTGTTTTTCCAACATCACGAGAGCATTCAAAACTCAATTTACAACTGATTGCATGTTAATGAAATTGGCGTCGGCATATTCACCCGCAGAATTATCTAGTATGTTGTAAAACAATTAGATAATTAATTTCTTGTCTAGATTGCCTGCAAAACAATTAAAGAGTTAAAACAATTAAACAACTAAAGGAGAAATAAAAACAAATTAAGAAAATCAAAAAAGATAAACCATAATTATACCGCATAAAAAGAGTAACAAAAAGTAACCGTGAAAGCGTCTTCTTAATAATGAGAAAAGGAGCCAGAAATATGAAGAGTTTTGAAGATACTAAAAATGTTATTAAATATTATCGCAAAATTTTGTACAGAAACATATGAGTCTTCACCAAAGGAAGGCTGGATCAAGTGTTAACATATGTAACGACTGGGTCGATGAAAAATGTAAGATTGGCCAGTCTAGTATAATAATAACTGACCTAGCAAAATGTGTATTTACAAGGTCCAAAATTTTGATGTCTTTCCTTCTTATGTATTGTATGATTATTTCTAGAATAAATTTGTTAGCAAATGATAAAAGTGATAAAATGTTAATAGGTAGCTAAATTTTATATGTTAATAATTTATTAATAAAGGAAATTTAATTTATTAATTTATTAATAAAGATAATTTATTAAAAATGAAATGATTTAGATTGCCTTCCCCAGTCCAATAATAGCAGTTTGTAACCTCTCTGACAGGTGGCTAAGCCAAATAGTAAAAGTAGAACAATGTTTCAAACGTAATACCATCGAGATTTTTCTTCATAAAAAAATGTATTGTGGGAATTAAGGTTTTGAGGGAATAGTAGATTGGACCTGGAAGTACATGTACACATTCTTGACCTGGGAACATATCTCCCTCGCTTTCTGCAATTCAGGGATCATCCAGAAAGGAGTGTATGGAAGAAGTTTTTGAAACAATTAGGAGAGAAATATGGATTCCCGTTCATGAAGGCGAATGTGTTTTTGTATTAACTATTTTATTATATATGGTAAATAGGTAACTAGGATTCATGTAAAAACAACATCCAATCCCGATATCGTCAAATCAAGCATAAGTTGTTTGATTCGAAGTCAGGAAGCTACAGTTTAAAGAAAAAGAATTAGTGAAGAGGTACTGTAATGAACTTAAGTAGTCGAAGAATTTGAGGAGCCTGCACCAGTAAAAAGACGCACCAACATTGTCATCTTTCAGGGTCTTTGACGTGTCTGTGTATATTTGCTTCCAAGCCATCCAAAAACTAATAATTATGGAATTTAACTGCGATTTGACATTTGTAGACTTCTTACTAATTCCAAAATACAAATATGTATTTAATCTGAAAATTACCGAGCCAAATGGAAAACTAAGGAAACAGCGTGAGGAATTTTGACAAACTGAGTTTGGGACTGATTTCAATCTTTGAAGAGAATGCCAAAAATGAGACTCTCAATAAGTCTAGGGGGCAGAGTAAGTTTTGAAAGAATGCCATGGATAAAAAATTTAGTACCTCCAGTGGATAACGACCAGCTAAGTATTGTTGTTAGAGATGTAAAGGAGGACCAACACATTCTACTTGTAGAGCATTTGTGGGCCTATTTTGTGTTCCACTCACAATGATATTCTGTGCTTCAGTGTGAATGCGTGTCAATTTAATGGCATTAGTTTTGGCATGTTAATTGCATTCAGTGGTCTTGAATGCAGTTATATTAATATTAATAAATGAACCGCCCTTTAGTTAAATGTGTTTACACCACTTGCGCAATCAGTTGACCTCTTCCTTATTACCTCTTCCAGTGCTGCCCATTGCACTTTTATATCTTTGTTGGATATGCAAAATTTTACTTAACCCGTTAACCTGTTCCTGTCATTCAAAAAGGTATTTTCCTGCCATTGGTCGATTTTATAGTATGGGTAATTGATTCGTAATTTAAACTAGTTCTGTCAATCTTATTTGTGTTCATTATATATATATATATATATATATATATTTATATATATGTATATATATTTATATATATATATATATATATAATATATATATATATATATATATATATATATATATATATATTTATACGGCAAAGTGTACATTAGGTCAGTGGCGCTATGAAGTCTGGTTTATAATAACAATTATCACTTCTTTAACTAATTTGAAGGATTAGAACAGGAGACATAGAAGCAACCTTTGCATGTGTTGGAATAATTTTTAGCATCTTCGTGAAACTTGAAGCACAAAATTTTAACTTTGCTTTAATACATGCTATCGTAATTTTGGAGTAAATATTCTAGTAATAGAATATTGCAATCTAAAAGCACTTCTTTCGATATTTTTTTAAGTCTTGACAGTGTCATCGCAATTTTCTATGTCTTTTCTTCTTCGAGAAGCCGTCATGCAAATACAGGCATAATTAAAGATGCTATATATATATATATATATATATATATATATATATATTTACATATGTATATATATGTGTATACATATATACAGAAACACACCACATGTTAATAAATTATATATCATTAGAAAAATACCCTTTAAAAAATCTTCCATTAGTATAATTACGAGTCATATAATTAAAGAACAATCGTGAAATAAATGTATTTTGGGATCCCTAATTATTACTATTATGCTAATTTATAATAAAAAATTACATTCGGTACATCAAGAATATAGTTAGTTTTAAAGTTGTCAGGTAAAGTTTTAATATCTGTTATTTTATTTTAAAAACATGAAATCAATCACCCAACTACTACTGACCAATTACGTTCCTCAACAGATGGTTTCCGTAAAAAAAAGCAAACCATTTATAAAAAATGATAAGGGGTATATTAAACCTAGGAAGACAAAATAGGAGGCAATGATTAATTCTAATTCTTTTTGTTACATATAAATTTTTAAAATAGATTATTACTTTTATTGTGATGAAATTAATTTCAGGAGAATATTAGACGAAATTTCTGAAAATTGTCCTCCAATTAATGAGAAAATTGAATAGGATAATGAGGTATTTACACGTTTATGTATTTATTATTTGTATCGAAATATATCGTGTTAGTCATGAGTAGTAGGAGGCTTTCATATGAAAAATCACTATATTTGGGAGCTAAAAATAAATTTTGCATAATTGTGCTGAAGCAAAGGAAGAATGTTACTCCATCGGAACGTAGTATTTTAAAAACCATGAAGGATCATCTACCACAATGCAGTCAACTATATTTTTGGATGGATTTGAAAATTAAATCCCCTATCGAAAACTAAATATAATAATGATAATAATAAAAATATTATTCCCATATTGATAGCATCGTCTGTAATGTGTAAACTTAAAAAAATAAGCGTAAAACTTTCTAGATATTCATGAAGTTTCATCGATGACGTAACAAGCAACGTTGTGGAAAACTTAATGCTTAGGTTGCCAAGTTTGTTGGAGGGAAGTGCATTAATTTTATTCAAAGAAGTATTTATAGCGGACCCTTTGCAGGCCCAGTAATCTCTTTTGATACACAACAGCTTTGTTCCGTTGTTCGATTAGTTATTTTTGGAAAACCCGAAGGTTTTTGGAAAACCTAACAAGTTAAGTGCGCGTTGAAATCAAAAATATGTTTAATAGTTCAAAACCATGAAAGATAAAATTTCAGACTAACTATTGAAAGATGCAGATTATGGTGCCAGTTGCCAATAAGCTGATAGATTAACAGTTTACTTGCTATATCAGCTTATTATTATCTTTAAATCTGAATTTTTACGTAAATTGGTTTTCACAAAAACTGAATGTGATAATTTGGAAAACAATACCATCTAACAAAGTAGTAGGTCAAAGTGGCTTGAAATTCGAGAAAATATTCTAACTGTGTCATGGTTCGGCAGGGTATACAAATGAAGAAAATATACTCATTGCAGATCTCTCGTCAAAACCATTTTGTGTGGTTCCCCGTTAAGCAATATTCCGTGTATTGAATACATTAAAGATAACGAAGAAATCCAAGAATATTTGGTTATTGAGAAGTGCGGTTTGTTAATTGATGAGGAATATTGTTTTTTGGGGGCTACTCCTAATGGCAAATACGCAAATGGCATTTTAGAAATAAAATGTCCTTTCTTTTGCTGCCAATACAGACGTAGAAGAAGCAATTGAAAGTAAATAAATTAAATTTTAGAAAAAAGTTGCAATGAACAGCTAATTGTGAATACAAACAAAATGAAATCTGAACAAGTTAAATTTTATATTGACTGTTTACTTTCAAAATTGGTAAATCCGCAGCATCTGAGTTCAATGAAAATTACAGATTCTTATTTTTCTATGCTGTCTCATGAATGTTAAGAATAAATATAAGATTTGAATGATATGGTGATTGGGTTAGAAGTCTTAATTTGTTTATTCACAACTAAACGGCGTGGAATAAAGTACAGTTTTATATAAATGTCCTTGGGTTCTACCCCGACTTCATAAGAGTACAATTAGTGTTTGATTAAGGTTTTTTGGTATGTATTTTTTTCATGAATGTAATCTATGACATTTCTTTCATGAACATATTTCCGTGCTGAGCTTGTCTGTTTCCCCCATTTAATTTTATCTATATAAATGTTTTAAAAATGCATTACGATAATTATTTTAATATGAAATAATAAACTTCACTTCTCTCCTCTCATCAGTTTTTTAAACTTAAGGCCATTACAGTGGCTCATTTATGGCAACAACTTCTATATACATGCTGTCCTATGCTTTTCTATACATATTTTTATATATAAATTTTCCCTATTCCTAGTGTTAATGTACCTGTAGTAGTTTTTCCAGCATTTGTCATGAAAGCACCTAGAATTTTTCTTCGACTAGGTTTGCATACTTAATTATATCTCGATAGTTATAAAACATACATATTATATACGAGTAGTCTATGGCAATCTGGAAACTATAAGCTATCATACAGAGATATCATAATTACAGAATTTCTATATCAACTACATCATTTATTTTTGCATTTTCTCAACATAATTTTGGATGAATTATAGCGCGTATACAACATTGTCAGGCTGCGGATAGTTACAGTTTTTTTCAACATTTTATTAGATATGGTTCTAAAGGCAAAAGTTATATTAACAAAATTACAATACCATGATAATTAAATGCTGTTTAATTCACTAGAATATTTACCAAAAATTTCAAACGCTGTGCTGATATAACGCTAGCAAAATAAAGAAAAAGAATATGTTATTTTGCTAGCGTTATATCAGCACAGCGTTTGAAATTTTTGGTAAATATACGTCTTCTAGAAAACATTCAAGCACAAGTTTGGGTAAAAAAATCAAAATATATAGTGTATATTGAATTCTTAGAAATTTTTGTACTTTTCGTTACTGTGTAATACTGAAAATGAATTTGCAGCGAAAATTTTAGTTATGGAAAAGAAATGTAAGAAAAATAATATAACAAATATTTATATTAGAAAGTTACTTTTTAAATCGATTAATGTTGAAAATAAATATCATTTCTAACCTTTCAAGTTGTTATAATTGTACATAGTTTCAATTTTGGGTCAATTATTATTTCTAAACTCTCATGATCAATTATATAATGACAAGCTTATATAACCTGCAGAAACATATTACAATGCCTCACTGCTCAGACTAAATTTAGAGCCTTTTTTCAATGTGGCAATAATGACGATTGCAGTCGCAAAGGGATTGTTCTCAAACTCAATTATCTCTTTCCTTTTGTTAACAATTTGGACCAGAACCGATGAAGCTATCTGTGTCCAGAACTAAAAAAAAATATGATTAGGATCTGGAATGACTCTATAATGACATTCACGTCTTCAACGCAATTTTGTTTCTTTTTGCCTGATTTAATCTGTTCCAGTTGTGTAATAATTTAGTTAACTATTTGTTTGTCATAGTTATGTTTCCAAAACTTTCTGATTGTAAATTAATAGCATCTGCAATAATTTCTTTTAGGGCAATATTATGCTCGGCTTTTAAAACCTTTTTACGTAATTTATCATTTGATAGCCTTTCTTTGTAATTTAGTCTGCATAATCATTTCCACCTTGGTAAATTGACGATTAATTACCTATGTATTTTACCTATTTCTTGAGGTATGTACGTTTTTTCAGACTAAAATAATTTTTTCATGTTTTTTGTCATTAAAAATTATGTTGTTTTAGAAAATCTCTTGCTATTCAATCCCTCTAAAACGATATATATATATATATATATATATATATATATATATATATATCTATATATATATATGTACATACAAATGAAAATTTTGGTAAATATTGATGAATATGTTTTTGATGTGATGGAGCTCCAAGCGAATTTAAACAATACATACAGTAATATAATGTTGAGATTAAAATGTTTACACCATAAAAAACTAACAATCATCTTTGTACATGTAATTTAATTTTGCCGATCATTCAGACAAAAGTGCATCTTATAACTGCTTTATTTCTTACCTTTCAATTGATGAATATACTATCAAAACTGTCAAATATTATTTATACATTAATTTGGCTTACAGTCACACTTTTTTGATAACTCCACTTGTTCTTTTTTTTTCATCAAACTACTACTCTTTCTCACTCGAAGAAGTCCAGGATAAGGACGCTTGAGATGACGAGCCACACAGACTCATGTCTTTGTAATCAGTAGTAGTATGTTGTGAACATTACTTCAAACCAGCATTGTAACTATGAATGAAGAATATAATATACAGGCAAGTAAAATATTTACGATTTGTCTTCATGTACTTATGGTGTGATAGAATGTAATATTTTCACATAGTATATTATTTTTCGTGTTTTTACCTACTTTTATATTATTTGAGTAGTGAATTAAACAGCATTATAAAACTTTTCTGTTTAAAGTTTCACACTAACTGTGAAGTTCTAGTGGAAGCTTTTGCTTACTATAATGCTTTTTTACTTAGGACGGAATGGAATGTCGGTGGTAAAAGATGAGTAGGCCATTTTAAGCCTTTCAATCATGTTACACAGTTCAAGGATTTTAAATTAGATGTATATTTTACAAAATGGATATACAAATCAGTTTTGTATGCATTGTATATTATACAGATTACCGAAAGTGCTCTTCGAGCTACAAATACTGATTCAGTCCATTGTTTCTTAAATAATACATCCTAAGTTCTTAAATAATAACTCATTAAGGGTTTACGATGAGTATCTTTTAGGTTTTCTTACGAGGTTCACTAATAAATGATATTTGCTTACTGCTAGAGTAAATATCGGATGTGAAAATACTTTATTTATTTAGAGGTAAATAATAGTTAACTATAACTTAGTATGTTTTCAGGTTTCGATGAAAATATTTTGTTAAATTCTAAAAGATGCTATGAAAAGCTAGTATCGCAATCATGTGATACTAGCTCTTCAAAAGAATATGTTATTTTGCTAGTACCATGCATCAAAATTGGCTTCTCAGATAGGTCTTAGGTACATCTAAAGACAAGGTGAACGAAAGCTTTATCGAACATTCTGATGCCGCTGATGATGTGGAATCTCCCGAAAAGATTGGTAAACTTACAAAGAATTCTTATGAAATTAAAAAAATGAGTAATTTTTTGCACCATCTAAGCTTTGCTTCGCTATCTTCCACAGATGTAGATATTCTATGACCTGTGACAGTTCGTATCTGTGTGGTAACCATGCTAGCCCATAAAGCGTAAACAAAGTGTTATTCCACTACAGAAATTCCTGCTACAGAAATAATTATCATTTTTATAATGAGAATGTATAAAAGTTCATAACAAAGTCCAATACTAATTTTACTACAACATATATACTGAATTCAATACTATTTACTACTGTAACATAATCCATGGTCTTCTTTAGTAGGTGTAGCAATGTAGTTCATGTCGATGAATTTACTTTCAGATTAACTTTGAAATTATTGCATAAAAACGTTTTCTTAGGTAATACACAATATTAGTGTTAAAGTTTAAATTTTTTTAGATAAATGATAATTGACATCTTTCAATGAGGCCAATGAAAAGGTATTTTGGATTTATAAATAGACTAATATAAAGGATTCTGAAAGTGATTTTGAAGAGGTGATGTCCATTCAACTGATGGTTAAGATTTCTTTTGTGTTTATGATGATACTTTATCACCTGAATATCTTGCAATAAAAATTAAGTTGAACATATGAAGAAGAAAAAATCTTTTAAACAAAAAGGCATTTTGTTGATTTTTACACAGATCCTTGTAAATACTAAAACAGTTTGTATCTGGTTTCGTGTAGTTTAGTGTTATGAATTAATTTAGTGAATGAATTTATAATTTGGCTAGGTTGCCTGATATCTTGGTGGCTTTGTCCACTGGGATTATAGACAATGTAACATCTGTAAATTTTGCTATTAATTTGTAGAGATCGTACATGCACTTTTAAAATGTTAGGAATTTATTGACGTAAAGTACATGAAAATTATTTTCTTTCCCCATGAGTTCAGCTAAATAAGAAATTACTTGTAAAAGCTGGTTAATGCCAGTGAAAAAGTACTTTTAACTCCCTTCAGAAAACTCAGGAAAATCATATACTTCCGAAGCCAGTGGTTGATGAAAAGATTGTTTTCAACGATTTCAATTTTCAGTCAGAACCTCGTTGGCAAGTGTATTGTCTATCACTCGTATTTGTAATGATTTTATCATGTAATTCTGTATTGGAAATATGTCTATTATCATATTTATTTTACAAGTATCTGGCAAAATAACAAAGGTATCTTAGGTTTGGTAACATTTTTTGTCTAAAACATTATCTACGTGTTGGAACTTTCGTAAAACTGCACCGTGAACTGCTTCGACAACCCATCTTACTTTCATTACTTTCCTTATATCATTAGATTCAATAGTCGTAAGTTGCATCTGTTTTTCTTTTAGTACTAACATAAGTAGTTTGTAGCGTTAACAGAAATGTACGTCATAATGTGTCTAAATCCACAGTGTGCAATTATAAGATTGTTTTTATTTAAAAGAGTTAGTATACCAAGAGGCTTGCTCATAATGGTTTTCATTAATGTTGCATCGTTTTGGTGTCCATAATATGGGCCTGCAATATTTATGATACACCCATCAGTCATGTAAATGGCTTGCATAATGCAATTTCTTTTGTCTTGAGTAAGATTTGCATAGGTATTCATTGTTTGTACTTTTTTCGTGACAAAATATATCATACATAAATAATCAACAACTGACCATTAGCAGTGTTTAATAAAGTCTTTACGATTTGGTTCATATGATTCTCAATTAAAGTATCTTTGTTGTGTACATAATATTAGACACATATATATTTTTTGGAATGTCATATTATTAATTTCCGACAACCTGAAACTTGTTGCTCTCGTTCCAATCGTATTATTAAAAATATAAGTTTATTGAAAACCCCCATTTGTAATTTCATAAAAGAAATTACTAATGCTTGAATAAAACTACGTGAAGTAGAGGCTTTAATTATGTTAAAAGATTCGAGAGTTCTCTTACATTTTTCCAACTTAGTCCATTATACACTTTCAGTTCTTGAGTATGGTAAATTCACCTATTTTTGTTAAAAAGAGTGGAATGAACGCATAATCATGACATTTCCTCTTCAAAAATATTGTTTTTTATTAAATGTTAAATGCAGGCAACAACGGTTTCCATTCAGAATAAAAATCCTTCATTTATCAAAAACTTGGTATAGAGCCACTATTGGTATTGTATTGATATTAGATTTTAAATATCAAAGACCATTAACAAGACACAAATAACAAAGACCATAACAAAGTACACAGAACCTCTCCAACTTTAAGTAGTTTCATCTGAGGAACGTTGTAAGTATGCATTTCATCTTCAGTTAACAATATTTTCTTTAATTTTCCATTCTTTCATAATATAAGGGTACAATTATTATAATACGCAGACAAAACTGAATTATTTGACACCACTTGTTTACTCACCGGGTATTTATATATTTTTTCACATAACCAACACGTTTCTCAATTGGGAATTTGTGAAACTGAGTAAATAGGAAGAGCAAAAATGCTCTACAGCTTTGCGCTAATCATAATCTTTTATGTAAACACACAAACATGTACGGACATTATCAGCAAGAGGGGTGCTAATGCATAGGGAGCTATTCCTGAAATTATACATAATTAAACGCATACATAAATCTTTCACCCTCTTGAGGATTGGAAAATTTTTAAAAGGTGATATTTGTGACTTTCTTATCTTTATAAAGATAACATTTAAATATGTCAACATAGTGGTCATAAAGTATATGACCACTTACTTTAATTTTTTTTCGACATGTTGCCTCAGGACTTCAAAGCATTGTTAACATAATTTTTTGAAATAATATATTTATCTAATGCATATCGTCAAACACCGCTTGTATAGCTAATAATTGAAATCATGATGTCATAACTAAGGGTTTCAGTATTATTATTATTTTGAGACAGAGTCATCACGGTCTCTAAAATACAGTACCGGGAATACTGGGAATTTTGAAGCTTTCATTACCAAGGTTTTTTAAACTAAAAGTAATATAAATAGAAACTTTTAATCAAACTTTGTGAAATATGTATTCTTGGTTGGAACCGAAATAATATACAAAACAAATATTCTAAACGAATATATAAGAACAATAACATAAACAATTGAAGTTGTGTTACGTTTATCATGTTTAAGGACTTATGAGTAATAAATGAAATCAAACTTAAAAATAACCACCACACAACTTAAACCATTGGATATTTTCTAACTTAACCTTTAAGTATGCCACAGACTCCATGACAATTTCGGTTTCTTAATTTCACACACTTCCACCCGCTCCCGGCGACCCAGATTCTCAGTACCTTCAGTGTGAGTAGGGAAACGAATATTAAGGGAGGAGGTTGCATTGTACGATCCATGATATGTGAGTAATACCGATCGAAATATTTGCTAGAGTCTGACAGACTATACGTCCATTGTCGCCACACAATTTTTTATGAAATGTTTATGATTTTTTCGATTATTTTATGCAAAATTGCAAAAAAACAGTAAAACATATTGTTCAAATACAAAATAACCATCCGAAAATTCACTTCAGCAACCTGCAAGAAAATATTAAGAGTAGATGATCCACCTTTTAAGGTAGAATTTAATTTGTTGTTATTAGCTTCGGACGAATCGGACAATGTTATGAATGAATGAATAGTTTTTGATACCTGAGTCAGAACTAATACAACATCATGAAAGTGACAAGGGTAAAGATGTAAATAAATAACAGGACTTTAGAGAAGAAGTTGGCAAGACAGATTAGACAATGTGTCTCGTTCAGAATGACAACCTAATTTTTACTATGGATAAAATGGCTGTAAGTGGCCAAAAGACGCCACATACTCCTAGGGTTTGCACACCTCAACACAATATTTTATCTCACCCTGCTTCTTGGAAGTTGGTTGACTATGAGAAAGATTCCTTCTATATCTGGAATAGAACTCCGCCACTGACGGTCCCAAACCCGTATGTGAAAGGAGGAAGGTTGGCAGAGAAAAAACTAAATCAACCATAAAAAGTCAATATCGAGTCTCGAGTGACGGTTAATTAATTTGATTCATCACGTGGCAAAGCTACCACTACAATCTGCAATATCGCTTCCACTTAAAGCAAAATCGGTAGTCCTCGGCTTAGCTACTCGGCCCATGAGGTAGAAACCCTTTGTAAAAATTCACCCCAATCCTATGGTGGGATACATGCCGAAAGAACGAACGAGTGATGGAACTTCAGTCACAAGCGCCAACTTCAATGGACCGAGCTCACATTGTTGTATAGAGCCTTCACATGGGAATGGACGTTACCCTATGTGTGACCAATTGAAATGACCCTACTCGTGGGAACATTATAAAAATCAAAATCACTCTCACAAATTGAAAAACCTGAAAACAAAATAATAAGCCAATAGATATTTCACACTGCCTTTTTTAATAGAGCGAAAACTCAATCTCTGAACAACCTTGAGAATTTAACGACAGTTACCACGGAAACAGTTACCACTGATAGCGACAAATGGACAGAAGTACTTGCAAAAAAAGTCTATGTAAAAGCCCAGAAACAAACAAAACAGAAAAACAAAAGAAACTAGGTAATTACTGACTAAGTCATCTTACATCAACCTCAAATAGATTTTCTGAGCTAGACAATGATGCACAAAATACACACACTAAAAAAATGGTCGAAAAACCGGCTAATGCTCCGCCTTTGTATGTGGATAAGGTTAACAATATCAAACCACTGCACAAAATGCTTGATTAGGTAGCTGGGGACTACTATGAGGTGAAAGTTCATAATGAACAAGTTAGAATACAACCCAAATCTACAGATTTATATAGTTAAAAGCCTACAAGAAAAAACAGAATTTTATACCTACAAGCCCAAACAAAACCATAGTTTCAAAATGTCCCCAAAACTGACATATGTGACTATGCATCGATCAACTGTGAATGTAAACAAAGACCGGACTCTGTTAAATGTGCTATTTGAGAGGAAATCACCTATAAAAGTTTTTCAATTTACAAAGAGTTCCAAGAAATCAAATATCCTTCTTTACCAACAAAACATGAAAATACACCGTACATCGTCATAATTCTACCAAGCAACACACAAGGTTTTTTACGTTTTATTTCAACAAAAATTTATTCTTTTATGGTCAACGAATAGTGTCTTTCTTTGTCCGAAATCTATTCCTAGACACCATGTAAATATATACATAAATATATGATACTAACTGAACTACTGCAAAAAAGGCAAATTTAAAAAAAAACAAATATGCAACAATAAGAGTAAAGAAAATAATATATTTATACAAAAAATTGAAGTTGTGGTTTTAATGAAAAAATGACTCGGTACTTTGTCCACCAATCTAAATTGGGCTGATTTCAATGAAATTCGATATTTGGAGGTTTTCCATAAACATAAAAGTAGACCTCTCTTACGAAAAATAATTTCTTTCTATTGCGAAATTTATTCAATCAAATTTTTCGTCAGACTTTTCACACATTAATAATCTATGAGCATTAATTAATTTTCACAGGAAAATCTGACTAGGGTAACTCTACTACAAAACTGGTGCAAATTGTGTACTTTCGTCCGGTGGTGGTAGGATGAGGAAGCAGCAGTGGGGAGGAGATTGTAATTAGTACTCTACGATCTGAGCATTATAAGTAAATACTTTATAAGCCCAACAATAAAATAAAACAATATAATTTTACTGCATTGTCGCAAAGGATTAAATTTCACACAAATTTATGTTATGCGAGAAAATAAAGGCAGCATGGCTGCACCGTAAACCTTATTTTGGTAAACAAAGTATTTTTCCATTATAATGGAAATTATCAAATGAAAAAATAAAAGGATCTGTATGTCTCTATCCAAAATTCTCTTATATCGTGATTGATGCTCGCAAATATTGTTTTATTTTTTAAAAGTATTAAATTTCAAAAACGTCAACTTAAAAGAATTGTTCGTATTCAATAAAAAGGTATCAAAATCTGTTAAACTTTCCTGTTGAATTAACTCAACCTTCTTTTCATTTATTTTGCAATATACGATACAATTAATCAAGTTGGTACAAAAAATCAGTTTTTATCGTTTAATAAAAGGAAATTTACCTGTTCAAAGAATACGCCTTATTTATTCATATTAACCCTTTGTTATCTGTGTAAGCAGTTTATGGTAAAAGTGTTACGTGTACCAGATAATTCTGAAAGAAAAATAATACAGTTTTGGAAGGAAATAGTAGACTATTGTTGGTATTCTGCACATTCATATATCAGTGTGGCTTTAAGGTGCAGCCGATTTTTATAGACCGGGAGTAATTGAAACAACTAATGAAGTGATGACGTGTGCCTTAAACAACGAGTCTGAGTTCAATAATCCTGTCAAGAAAATACAAATTCAAACACATTTCAATTTGTTTTAAGGACTGAGATATGCCTATTTGTCCATATTGATTTCTTTGACCAATTAGTGGACCGTCTGTGGTTTAGACAACTATGAATGACAGAAAAAAGGAAGGAAAATTGGTAACATGAAACAGAATGCTCGCAAAGCGAAGGCCAATAACTATAATAAGACCTTATTACGTTTGTGGCGAGGGAACATGGACATTCTGCAATGTAACATAATATGTAGCTAAAAATACTAATGAATGTTGTTGTACAGAAAGGCAGAAAGTTATCAAAAATGCTAGTAAAAGTAAAAAACTAAAAGATTGTGTCACCATCAATGACATCAATTTTCCTTTGTTCACAGTGATATTGATTCAGAAGCTAATTAGTTAACCTGAACATGCGTGCTTTTGTTATTTGCCTTTAAAATGAGCTCATGAAAATCAGTTTTTATTAATAGTAAATGGGAATTGCATTATTTTTAAATTATTACTGAATTAAATATTCAGGAATAATTTTAAAATATGCATATGGATGAAAATAAATTTACTACAAAAATGGCCCCAAACTTGAGATGCACTTAATAGAATTTTCAATACATTGTGAAAGAGTTCCAGGACTTTTCAATGAAGAAGATAGAAATGAAGAAATGTAATATACAGCAAATGCTTTAGGAACATCAGGGTATGTGTGAAATGACAAAAACTGCAATCTTGGGGCACAGGCACTGTCTCATTTGTTATTCACTCTTATATATAAGAAATGATCAATTTGGAACTTTCCATGTATTTTACAATGTACGGCTAGCGAAAAAGAAACTGATTAACTTGACAAAATTTTATATGTGAAATTCAAGTTTCATTAGAGGGTAGTTAGGTCATACAGGTTAGCAATAAGAGTTGACGAGCTTCCTCGTTAATAATATGCATTCAATAGTCGCTGCCAAACAGGTGACCGCTGATTTATTAAATTTTAATGAAGCATTATTTTAAAAAATTGTAATTTCAATTCAGATCCGGTATGATTATGATATGTCTGATTAATATGAATGAGTGCAGCTGTATGTCTCCTCACGCAACGTTTTGAAATTTTTTACTGCATTGTCGCAAAGGATATGGTTATATCAGAAATTACAAATTTCAGTGCATATTTCTCGTTAAAGATCCAAATCTCCTTTGCTTGTTGTAGCCATTTAGTAATGATAAGCAGGTTTACTCACAATGTAACTCAGGACAATACAAGACATTGATATGTATGTTTTAAGAGTAATGTTATCACTTACTATGAAATAATGTTAATGTTCTTTTAATGTCCATCTTAACAATTGCGACGGGGTTAAAGAAGATTTTTAAAAAAATGGTAGCATCTTTCTTTGGAAAATGTTGACATTAAGGTAATATTTCTTTAAGGATAACAGAACAACTGGTGGATTAAAGTAAGTAATATTTTCTTACCTCTTATTTTGGAGTGAATTTAAGAAAAATGCCAGAATCATCCCCACCATAACAATGTTTCAAATCATTCCGCCAGATTAACAAAGTGAGTATTAAACAAGAAATTATTATTTAAACATCCCTCATATATAGTTTCGTGTTACACTTAGTTTTATTTTTGGAAATTTAAAAATTTTCGATGTGATCCTTATGAGTCAGTGATTTAAGACAATTAATTTGAAATAAAATTTTAAAATATGCTGAACGCAGATTGCTGGATTTTATAAAGTTTAAAATATGGGGAAGTTTGGAAAAAATTTATAGTAGCATATTCATATGAGGATATTTAAATTTGATTATTTCTAAATATATTTTTTGTGTATTGAAACTTCTGTTCATAATGAATTAAACCATTGATATTTCTTCTATGATTAACATATATAACGCATGTATATCCAACAATTACTAATTACTTCCGCCAATGGCAATTATTTCATGACATGGTGACAACTCTTGAGATATCTAATTATAGTATTTTGGAACTTTTCTCAATATATGCGAATACATCTCATGCACCATGATAGCAGGGGAACTTCTCATATATATAAAGTAGTCGAGGGGATAAGTAGTCGAGCAAAGATCTCATTCAATTAGGCATGATCATCATGGTAAATGTAATTGGACAGGGCCTCTTATCGTATATTGTTTGTATTTTTATTACTCGCATTTTTAAAGATCTTTTCGATGACATCCTACTAAAAAAAAAGTTTTAAAAAGTGTTTCAAGTAATTGGTAAAATTTCATCATAATCACTCATAAACTAAAATAATTATGATTCTGTGTCATAAAAAAAGGATAAAATTATAATAGCCCGACTCTAAAAGAAAACCACTTCAAAATCAAAAGGAAAAAAATTAAGAATATAGAGATAAAAAAAGTGGCTAACTAAAATGGGTGAATTAAAATTTTGACAAAATACATTGTTATAGAAATTATACACATATCTTTATATGTTAAATATTACTTTATTTTGATCATATTTAACAAAATACAATAATTTTGAAATTCATTGTTTTAAAGGATTATAAGTCTATACGAATAAAAAAGGAAGTAGCTTACTTATATTGCCGTAGACTTACACACTATAGTTGTGAAGTAACGTTTATCAATTGAGAACTTGACATATTGAAAATAATCTTGATTTCTAGCTGTAATGCATTATGTACAATATAAAACAGTATCTCATAAACACTGACTACATTATATTAATAGTTAAATAAGTTTCTATAAAATATATTATCGTTATTTTTAATGTTCTTAAAATAGGTTTGTTATTCCAATATTCAAAACACTAAAAAATACTTTCTCTAGATTTTTCATGCAAGCAGAGTCATTAGTGACAGTATGTGTTACACGATCTATTGGTAAACTAAATTTGTTACTAAGTTATTACTTGGTTGTAAAGTTATTGGATAATAAGCAAATGGGCAAATAACTCAAATATTTAGATTGGTACCCCGGTTTCATTTTACTGTTATTTAAGATGATTTAGTTCCTATAAATGACGCAAAAGTTTATATAGAAATTATGTCATCTAACATCATTTATGTCATCAATAATATTTTATTTTAATATTGCTACAATTTCCACAAATCATGTAATAAGTCTAGGTCTGGCTTAATCTTAATCCAGACCTAGACTTATTACGTGAAATAGAAAAGAGCAAATTCAAAGTAAAATTTGAGCCTCAGAAAAAATTTACAGTAAGTGAATAATCTATTCAATTTTAAGTTTAGGTATCGTGACATTAACTCCATGTGTATTCAAGTAGGTGACAATTTCCTTTACACTGAATTTGATACTAAGATTCTTGTGTAGATTTGACACACCGTTATCCTTTTCAGGTACAGCAAACATCATTAATAGTTTTCCCTCAGAAGGTATTTCCAGAAACTGGAAAATGGAAAAGTTTTATTAAATTAAACAACATAATCATGCCTTCTGAATTATATATTAAACTAATATTTTAAACTAACTAGGAAAATAATTTTAGTATGGCAATTGTCTTATTAAACACATATTTTAATAAAAGAAGATTAATAATTAATCAAATAAGACAACATATATACAGTATATATATTTCTTCGTGAGAAAAATGTTAATTCAATTTTAAAACTGCATACGGAAAATTTTCATATTGTTTGTTTTTTCTACCCTGCGAATATTATAAATTACACTAATTTCTAATATTTGCAGTAATTCTGATATAACGAGTACAAGGCAAAAATTTAACTCAACAAAAATTTTTAGGAGTTAGTAGAGACTTTAAAATAGCATCTTGGTTATATTTTGTAATAGCTATACACATTAGCGATGTAATATTTACTCTCAGGTGTAATTTTGAAATTTATCAATACCATTTGTGGCATGAAAAAGGAAGTCAATATTTTGAAGTAAATATTCAGTGACGTAAGTATCGAGATATTGGTATGACTTAGTAATAGGTTCATCAATGTAAAAATTTAGTTCTGGAGAAATTGGAACTAAATTTTAAGGTAGCGAAATTAATATATTGTTATGCTTCCCTTTTTTGCACAGCTATGATTGTTGGCTTTGTGCCTTATAACTTAATAATAGCTTTATACATTCTTAAAATTTGGTTCTAACAAACGGTTATAATATTTGATATTATTAAATATTTGTTATGTGAATGTTACTGGATATTGCAAAAAATTTTATTCAGATTTGCTTGTTGTTTTTCTTGACAAAATTAATATCTTGACTGCTAATGAGGTAATTTGTAGTAATGATCTGGCTGACAGGTCCTATTACTAAATACTTCATACTTGTCTTTTCGCACAGCTATGAGCAGTAGAATCTCTTCACCAAGTAGCGCTTGGAGAAATGTTTCTTTAGGTTTTCTAAATTTCATATTAGAAATAACTGTTTTATGAAAAATGTTTAAACAAATTTTGGACAGATTTATAAATTTTTTCAGATACACAATCATTACTATTAGCACTAAGTATTATAAAAACAGTTTAACTGATTGGGCAATGCCAGATATTCTCCTATAACCATTAGTGCCGACGAGCGCTATTGTGCTCGTGCGCGTACTAACTAAATTTGCCATGAGCGCAATGGCGCTTGCAAAATCAGTTGCTGTTCAGCAACTGATTTGGCAGGCATAGCAAATTTTTTATCTTCCTACGTGTTACATAAGGTTCAAATTATAATATTATTAGTAACTACAGTATAAAAAGGATCCAGGAAAAGAAAATCTTTAATCTCACAATTTGGCGTAATGCAAATTTTGAGTGATAGTGATAAAAGTGACGATAACAATTATTTTGCTGATACGGAGGATGCACCGGACTGCGAAAATACAATGTGACCTTGATTTCAGTTTTTGTTCACAGTATATATTTCCATAATTTTCTTTGTATTTTGTTATCCTTGTACAAGTTTTTATTAAGAAAACACCGAAAAAATGATTAAAATTGAATAATTTTTGGAAGACATACAGTTTTTTTTCGTGACAAGGGTAAATGCCATCAAAAGCAAAAGTTTCTTTGGCATTTTTTAGTATATTTGAGTAAAAAACCATGTCACTAAAACGGATAATCTGGAATTATATTTGATTTCATCCAGTTTTTCTTTTTTAATTGGACACCTCTACCATTTCAAAAATGTTCATTATATAAATACAAAATACTTCTCATTTGTCTCTGCATTTACTCAAAACAATAGGATCAGTTCGCTATTAAAAAATCTTCCTTTTCAATATTTCATAATATTCCATACATATATATTTTTCTATGTAAGAAAAGCGAAATTGTAAAAGTTACATATATCAATGCACTTTTTGTCTAAGTACTCCAGTAAGCAAGATGCGATTTCAGGAGTACAACCCAAACTTTAGTCAGTTCAAAATTCACAATTAAATGAAACTAAATGATGTAGTATTATTTCTACTTTCTTCAATTTCTTTACCATGACCTAGGTTTCGTTGTATTACAACATCTTCAGGTGGGATATTAGCAAAGATCTTTGCTTATATCCCACCTGAAGATGTTGTAATACAACGAAACCTAGGTCGTGGTAAAGAAATTAAAGAAAGTAGAAATTATACTACATCACGTAGTTTCATTTAATTGAGAATAATGAATTTCTACAAAATTAACGCCAAATATATTCAACAGTTCAAAATTATCAAAATAAATTCTTATTTTTATAGTAATACTTACAGACTCATACAATTCACAAAGCTTAAGGTTATATTTGTGTTTTTTATTCCGTATGTCAGTTGGAAAATTAATTGTGTATACCATAACAAAATTACAGGTTAAAATTATTGTTTTCATGGAAATTATAAGACTCACATAATTCATATTGCTTAACTTCATAGTTCTGTTTTTTATTCCACATATTGGTAAGAAAATTAATTTCCATGCCAAAACTCCATTATTTTGTCAGTAAAATTACTTTACCTGGTACATAGTTTGAGCACATAATATTAATTTAATGATTCAATGTTGGTCTTATTTCATATAATCTGTCGGAAGATTAAGTTTAAATTGTTATATGATGATCAAAACATTATATTATTGGTGTTTATTCCAATAATTGTCTGTAGAAAGAAAATAAGAAGCGTCCGCACCTAATAATCGGCTTATAGAAATGAACATTCCAACAAAATTAATATAATGTTAAATTTTTTTAATTTTGAAATGGAAGTTTCAGAAAATCCAACTTAGTGTATAAATCAGTCTCTTCTGCTACCAATACAAGAAACTATTCAGAAAAAAATGAATACATCAATGTGTGTACTGCAAAATTTTTTGGATCATATTTCAAACTAACCCAAAAAGGAGATTGCTCAGGATTTTATCTTGTAATACTTTCTAACCTTCTCAATTTCTAATTTCAAATAGTTCTATATGAATGCAAGGCTTGGACCATGAAGGAAGATCTCAGGAAACATATAGAGACATGTGAAATGTGGAACTACAGACTCATGACACCTATATCTTATACTCAAAAAGTCAGCAATGAGGAACTTTTGCGATGGATTGGCCAGAAATGTAAGCCGTCACAAACCATCAGACAACATAAAGTTTCATTATTGGGGCATATGCTCAGGCATGACAGATACGAGTTTTTGCAATTGTGCTAAAAATTGTACTCTTTTACTACCAATTATATAAGACCAAATATGCAGAGCCAAGTGCGAGCTTTCACTAGTTGAAGAGGCACCCTTAGAAGAAAAATACATTTCTAACCTAGCAGTTACATTTACTTAAATACTTGCTTAAGAGGAATCAAACTTACCTTCGGATTCAGAATTGATATCATTTTTGCTGTCTTCACTCAAATCCATAGAAGGTTCTACTTATGGATCTATAAAAGTTATAATTTCTTAAAACGATGTAGCAAAAATCCAATTTAAATATATGAGTGTAATACTGAAATATTTGTTGAGTAAGTAATTTTTTTCTATCCATATTGTAGTGTTATATAATGCTTTAATAGCTTTTTTCCATAGCTCCCCTTGTATAGAAGTTGCGATGTTCACAATTTCAATGAGTGGAAGAAGTTTTTTTGAATTTGAACATCTCTCAACAAAATTGTTTCTCCCTCTCTCCAGCGTGGCTGCATTTGTCGCATCATCCGAAGAGCTTCATGCCTCGTCACATTCAACGATACACCTCAGAAATATTAACATAGTCCTACTAACTGAGCATGTACACAAATAGTTTATATAGAAAAAATTTGCTAGATAAATGTTCCTCATGATAGTGAAATCCGCATCAAAGTCATTCTAGAAGAACTTCAGTCATGAGGAGAAAGAAAAATAGACACAGATAAAAATTTCCAGTTGTATTTTATAAACATTATATTTTATATTAATTTAAGCATTCATTCTTCTTATGCATGTCATTCCATCAGGATCAATATTGTTATTCCTGATAAAGTCAGTAAAAAGTCAATAAAAAGTTACTAACTTCAAAATTCTTGTTTTTAATTGAATTTATTCATTGTGAATCTGCATCTGCCGTTATTTGTGCTGGATTAAATAGGCGAGTCAGGTGATTGGGGCTTGCCCATATTATATAATAAATAGATTAAATGTCAATATATAACTGGATTTATTGTCAGGAGCTTTTTGGACTAGCGGAAGTACCATCCTGTTATTAGATATTCATCAGGCATCGGAGGTTCCGACAACTCTCTATTGAATGTGCCTTTTGGAATTTATGAGACTTACTGTACGTTGAAGATCTTCAAATCATTAATTGTTTAATCGATAAAATTTGTAAATATAAAATAATACAATTAATGGTTGACATAATTGTCGACTCTACTAGTCGGTTATTATTGATATTTGAGATTAGAAAAATATTGTTTAGTTTCAATTGAATATTATTTTAGGATAAATTATACATGTGATTCTGTGCTGCTTATATGCATCGCCATACCATGTTGCGTTATATAAATATGCAGTATCTGACCAAAATATTGTTATTGAGACAACAAAACAACGATATTGCATTAAGATAACCTGCAAAGCTTTATATAAAAAACAAACACAATTTACTTGTATATCAGAGTTTTAAATAATATATTTATAATCAAGGTTTTCAATAAGATATTATGGTTAATAGAAATTGGCTCTTGGACCAAAACCTGAAAATTGTAGTTTTTATCAACGTCTTACTAAAATTTTATAATCAAATCTTATTCAATCATTATGCCGTAAACCAAGAAAATTGTAATGAAGCTTGTTATTATAAAAAAAAAATGTCATGTTACCTTCGTTTTAAGTCTGAAATTGCGTGAGTAATAACATTTGTATTTAACTCTCATAGTAGAAGAAGTACCACTATTGCTTTAGAAGAATTGATTTGTTGTTGCAGTCTTGTTGAACTTTAATTTCCATATACCCCAGATAGCATAAGAGATAGAAATTATGAAAAGCTAATGCTACAAAACATACATACAGCATAGTTATTCAACATAATAACTATAATTTTAATTGAATTTCATTTCAGCTGAATGTTATAACATGCTGAGAACATTTGTGTGTATACAAGTCCAAACATGAAATGTTGAAATTTAAAAATTGATACATTTAACGGGAATCGCTTAAAATAAAATGAAAAAATCTGTTAAATCACTTCTTCGGTTCTATTAAATCAACTAAACCTGTTACTACCTTCATATTTTTATATCAGGATATATATCTACATATCTCTATTACACAGGTTGTGTGTACGCCAGGTTTTATCAACTTCTGTTAAATAGTTGAGCCATGAAAGTTTATAAAAATAAAAAAACAAATCGTCTTTGGCATTTGATACATAAGTTAGGCCAAGTTAGAAAGAATTGATAAAAAAAATATTAGCGAAGTTACTTGTGGTCTGAGTGGGTCTAACAAACCGACGCTTGTCCCTTAAGATGAACATATGTCAAACATATGTGTATAAGAAGTATATCAAAAGATGAAACATAAAAAAATGACATCAAAATCAATACAAAGGAATTGAATTAGAAATTAAAATGAAAGCCAAGAAGTCCAAGAAGGGAAACTTAATGAAGTCACTGGAAATAGTAATCAAACTAAAACACAATCTAAACATTACACAGTATACACCCATTAAACTTGCAACTTCACTTGTATAGATATACACAGCACTAATGTTGTACAACACGTCACCCTTATAGACATAGATACACTATAATCACGGCATGCCGATAATGCAAACTCACAAGATTTCACTCATCCAAAAAGCATCGAGAGTGTATATGATACAGTCGGGTATATACAATCTGTTGATATATATATTTGTATATGTGTACACAGACCGCTGCGTGTGCACAAGTCTGTTTCCAGAGCAGTAGATGTTACATATATTCATATAATGTTTTTTTTATATAGAGTTCATAGTAATTTTGAAAATTTTAAATCGCTGCCATTTCCAAAATAGTCAACCGACATGTCTCATCTTTCAAAATTATTTAATGTAATCACCCAAGCAATAAATATACCAAATTTCATCGAAATCGTGTATATATATATATATGTATATATATATATATATATATATACACACATATACATATATTTATATATATATATATATATATATATATACTCATAGCTACAGATGTACTGTTAACACTAGCATGTCAGTGACGTGAACCTGTAAGATTTTCCCCTACCAAAAGTTACTCAATGCGCCTAAACATATTTTCACTTCAAAAATGTTGAAATAGCTTTTAAAGGCAATTTTAGTCCTCAGAGTCAACAGGTCAGGACATCAAAACTTTCAAGGCTCCTGGGGTAATCCTTATGAAATAGGCATAAAATTGGTTTATACTATAATATTTGCAACAGATTCAAGTTCTTTACACAATCTCTTTGATGGTTGTTGAAATTTACATCAAAGTCAACAAGTTGATAAATTATTGGCTATGAGAGGGTTTGTAGAATTGGCTAAATGCCACAGTCTCAATATTATATGTCTAGTAATATTTGGCAACATTAACACTGGATGAAAAATTGGTAGTTTTTCAAGGGCTTTGCCATATCATAATGTCTTTACCTAATAAGCCACCAAAATTTAATATAAAAGTGTTTATGATTTTTGAGGTTTACGAAAGTTCGTTACCTCATAGCTCATTCTGAAATCAAATAAAGTGACAAAAATTAATAATTAATTTACCAGCTATTAAATCAGTCAGGAACACTGAAAGATGAAATAACAATCTTAAAAAATCTATCATATTAGAATTTATAGCCAATATGAATCGAAAAATAAACAGCTGTTGTTTGGCTTTCAATAGGGTTGTACAGGTGTCCAGTGGCAGATTTCAATGTTTGAAAAATTGTAAAAAAAAACTACACCTCTAATACAAAGTAGGTTTATTTTAACTTTATAACAAAAATGCGGATTTCATTTTTTAAAAACCACATTTACCAAATGGCGGCCATCGAGTCTGACACACTCTTCGAGTCTAGCATGCATGTTTTCAAAAACGCGTTTGCAGAGCGACTGGGGTATCCTACTGACTTCGGCTCGAATATTTTCTTTAAGTTGTGTCACAGTGCATTGATTTGTTTTGTAAACAACGGATTTTAAGTATCCCCATAAGAAAAAGTCACGTGGGCTTAAATCGGGTGACCTAGGTGGCCACGGTACGGTACCGTTTTGGGATATGTTTTTTTCTGGAAATAACTGCCGCACTGCATTCATGGACACATTAGCAGTGTGAGCTGTGGCCCCGTCCTGCTGGAACCATGTGTTTTGGTTGAAGGATGAACTATTCTGTAGTTCTACTCTGAAAAAGTCATTTAACATATGGGCATATCTCTCCGAATTCACAGTTACAGTTTGACCACGTTGATTTTTAAAGAAATAAGGCCCTATGATTGCAGATGCAGACATGGCACACCAGACTGTTACTTTAGGCTTATGTAAAGGCTCTTGATGCATTTGTCTTGGGTTGTGGACATCCCAGTAACGAAAGTTCTGCTTATTACATATCCTCCAATGTGAAAGTGAGCTTCGTCACTAAAGAATATGTTGCCCACCCGGGTAGCAGTACGAAATCTCAACAACATCACCTCCATGTAAGTTTTTCTTAATTCAAAGTCAGAATCGTGTAAATCTTGAACAACTTGAATTTTTTATGGATGGAACTTGAGCTTTTTTCGCATTATTACCTGTAAAGTTGATTTCAGAATTCCCAATATCGATGAACGTGTACGCAGTGATAAAAGGGGATTTTCAAGGACAGAAACTATAACACTCGACATTTTCATCCGTGGCTACCAATGGTGTAGGCCCTGGCCTGGGCCTATTTAATGTTGATTCTGTAGCTCTGAACCTTGCTACCCATGACTGAATGAGGTTGATCGATGGTCCATCACGTAATCGACGAATACTGTAACGATTATTAAATCGACGGCGTGCTACAGACAGCGAAAATCCACTCCAAATGTATGCCTCGACGGCAAAAGCGCGGTGCTCTCCACTCCACTGTTCCATGGCTATTAAAACATCCGCACTGCTTGCGCTTCTAACGACGCCCCCCGCACCCCTTTTATGTGTTCATATGTCACTGGACACCCTGTACTTTTGTAAACAATGTGCAAAGAAAACAGTTTTCTCTTGTTGTCCACAACACAATCAGAACATAATTGATCTTTTAATGGTTAAAGCGCACAAATCTAAAATTATTTATTTGTATAATCATACTAAGTGTGGTGTGGGTATTGTAAATAGAATGTGAAAACAATATGATGTCTCCCGTAAGAGCTGATGCTGGCCACTAACTGTATTCTACGATCTGCACAACATCTATGAACGTGACAAAAAAATAAAAGGACAACATTTTTTACAGCATTAGTTTTGAGTTAGTAAAACTATTTATCAAGTTGAAGACGATTCAGGAAAATATGCTGAAACGAATATAAAAAAAATCAAACTGCTTTTAGATTAACCGGAAAGGGGTATCATCTCAAAACATACCGGGTAGATGTGGATTTTGCAGCAGAGTCCGACATCAATGCACTCGTAGAATCTGTACACAATGTGTCTTGATTGCAATATCAATACAACAAAAACCTTTGTTAATTATTCTCTTTCTAGACATTTATAGATTTGTTCCCTTATTGAGAAAAATTGTTCAAATATATTTATTTAAGTCTTTACATTATTTAATGGTTATAAAAAAAATAATGCGAGGTTTTCATCTCGTTCCATCCCAAAAGTTTTATGGAAAATTTTTTTATTTTCCATACAACTTTTTTATGCCACGAATTTTATTATAGCCATAATCATTAAAATCATGGACATTATGACAGATAAAAACCAGATTTATTTATAATCAACTCCGAATATACATTCAATACTGGTATGGATAAAATTAACTTATGGCTAGGTCTGGTGAATATTGCCAAAAAATCATAAATTCCAAAGCCAGCATCTTTTATTGCGAACATGGCAAAAAAAGATTCCGTTGCCTTCGAATTGGGTGATACGATTTGTAACTGGAAGAGAAGATGATTGCATTAAGGCCTTGCTTTAAGGTTTATCATCTAGATGAAAATGGTTGGCTCACGTTTTATTTATTATTACAAAAAGACTTAAAAGAAGTTTAAGATTTCGTTGAATGTTTCAAGACGTTTCTCCTAAATATAGCGAATTCTCTTTTATGGTCATAATTGGACACGCACAGATCTAACTGACACTTTCTTGAATTGCAATATTTCCATAAGAAATTATGCAAAGAATAGAATGAAGCAGCGTATGGTCTTTTAGTGTCCTGCATATGTAGAAAATTTTCTTTTCCATAATTTTTAATTTTAAATTACAACAGTCGGAACTTTTAAGTACAACCTGATATAGTTGAATTATATTTTATACTACTACTACACAGAAATATTGTATCAAAGGTTATAAACATTACCCTCAATATTTGTTTTACAAATATGTAATTCTAAAAACATTTGGTCAATCCTTATTCAAATTGGAAAAAGACACAAAAAAATGGTCAGAAATATAAAATATTTTCTGAAATATGGAAATAACGCATTCTGTGCCTATTCACTGTTCAGAATATACTTGATTACACGTGGACTCCAAGTGATTACATTGGTGTCTAATTAGTATTGCATTAGCTAATTTAGCAAATGTAGATAACGTCACTTGTATCTGATGTTATCTAACATAAATCGAAGCCATCTAAAAGTGTGTTTAATACATCTGCCAAGCAGCCATTCAGAGTCAGCACAGAGTCAATTGTGGACAATGTTTATTGCTTAAAATGACCCTATGGCAAAAAGATATTTTTATACTTAATATTTTTTTGGAAACCGTTTTATACATGAAATCAAATCCTATAGTGTAAAGTCATTGCTTATAACTAAACCTAACTTTGAATATAACAAATAAAAACACACACCTATCAAAAAATTCGGTAACAAAAGATATTAGTTATATGCATCATTAGAAAAACATGACATATTGCTTCTGTGAGGTTAATCATGAATACACTGCACTATTTACCTGTCTTAGGTGGATTGTCTGTTATTAATTAATGCAAAGTGCTCGTCTGGATTTTCTCTGGGTCCAGACAAGCCGAGCCGCCTCGTGCGTTAGCGTTTCGAAAAAATATTAGCTAGGTGTGGACATGCCCATAGTTACCTCAGCAAAGTGTGACCGAGCTGAGTGAATTGATATCTCTATATAATGGATACAAGTACCTATGGGACTAAAATGATCATAATTACACTAATAGGGTGATCAGAGAAAATTCTTGCTAAAGTATAAGCCATGAAATGAATGATGTCCCTGTTTCAGAGTTGAAATAAAAGATAGAGCTATTAATAGGATTCTGCAGGAGAGAAAAATTTCAGGAAAAACGAGGTCATATAACTGGAGTTGGCAAGCAAAACAGATGTTTTAGACTTTTGGTATTGGTATTAAATTCAAACAAGTCTGATCATGTTTTTTAATATATTTAGTTATTTTTACCCGCAGCAAAAAAATTATAAACACACAAAATTAAAAATTCATACGTCCACAATTGTTTTCAACTTGGTCGCCAATTAGTTTTTCGTACAGCCGGTTCCCATATTCAAAACTCTTTTTATTTATTTTTATAATTCAGTACCAATTAGATGTTTAGTCTTGTCTTCTTTTTTGTAAATATCTGAGTAAAGTAAAAGCAGTAGCTGTTATGGTTGTCCACTGTGTTTTCATTCCTCCGAGTTAAAGCTCAACTGACCTGCTTGCCCTAGGTAATTCAGAAAATAGGGCTCAGCTTTGCTGAGCATGGGAGCTTCACAATTATCAAATTTGGACTGAAGCTGCTTCGTGCAGCATCTGACTAACTCAAATGCCTCGAAACTGCATGCACAACAGCTTGATCGATCTTTTATCAAGTATTGACCACTTTAGTTAAGCAATTTCTTGGTAATTTACCATTGAACACTAGTTAGTGTAATGTTGATTTCAATTACAAGTGTTAATTTAATAAGTTTTTTTTTCTATTTTCTTCATTTATTGTTTGCATTATAATTTTGTCTTTTAACAATTCGTATTTATAATAAATGCCCATGTCCAATACTTTGGGTATATCTATAAGTTAGGCATGGGGTTTGTAAAAAGTAAACAAATATATATAAATAAATAACTAAAGTTGCAAATATGAAATATAAAAAGACTCGCATAAATATTTTGGTCAACCTTATGGGACAGACAACAATAACTTGTTGATGTCATGAAATCTTCTGGAATTTTAACAAACAATCGAAAATATAAATGATAATGAGGGAAGTGATCTTCGGGCTTATAATTATGTGTTACACAATAACCCTTATTTTTGTAATACTTTATAATCTCAAAATCGATTGCTCACTCAAAAAATTTAACGAAGGTGGAAAATACTTACATCAAAATTATTATGATTGTTTAATGTGCTTACAATAAATTTTATTTCTCCAACAAAATTATTTTAATTCATTGACAGAGCCAGTGAACAAAATCTTATCACCATGAAGAAGGTAGAAGGCAAACGGACGATTTGCGTGGAATTCTTCACATGGATCTATTTTTAATGAAGTTGGTGCAAAACCTAAGAAAACTGTAACAGAAATAAAATCAAAATCATTCGCACATCTTGTACAAAGCAATACACGGCCGCGGAAAGCTTGATTATTCCTCAGTTTATTAAAATATCAAAAAAGAAATTTTCAAACTTAGAATGCAAAAGGCTGAAACAGCTATTTCTTGACACATTATGTGACAACAATAAAGACTCTTAATAATTTCACTATTTAGAGAAATATTTATTTGCAGAATGAAAAGGATTCCACATAATCATAACTTAAGGCTAAACCTCAAGCCACATGTGACCCGTTGCTACATATACTTGGTCTTACCATAAGGCACCAAAACATGAGTTTTCATGGAAGTGACAAGCAAAAGGGGTTCAGACCTTTAAGATGCGAGTTTACTTCAGCTTATGATCAAAGAAATAGTGTTCTTTAAAAACATAAAAACGCAATATATCAGACATATCATGTAAATATAAGAGTACCTATGCAATAAAACAACTAAATCTATTTTGATAATGTTGATGTTATTTCATAGATAACTTTTTAATTCATATCGTAGGTCAAGAGACATCATTTAACGTCAAGTAGTTCCAAAACAAAAATTGATATACTGATTAAATTCGAAAAAACAAAGTTTCCCTGTCATTAACATATAAAAGATTTAGTCTGATCTGTGACTTATAAACTATTCACTTTTAGTTCTGTTTGATGATGTGCTTTTCATCATCAAACAGAACTAAAATTACCTTAGAAATATTAAGAGTAATTTTTACAATCTAATGTTACTTCAAATTCAAATTACAGATAACTAGCTATACTTGATCAACGAATTTTATTTGACACTGTCGTAAAAAAGATAGAAGATGCAGTTTTTAGATACACCTAACAGAAATGGCACAACTTCTTTTCAGAATTTCTACCAAAAATGGCAAAAAGTTTTTTATTTTTGTCACATATAAGACAACCAGACAAAGAAATTACATTGCTTTGTTGATTGTGATCAGATATTTTTACAACTTCACTTAGAGATGATGACTACTTTAAAACTCCCAAATAATTTATAATCTTTTGAAAGTTGTCTATAACATTACCAAAAACTCAATCGGAACCTATTGTATGTTATAACAATGTGAATCATTAAACTTACCAAAAGTTGATAGTGGAGAATTCGTCATACTCACCCAGAATATTAATTTCCAATTAAACTTCTGTTTATGAAAATTATGTACGCATCAAAATGAGCATGTTAATTTTGCGAAAAGATTTTCGATATTTTATCATAAATAGATTGCCAATAAATATTTATAAACAATTCCATTTATACAGTGATAGATGGCTACAATGCAGTAAATTATACTTTCTTGTACATAAATGAAATTTAGAAATTAAATAAATTATCATAATGACTAGGTCATATGGTGGATATAAAATTTGTCATATAATTTTTTTCCTTAGAAATATTAAACCTTCAAAAATTGTTGAATTAGAATTTAAGGTGTAAATATTTAAAAAATTACGAGTGGGGCCATAACCCCTGCTGCTAATATGGAAGATGTCTTTATAATGTTTATATAATTATTAATTTATGAAAAATACCCCATGTTCAAATTAGAGGTCATTCCAAAACGGTGGACATGTGCCAACACTAAAAGTACAAAAGTTTGCAATACACATAATTACCTAAATAATAATAAATAAAACAGAAATAAATACTTATTAATACAAATTAAACACAAAACTAACTAATTAACAAATATAAATCACCAGGCAACACTGTAATAGCATTCGTGAAGGAGTCAATGGAGCAGAAAGAAATTTCAAAATGCCTCATCTCACAATACTGCATTGATCACCGTAAGAATGTAAAAAATTAGTGAATAGTGTAGGATGTTCATGCATGTTCTAAGTATAAGAAATAAGCTATGAGTAAGTCCTCTCACATGACATCACGAGTACAAAGTGTTATCAAACCCAAGACTGAGGGATAATCATCATAACTATTTAATAATTAAAAATAATGCATGATCCGTAGTCATTTCTGTTGGAGTTTTGGGGAATTACCTCTGAACAAATGAAAATAGTATCGATACGGTTTTTTTACATAAACACCTATTAAATTATCTTTATAGTTTCTCCAACATGAGTATATAAGTTACTTCATGTGGAGACCAACTGACAACATTGTTTTCAAGGATCCTATGGACTAAAGAGTTGAACAAAGTTGCAAAACACCTGCTTTCAAGGAAATTGTGGGAATTTCGTATCACAAATTCTAGCACCCTACAGACCTTCTGAGAGTTGTTAAAGGTATAACTGTGAAATATCAGTTGGCCGTCCATAAACATACCAGGATTTCCATGTAACTCACTATTATGCATCAAGGATAAACCTAGGCAGAAATATATTATCATTGCGCGTTTGTTCACATTAAATTGTAGCATGTTGCTCAGAGTCTATTGAAAAACTGAGTCAGTCTCACTTTGAAAGAAAGAATAGTTTCAAATCATCGACAAACAATAGGTAACGAGCAATGCTGAAAACTGAGGACAAATCATTAACCAAAATGAGAAACAAAAGAGACCCTAAATTACTAACTGGGCTGACTTGAGATTAAATACTATAAGGCCTTTATTTGGAATTTTTGAGAGTCAATTATTTCTATTAAGCTGTTACAATTTCTCTTCGAAGTGGCATTTACCATGAACATTAGTCAAATTCAAGGACTAGGAAGATATTAAAAGTTATGGACGTTAGTACACCTATAATTAACTTTTTCCCAATGATCTCAATGAAAACATTTCCTCAATGAATGAATGTCGAAGTTAAATCGACAAAAAAATTTGGTGGGAATTAAACCCACACCACTAGATATGTTCCCATTTGAATGACTAATAATAACATGTTGACCATTCTTTTTTGTTTTTTTTTTTAATATTGTTTAACCCTGGAAAACTAACCATATTTTATAACAACCGTATGCAATACCATACAATGAAAAAAAATTTTTGGTTGTTCAATAAACAGACTATTTTGTTTATTGAAGTACTTTTGGATACAAAATAGTTTTGATTTTTCCATCTAGTGCTTACACGAATAATGAAGTTCCCGACCGCAAGCCACATACATGGAGAAGCATGGATTTTCCAAATTTAATCCATACACTTGTAGTGATTGTCCCTGCGCCTTGTTGATGGTCATTGCAAATACGAGTCTCACCAGAAACTGCAAGCGTTTGGACTCAAATGGTATATATGTCAGAATCATTGGGATGCCTGGCAACAGTACATCTTCTCCTTTAAATTTTTCGTTTAAAACTGTAATTGCGATGATATTGTTCATCATCTTTTTCACTGAAAGTCTGGAACCGTTGTAAAGTCATGGTGGATTGATATTTCGGAGAATAATGATAAGCATGCCAATTTTTAAAATCAAGACATACGCAGCATGCCTGGCAAAGCAAATGAATTTTAGAATTCAGTAGGATAATTTACTACTTCTTCTTGATTCATTACAATATTGATTGATTTATAAATTGTCATCTCGCCTATTTTGTTTTGAATGCTGTAATTAATGGCCCTGACATAGTTGTTTTTACCTGTTAATATAGCACATTCACTGAGCCAGTGGTGACTTTCGAAGTACTGTGCGATATTTTGAAAACTTTGTGAATTAATTCATCTGTGCTAGCTATGACTTTACAAATGTTTATTGGTAACGTGACACATCGTGTGGATTCACCAATTGCCATTTTCCCATTTCCAATTTTCAACAATTGTTTTGCAAAACATTCGACGGATGTATGATTTCGTACTTGTACAAGCATATTGCTTTTCTAAGTTTTTTTTGCATATGTCGCCACAAGTCTGTTGATTGAGACATGCGATAAGTTTATCAGGGGGTATTGAGCATGGTATAAGGGATAGTTTGATGAAAATCATCTCACATTAAAATGACTGCGCCACCAAAGAGTTGTTCATTCCCTCTCAAATCATATAGAGTATGGTTAAGCGCTTCTAATGCTTTTTAGTGAGCCATACATAGTACATTCATCCCATATAATAAGTTGATACGATTGAAGTACCCATTCCAGAATTTTTGCTGATATTGCATGTTGGTGTCTAAGTCACAGATTTCGATATTTAACAGTAAAGTCAGAGTTAGATGTTCTGTTTGACCACCATCCAAAAGGGTTGCCGAAATTCCAGATGAGGCAATTACCAGTGCAAAATTTGTTATGTAATTGTGTAGTTGTCAAAAATAAGTGAAATAAAAAACTTTTGCCTGTGCCTCCAGACGCATCTAGAAAATAAAATCCACCGCTTTGATTTGTAATTGCATGCATATTTCTATCATATGCTATATGTTGTTTTGGAACCAACTTCAAAAGATTCATTTGAACCAATTCATCAATAATGAAGCAAAATTGGATATTGTATAAGTTTCGAGACTCCATTGTACTTTATTGTGAGTTAAATTCTTCATCGACTATAACGATTGTTACTTCATCAATTGTTGATGCGTTATATTGTCGTTCGTGTTGGCAAGAAGGTGTTTTGTCTACTCTAATTATAACTTTGTAGTTATCAGTTGGTATTTTTTCAAGGGCAATTTTGAACAACCAAATTAATTTATTATGTTGATCAAATGAATTTTTTAAATTGGCGGCGATTTCTTCTTTAGTGCCCATATGGAATTAACAACGTTGACCAATATTCTTTATTCAATATCCTTTATAGATATTTCCATAAAATAAATTTGAAAAAATTTGTAATCTGCATTAGACAGTAGTAATATAGATCCATCACAATGATAAACTTACCTTTGTAATTTAAATGTTGGCTTGTAATTTTGTGCACAATACTTGTTGCACAGAACGATGTCATTTGAAAACTTGAATTGTACTTGCCTATGTTGGCCAAAAAATGTTTCGATTCGCCTGTATTACCTGATATGAATGTTAATAATGGTTGGATTGCTGAATGCAATTCTGGAAATTTCACTTTTCCACTTGCTCAGCACATTTGTGCTGATTCATAAATATAAGAGCACTGCAATACATGTATAATTAATCCATTTTTCCAATAACAACACTTGAATGAAGATTGTAATCATAATTAGGATTGTAATTGAACACACCAAGATTTAAATCAATGTGTTGTGAGCGTCTAAATCGAGCAGTGCATTTGCTGTCCTGCCTCCCGCTGAACATCTCTTTCAGATGAACGAGTTTGAACATTTATAAAGATATGCAACAGTTGGCTCACCCATATATGCTGAAAAGTTATATGAAACATCCTATGTCTCACTTTGATGCGTGATAGATCTACTCACTATACTACTCATTTACATAATAGTAATCTTATATTAGCAACAAGGGCATTACCTGTGAACATTTTGTTAAACGAATGAGTTGGTTAGGGAAAAGGGTATGGTATTACACGTAATCAGTGAGTTATAGTGTTTACATAAACACACATGTAGAATGTACATAGTTTATCTTTCTTGGTTTGAAGATGTAGTATCTTCATTCAGAAGTACACCCTGTTGGAATCAGACTACTCTGTTAGCTTTCTGTATCATCTGAATAAATTATATGTCAGACTACAGCTACTTATAAACTTACAAATTGGTCATTAGGTAAATCCAATGTGTCTAGCAGCTCTTTGTGTGTATGAGATTTTGCTCCAAGTGTCAGTAGAGCGAGGAGCACCTCTTCCAAGAGTGGTGACATGACAATATTCTTGTTTGGCAGCTCTTTAGCCACTTCCTGTAATAATGAAATATTTCTGATTATGTCACTGCAGCTAGTAATTGCATGTTATTCAACTGAAATATAAGTATTAGTATTTTTAGAATTCTATACGGCCTCAATACGTTGAAGACTTGATATTTTAATAATTTTTTTTTAAATTAATTTTCATTTAAAATATTTTTGAAAATATTTTTTTATTTCAAACCCTTTCAAAATATTAATTCACACAACTATACAACAGAAGTTTTTAGTTCTTGCTATAAATACTCCATAAAACAAGAAAAATAAACTGTTAGTGACAATATACATATATAAGTAAATTAAAATATGACAACTGTTAAACTTACATTATGGATAGAGGTGGAAAACTTGGCAATTTTTAAACTCAACTGAGCCACTTTTTCATTCGCTGATGTTGGACTGCAAGGCCAGCTGATATTAATGCGCTGGCTAATAGTAATCCAGAACAAGTGGATAAATGTTCAATTTAGAACTGTAACCTTTTACATTCTATGTATGATAATAATAAATAGGATCAGCTGATAAAAAATTGAGTACACCAAATTTTCATTAAAACGTTCAGAAACATGAGGAGACTCTGTTCTCTGTATTCCATAGCAGTGTTGTAAAAAGTTTAAGCTATGCAGAACTTCGGTTGAAGACAATCACGACGAAGGGCATCATCATCACTTCTTATAATGTCAGAAAAGTCCAACATCTAATGTTGACAAATCAAAAGTTACCATTAGTCATATAGCAATATTCAAAATATTTTTGTCAACAGCATATAAAAAAGTCTTTGTATATATGAAAATCTTAAAAGAAAACAAAAAAAGGTGACCCAGTATTTCAATGTCTTGTCAAGGGTCCAAAATGTTGACACCAACATTTTGATACTGAGATGAACAGTTACTGATAGTTTGACAAAAATAGTATTCACCGACACCCGAGAAATTCAAAGACCCAATTTCAGGGGGAGGTTATGGATCTTGCTTTTGGAATGAAGAAAGTTTAATCAAGGCAGTTTACTCAGAAAATGAAACTGCTAATACGGGCTCATACAATATGTGACAAAAAAAAGATTAAGAAGCAAAGCAAAGAAAGCTACGAGCACAAGTTCCCTTTACTAAGTATTCCTTTTCATTTCGTTCATCTGGATTTTTAATTGTCTGCTGTAGTCTAAACATCTTTACAAATTATTAACGTTGTCGGATATATCTTAGCTTTACGAGTGTCACTAAATGTGTTATATGATTTGTAATCTAATATGGTCGACATTGCAGAACTGTGAGACCGATCTACCACGGTACGGTTAGTTCATCGTGATGATAGCATTTGATTATTATATTAGGTTGGCTAGTAAATTTTTAGCCACAACTTCGAGACTTTTATAGAAAGATTCTCGAAACTTCTAGCAGGTTTTACTGTAGGGTATAAATAGGCCAAAGTGCAGGCAGTTGACAACAGTCAACACCGAAGCTTCAAATGAATTACATTAAAGGTAATGGATTTAAATCAATATCAAATACAAGTTCTATTATTTTATGAATTTCGTCTGGGTCACGATGCAAAGACTGCAACAAATAATATATGTCATATGATGGGTGAGTCCACAGTGTCTTATGTGACAGCAAAAATTTGCTCCAGAAACTTCAGGAATGAGGACTACGATCTTGAGGACGAACCCCGTAATGGACATCCTGTTGAATTGGAAGTTCAACTATTACAATGCCTAATTGAGAAGGATCTTCGACTGACGACTCGTTAAGCGGCAAATGAACTACACTGCAATCAAGGCACTATAGAAACACATTTGCAAAAATTGTGAAAAGTTTCAAAATATACTGTGTAGATACTCCACGAGTTGTCATCATAACACCTTCAGCGCAGAGTTGATACTTGTCAACAGCTTTTGGCATTGAAACATAACTTCGACTGGTTGAATTACTTAGTAACTAACGAGAAGTGGGTTACATACGTTAAACATACACACAAACAACAATGGCTGGGTGTGGGAGAAACAGGAGTTTCAGTATCCAAACCTGAAATAAGTGCCAAAAAGATAATGCTCAGCTGCTGGTGGAATGTCAAGGGCATTATTCGTTGACAGTTGCTTCCAGAGAGATTTACAATTAATGCAGATATTTACTGTGAATAATTGAACCGATTAGGTAACAAACTGAGTAGTCAACAGGATCGACTTTATTTTCTACACGATAATGCTAGACTACATGTTGCAAAACGTATTCGTGATAAATTAGAGGAGTTCGGTTGAGTTCTACTCACTCCTCCACCATATTCCCCAAACATTGCGTCCTCTACTTACAATTTATTCAGGGCTCTAAGTAACCATTTACATGAAAAAAAAATTGACTTTAAAGAAGATCTCCAAAACAACTTTGTACAGTTTTTTGAACCAAAGTCACCGGAATTTTATAAAAAAGGCATATTGTCACTGCCAACTAGATGGCGACAAATAATAAATAATAACGGGGCACACTTAAATTACATTCAGTGTAACATATAAGTTTTTAAATAAAGATTATTGACAGCAACTTGGGGTCAAAAAGTTATTAACCAGCCTAATATTATTCAGTGTATTTATTTTTTAAATGAACTTCTCTAAAAGTTACTTAATTAAAATTTTTTAAATAAATAAAATTATTATTAAAAAGCAAAATCCCTATTGCATAAAAAACTATAAAGATGGAGATAAATTTTATTAACACTATTAAAATTTCTAAGCAATAATTATCACCTCATTTTGTCAAATGTACCAATAAATTTTAAAAATGGTCTGGATCTGTCGAAAGATTACTTGAATAATTTAGATCATCTTCAGAATTTGGGTATTCGCTATACTTTTTGCCTCAGAAAATATTATTTCACTTTCAAGTTTATCTCACACCTGAAATGGTTGGTGATTCAAAACTGATGTAATATTAATTTTCTTTCATTTATGTTTAGCGCTTTCAGTGTTTACTGTACTTCACATGTTAAATAAAAATTACTGCCTTATCGATCACATTTTCAGTTTCTGAAAGGCCTCCTCATCTCCAAGCAAAATATTGTGAAAAGTCATTCACAATATATGCTACCAAGTTGTGGAATAAGTAGCACTCATATGGAGGAAATGCTTGAACATTTAAAAATTGTATCAAAAAGTTACACCTTTTTTAATTTCATGTACCCCTTTTCTTCCTTTTTTTTTTTCAAAAAAATTTCCAATTTCCTATTCCGTTTCACCATATTGTGTCTTGTACGTTTATATATGTATGAGTATGTACATATATATGTATGTATGATGTACGTGTATATCAATACACACGTGAACGTGAGCACTTACATATACACTTTTTTTAATTTTATATAATAGCACGGTCTACCGCAATCTATAGAAATAACATTAATAGTTACACTAGTATTCTGTTTGGCCATAAGAAATTAGTCTTATAGTAATAATTCCGCCTTACGTATCAGATGGGTATATTAAAATTTATAAATAAATATGTCTTATATTTACCGATCCCAGAATACCAACCAAAAATGTCAAACACTGCTTCCTCTATTATGACATTTAATGTTCACGGCATATGCAAGAATAGAAATATGAAATTGTGCACATCCAACAATCTTTATACTGTAGCTAGGATTATTCATTGATTAACTTGACATTTTCATTTAAAATTACTCACCTCCGTAGACAATTGTCAACTTTTATTGTACCATGCATTCGGTAGATATGCATGAAGTAAACTTTAATTGTAAAGAATATGGCCACACCAGAAAAGACAGACATACCATTTTATAATATTCGCAGTTGGGAATCTTTGAGATTGTGTCATTTTGATTCACATAAATCTGACTAATTTCATAATAATCACGACTGATTTCACACAAATCGTAAAACAAAAACAGACTATTAAAAAACCAATCTAGTGCCTGTCAAACAATCATGAAATTGTGCCGTAGTGATCTTGTAATTATTCACATTACAATTACTGCATTATTCAACAAATTCAGTAATAATATTATAACAACTTTGCCACTTATGAGATAAGTAAACAGACATAAATATCGAATTCCATACTTAGTTATTTGTAGTTATTCATTTATTTATTAAAACTTAAATTAAATTTAAATTTTATGTAATTATCATAAAATCTACTTCAACTTGATTATAATTTTATCGTTATATAAAAATGTTTTATACTCAATGTTTCCTAAAGCATTTGTATTTTCATTGAACTAAGAGCTGTTCTTACTAAGGTCTATATTTCTGTATTTATTTTAGATTTTTTACAATGGTACATTAAAAATTGAATAGGTGGAGGTCATCTTGTAAACGAATTTGAACATAAATATCTCTAGACAGGAGCATTAAAAGAGCTCGTTCCAAGTGACGTTTTATTATATTTTAAGAAACCTACTGAACAATACTGCATTTGATGGTGTAGGTCTGACTTTCTTTTCATCATGTATAAGAGGAAGACCAAAATTGTTTTTATTATCCCATTTCTGATTTTGGGTTATCGATGTCTGGTTCCATACCAAATTTCATCACAATAGGCCCAAAAATAAAAGAATATTTGAGTTGGGGTGTATAGACAGACGGATGGATGAACAGAAATGACAAAACTGCATAACCTTAAAAATAGTCTGTATATATAAGTTTAATAAAAACACTATTAACTAAATTAATTAAAGGCGACATCTGTTTCTTTCAAAAGCAACATAAAACATAGTTTTAGCGACATTAAAAAAGAGCATACATTAAATATAGTTTTATAATAGATGATGCTATCCACATATATTTAATAAATGTTTCTAATTGAAAATTTTATTTATATTTACATATGCGCCACAAAAGAACTGACAGATTTGCTCCGGAACACTGCAAATAATAAGATGAAACAAACTATTTCTACATTGTCTACTTCAGGTCAGGGTGACCATTCTTTGTGGAAAGCCTCAAAAAACCTAGAGAAGTTCCAAGAGCATAGTTCCCCCATTAGATCACAATATATCTTAGTTAGAATGGACAGTGAAAAGGCTGAGATCTTTGCATCTCATTTGGTAAGTGTTTTCAAAGCAAATGAGGGATATACAGACAACCATGAGATCGACACCATCCTAAACTATGATCTCTAAATGTGCTTGCCCCTCAGACAAACATTCGCAAAAGAAATTGCCAAAGAAATAAAATTACTAAATCCTAAGAAAGCCCCTGGATTTGACTTGATCACTCACAAAGCTCTAAAGGAGTTACCAAGAAAGGTCCTAACTTTTATAACTTGCCTATTCAATGCAGCATTCATAACGGGATGTGCGCCTGTTCTATGGAAGGTCTCCCAGATAATCCCAATTCATGAGCCAGGCAAATTTGCAAATAAAGTATCATCGTATCGACTTATTAGCCTTTTTGGAAATGTTCTTTCTGACCAGCTTGAAAGTCTTTATGGACGATTGTGACCATATTCCAGCACATCAATGTGACTTCAGGAAGTCTCATTCTACAAATGAGCAAGCTCACCTTTTATACCACACTATTCGTCAGGGCTTCAAGAAAATGGAATACACATTTGCAGCTTTTCTAGAAGTCCAACAAGTATTCAACCGCGTCTGGGTTAAAAGCCTCCTCTACAAAGTCAGAGAAAAGCTTCCACACTCATTGTTCCCAATTATAGCATCCTATCTACCTCGGAGAAAGTTTCAGGTAAGGCAAGGAGATACAAGATCTAGTCCGCACAAGATCGAAGCTGGAGTCCCACAAGGTTCAGTCCTGGGACCAGTCTTATATAATATCTTCACTTCCTTATTCCCTTCCTCAGCAGATGTAACCATCACAATTTATGCTGATGACATTGCCTATTTGGCTAAAGCCAAAGATTCAGATTCTGCCAGCAATAAGCTCCAAGTATTGCTGCACAAAATGTATACCTGGTTGCATAAATGGCGCATCCGTGCCAGTGCAAAAAAATCGACCCACATCATGTTTACATTGAGGAGAGGCAATCGTCCTGAAGTGAAACTAGGAACCGACACGTTACCACACACTTATTTTGTTAAATATTAATATAACTATTAAATAAATATTATATATTATATAACAGAAGACTTGCTTGAAAAACTCACATTAAGCAGAAACGTGATCAATTAAATATCAGGTACAAAAACCTGCACTGGCTTTTGGGTCTTAAGTATGTGCTATCAGTGGATAATAAACTACTATTATACAGCTCTCTCCTCAAGCCGATATGGACATACGACATTCAACTGTGGGGTGTGACCAGTAATAGCAACATAACGTGTCCCCAAAGAGCTCAAAACGAAATTCTAAGAAACATAGTCAGTGCACCTTGGTTCAAACGGAATTAAGAAATTCATGAATACCTCAACACTCTCACCATTCTAGAAGGGATTAGCAGATTTAGAAAAAGATACGCAGAATGGCTCACTAACCATCCAAACCCTCTAGCTACTGATTTCTTGGACAATACCAAATTGATTAACAGACTCAACAGAAGCCAAGCATTCTAATTGACTAGTAGTGGCATTGACCTCTGCACTCTAATTGCCAAATTTCTCACCCAACAAAACTGAATATATAAATATATATATATATATATATATATATATATATATCCTATTAAAGTTATCTAGGAAATGAAAAGTAGATAATTATTTAGAAAGTACTTAAATTATGGGGTAAATATTTATGTAAAATGTATTATTACTTTGTAAATAAAAGTTTACGGATATAAAAATGTGTTTTTATTGCCTGATTGAAATCTTTCGCGAATATGCTTAGTCATAATTACGTATCAGGCATAATATTATTTCAATATAAACAAAGATTATTTAAATCTATGCCTGTAAACACCAAGAGTTTCTCTTTATAAAATGGCATTGACACTAAGGGATGGAAACAATACAATATGTACCTAGTGATAGAGAGAAGAATATATTATACCTGTCCTAACACAATAAATTTGGAGAAGATCTATTTAAATTACTAACACTACGTGTGGCATTACTGTATAATATGCAAGGGAACCTATTAATTCATTTGGAATGAATGGTATTAATTTGGCAAAGTAATCATTAAAGCTCTTTGTGTTCATTAATTTTCATTTTGTCTGTAATATATTTGTACAATGTAGTCATAATGGTTTATAAGTTTTTCAAGCTCCATTCTCGTCACTTAAGCGTTATTGCTCATTACACACAAGTTTTGAAAATATATTTCATACGCTATGTACATCTGAATACTCTGCTAAAAAAAAAGTTTAAGTTTATTTAAATAAACTGTTTTTATGTCCAACCTAAAAAAACTTGTCAGGTTCAAGTAAAACTCGAACTACGAGGGTTGCATACATATTTAAGCGTATATAAAAATCTGAGGATACAAAGTATAAGCTATTTAAAATTATTAAGTTTTCACAACTTAAATATATTACCTGCTGTACAGGCATAAAACATGGTGTCTATTAAACAAATAATGTGATCTAGAATCGTCACTAGAGTTCTCCCACAACTTTTGCCTGGACTTCTAAATAGATTGGTCTCTTTAATAATTCTAATTTCTGGAAATACGAAGGGCGATATATTTTTTTTCATTTTCTATTTGATATTCCAAGATATTCTATTTAAAATTATAAAAACGATACTCGACATTGAACATGAATTTAAAAAAAAATCGAGTATTCAATTTGAAAACCTACAATTTCTAAAATAAATATTTTGAGTTGATATATTTTATTACTGTGTCAAATTTCATGTCTCTTAGTCGAGCAGTTTTTTGTGAAAAACGACTGTGACGGACAGATGGACAGATACGTAAGTGATTGTATAGCGGTTCCGTTTTTCCTTTCGAGGTACAGAAGTGCAAATAAAAGAAAGCTTTCCTCTTTCTAAAAATATATTTAAAACATTTAACAGTTTGATTGACACCGACGTAATCCAATCCAATCGATCTTTAATAACTCAAGGTCGCCACGAATCGAAAACCATTTGTAGTTATCAATTGATTATTACAAAAAACCGTCGCTCAGTTACAAAACCGATCATCTAGTCGCGACTTGCATATTACGTCGCTACGAAAGATAAACAAACACAAAAAAAAAGTCAACATACGGAATTGGTGTGGCAACAAATGAAGGTCAAGGAGAGGCAGGTCACTGATATTCGATTACACGCAAAATGATTCCCTTAAACTTTTCTTCAAATGCGGAGAAACACACATGGGTACAAACACACAAGTACATGCTTTTGTCTATTTATCAAAACCTGCAATTTTGAGTTTTTTAAGGCTTTTGAGTTGGTTTGCGATACGTACAGCACACGACACCGCATCGACAGAATATACTCGTTTTAATTAGACGTGTGCTCAAACAAACATAAACCCATAAGACATCGCATAGATTACATGAAATCATCTTTGAGATCGTTGTGCTTCACTATGATATGATAATAAGAGCTGAACAATAATATAAATAATGTTAAGTCCCCTTTCTAAGATTCCATGGTAAAGCAAACAAACCTTATCAGTTCGTCACGTTTACAGTTTTTAAAGAAATTCTACAGCCTTACAATATCTATAGTTTTTTTGGTTTGTCTGCGTGATACTTTGCAAATGAGTTATTTAAATGGGGATCTTAATTAATTTGTGGTTAAATATTTGAAAAAAAACCAATCTATCCATATATAAAGGAGTAAAATATTTTTTTGCTCGCCTCGTCGATTGCAATATCTTTGAATGATTCTTTTGAAATGAAATTAAATTTCTAAAAAAAAATTATAATTTTTCTTTTTAAGCCTCATTTGCTAAACAATAAGCTCAAACGAGTTTACGCGAACACTTTTAGTTTAGACAGTCAAAATGAGTTTATACATATAAATAAACTAAGCGCTTATTTACAACTATTTATTTATTTACCACAGACCAATGAGAATTTTAAATGTTTTTTTATTTATAGTCGCCCGTCTATTAAAACATTTAACATCTGACATTTATTCGGCTTCCTGCTGGATTGGCTTATATTTCTGGCTTATATTTCACGAGATGATCTTCTACGGAAATACAACGACGATAAGGATAGATTATGAAATAAATCGTCCACGATGAAATTTGAACCTGATTTGCTTTCCTATTTCTAAATTTAACCTAAAACTTTTGGAGAAAGCAGTTTGATGACGACTGTTCAACAAAGGAAGTATCTAATTAACAACATTTCGGTAAAAACGATCGTGCCGTTGTCTAGGGATATTGCAGTTTATCGATTGACGCAATAAATGTGTTAATTGTGTAAATAAAAAAAAACAAATGGACAAATAATTATTTATACGTCTCCTTCTTTTCATCTATACCTAAAATATATTGGATCTAGTATGTCTAATAAATGGCGACGTGAGTGGATAAAATTGATTTGATGTATGGAAATCACGCACATCGATAGAATAGCCCTTGTCTTTGATTAAACTAAATTAAAAATACTCTAATAAATATAATTACAAATATTTTTAATATTTTTATATTAACTTTTATTTAAGTATATTTTAAACCTTCCAGGATTATTTTTAAGCTTCATAATGATTTCAAATAGAACTGAAAAAAAGCATAACTTGTTATAATTTTGACAGAATGTTTCCACCCAATTATATAAAATATTAGGTCAATGTTGGTAACGATGATGGTCATCATTAAGTTAAAAAAAAAAAAATTGGGGAAGCTCACCCAAAACAGTAGAACGGCCCATCTCGACAATTGGTGCGTGTCGCTCTAAACACAGCAAACGCCAGAATGACTCCACAATGGGGCTTGCGTTTATCTAGCGTCTCTCTCAATTCTTGTGCTGTACTTCATTGTATATTGATTATCGAGAAAAAAACTGGTGGCCCTAGGTAAACCGTCATTGCCATAAATATTTATTTTAATTATTTTCCCTTTGAATACAGTAACACTCAGAGCAAAAAATTAACTCGAGTTACAACTGGTATAACCTGTAACTGTTATTTTAAGTAACTCTGTTATCTAAGTTTTTTATAACTTTTCACTGATTTTATTAATGTTATAAAGAGTGTAAGTTCGTTTTTTATTTATATGTAAGATATAACGCAAGAAACTATTAGAACGATATCTAAATTTGTTTCACTATTAAGAAGTTAATTTAATATACATGAACATGGAATAAGTTTTGTTTGAAAAAATTATAATTTTTCTAAGAAAAACGTGATATTTGCGAATGAAATCGGAGGAATATTAGCAATCTGAAACGTTTTATAGCCTACAGTGTAAGCCATTAAAAATACTTTAATAAATATATAAAAATATTATGCAGGGGTTGATTAATTAGTTTTATGCCTCAAATACACTCACGGCTCGCAGCTCGTCTCGTGTCAAAGCTCGTGAAATCAATTTATGTCCACATTTTCGCGGCGCATTCAGTTGTTTTCGAACTGTCGATAATGGCGGACGTTGAAGTATTGGCGGCATCAAATTTATGTTTACTGAGCTCCTACTACTACACAGCTAATTTACAAATATAAAAAGTAAAAAATGGGGTCACCCTAGAAAATGATGGATGTTATCGCTTCATTGCAACAGAACTCCTAAGTAACTTATCTGTGTACTTTACTAAAATGTTGCTAGGAATTTTTTAACCGACTTCAAAAACCGAAGGAAGAGATTATCAATTAGTTGTGTATATATTTTTTGTTTTGTTTTACTTTAAAAAAATATTGTTACATACTTTTTACTTTTAGGAAAATATGGAAAACTTGTTTCAAGAAATAACGAATGCTTCTATGATCTCAAAATTCTCCCATATTGGCTAATAAATGTCATCTGCTCCTACGCCAGATTTCATGGAGTGTTTTTTATTCTGCAGGTGTTTGCCAAAAGTTGCCATGAGCGAAATTTTTTTGGTTTTAAGCTCTGCCACAGGTCGGCACATTTCGTCACCTAGCCTGGACCACACTTTATTTACTTTTTGTACATTTTTGTGGTATTTATTTTTGGGGTCCCCAATCTATAATTCGGACCCCAAAAATAAATACTGCTTTTGGAATAACTCAATTAACCGTATCGTGTCTGCCTCTGACTAATCCATTTCCTTTACCACACAATGACCCAGGGCTGCAGCAATCAAAACGAAACAATCCAAACCAAACAAAGACGAGAAAAACTGCACGGCAAAAGGTTTGTAACCGAATGCAGCGTGCGCTCGAGTGTAAACACCACGCGCGCGTCACTCCCGAACCTATTTGACTCGTGCCAAAAAAAAGCGCAACGGACGCGAGCGCTACGAGCCACGAGACGAGCCGCGAGCCCATCGTTTACACACGCGTCTCGTGGCACGTCTCGTGGCTCACGTGCTAGTGTAAACGAGATATAAAAGATTATTTTCGAAGTCCTCTCATATACAATTATAACATATAATTATCATATAAGATGAAAATAATCTATGATTTTTTTCATTTCACCTTTCTAGAGGAGAAATTATTTATTTTTCAATAAAAAGCAATTTTAGGATACCGTAGGTTAAGCCAGAAATCTTCATAGTTATATATAACAATAACTTGGTATAATTAAAAACATCCCTATATTTCTTTACGTGCGTTAAATGTTAACAATTTTCATAAATTTTAAATTTTATCGTCATAAACATTGTAATTTTCAAAAAAATCTCTCCACCATGTAATTTTGAAAACTTTCTATTTTAGATAAGGAATACTTTCCGATAATTAATTATTTTTATTGGTTCTTATGGTTTGGTTATTTAATCTAGACCAGTAACAGCATAATAAAAAAATCCAATGTTCTTAGTGCTTCAGATTTAATTACTCTGTCAATTCTAGTTTTATCTTAGTCTTTAATCGCAATGCTTGGACGGTCAGAACAAGAAAAACATTGGTTGAAAACCAGTTTTTAAGCGGAATTTAAGTTTGGACTTGTTAAAATCATCAAGCTTATCGAAAAAACCTAATATATTTCAAATAGTACACCATAAGATTTTCTGACCAAAACTATTAATAATGATAATGAATAGGCCCTTTTTGTGTCCTAAGAACTTCATATAAATTATAGTTTAAATTAAATAGCAAAATTGTATTGGTTTTTAAAAATATAAAAGCGCTATTGTAATGTCGAAACGCATTTAAGAAATTAAAAGTCACACGACAGAAGCGAAGCTTCTTATGTTTTTTATATAAACGTAAAATGGTAAAATCAACTACTCCCTCTCTCCCCACCCCATGTCCCTCCCCTCCTTCCCTCCGTTCCTCTCCTCTCCTCGCAAACACCTACTCACCCCTCCCCCCTTCCTCTCCTTCCCTACCTACCATCCTCTCCCCTCCTTGGGACAACTATACACAAGCACATTTATGTATATTGACTTGAGCGATACGACTATTATGAGATACTGAGTATGACGAGTATGAGTATTATAAAATATCGGTGACAAAATACTCGACGAGTATGGGCGGCGTAATTCCGTTGTGAGAGAACTATATTGCTAATCGCTATATACTTACGGTCGAGACGTGCAATAAATATTAATTAATACTTATAATGCAGAGTCTAATCTTCATTTCCTTTATTTTTTACAGCTAAAATTGGCGGGAATTCCTGTAATTTCAAAATGAGACGTTTTTATTAAAATACTACCATATTTATGGATCAAGGCTTACGACTGATAACTAAATGATTCATTTGGCATAATCATTTAGATAGCATATTAATAAGGTTTTTTTATAATAATAACCTTTAATTTAAAAATTGGATCACGTTATTGAAAAAAATGTTTTTGTAATTATGTAGTAAGATGTTCAGAACAAGCAACTTGTTGCTTATAAATTATGTTTACAGTTGAATATTTTCTACTCAAATGTTTCTTTAAATTATATGTAACTGTTTTGAATGACAATTTAGTTTTGTAAATATTGCAAAAAGCAAGATAATCACCCAAGTCTATAAAATACTTTAATATAACACTGGACTTCCTTGTGGACATAATGGCAAAGTTAGAATTTAACCTAATTAACAGTTAATTTTTATATACACAATTTATTCACACCGCAAAGTAATAACATTCAACTATTCCAATAGAAAAACGGAGAATCATTAGATGAAAAGAGAACCGCCCATGAAATTATTATTTCAAAATACTCGTACTCGTATTGAATAAATATATGTCATGCGAACTGCGATGTGTCAAGCTATATTTAAGGTAATGAGTAAAATGAGTATACGAGTATGTCTGACATACTCGTATTACATACTTTAAAAGTATTATGACTTACGACTATTTAAATATTCAGTTTCCATAAAGTAGCCATTGTACGAACGTCCGGTCAGCTATACTATACAATGATACAAGTATCTACGATACCAAGTATTTTGTATTTCGCATACCAAGTACGTATTTTGATCTCAGATATCGAGTATTTTTACCGGTGATAATAAATACGCCTCACCTTTAAGAGTTACCGGGCGCTACAGATTTTATGCAACGGCGCAGTACATAAAGTGAATCGTATTTTCATGGAACAGTTCTTGTTAGTAGTTGTTTTGTGATCCCTTGTAAGTTGACTTTATTATATCTACGTATATATTATAAGATATTTTCGTAATCTATACTTAATACAGAGTAAGGTTATTGTTAATATAACACTGAAGGACAAAATCAAATGTCACTTGTTGTTCAACGGCGTATATTAAAGATCGTAATTATTATTATTATGTGTAATGTCTGCATTAAACACTTTAATGCAGACGTTGTCGTCGGCAATTCATTTTATTTTATCTGCGGTCCAAAATGGTTATAACCGCTTTCTGCTTAACCCTCTAGGTCCCGGGCGCTAATTAACGAATTCCCGCAGGTGGAAATTGCGACGGGTATGCCACCACAATTTAATTATTTACTATTTGCGGAAATTGCTTTATTTAAAGCTGTCTACAAACATAGATTTCGGAAAAAGTTACGAAATTTCCTAACTGTCGAAATAACATTTTTGTTTACAGGAAATTTAGGTTTATCTATTATTGATAAGGAGTACAAATGTGTTTTTCGGTGGAAATTAAAACGGACAGAATAGTAAGAATCTCGTGGAATTTATGAAAACAGAGCCATATTCTAATTTTAATTTTCTAAACTATTTTATCCAAAAGTTTTTGTTTATTATGTTCCAAGGTCTTTTGAATGCAAAAGAAAACACATTTGTACTCCTTATCTATTATATGACAAAATTTTCAAAGAAATTTGATTGAACAATAATATTGTTACAAATCTAGATTCCAGTGATTTTTATTAACCTTAGTGGATCATCACCTCAATTCCATGCAGGCCCTGTAATTATGTGTGTAAAATTTTTGATTAATATTAAGAAATCAAAATCTGGAGTAAAATTTTATCATAATCTTTTAAATAATCCCCTGTTTACTGTTTTATTTTTAACAAGGTATTTTTACAAAAATTCAAAATGGCAAGTTTTTGCTCAGCTGTTATTTTCGAACCACACACTGTCACACCAAGACCATGTATACCTAACATCTCAAATATGGCAAAGTCATCCTCAAGCATTGTAAAGTTCCAGGAGGGCAAGGTATATCACAAATACAACAGTCTTAGCAAATAAGTCAACGGTGAAAGAATGTCATCAAATACTGAACAGGCCATTGAACCAGTCACTGAACATACAAGTTTTAATAAACCGATAAATAAAAATTAAAAAAAAAGAAAAGAATCTTAAAATAAATTTATTGCATATTTGAAGAAAAGAGATGAAAGCAAACAAATTTGGCTATAAGAATAAGGAATATGCATGTAACTTTTTAATATATTATTTTACTGTTTACATGGTTATAACATAGTAAAAAATACAAATCCTGTTGGAAATGTTTCAATTAACTTTTAAAGAATTCTTAAAATTGTCAATAAATTGAAGTTGTTTAAATGCCACCATTTTCACACACCTTCGTTGATGTCACAGTCTATATCCAGCATTTGTTTACTATAGGTATCTCATTACTTTTAACATCTTTTCCATGTAATAGCTGTTTAAACCATGGAGAAAATTTGAAAACCGGTTTATAAGTATTGTTTTGTACCTAGGTGCAAAAATACTATTAGTAATAGATAGATGGAAAAATATGAAAACAATGGTGTAAGGTTATGAGAAGAGATGAGATATTTCCAACAAGTTGTTTCTATTGTTATGAAGATTGCTTCAATGTATGTTTTTTTTTCATAAGTGAGTTTTGTATTGAATATCATGTCATAAGCAATAGATAACTATGTACATAAATTAATTTACAACAGTTTAGTAAGACTTTCATTCATTCATTTTTGGTTATTTATCTTAAGAAAAAGTTACATAACATTACTAAAATAAATAAAAAGTGATTTGATAGAAACATAATAAACTTACTGAAAGTAAATAACATTACATATAAATTAATAAAATATAGACTTTACGCAGCCATGTTTTTGAAAGATTAAAGGTTAAGTTTACTACTCTGGGTATTTGTGCATAAAAATATACATAATGCATGATTATAAATCAAGTTTTAAAACAATTACCTTACAGCTTTCACTCCTTTGACTACAGCGGATGTAAAATCTAGATTTGAAGTAAAATTCGATGGCATATGAATACTTTTATTCTTGGCAGATTATCCATTTGTACTTTCACAAAGCTATTTTCAGTCATTATTATAGACGATTTCCAATCTCACTAAGATATTAAAAATGCACTGGATATATAAAATATTACAAGAATACTATTTTTTCTTATCAAACACAACAAATGCCAAACAAATTATCAACAAAACGAGCTTGTTTCCATAAACTCTAATGTCACGTTTTATTCTAACCAATAGAGTTGCGTTTAAACAATTTGAATTTCCCTTACATAACTGGCACTCTTTTTTTATTAATGTGTGCAATGAAAAAGTAATGTCCTGTTGATAAATAATTAGAAAAAAAATATTTGAACCAAATTTAAATCACATCCATATTATATTAGGCTCTGAGTGCACACAACCAGTTGACGTTATATAAACATTTTGTAAAAGCATTGAAATGACACTAAGGAAATTGAGCATGTGTTCAAGAGCATTAGTTAAGAGTGAGGTATTCTCTGTAACAACTAAATATAAAATTAGTAACATTGACTTATGTCCATATTTAACTACAACATTCATATTCATGGTTATTATCTGATCAATCTCCTTATTCTCCTTCTAGTATCCCATCTTCTTTAGGAGCTCAACCACCCAATTTAACAACTTCAGACCAGTGCCAAAATGAGAAATATGAATATAAATATACTGAAGATCTAACAAATATTGTACTAAACTTAACCTGAAATTTTTTATAATTTCTGTTCCACAGTTACTTTTCTTCTTCTCTAGTAACTTCCATCCTAGTCCTACAAGGATGTGTAATTTCTGGATTATACATTATTTGTTCCCCCGTTGGAGGGCAACAAATATCAAACCTACCATATGTGGACGATTCCACACTGTATACCAATACCATGCAAATAGTGCTCAACACATGGAACAACTTCTATACAGAATGGAATGTGTCAGTCTTGATTTTGGTCTCAAAATAAATCGCAGCAAGACCAAAATGATGATTATCGACCGTGCAAACAACAATTCGCCAGAGGTTACAGAAATAGTGAATTGTGAGATAGTACATTCATATACATATCTGGGGGTGCTCATATCAAATGATGGCGACTGTATAGACAAGATCAAACGGTGTATGGCGATCTCCAGGTCAGCTATGGATAAACTGAGGAAAATATGAAGGGACCAAAACATCACCAAAGCCACCAAAACTAAGTTAAGGCTCTCATGTTCCCCATATTCCTCTATACTGCTGAAACATGGACTCTACGAGAAAGTGAGAAAAAAATGGATCGATACCCTTGAGATGAGGTGCTAGAGAAGAATGCTCGGTATATCGTGGATGGAATTCCGAACCAATGAGTCCAGACTTCGATAGCTAGACATCAAACAAAGACTATCAAGCACTGTACAAGCTTGTATTCTCACTTTCTTTGGACATATAACACGACGCGGATGCGAATCCATAGAGGGCCTAGTAGTGCAGGGTAAACTCGAAGGTATCAGACCACACAGCAATGAGGTGGACAGATCAAATAAAGAAGACCTTTGACGGATCATTACATTGTACAAGGAAAGCTTAAGTTCGCAAAAAGTGGCGTCACATTGTGAAACAGGCCACTAATGTTGATGTGACAACCACAACCACTCTGCAAAGAGTGTAACGACAAAGAAGAAGAATATATCAGCCAATCATCATTTCTTTTTCTAATAAACATTTAATATTAAATATCTCATTGACATAATGTATATTTTATAGTAGAGATGTCCACTCTAGAAAATAGACTGATGCTAGAAATATTTTACGTCTACGGTTGAACCCATGGAAACCCAGTCAAGTGGTCTCAGTCTCGTGTATCAGACTTCTGTCTCTGTTGCAGAGTGAACCTGTACCTATAGGTTGCATAATGACACTTACTGGCCAGTGTAAAGTTGCTTCATTTGTTTAGTTTTTCTATAATGTATGCATTAGGACACTTCAAACATCTATCATGTAATATATTTTTTTGTGAAAATTTTCATTTTAACCATCAAATATAATATGAAACTTTTAGTTAGATTGTTACTCAGTGTTGCTGTAAAATAGTAAACAAAAATCTACGTACACAGTTGTATACAACAGCATTTTATATGCTCATCGATAGTTTCTTAGTATTAAAAATGTTGAAAGTATGTGGACATTTTACTAATGGAACATTTTTATAGGTGGTTTCACATCTAATATGAAACTTTGACTGCTCTTTTAACACATCTTTTTATATAGCTTCTGTTAACTTCCTTTTTATGTTATTTATTATACAGATTAGACAAATTCAACTTGATAACCTCAATGTATTACTGTCGAACACAATTTGTCTTTTGCAAGTTTCATATCCTCATTGAAAATTTCGCAAATTGCCCAAAATTACAATTTACACAAAATTAAACATTTGATTATTAATATATTACCCATCTTAATGCTAACCGTAAATAAACGTCACTTAAAACTTGTGTCACTAGCATTTTAGAATAAAAGGCAACTTTCTAACTGCACAAGTGCTATTGATGGTAAGCATGTGCGAATCAGAGCTCCTCAAAATAATGGATCATTGGCCTTTCATTGCAAGGAATATTTTTCAATTCTTCTTTTCGTATAGTAGATCAAAACTGCAAGTTGATATGATATTAGCTCCTGTGACAAAGAAGGGGATGGTGGAAAATTTCAAAACTCTCAGATAGGACATGAAATCTTTCCTGGTCTGATGTCTCTCCCTAAGTCTCATACATTGCTACCACATTTTGTAATCGGTGATGAAACATTTCAGGGGCGGATTCAAGGAGGAGGCACGTGTCCCCCCAGAAGTCCCAGAATAATCTATTTATTTTTTTTTTAGTTCTCGCAAGTTACAAAACAATATTCTTAAAAATTCCATACAAATATTTTATTAACAATGAAAAGTGCATTTGCGTGAGGGAAATTATAGAATAAATAATACCGGTACTGGTACCCATAGCTACTATGTACGTAGTCTACAATTTTGAGTTTTTGTTTTTTCCAGCTAATTTACTTCAAGTGTTTATGACAGACGAGCGGGAGGGCCCGGCGCGTGGATTAGCTAGATGATAAATATGTAATTATTTTCCCCGTTTTATTAAATTGTATTCGGCTTACGTATTTTATCATCACAGTGATCGTATGTAGTGTAGTGACTTATATTATAATACATGACAAGGACAGGAAAAGACAGAAGAAGATAAGTGCGTTTTTATTCACAAAAAAAACGAAAAACTGATTATGTAGAGAATGAAACTCTTCAGCCCGCGCGACCTGGGCAGTTAACTAATGTTGGTGATGTGTTTCCATGTCCATCCTTGCTAACGGCAATTATATCAGCTTCTGCTAGTTTTTTTCCAGTAACGTGATATGGGTACGTATCGCTTATCGATTATTCATAACTCCGAATTGATTAAACATTTAGGCCGGCTTTCAGAGACAAATTTGAGTTTCATTTCAATATCCGTATTCCCGAATTACTGTTCATTTATTTACTTATCTTTCTACGCTACATGGAAAAAACCATGACAAAAATCGCCTTAGCTTCTGTTATAAACGTGGTGCGAACAGCTTCCATAACAAGTGTTAGAGATGAAAAATTAGTTTTTTATGTAATCTTTATGGGTTAGAAATGAAAAATTTGATGTTGACCACAATAAAATTTACCATACACCACCATAAAATTCTGCTTATTTTCAAACATAAAAATTTTTAATTGGATTTAAGTAAAAAATGTATAGTTACAACGTATAGTGTTGTAGATTTCTCAAATAAATTTTATCCTATTGCCCACTAATTTTTACTGGGGCGATTGAAACTTTAACGTCCGATAAGTTTGGATATCAGTCCGATGCATGCACCCAACAAAGATTTTTTCCTACTGTTTCAACACGAATTAACTCACATCGTGTCGTTCTTTGTAACTGCTGTATATTTCTATGGAATTTTTCACTTTCTATGAATTATTCGATAATTAGTTTATATAGGTACGCATATTTAAATATTTGTTAAATAATGGGAGCATTTTCAAATAACTATTAAAAAATATTCATTCCCCTTGCAAGGGATTTAGTATCAGATCAGTGAGGTTAGGTAATATTATTGTGGAGTCATAAATGTAGTGCAGTTTTTCATATTTTATATAATACTATTTTTTATTTTGTATGTAAAAAAAAATTTACATCTGGGCTCTTATTGTAAATCATTTTTATTTTTGTATAAATAAATAAATATTTACAAAAAGTTTATAAATTTGTGTTTGAAAAATTATTTCCTATTTTTTGTCCCATTGTTATCAATGCAGAAAGATATGCATAAAGTAAATTTAATTTCTTAATGTAATTATAGTAATGCAGACTAAAAAAATTCATGCTGTCTAAGATTTAAAGATTAATTGTATAATTCAATTAAATTTGGAATAACTCTATTATTACGGAGCAAAATAATTTTACCATGGAACCACTATAATTTTCTAATAAATAAGCTTAAGCTATAAATTTTATTTGGTTACTATTTCGCACTGAGATTATGGGAAACCATGGTAATTTTTATTGGGTTCCTTTATAAATTTTATTATAATTTTCTTTCCGTGTATGTAAATTAACGCATGTGCTATGATAATGTATTTGTATTAACCGTAACTGATTTAGTTTTATTTTATATTTACAGGTAAACTATTTAACAACGAGGTTGTTACGGCATTCTTACCGATGAAGAAAAATATCAATGGTTGAAAAATGTTTGGCAACCTATAACAGACTTTAAGTTTCCACAGGTATGCGAAGGAAAAAAACAGGTCTTTAAAATGAACTGGTTAAAGGTACAAGAATGGCTTGCAAACAGCAAAATTTCTGGTGGCGGATTGCGTAAAATGTGTATTATTTTTGGACGACGTGGACAAACGATGTAAACCTAATAAAGTTTGTGACGGAACCGCTGAAAACATTTAAAAAAGGTATTGAAGTGCTAACACACCATGAGAACATGAAATACCACCAATCCAGTATGGTAACATTTAAACATTTTTTGGTGATAATGGAGGAAAAGACAATGGATGTTGTAGTCCAAATGAGATCTCAGGAAAGAAAAACCATTAAAGAGAATCCTAACAAACTTGTACCCATTAAACCATTATATTATGTGGAATACAAAATAAACCATTATGAGGACATAGGGATGATGGTGATTTAGAATCAGAAATTTCTCTTGAAGAAGGTAATTTTCGAGCAAGATACGGCATGATCACGTTAGAGATTGTGCTGAAAATGCTTCTTACTTCAGTAAGTCAACACAAAACAATTTGATCGAGTGCTGCGGGGAGTCAATGACAAACAAAATAGTGAACAAAATTAAAAAAATCACAGATGAAAACTGCAGATGTTTCTATTAGTGAGCAACTAACCATTTGTATTTGTTATTTCGATGTTGATACAATTGAAATTCAAGAAGACTTTCTTCTTAAATTTGTTGAAGTTGTTCTGGTTGTTATCTTGCTGGTGAAAATATTTCTCATCATATTTTGGAGGCGTTAGAAAGCTCCCATTTAGATATTTCATTATGCCAAGGTCAAGCATATGATGGAGGAGCCAATATGAATGGTAAAATAAAAGGTCCAATATTCAGCCTTTAGCTTTTTACATACACTGTGCAAGTCACCAACTCAACTTATGTTGATATGACTACACCCAGCATCCAAAAGCAACGTGATAATTACACGGATGCATTTAAAAAGCTTTTTGATAAAGTTTAAGACCAGACCAGATTTCCCAAAACTCAGCTGCAAAGAATTGGACAGTTGCAAAAGTTACTGTCACGTAAATATAGTAACGAAGATAAAGAGTATGTAATTCAAGATGCTAAATTATATAAAAATGACCTTCTTTGTTTCTTATCTTTGAAGGGCGAACTAGAAATTTACAAAAGATGAGAGAACATTTGCTAAAGTCAAAGTGCCAAAAAAAGCAACAGTGTTGCCAAACGTAAGAACCCCGTGTCAATTGTTGTGTACGTTTCCCGTAACAACTACCATTGCAGAGCGATCTTTCTCCACTCTGCGATGACTCAAAACATATCTTCTCAGCAGGATGACAGAAGATTGTTTAAATGGACTGACTTTAATGCATATTCATCAAGACTTTGCATCATCGATGAACGTTGATGAAGTATTGGATGTATTCAGCAGGAAACATAAAAGAAAACTTTAATTTAATTATTTGTAACTTTCACATTAAAATACGGGTAAATAATAAAAATGATATTATTTCCAATATGTCTTTATTTACAATTAATTTAAAGAACTTATGAGGCCACTCGTTGCCAACTTGGTTGTGTTCCCCCCCAAAAAAAATTCTGGATCCGCCCTTGCCAGGGCTGCATATTTTTATGCCAATACCTGGTCAAATACCTGACCGCCTCACCTATGTACCACATATACTATATTGGCGTATCCACTAATTGAACGTCCATCCGAGTGGTGAGTAACCATTTTTCATCCTTTACACGTTCAAATTTGTATACGTAATATGTATTTCTCCATGATTAAGGCCTTAATGTCATTATTGCTTATTAGATATTATTTTGACGTGATAACGTCTTATAAATCGATTAACACCGGCTGCACGCATGAAAAATTGTCACGTTCTGCCTGAGTCTGAGCGTGCAAGCAAGAGCGCGAAACAAGTGATAGAGAGGCACGATCAGCCCAAGCGTCAGAATTTATCTCTCTTCTCATGTAACGTCAGAGCTAGCAGTTCGACAACCATCGATTTGACTTTTTCAAGACACATTACACTTGAAACACTCCCCTTGATTTCGTACTTTTCCTATCATCGTCCTATCCTTAACAGAATAACGCAGACTGGAAGATCTTAAATATAACAAATGTATAAAAGTTGTAAATAAATTGTTAATAGCACATTGTTACTTGTAATTAATCTGTATAATTTAAGTAAAAAAAATATTTGAATAACTGACGAGTGTAAATAAATGTTAATTTAACGAAAAAGTTGTAATTTTCAATTAACTCCTTCTTTGTATTATACAAAATAATAATAATTAAATTTAATTCATAAAAGTATGCAAATTTTCATCAATGTTTCTTTATGACGTTATCACGTAAAACTATCGTCCGTAAACCGACTTTACAGATAACCAATTTTTTTTAGTTATTTGTAATTATTCATAAACTTGCCACTATACATTATTTTAGAACCGTCAATTAGTAATTGAAGAAAGATTATAAGGTGTGTATAAAAGTTTACAACTTGGGGTTCTTTTCCAATTATTCAATATAATAACCAGAAATTTATAATTAAAGTATAAGTATAGAAAAATCACGTAGGTATGTTGCCGATACTTCTTGGATTCGTATTTATGAACTATAATAACTATGAAACATTATGTCAACGAAAATTATTTGCCTGCTTCATTCATACACTGGAATAAAAACTCATAAGTACTGTACAATTAATACGTCCTAAACTTGGAACAGGCACGATGCGACGCGTCGCTCAGGCACAGGCTCTTTCGAAAATTATGAAGCAACTAGTAGCGTTAAGTATTGTAAAGCATTAAGTATTTTGGTATATGAGTTCGTAGCTGGGTCCCGTGTCATTCGACTGCCTTATTTCAAAGCGGCGTTTGTGAAGCGTCTATAAGTGAATATAGAACATATACGCTTTCTTCCTAGTTGGTGATTTCGATATAATTTCTAATATTGATACCTAGAAAGTACATGTTCAAAGTCAGGAGACTAACGTTTTAGAATATAATCTATGTCTGTTGGTATTGTCCTGAGTGCAAAATAGTAATTGTATGTTATGCTTTTATAGAGCGCTGTACCTCAAAACTAAAAAAAAATGGAACCCTTATAAAATTTCATCTTTCCTTCTGTCGGTCACAGTATTTTTCTCGGAAAGTGTTGACGTAGAAATTTGAAAATTTGCATAGTATAAGATCTTGGTAATATGTATATATTCCAATAGTTTAAATTTATTAAATATTTTAATATTATTTTTAAAAGACCCCAAAGTTATTTTTTCTTGGGTCGTATGAAGGTCACTTTAGAAATTTTAAATGAAATTGTTTTAGGCTATGGCTTAATATATGTGAAAAAGGAGCTACACCCACCAATCCGTACTTTTTATTACCTAATTAAAATTTACTTTATTATTTCAATGGTTTAAATTTATTAAACGAAGTACGTTATTATCAAATCTCTTTCGAAAGTCACGTACGCAATGTCTCGCGAATGAATGAAAGACGGTGGGGGGGGGTGTCTCTCGCCCTTTATCACTCAAATGTCATGTGGTTATCTCTCGTTCGGCCAGCTGAGTACGCCAACGGCCATACTCAGCGTACTAGGTACGTAATTGTATTGTACTAGGTATCACGTAGCATGCAAAAATACTAGGTCCATATTCCAGTAAATACTAACAACTCTAATGCTAAGGCAGAATGTTGACAGATTCACGATGAAAAGTGTTTTCTTATCAGTCAATGTCAATAAAGTAGCAAGAAATTGAACACGAAAATTAAAACTCACGGCAGTTTGTATTTGTGCAGTCATGGAGGAACTTAGGGAAATTGATGTTAAGCAAACGCTCAAATGTGTATTAAATGATATTGATCAAGCAGTTGCCAGAAGAAGTAAAGTAAGTTAAAATATATCGTTAAAATTTTATTTGCATTCGAAAATTAAATATTAAGTGGCACAAAAATTTAAATATTTATAACAAGTGATTAAATGTATTAAAGCAATTTATGTAGGAATATATTATATATTCACAATTAAATTAAACTACGTGATGTAGTATTATTTTCTACTTTCTTTAAATCTTTGCTAATAGCCCACCTGAAGATTAAAGAAAGTAGAAAATAATACTACATCATGTAGTTTCATTTAATTGTGAATAATGAATATCAATAAAATATATTCAATATATATTATATATTATTTTTATTATAAAACAAACAGTAAGCGCCATTTGAAACTAACGAAAACTATGTTCAGTACAAGTTTTCTTTCAATTAAACAAAGACCAAAAAGGGAAAAATTCATTTTAATTAAAGGAGACTCATTCCTAATTTTAATTGAACGTTTAATTTTTGCAATAATACAAGCAATTTTGGAATTTGCATAAAAATATTATAAGAATACATAATAACGTTATTAAAAAATGTAATTATCAACAATTTTTGCAAGGTTAACACAAAAGATAACAAAATATGGTTATTTAATGAAATTATTAGCAATAAGTTATAGCATATCTAATAATATTATATATTTCTATAACATTATTATTGGTAGATTATAAGAAAGTATATGGTTGTATGGACGGATGGAAGACATTTAACCAAGTGCCAAAAAATAAAACCTGTCAACTGAGCGCTTATTGTTATTATATTATGTTATTTTTCTCTTTATAAAATTATTTTTCCCATCTTATTTCTAAAGCGAATTAATAGGGAAACCAATCTTTTTATTAAATTGCATTTTTAATCGTTAGTGTTTTATTTACTTATTCACCATATTCACATACTATATTCACCTCTAAGACATAGGCTACAGTTATACACAATGTTATGGAAATAATTTGAGTAGTTGGAGAGTGAAAATGAAACAAAGGAATGTACAAACAAACTGTTGCACTTATAATATTACTGGTTAAATTTTTGCAGAGCTCGCAACTATCTATGACACATAAAATTATTTATGTTAATTAAATTATTTTAAGAAATCATGTGTAGGTATGAAATCATGTGTAAAATATTTTATTTTTAATTTTTTTATCTCTGTGGTATATCTCATAAATTTGGCAGCAATTTAAAAATTATGCACTTTTAATAAAATTAATTTAACATAAAAAAATTACCATGCTTTAATTTGTTATGATTTTATGGTCTGGAAAAAAGGGAAAAAGTTACATTAAAATTAATCTGGAAGTACGTTGTAATAAATGTCAAATAGCATCTGGCGTCACTTCTCAGAACTGTACAGATATCAGCCACGAGAGTAACCAATGATATCAGCCATGAGAGTAACCATTGATAACATCTATGCTTTGTGAATCATGTCAGCTATATAGATCGCTATGCTACTTTTTCTTTAAGAAAATAGCAGATCATTTACAATAGTACAGATCATTTACAATGTTGTTTTGAAAAAAATCTAAAGCCATGCAATAGAAACATTCTTCACCATAACAAAATTTGAACAGACTCCGTTAGACAAACAAATAACTTTTTTTAAATACCTCGAACATAGAATTAATGTCATCCGCCATGCACACCCAAAGTTTTATTTAATCCTGAAAATTATATGTAAACTTGATCGTATTCATTTTAAGAATACAAATGACCTATGGCTGCTTTTGGGATGCCTAAAGAAAAATCGATCTAATGTCTATCCAGTGATTCTGACAGTAAAAAAAGGGTATTGATCATAGCAGAAACTACTGCGAAACGTTATTTTTCGATAAAAGTAATATTAATTAAATAGTGAACAACTGATTAACAGCGAATGTGACATTTTTACTTTAACTTACATACGAGTCATACTTAAAAGTTTAAACCAATTTCCTAAAAAACTACTTTTACCTAAAAATTAACAAAAATTCTATTACTAAGAAAAATTTTCTTTTGCTGTACAAAGTAAAAAAATCACCAAAAGTTAGATTACTTTTAGATATCACTATTTTGTTTTACATAGTAATTTTATTAAAAACCCTAGTTCAAACGATAATGACAAACTTTCTTATAACATTATACAAAAGAAGATATTATATGAGTTTTAAAACATCAACATTTTGTCAGCACCTCATTTTCTTAAAGTTTATTGATATTTTCAAAGAAAATTTTGCTAATTTTTGTTTGCATGAAAATAAAGGTAAGTCAAGAATATAAACCTTTTGGATTAGTTATAATGATTTTTTAAAATGAATTCCTGGAAAATGGAGGACTGTTGTATACAGTCATCCCTGATTACCATACCAGAGCTAGAGATATAAATAGATAAATAAATATTGTCGCATTTCTTTTCACTGTGTTTTCACTGATGACCAGCCTTTAAATGTTATGGTTCAAGTTAATACCAGTGGGGAAGAAGGTTTTTTGGTTAATTTTTAAATAAATATTCATAAAGATACCATTCGTCGTGACTCTCAAGCGTCTCTAAGGGCAAGTACTAAGTGGTGCAAAACAAATAAGTACAACCAATCCAGCTTCTCAGGCTAACAGCGGTTGGATTATTTCTATGTCACATTGTTTGTATTAATCCAAGCAACTGCTATCTTACTTCTTCTTAAAACTATGGAATTTAATAATGCACTGAAAATTATAATAATTCCAAAGAATATGAGTATTGTCCTGGGATGAGTAATATTGTTTATAAGTTATAGTTTTAACAACCATCATGAACACATTCAGTAATATTCTTGAAACTGAAAATTTAAACTTGAAAGTGAACATATATTTCTTGTATTATATTCGACCCTAGAATATCATATCTTCTCTAAATGATTATATTAACGAACAGGTTTAACGGAGCTGTGGTTATACCACAGGTTTAACTGAGCTGTGGTTATACCACAAGTTTAAATGGTAATTATCAAATAAAATAATTTTAATGTATTCTTCAAATGACTAAAATAGACAAATAAATCTCTTCGACTTAAACTAAAAACTATAATTATCCTGTTTGAACATGGTAAACTACAAACATTTATGAAGAAGTGAAATGACACATCTTCCATTTAAAACATTTTAAACTTTAAAAATAATGTAGTAACATTTTTTATTCGTACCAAAAATCCTCTATATTGGCTATGAAAGGATTGGTGAAATATATGTTTCGATTGAAGACGTTTATTACCTAATAAACCTGTGTGCAAAATTTTGCACTGAAAGTTTTCCCAGATATATTATTTTATCAAAAAAAATATACAAAAACAATGCATGTTACGTACGTCTATTCGTTAAGACTTCTAAGATTACTATTTTCTAAACTGATTATTTGGCTAAGTCAATATGTGGTGTTGCACACTTTCTCTTGCTTACAGTGTCCTCCATATATGTATTTCTCATTAACTTTTGTCTATTTTATTTATTCTAAATGATTAGAAAATGTTCTAAGACCTCACTTGAATTACAACATTGTCATATGTATCAGACGTTATATTATATAGTAAAAATAATTATATCTTAACAATAAAACCAACGAAACTTGCTAACTGCCTTGAACTGCCATGAGAACAATTTTGTTTCGCCTTAATATTTGACAATTTTCACTCATTACTGCAACGTATGAAATTACTTTATTAACTTAATTTAAATATTTAAAAAACGACATCTTGTTTAGAAACATAACTATGCTGAAAAACACTTAATCCACATTATACTTTGTATGAGTTAAAAGTCTGTGAGACGGTTGAAAATATTGAGTTGCTTAGTCTGCTTCAGCTACCTTCCAGTATGCATTTTCTGCAGAAATTCTTTCAGTATTTGCAGATAAAGGCTGAAATAATTAGGATAATATTTAAATATCAGCTTCAAGTCAGATTTGACTACTTATGAGGTAGTTTTTAATTATTCAGCAGGTAGTGATTTTTGTGTATAATGCAATTAATCAATAGGTAATCTTACGTAAAGCTAATCGTGATGGCGCCACCGAAGTAAGAAATAAACAAAACAAGCAAACAAAACAAGCGTGGCGTGCAAAACTGAAAACTTCTATGTGAAAAGAAATTTTTGTGAAAATTACAGATATTTAACAATATTAAAATTTAAAATTCAGCATTAAATTAATGCTCTGAACAAAGCAGAGGCTTTGTTTTGTCGTCTAAAATTTTTGCAACACAGCTATTTCTCACAGCTTTATATTTTCAATGACTCCCATTGCAACAGCATCCAGCTGCATAACATTGATACATGATTACTATAAATCGAGATTTAATTTTCGAAAAACACAGCTATTTCCCACAGCTTTCAACATAGTTTGTCCTTAGGGAATAAATGGACAACTATATTTTCAACTACTCCGATTGCAATAGCATCCAACTGGATAACATTGATACATGTTTACTATAAATCGAGATTTAATCTTTGTAAAGCACTCAAATAGTTCTCAAGATAGACGGATATAAATTACAAAACGTCACGACATGTTTATCTATGATGTTTACATTATAGTACAAGTAGCCCCTAGCGGGAGAAGTTAGGAGTAAGGTTCCCTATTACAAACTCACTCTACAATTAATTAGTTCTAGATATAAAGTAAACAAAACTTGCATAATAGGAATCATTGCTTTCTATTATTTCTTTGAATGACACAAATTATAGGCTCTTATTAGATAACTATATCTTGTTCATTGTAACTATATAAGGTAAATAAATTTTTATCTTAGACTTATTATAAATTGACATAATCTATAGAACGAGTTAATATTATAATAGGACAAAATTGTCCTGGCGGTGGTTCTAGGTAAATTTAATTTTTTTTAAACCTGTGAGTCAAGCAAGGCTGAAAGCACTTTTGTTTATACTTAAAAAAATTCATCAAAAATCAAAAAATTGCTTGGGTAAAAACACACTTACGGCAGAGTAATAAATGAGTGGCATTCTTTTCTTGTGGAAACATACACTTAAAACAGAGTAATAGATCATTGAAACTACAACTGAAGCAAAATTGACTCAACAGCTGTCCTAGTGTTAAGATGGGATATTCTATAAAGTTCCATTAATTTGATCCTGCTATAGGATGAACGGTGGTGAAATATATATATATATATATATATATATATATATATATATATGTATATATATATATATATATATATATATATATATATACACATGCATATACATATATACACATATATATATTCAGTACCATTCATTTCTCAACGACACAACCGGCACTGTATTATCTACATACCTTAGATGATAGTGGTTTGGTAACGCTTACCTTTTTGGGAATTTTCCATTCATATTTATTCGTGAGATCTCGTTTTTATTTCGCATATTATTAGTAGGTCAAAAGTAAATGAATCGGCAACCTACAATTTTGCATGTAGAAAAGTTACATACATCACTGACATTTAAATTTATATCATTTTCATTTTGTTTTTTTCACTTTAATAGCAAGATACAGTGGTATCAAAAATTACAGTTATTCTAAGTGAAATTCCCCAGAAAGTGCAAGAGATTAACGCTCTTGACTAGTTAAAAGAAGAATAATATTTTGCCAATTCATGAAAAATGGTTTATTTCACAGTTAAAAGTGGCATCGTTCCAAATGAAGCGCTACCTCTCGTGGAACACATCAGAAATAACTGCTAGAACTTGAAGTGGGTGGGACTTATGATGATTGGTGAATATAGGTTTGACATCTCTAAAGGACCCAATCCAGATTTCTCATGGGCTGGTAAAATGTAGAGACAATATTTGTAAGACACTGCAGTTGGAACTTAAAGATGTCGAATTGTCAATGGGAATGTTGACTGGTTACGAACAGGCTGTAAGTATTCTTTGGTGTCAAAGCTTTAATATGTATCTATTATAGTGCCCCAAGAACACAATTGTTTTGCATTTCCCTTTTAGTGAATGAAATAATTGTTTTATTATATTATAATCTCGGCTATAATTACTGTTTTTGTTTTCTTAGCATCAGGAATTACTAGTTCCTCTATATGGTGTTAAATAAATCTGTTAAGTACGAGTGAAACTCACATTATGAGAGTTCTGTACGAACATAGTCGCAGATAAACAATTAAGGGTGTTTAGTATTTCTATTAAACAAATATTAATATTATTTTTCCCCATGTAAATATATTGCCTGTTACATTTTTTCTAGACAGTTTTATATGATGAATATTTCAAAAACTGAAGTTTAGAATGATCGGTATAATTTTCTGGTAAATTATAAGTGAACTTTTAGTAATGCCGTTTTTTGCTATTTTAACTTTAGCAGTTTGGTTTTTTTGCGCCCTTTTTCAACAATATCTCTTGAATAAGCATAGGTAAACTTCTGAAAGAAGTATTATGCTTATGTAAAAAGCTGAAAAAAATAGTTTTGAAATCCTTATAAGTTATTCTTACAATTGATATCTCTCACTATTAAATAAATTTAAGAAAAATCACCATCAAAAATCACCGATCACCTTATGGGGACAATTAGGCTATATTTTAACAATCTTATTAATAAAAGAAAATTTCTGTTGAGAAATTTCTGTATGATTATCCTTGGATTAACCCAATATGAATGTGCTTTAACCTTTTGGATGTACGTACTTTGACTCCAGTCTAATTTTGTACCATCACTATTATTAATTAATCTTACACTCTCGTAATATTTGCGTTTATTTTAACAATAGTTGAACCATTATAAACTTTTTTTGATATTATTTTGTTTAAGAGTTATTCTCTTCTTGCTGCTCTCCTTTTGATACTCTCCAGAATTTACAAATTCTCTTCATTTTAATTTTGTAACAAAAACCTCTATATTATTTTTAAAATTCTCAGATACTTGAATAAGAATAAGAAACGCCTATTCTTATTCCCATTAGAATCAATCTATTATTCACGTTAGAATCAAAACAACTATTGATTCTAACAAATATACAAATATGTTTTATATACTGTATTATTACAACTTGAAAACAAATTTTTAGCTTTTTATTGTTTATATTATAACAATGCATTTATGTTTAAAACAATGTGTTCATGTAATAACAATGTATTTATTTTACCTGTATAAAATTAATTAATCTACACATTTTAATTCCTCACAGATCACAATATTGTTTTCTGAAATAATAACAACAATCCAAAAAATAAAAATAAAGAATGGAAATAAATAGGTACATATGCACTGAATAGCTACACCCGTTATCATTAAAATAATTGAAAACTTTGTATCAGTTTTGAAGAAAAAACAAGCTACAATTTCACATCTATCGCAACTTCATGTTAAAGCCAGGGTTTGCTTGGAGTTTCAATTTTAATAGGTTTTAATAATTGTCTTCGCATACTTATGCATGGAAATATATATTTTGCAACCCTTCCTCCTAAGTACAAAAGAGCTCTAGATACGCAGTGACAAAGTCCCATAGACTCTGTAGTCCAAGAGACAACTAATATGAAATACGTGCCTCACATCTGCTTCAATAAAATGCAATAGTACACGCATTGTTTCCGGTATGATATTGATTACATTTGTATAAATTGTATGTTTATTGGTACCTACAACTATTTCGTCGCATTTATATTGAGTGCGTATCACAAGAGCACAGGTGATTTTTGGTTAAATTGAATAATCTAAAATGAGTGGTATATTACACTTAAACTTTTTTGAGAAATATAAAGATGATGCCAAATCCGGCTTTTTGGCATCATCTTTGTTCTAGCCACTAATATATGTGTATGTATTTACATATAAATACATATATAAAAGTTTGTAGAAATCTAGTGTATTTCCCCTTCTGTGTATTTGTTATCTTCTGTCAATCGATAAATGAATATGGTATAGAAGTTACTGATGATGTAAATAATTAATTAACAGCAACATCTCTTAGTGTTATAAACAACAATATGAATACGTAAAAGTCTCACTTGTGATTTCAGTACACATATCATAATTAATAGATAATTGTATTTATTTTATTTTTAATATATGTTTTTAATTTAATAATATATATATATATATATATATATATATATATATATATATATATATATATATTTATATATATATATGTATATATATATATATATATAATAATATATTTACTTTGGTGACGATGAGAGCTAAGCCTGGTGATAATAGACGCTTTACTTATTTAGGAAATGAGAAAAAATATTTTTCATTACTGAATATCGCTGAGATCTAACCACTGATATGGACCTTATCATCTTATTTATTATACATGATAATTGCTTTAACTCGGTTTACCTAACATTTTGGAATATTAGCTTATTTACCACCATGATGATGATATATAAATATCATATGTAAATATTAGTAACTGCCATGTCATCACTGTTTATCAGTTTTGGGTGCACCCACATGGACGCACCCCAGAGAGAGAAAGTGTAGAAATCTAGAAAAGTACAATGAAGCACAAGTTTTCCCACATGCAGAATTGACACAATTGCCAGTCTATGTAAAATTTAAAATATTTTGAACATTGTCAAAACAAAAACAAAAGTAATAAAAACCACACTGTCACTGTATTATTCTTAATTTTTACCATTCTGTTTATCATACTTACTAATTCAAAAATGTTAGATTTTATGGCTACAGAATTAAAAAAACAACGGTTCAGCTTTTTTTTAAAATGTTTAAATTGCAAACACTTCTTTGCTTCAAATTTAAAATCTATTGTTTTGATTGGCTCAAAAGTAACAAAATGGACAATAAAAGGTTTTTTACATTTCTGCGGTAGAACTTACAAATGTAACTTGGACGTGGATAAATTGTAATTTCAGTAATACTATTTTAAGTAATATGTAATTTTCTTTCACGACAGAAAAATAATTTGATTATTTGAGTGGAGGAAGGAGATAATGCGCTACGTGTACGCTAAACAGCAACTGATTTCATGAGCGCCATCTCACTTGTGGCCAATTTAGTTAGTACGCGCAGGAGCGTGATGGCACTCGTTGGCACTCTAACGGTTAAATATCCTTAATATTTTAGGATGTATTTTGTTGCATAGTTGTATATGCAAATATAATAACCTTTATACATGTACTTAAATGACATTGTTGTGAAGTATTTTGTTACAAATTAAATCTGATGTCTTCCAAAAATTCTCACTTTGTTGTTACTGTAATTGTTTTATAATTATATTAAAAGTAAGATATACAAAAAGTTGGTTATTTGGTATAGTAAGACATTTTTTAAAATAATCAAATATTTTTTTTTCTTTAGGCCTTTGTTGCAGAGAAATAATTTAGTTTTCAACAACGAAATATTTTTTTATTTTCAACATTTTCTCAATTATAATTACACTTAATTAAACCTTTCATTGCCACAAACCCCTAGAAAAAAAACATAAGAAAAGTATTACCAGTTACCAGCTAAATAAATTTTTTTCTCTGCTAAATGATACTCGTATCATTCACTATTCTAGGTAACTATCTAGTAAAGTACTCTATTGAAATCATACTAATGTAACAAACACGAAAGTGAGTTTGTTTGATTAGATATTCTCCTTTCACACCTCAACAACTCAACCAATTCTCTGTGAAATTTGATACACATAGCCTGTGTCATGGACAAAAAATATGAAACAGGAAAATTTATCCCAGGAGAGAATTTTATTTTTGGTAATTAAGAAAATAACCCCATTAAACATAACACCATGAACAAAAACAAGAGTGTAAACAGAACATACTGATATTATGTGAATAAACCACATGATGTGTTTTATTATCAATATGTCAGTTTACAGGTACCTATTGCAGGGCGCATTCTTTTCACACCATTTCTTCGTTTCTGTATATTTGAAACTACTTAGCCATTTCCAATATTAAGAACTCATTTTTTCACAAGAACATTTTTTTTCACAACAACATTTTTCTTCTTTTCCCTCTTTGCCTCTTTCAAAAACACATCAAAACTAATTTTGCAATAAAATTACTTGTGCAACAAAACATTGCTCACTTATCAATACAATCAAACGCCAGTTATGTTTTCATAGTACAAAGTTACTGAAACACTGCGTGGATACAGGAAGTATACCAAATTTTATTTTTATTTCAATTATAATAATCCAAATACAATCATAAGAAATAAATAATAAAAAACGCATAATAATATAACAATATAATAATAAACGCAATCACAAAAATAAATGATGATGCAAAATAAAAACAACAGCTAGTAATGTGAAACCTCATGATATTTCTGAATCTTGATGCTGTGGTTGGAATTCATCATCACTATCTTGAAAATAAAATAAGCTGAGCCGTACGAACATCCTGCACTGTATCGTGATGAAACACCGAATAGTAACAATATACATATTAGTTGAATATATTTTTATTAGGAATGCCAATTTAACTGTTCACTAGCAATGCCATCAACAGATGGCGTTGCTCATGAACAGTTAAATTTGATACAAGTTCGTAACTTTTATAGGGAACACTAGAGCCATGCTAACAAAAGAAAACATTTCGCCTTAATTGTTTTAATCAATTATTTAACATTTTTGTTTAGATTAGATTTTAAACTATTTATATTTTTCTTCAATAGTGGAGAACATAAGCTTTAAAATGATGTTTGAATCATTGATTTTAATGAAAAATTAATGATTCAAACAGATAAAATCATAGAGAGGTATGACATTGCCACAAAACACCTTTGAGAAGTAATATATAAGATATTGCCTATATAATTTCATTTGTTATGAGTATTTCAATCATAAATTAGTTCCAGGAAGTGTACCAATGCAAACACAAACAATACAGAGATTACTTCACAGTCCCAATGTATCATCTTCAGTTGATGAACGCACTGAGGATGCTGAGAGTTTTTGACCACAAGAGAGTTTTGTTTATGAATCGATTTATATTGTTATTGTTAATCACCTGGGGAACCAGTCATCTCTCTTTAACATGAAAATGAGACGTCGTGTAAAATAGATGAACATGCTGGTGAACACAGGGCGTTAGTAAGCTTTATACTTGTGTATGCCCTGATAAAAGTAGTTTTACATAAATCTTATTCTATACAAATCTAATTATAAGTAGCTAGTATTTTTATAATGCTTCACTCGATGCATTTGATGTAAAAATTTAAAATGGAAGTTTTGATATCAAGACGTGTGTATATTTAGAATGAAGCTTTTATATCAAGACATGTGTAAACAAACATACCAAAATTCATTAAGATCTATAGTGAAATAGAATTTGTTTAGACCTGTAGTGTATTCTAAGGAATATCAAGTTCATTTCCTCTATAAGAAATAAAAATAAAATTTGAAGAGTGAAATTCATTAAGGCTAGTGTGAGTTATTACTTATTATAATTCATTAATGCTCTCGTCAAAAAAAATGGTAACCGTCATACAGGTGAAGAATATTCTTGACAACGAACCTTTCAAATTTCCTTTTAGAACTTGTAGCTTCTTCTGCACCGAAGTTTCTATATTTTAAGAAGACTTAGATTAGTACTCAGATACTTAAACTTGTTTTTTTCAAGTACTTAACAAATGAAGGAGTGGGAAATTTTTCTTTTCACAAAAACACAGACTGTACAGATGACATTTTATGCCTTGTAGTATTTAATATATCTACATCCACTCAAAGCCACAATTTTAGTTAATCCATTTACCAGAGACTCACTTTCAAAGTACATAACTTATAATGGCCAAGCTTTGTTGAGTCAAAAAGAAATATTTGATAGAATTGACCCCATAGTCCACTACGGACTACTGTCCTTACTAATACAATGGTGAGTAGATTTATATTCAATATTAAATAAATCTTCATAAAAATTACTTTTATAATGTAGTACACAAAATATTTCTCTAGGAATATATTGGGTCTGCCAGATGTTTTAATAAGTTGCATAAAAATGAGGCTAATCAGGAAAAAACATTTTGACGTTAAAAGTATGGCAATTTGAATGATCCATGAAAAATCTTATTTGGTTTTTGATGTTTTTTACTTGAAAAAATGGATGATTTAGCACAATTTATTAAAACAAAACTTAATAAAGCATGAAAAGCTATTAATAGCTTTAAATGAAAATTAAAAGAATTTGTCCAAAATTTTACGTACAAGTGTGCACTTTCTTTATAATATTCTTGCAAGGGATGGCATTATACAGATGAATGACAATCTATCAGTAATGTATTACTTACTTGCTTGAATTGGTAGGTAAATAGTTTACTGTTCAACTATGCTATTGCACATTTTGTGATTGTGTGAGAAAGTTTAACTTAGTACCTAGTCATTTGTAATATGCGTCATTAACTGAGACCAATATTAGTGTATGTATAGTCTGCATTACCAAATTTTATTAAAACAATTTAAATTGATATGAAGTCAAAATCATACAACTTATCCCAAATAACACTGCCAATCAACTTAAATATAGTGTTATTGTACAAATGTATTTCATTATAAACTTGTATGGGTTTATAGTATTTTATTCTTTCAAATATTAGCCAAAATGTCTTCCAAAACACATTTATTGTCAAAAGGTGGAAACCATAAAGCTTTCAAGTGTAAATATTTCATGACCATAAAACTTTCAAATGTAAATCTTTCACTTGCAACAATAAACATAAATTTCAATATAATATAAACATAAGTCATAATATTTCAAAAGATAATTTTACAACAAAACCTTTTCATTTGTATAAACAAAATTTAAAAAAAATAATTCCTTACCAGTTAGTTTACTGTAGTTGATAGTTAAATACGGTACATGTTTCTAAGCATTGTTGCGAACACTAGAACCCAGCTAACAAAAGAAAACATTTCTTCATACTACCAAAATGACGCATCTCAAAGGTAGCATTAAAAATACATCAGCCATCTAACTTTCCTTAAAAAATTAAAGCCTTGCGGAAAAGATCAGTATTCCTAGTACCATGGTAGTCCTAGAAAAGTGGTGAAGAGTATTCCCGATAAATTAAAAATACTGGTATAGCAGCTACGTTAGGTAAATGACTGACTTGCCTTGATATATTTTAGTATAGCAAGGCATATCAATAAAGTAGCATTTATGTTTTCCGTAGTAGGCCATACCTTCATTCCACTTGATCATATGTCTAAAAGAATTAAAAAAGACCTAAAAAATCTGAAATAATTGCAATGCCCGACAAATATGTAGATGTTTCAAAAAAATATTGCACATGTACTAAACTAGATAGACTCTAAATTTAATATTATCATCTACTTTAATGTATCTAATGATACATACAGCAGGCGTATTGCTACGAGAGCAACCTTTTACAGTCAACCATAACACCAGTCTAGCCCCGCTTGTTGAGTGGCCGGGAATCGAACCCAGGGTCCCGTGGTGCACCACGTCGTCAAAGGCTGTATGGCTTGTGGTCAACTCAACGCACCATGGCGATGACAACTCTAATGTATGCTGACAGAGATTTTGTTGTCATGTTTTTGTACTGTGAATTAGAATTACATTGAATTACCATTTTTATGAAAACATGCGCTAGAATACATATGGCTATATTACCTTGAAAAAAAATTTGTTTTCTTGTCCAATTTTACTGAAAATGACGTCACTTATTAATATACGATTCATTTTGTGGTTACATTACCAACAAGTAATTACATTTAACCAAAAAGCAGGAAATGTATCATAATATAATACTTTTCAATTAAAATATTACAACTTGATTGCTATGAATTCCAAATAAATCTAGGATCGGTTCAGACTTATGAATTCAAAAATATTTACTTCATAATTTTTTTCAACAAAAACGTTTACAGTAACTGGTATTCACTAGTAGCCATCGTTTCCTGCTATTGACACATAGTGAAAGAACACTTAAATAATTCACTTGACCATCTCATCAGTCTAGCCATACCATATTGTTTTTGTTTTAATTACCTCAGTAAAGTACCTTGAGGTACAAATAAAATAAAAACGTATTACGTTTTTGCAAAATATATTTAAACATATCAGGACTTCGGTGAAAATGGATGGCGGTAAAACCTGTAAATAGAAAAATTATTTCCAGTACAGTAGTAATCAATTGTAATCCTGTTAATAAAACTTTCATGAATTTTAAGTTAATCATTACAGATTTATATAATTTAGGTACAAAAATAAAAAACTTTAATATTTAAAATTTTACAATAAAGCAATTTGTATTGCCATACTAATTAATGAGAATTAGTATTTGAATAAAAAATATAAAATATTGCATAATTCCTCAATATTATCTTATAGTTCTGCCACTCGACTTTATCAGGCAAATGTCCCACAACCTTTAAACCATATTCAATATAAACCAAGAAATCTGAAACGAGTACTTGTATTTCTATAAATATAAATTTAAATAAGTCCAGAATCATCAAAATTTTACCAGTTAGTTTTAATAACTTCCAAGCAAGTAGTGCGGTTAAATATTTTCCACACAAACACATGCCTAAAAGCAAATTGAACATAATTTTCGTTTAGGGTTAACTTTAAAGTGGAATGCGAAAACATACATTTTTAACATGTTCTACGTTTTCTCTGTAAAGACAAGGAAGTTGCAAAAGCACACAAAGAATGAAGTGTATGTGAATTGTACGGTGTTGATTGCTTAACAGGAAGTACATATTAGAATTCAATTAAAAAATTCCATGCTGGAAATTTTACACTCAAAGATGACCAACGTTCGGGTCAACTCACTGAAGTTGGTGATGACGAAATCAAAGCCATCATTGAATTTGATTGTTATACAACTGTACAAAGATTGCAGAGAGGTTAAACATATCCACACACAACGATTGATAATCACTTAAAATACATTGAACTCGTTAAGGACACATTGAACGAATCAATAATTAGGATATGTATCTCAAATGCAATAAAACTCACCCTTTCTTGAAAAAATCATCAAATGGATCATAGAGAATCAAAAACAATCATGATCCAAACCTGATAAACTACCATAAACCACATAGGAAGCTGAACTGCATCAAAAAAATTAAGCTGACAATTCGGTAGTATTCAAAGGTGTCGTATATTTTGAATTGCTTCCAAGGGACCAAATGATCATTTCAGATCGTTTGGTCCCTTAGAGAGATTGATGAAACTGAATATACAATAAAAAAAAACTCTTACAATTTGGTAATTGCAAAATAATCATGTTCGAACATGACAATGCAAAGGTCTGACACATCTATGGTACCTCTTACAGAATTATTGGAGCTTGGTTGGGAAATAATATTGTATCCTCTATACACCTTAAATAGAGTAGAAATACGGTCAAACGTCATCAAGCAAAATAAAATTAAAGTTTCCATATTAAATAGGGTTTTATTTCTTACTGCAAAATTGAAATTACTTTCTTGGCAAGCCAATACAAATGCATACTTCTCATACAGAACAATATTATGATGCAAATTACCATGCAATGGAAGTTATACTAAATTCCATCATGAAATAATCCAATCAACACCATCCAATATTTATAGAAAATATTTCAGAAAGATTTCTATTTAAAACATTTATACTAAAATTATATTGGACAGTATATTAAATAACTTCATATATTCTATCCAGAAACTCATAGCAATAGATCCACAATATTGTTACAAGTATGAATTCTATGTGTTATGGAGTTTTGCTTGTATTTCGATGAGTCTAAATTTATAACTTAAAATATGCTACATATTATAGCTTATTTTTAACCTATAAATTAATATGTTCCAACATTTTTCTTTCACCATGAAGATATGGAGTTGGCTAAGCAAATGAAAATAAATGAGCTCAGATATAAACACCAGAATTTGCAAAGAATGATTCTGAAATTTATAACTCAATTTTACTTATCCATTCTTTGGCGGTGCAGAAAAAAACTATAAAAAATTCCTCCTCACATTTAATATTATAGTAATTGTATATAATGTAAAAACTGCTACAAATAAGCTTTTCAAGGGACGCAGATAGCTAAAGATTGATCAATCGCTAAACCAAAAAAAATTATAATGTACGGAGAGAACCAGTAAACCAAACTTAGTAAACATGGTAACATTAAGAAAGGGAACGAATGCAAACATACAACCACATTTACAAAAAGACCTTCTCAATCCAAGCTGTAAACATTTTATATCAACTGGATCAGGTTACCAGGAAGTCGTCTGAAAAAATTGGTCCACTCATGATCCCTTAACAACATGGAATTAAGGAAGGGCACCCTTCCTACTTGTTCCACTTTCCTTAACATGTCGAGATTTGTACTTAAAGATTTTATTTCTTATTTATATTTAGCTTGTTTTTTATTGTTTATTTTTATATTTAGTTTTTGCTTTTTATCAATATTCTGATTTGTAAATCTTGTAAGAGAATAGATTTACAAATATCCCTTACAGTCTTCCACATTACTGAATACTCATAATTAAGCAATGTGGTTGACTGGAATAGATTGCTCATGTAGCCATAAGGTATGTGTATATGTAATTACATGTGGACATTAAAATTCTAAATTAATTAATTGATATACTAACAGAATTATAATGAATAAAATTGTCATACATATGAAATGTATACCCATTCTCACGTCCACTGTTTCAATTATAACTAAAGGTTATATGTGATGCACTGTACACATATCAGGCACCATACAACGTTATAAAACTGATACGGAGCGATGTAGCGTTTAACAAATATTTTGATATCCATATTAATTAAGTGATATGAGCATTATTTCACAAAATATAAATTATGTTGATTATTCAGTGTTTTTCTTACTTTTCCATAGAAGTTCTATTTATGATAGTGAATATTTTAAACCTTCTCTAAACTCTGTAATTAAGAAAATATTAAAAATGAAAAGTATCTTTTTATTGAAAAATTAATTATTTCCTCATAATAAAGACTTCAAATAAAAAATGTTATAGATTTTTTTCAGCCTTGTATTTTTTAAAGGAATCCGAAAAAAGTCTTACTATACCAATTGACCAACACTCAGTATAGTGAATATCTTGCGTAGTATTGAATATATTCAATTAAACTTCCCTAGCACAAGACAAATAATTTACACAAAAAGTTTATAGTCTTTGGAGCAGCAACAAGTTCTGTGTCTTCAGTCTTTAGTCTGCAAAGCATTTTGGAGAAGTTTATGCTTGTGGATCTCTTAAAGCTATCAAAAACTCCAGTTCATCTAGATATAGTGATATATTTATTGTCAAGAATCACTAAGTTTTTTATTTGAGAAATAGAATACTTTTTAATAAAATAGATCTTCATTACTTTCATAATCTTAAATATACGAGCTATCTTTGATTCCCCAATTAGAAGAAGTTAAAGTCTCCCAGTTTCGTTAGAACAAAGAGCAATAGTTATAACCTCTTTGTGGACTTATAAAAACTGTAGACTTAATAGTTATATCGTAACATTGTGTGCCTTACAAATCATTTCCCAAGTTGAGTAGCCAAGTAAACCGAGAAGTTGATAAAATCTAGATTATTTAAGCGGATGATTATTGTGATTTAGGTCAAGACAAGACATATTCAAGGAATATTATAACCAATCCCAAACTGTCATAATACAGAATGACATGTAATCAACAAATGTCATAAAAAAAACAGAACAGCATACGTACATAATGAACAACCACACATAATGAAACGATCACATGTACCTTTGCGTTGCAGTAATTGAACGAACATAAACCAGTTTGCACAAACCTGGACATTAGCCAAGCTCGTTCACAGAGCCAGTGTGGACAATAGTATCCTGATACAAAATGTAGTACAAGAAAAGGCGATTGATGTGAAAGTCTTCAACAGGATTGAAATCAATGACGTCTGATGTGGGCACAGCAATAAGGGCTAGAAAAAAGAATTTGACACATAAAAACGCTAAAATGGGTAAATTCAACATTAACTTACTAAAAAAAGTAGCCACGATATAACTTTGTTAGTTTTTTCTACTTTGTAAGTTTGTAAGTAGGAACGATATAACTTTGTAAGTTTTGAAGAAACAGCGTACATTTCGTAAATATCCAATGAATTAAAATTAGTTTCAAAATAGTGGATATTCAATAAACGTATTATCAATGTTATTCATGCAGTTTACACTCATGAATTTCACACTTCATTTTTTTTGAAGTAAACTTACAATTGTCTTCAACATCTTTACCGACAAGGTATCTTCACAATTTTTTTTCAATTTGAAAACACTCAAACTTTATTTTGAAATATCTATCACATATGACAATATGAGCGCAAAGGATAAATGCAACCATAAAAATAACAAAATTGGGAAAAACATTTAAAAAATTTACAATAACATAGAACTGATAAAAAAACATAAGTCCTATATCACTTAAAGTTCCTAATAACTAATAAAATAACAGAAATATTTCCTTACTTACAACCCCAAGTGTCGTTATTAAATTTCCGAGATGTCTATGAATCTCTTTGAAAAAAAAATTTAATATTGAGAAAATAAGGTATTTTACTTATATAACAGATTATGTAGTCACAAAAAGCAGCAAGTGTTGATAATTAATTTGATGGATAGTCTTGTTTCTTTTCACAAATTGAGTCTGTTTTAGGAGCAATTTTGTTCAATTTTAGTCTCAATTCTGATTGAACATTAAGTAGATTTCGGTATTTTATTTTTATCACGACCAGGTATGAAAACCCACTCTCACATAAGTAAGCTGTCGTGAAGGGCAAAAGAAAATTTACCACTTTGCGTACGAGTTCAGGATATTCTTCCTGTGTCACTGCCCAAAAATCAGTAAAAGATGTTTTTAAAAAAATGTGAACTACCCCTATCTCAGCATAATAATGCAAAAAGTCTCAAATTGTCTACTCAATTCTTATTAATAATTACTAATTATTATTTTAACAACCTCTAACAGTGCATAAATCTTCAGGCATTTTCTTGCATACCAGTGTTTCTCTGTGCAACACACAATGCGTTCTTTTGACCTTAAGAGCAACATTTTTAATCCTGATAATGAGTTCAGATACCTTTCCTCTCAAGACTTTGGCACCATCAGTCAATATACAAACACACCTTTCCAATCTATGCTATATCTTTCAAATATAGCATGGATGGTGTAGAGAATATATTCTCCTTGCGTCATTGATTCCAAGATCTTGCAAAACAGAAAATCTCGTCCAGAAATATTTTTATACACATATCTAACAAAACCAACTAAATAAGGAAGTCCAATAACATCTGTTAATTCATTAATTTGAATTGCATAATAATTGTTTTGCGATCATTGTGCTACATGATTTTCAATATCGTGTACAATGTTGATTTCACCACATGATTGTATCATTCAAAAGAGGTATTTTATCCAACAATTTTGAGGTTTTGTCTCCCAGTAAGTCCCAGGACCACATCTTCTACAATTCATTCTGGTAAAATTAATTCTTTAGCAATACGCTTTTCTGGTCTTTGAGATTTTATATTCAATAAGGAAAAACACATAAAATATTCAAAGATGAAAGTTATGGTGTTTTTCATAGTTCTTTTTTAAGAATAAGAAAAGGGAAGCCCTTTTCTTTTAACTAAAAAATTTAAAGGCTTGTCTACGTACTGGTGATGTTGTACGTGTTCATCAAGATCATCAAGACATTGTGGCTCTCGTCTTCAGATTCTTCTTTGCACTTAAATCCAATTTTCAGATAGTCATCATATTTCGTTTATTTTTGCCAATGTTCTTTTTCTGGTTCACTCATCTCTGCAGAAGTTTTGTTTTAAATCTGTAGAAGTATGTGCAATTACGGTCCACATACTTTTCACAGTTTGCAATCTAGATGACAGAGTTTGAGTGTCTGGACAATTTCTGCATAAGTATCCTGTATTTAACCACTGATTCATGTTTACTACTATTATTTGATCGAAATTACCTAATTATGTTATTGCCAGCCGCACAAAAAGAATATAAATTATTCTTATATTAGGATAATATATTTTCATAATTATATCAAACAAGCAATGAGCATGTAAGTACATAACATGCTTAATGCCCAGTGGCGGGCCAAACAAGCAATTCGCAGGTATATAAGTAATGCACTTAACACTCGCTGGCGGATCAAATCCCCACAATCCGGGCACCCTGCATCACACGAACCCTGTTGCAGCCCAAGCAAGCCGGTATGAGCACTAAAACTAGTAATGAAACCCAAGCATGCAACAAAAACATGACTAATGGCTACATTAATTTTGTGCTTGTCAGTCAGTAATCCAATCAGTAATAGAAAAAATGTCCTATAATCACTAGTGAACCTGGAGGTTTGTATACCCCACTTTGAGAAACCCTACTTTAACCCCTTTTAATAGGATAAATCACAATTATAGGCTTAAAATTATTCAAAGCAATATTTCAATGCGCCATCGTATGGAGCGTATATAATATATGGGTTAATATTAAGTGTGTTGGTGGAAACAACATTAAAAGACACTTAATTTCCATATTCATAATTTAAAAAAAACAAATAGAAGATTTTATGACCAAAAATACTGTTGTCTAAGTAATAATATCAATTGACTTCTTAGCAAATTTGAGATAGACTTGCGTATTTTAGAAACGTTGTATATTCTAAAAATCTACATATTGCTTTCCACTTTCCGGATGATGTTTTTTCAGCTGATACAAAATTCCCCAGAGTTCCCCAGAAAATAATAATTTCAAGTGAAATCAGAGCTTTGTGGGGCCATTCAATGTCTTGCCATTGTAAAATGAGCCTTCTGGAAAATTATTCTTTCAACAAGTCTTTGGACTCAATTACAGTATAAAAGATGATTCCACTCTGTTTGAAATGAAGTACTTGAGTTATATCTTTCAAATTCTTGTAAAACTGAAACCAAGAATTTCTCAGAATCTTGTATCTCCAATCTCATTGTCATTGCACAGACTCTTTCCCCGCAAAAGAATTCGCCTAACAATGTCTTTAGCCAATCCTTCCAAATACCTCATAAATCATGCCCACATTGTTATAATCACAGTATAACAGTCATTGATTTATTGTTTTTTGTAACAGATATGAACAGAGAAAACACCATCCACTCCCATCAATAGCTTCATGGTGAGTAAAATTTTATTAAATCTTATTCTAACAATATACCACGCATTTTCAAAAATTTTAATGATCGAACTATTAAAACAATTAATGTCCACTTGCATAAATTTTGTTCAAATCAACTGATATTGATAAAGTCGCAATTATATTTTGACAAGTAATGAAAGTTTCCATAACTTTAATTCAGGAATCCCATTAGTTTTAACTCACCACTCATCATCTCAGGTCTATGTAAAGAATAGGATTACATATGAAAATAAATCAGTCAGTATATGTGTCAATGCATTGATACTTCCAGTGAACAAGATGTCACCACGCATTAGACAAGGGAATGTACAGTCGACAACAAATTGCACAACCAGTCCAGTGAGGCTGGCAGTTTTAGTTATTTGTACTATTACAATTTGGTGAAAAAAACAATAAAAAACAAGAACTAAAACATGTAGGTAATTTGAATCAAGAACTAAAACATGTAGGTAATTTGAATCTGCTAGAAAATAAAAGTAACATTCAAAAAATCATCAAGAAATTTCAAAGGAATAGGTACTTAGGATACATATCAATGTAAAATGGTAAAATCGCTTTCTGCTTCTTATATGAAAAAGTTCTGTGAAAAGCAGTCATAAAAGATTAATCAAAAACTATCAAAATAAACACATTTTCTTCTCACAATTTAGAATAAATTTTCCCGTATAGACATGACTTACTATTGATATGCTATGTGAATGATACTATTGATATGCTATGGCAATGGCTATGTAAACATGGCAATAAACTGTAATAATTTTTAAAAAATTCTATAATTCAAGGTGTTATACAGGAACAATCAGTCATGAGCTAATATATTCCTAAAGGTGTTTACTGTGACTTCATCAAAAACAGAAATACCATTGTTAAGGCAAAAGTGTTTTTTTTTTCATTTTATGTTTGACGAAAATATCTGGTTTCATTATATTTATATTTAGATTGAAAAAAAAATTCACATTGATATGTATGCTAAGTGTTCCAAAAACCATTTACACAACATTGAGTTAATTTCAAAAATAAACATATCCTTTCCAAGATAATACAAAAGGGATTACAATGTCAAAAGTTTACATTGTCATTGCCTCTTCCTCCTGTTTAACCTTCCATATACCTGGTCAAATCTATCAGGTGTGAGGAACACGTATGCATTAAAATATTCAAAACCACAAATGAAAACAAATTGCAACTGTATATTGCGAAGAGACACAATTTAAACTTTCGATTGCCTGTTTTGCATTAATCGATGCCAGATACTCTTATGGGGAGTATGTGTCAACATTTTTTCTCTCCCTCTCCAGTGGACGGGACCAGGACCAGATGAACTACATAGTAAGTTGGTTGCCATATTAATTATTTTAAATTGATTATATTTGCTTTATTTTTATTTTATTGACATGTCTATGCTTTGTTTTAATTTTATTTTAACAAATAAGAACCACGAAGAGAACTTATAAAGCATGGAGTCAATTTAAAAAATTAATTACAGAAACAAATTAAGATTATGATAACAATCCAGAAGAAATTTAAAATGGAGAAGATAAAACTGAAAGGACTAAATTTTTTGGAAAAGATAAAAAAATACCTCTGGAATAAGAGGTTTATACCATAATACATCAAGACCAAAAAGTCAGTCTTCTAGTCATATCAAGGTGCTGAAAAAATTGACTTATCACATTTTATTATAGAGCAGAATCTGTTATATGTCATGAATAAATTGCAGGGGATCTACAACACATTATGAAATTCAAACCGATTTGTTGACTTTATTTTTGTCCATTATTTGTGCCTTGAACTAGTAAATTTTGTATGCAGAGAATGTTTTAATTTGGTTAGCAATGCAACTGAAAAAGAATCATACATCTGATTTGAGTTAAATTAAAAATAGACATCATAATGGCAAAGAGAAATTGATTTAGCTAGTACCCGGTTTTGACTGCAATATTAGTATCCCGTCGAAGATCATAGTTACTTCAAAAGCTGTCTACATGAAACTTTCTTAAAAGATTTATATGCACGCAGGTGTCCAACAAAGCTATCCTCTTTCACTGTATTTTTGTCAGCAATTCTTGGTGGCATAAGGCATAGCATAAATAATAGAAAATTGGAATAGAATATAGACTGTATTGCCAATGTCTGTCTGCTTAACCATAAGTATGTGAATATGTAAGCCAAATCAGAATACCCAAGGAGATAGATAGTGCACAATGGATTTAAAACCAACGTCATGTGTGAAAACTTCAGAAAAGATAACACTAAAACTACTAGGCATACAACTAGACAATTCTCCCAAAGATATCAATTTTGTGCTAGATACAATAGCAACTGAAGAAGATATTGATACACAAGTCACCAGTGCCCCAGTAAACTTCGCACAATGCTACTCTGTGTAGAAGTCATAGCAACTGACTTGAGGAGCGAAATTCAGAACATTAAAATCAGTTATTAAAAATATCCTACATCACAAGTATATGATCTGAAAGGTAATTAAAGAGCCACACGGCGACTCCAAGTCTTTGTCAATCCTGCCTTAGATATATTCTTCAAACATTTTAATCCAAGAAGATATTAGGCGAAAGGTAAAGTAAAGCAAGAAAATGTTGGCTTTCCGACACAGATTTTAGATTAGAATTTTCAAGAAAAAGAATGGTTGTTCATAGTAGACTTAGTGGTGCAATGTACTGACAGAAGTAAGAGTATCAACAAAGATCGATTAAGATAAAAAAATAAAAAAGATAAGTGGAACCAGCTTTTTTTCGTTGAACAATGACTTTTATATATATATAACATAAATTCATTACTTGCTAGATGGAATTTAAGAAGAATTAGTGGCAAAGATGACACATTGAAATAATATGTAGTTTTAATTTTGAAAACTGAATATAAAAATTACAATTAATTTCTAAATCTATTCACAGGTAAAAGTAGTAAAACTATTATTTAAACAGAATAAAATTATTTGTAATATCAGAGCGAAATATCGGAAGAAATGTAGTTATAACAAAATGTAGTTATAAGTCAAGCCATTTTGTACCTTAAATATGTAGTGTAAAAAATAATGAAGAAGACATAAAGAAAAATCCACATTTCCATAAGAAAAAAGACTTACAAAGGAATTTTTTTTATAACGTGCAATTTCCGTTATTTCCGTAAATATATATAAACAATAATAATACATAACCGTAAATAAAAAAATCACACATTTTAATAAAATTTATGTTATCGCTAACTTTTTGGTAAGGCAAAAACTTAAAGATCGCAGCAGTAAAAATAACTGTACGCCATAGACGAATTTATGACCACCCACTCATTATTTCGTTCTGTTTCTTATGATATTAAATGTCCATATATTAATTTCATTTTAACCGATATATATATGTTTGAATGGCACTAACATAAATGTCGCTTATAAACAATGTTTCTTAAAAACATGATCATTTTAAAACCAAGTTAATTGTTTGAATTGTGGAAAGCTGGAACACCTGAAGAGAAATTTTCAGCTTGGATACAGTACAAGTTGTGATTGTATATTGTGAAACTATTATGGCTGTAATAGTGGATCACACCATTCTAAAAATTTTCGAGGAATTTGTGGGAAGCACTAAACAAACAAAATTATAAATGGTGAATGGCAGAATGAAAGACAAAGCAAACAAAGGTTAAATAATTTGAATAGATAAAAAACTGATAACATTTCAACACCCTTGCCTATTTACAGTAGCAGTTCAAAAGTAATCATTGCCAGCCAAGAGAGAAGATCAGTCATTTGACCATTTCAAAAGGAAATTTAATAAAAATCTACAATTCTGATAAAGGGCTAGTATCTATAGCTAAAAAAGATGATGGATTATGCAATATAATAACTTTTGTTGCAAGGACGAACAACGCACAAAATATATTAAGAAAAAAGAAACTATGTCCCACGTAAGATTATATCAAATTAAATTACAAGAAACGTGCAGAAAATAAAAGGCACCACCAATATTTTAATAATGCTACATGAAAAGCAGATTGGAAGTTGTACACTCTCTGAAGGAGGCATATAGAGTTGCAGGATATGATAACAAAAAATAATTTTTGAATTACTGCTAATTGCTGTGGCCATTGGTGTAATTCAAAATTAAAAGACAGAGTATTTTAATGTTTTGTGGAATATGGGAATATGAATGGCAGAATTTAACAGAGAAAATGATTAAGTAATTGATGTGTGATAATAGAATAGAATGCTAAAACCTATCAATTCCTTAGAAAAAGGAGTATTATGCCAAAACCATGTCTCATGACAGATATAATAAATCAATAACAGACATGGTAAGATGTCTTTGGACACAAGCAAAAGTTGACAGACATCTATGGACACAACAAAAAACACTTATTAAAAGAATAGGATGTTGGCAAGTACTGTTGAAAGACAGACACTGATCTTATGTAAATAATCTATGAATGTATGGCAGTAGAGTATAAATGAAAATATCAAAAGAAAGGCGGAGACTGTGGAACAATAAAGATGAATCAGATGTTTTGTTTGACCAACATCCAAAAGGCAAGTTAAACATCCAGTCCAATTTGATAAAGATGTTGATCACTACTGTATATATATTTATTATTGTGATGCTATGATTCCAAATACGCTTCAAGAAGTAATAATCTATGACAAGACCGAACAATGGAGAGATGCAATGAATTATGAAAGAAAAGAAAAACTGTAATTGTTGAAAATATACTTGAATGCTAGTTAAGTAGATTGAAGCATAAAATGGTTCTAGATGGTGTGCAAAAAAAATCTAATTATGTTAATTAGTTTTGTCAAAGTTAGAGGTTTTTTCTTGCTAAAATTCAGACTTTAAAATGATTTTAATCTTATTACTGTCAAAGCAGTTTAGATATGGAAGTTAAAACATTTTTTTTAAATGGCAAAATATAATCTGAAGTTTATATAAAGCACAAACTTGCCTATGACGAAGGTGCTAATAGAGTTTATATATTAATCAAATTATTGTACGATTTAAAAGAAAATGTTTGGTCTTGGTATGAATGTTTTAAAAATAATAACTCTTGGGTTTCATAAACATAAATATGGTTATTGTCTCCATGAAAAGGTAGAAAATAACTTAACCACATATATTTTATTATTTGTTGATGATCTCTTGATTTTTTCAAAAAGCAATTGTTGAAATTAAAATTAAACTACCTAATAAAATTATAATATATGGGTTAGGTTAAAGAGTTTATTCAAAATTGATATTGAATAAGATTGTGTCAGAAAATATAATCCTATTAATATTTATTATTTAACATTCTCATTTACACCAAGGTATATTATTTTATTTAGTGCCCTTTTTGCATATTAGCTCTGATATAAATCCAGACTTAACTTTCAGTGTCAATTTTGTAAGTAAATTTCAAAATTCAGACACGTTTTAAATATGCATCATGAATTCTATATTACTTGTATTTAACTAACTATCTAAGTTATCATATTATCTAAATCATAAAGCTAACATTATGGATTTTTAGTGGAAGCCAACAGAGCATGGCGTTTTATAAATAGGATTTGTTTTTAAATTGTTGTGTTATATATCAAAAATGAATTAAACAAAAGAGTGTAACTAAATAGTCCACATTTGCTGAAGATATAGCATTATCGGAAGCTGTAACATAGATAAATTTTCTACGTAGTACTTTAATGATGCGCCATGAATCCTATATTACTTGTATTTAACTAAATATCTTAAGTTATCGTATTATCTAAATCATAAAGCTAACATTATGGATTTTTAATGGAATCCAACAGAGCACGGCATTTCGTAAATAGGATTTGTTTTTAAATTATTGTATTATGTATCAAAAATTAAATAAATGAAAGAGTGTATCTCCACATTTGCTGAAAATATAACATTATCGGAAGCTGTAACATAGATAAATTTTCTACTTAGTACTTTAAAGATGCTTTCATAAGAATTAGTAATATTAATATTGAATAAGATGTATGATGATAATTCAAGAGTTTTAGCAATTGAAAAGTATGGTAATTTAACAATAAATTCAAAACAAATTGAGTTGCATTACAATCATACTCATGAAACTATAAGAATAGAATTATTAAAATTATTTTATTATATAATTCATACAATAGTTTTTTTTTATTATTAGTAATGTTTAGTTGATAAATATAAATAAAAATTCTTAATTTATTTTAGCACATTTATATTCATGGTAGAATATTTAAATATGCTTAATTTAGTGACAATAGCTCTTTTCCATTTGATGCATACATAACTTGCCTCAGTAGCAAAATAGTGTAACTAAGAGGGACTGGATAAAACATTTTTCCATTTGCCTAAATAAAAGAAACTAAAGTTTATTTTATTTAGATTAACTCAAATAATTACTTTTTTCTAATTGCGTGCAAAAATTTTATAATAGACTCCAGAGAAATTAATACTTATCCATAATTATAATCTTTATTTATGGATAACTATTATTTGAGTTTATCATTTTGTAACATATTTAAAATTAAACCTCTGCAAATTAAAATTTATCTAAACCAAAAATCTATTTAAGAATTTAAAAGGGAAAGTTAATTTATGATGATAGCTCTACCTACAAAAATCATTTAAGTGACTTTGTTAAATCTGACTATACAAAGAGCCTTATGCAACTAAATGTTATAAAAATCTTACATATATAATCTAATAATAATATTACCGTCTTCGTGACCGTGGTGTTTTGGGTCGATCACAAGGTATATGGCCTTTGATTGCGAGGCGCACTGCGAGGACCCGGATTCGATTCCCGGCCGCTCGTCGAGCGGGGCTGGACTGGTGTTCTGGTTGGTTGTAAGAGATTGCACTCGTAGCAATAAGTCCGCCATATGTATCAATTAGATACATTACAGTACAGTACAGTTAATAATATTATATAATCTTATACATAAATGTTAGAATGCCACATGACCACATAAGAAATGCCACATGCTTGCCAAATGTCAACAAATTACATATTAAATAAGCATTTTCAAATTGTGTAACAAATTACAATTGTGAACATGGACAAAAAAACTTAAAACATCATCATGTCATTGCCACCAACAAATAAATATACTAGCGAGCAGAACTCATAAATCTATCAGAAAATCAACTGATCAGACTTCAGGTTTCCAGTGCAGTGACATTCTAAGGTCCTTTCGGTATAGGTTAATTAAAATGTGTGATATGTAAGAAGAACCCAACTTACCGGTGGAAGCTGCTGCCTCAGTTCCATCCTCAGTTACTTCTATGAAGGTTTTCTGCATAGCCTTCGAAACAGAGAGATTTTCTGGAGGAGTCAGCTTAGTCAGTTCAGCTTCTCCTTTGGTGAATGTATGGTTGATGCCGACCTACAAATTTACAAGAAAATGTAAGTTAATAAATTGGAAAAATGATTTTTTGATGCCAATTTAAACATTATTCTTCTTGCGTCAGAGCACCACTCCACTATGCCTTCATTCCATTTTCCTTATTCCATTTATATAAAGAACAAATAAAACATGTACATTTGAAAGATAATGCAAACCCCAGTAATATAAATTTGACATTATCTTTTTTCATATTTAAATAAGCCAATTTCAACTGTCACCTACGATCCTGATGACAATTGAACATCTGAATAAAAAAATAAGGAAATAAAATACTTAACACCACCAAATACCCATTAACTACCTTTGGTCTCTTTTAACTGCCACGAAATTCCATCTAGTAAGTGCCTGAAACCTTTTATAACTCAAGACAAAATCCTGAGTGCGGTACAGTAAGGTAGATGTAAAGTTACGCATCATCTTTTACTTCTATATTCTATAGCTATATAACCAGTCGGAATTAAAATTATGCTAAAATTTCAAAAGCAATTTTTTGATTAACAAAATACAAAACAATACTGAAAATCATGATACTCCTCTTTGTGTAACAAGTTTGTACTATAGATGTAACTGTAGTAACTACATTGTAATATGATATACACATGTAATACAATAAGGTTATGGAGACAAATAGCAATATAATGAATTCAAACGATTAAAAATTTCAGAAATTTTGCAGTAGGATATGGGCAACATGTATAAAAATATCTGATAAATGTATATCTTAAAATCTGGGTTAAAAACTATGTTTGAAGATGTTTAATTGCATTATAACATATCGTATTTTAAATTTTGTGGCTAAACACATAAACCACCAGAATTGCAGAGTTAAAATACAACACACATCATAAAATTCAAATAGATGGCCAACTTCAAGTAATTGTATGTTCAAGGTAGTGTAGTGTAATCGCATAAATTGAATTCCATAAACAATATTTATGTAGTGTGCATATTAAGTGTATGAAAGAGATAGAACCTCCCCTTTCTAATTTAATTGTTTGTAATATATAATGTATCGTGTTGTCATGGAATTTGCATATCATGTGACAAATTTATTGGCATGAAGTGAATGAAGCATAACTGCAATAAGTTTAATTTGTCGGCTTAAGTCAATAATATACCCATCATTTACTATAATACCTTTTGTGTTAATATATTTTATGGCTTAATATACTTAGAAACTTAAAAAAGTACTAAAATACACGAAGGCAAATAACACTTGCCTTTGGAAGGAAATTCTTCAAATTGATAGTAGTCTCGATCCTGAATTTGGGAATTTTGACATTAACCTTCTCATTCTGCATCTGGGTAAGAACAGCCTGCATGTTGACATCAGAAACTAGCTTAGCCTGAAGAGCAGCTAGACCCTCATCTTTGTCAGGTAACACAAACAACATTGACATTTCATATCCCTCATATGGTAATTCTAGAAACTAGATAGAGAAAAATATTAAGACAAATATTTTCAAGATTATTTAAATTACTTAAGATTTTATAACTAAAATAGTTACGATAATTTTTAGTATTCTGTTATTCCTAAAAGAAGCTGCATGCCAAAATTGCATTTCCAAAAATGAAAAGTCATTGAAGGGTCTAGCGAGATAAGCTTCTCGAAATAGTCCCCATGGCTAATTTTGGAAATCATATATATTGTGACATTAGTCCATAATGAGAATACAAAATATATAGTCTTTAACCCTTAATTTTGTGTCTTCAGCTGTCTTTAGTGAATACTCCACAGAGATTACACCATAAAAATTGGTATTTTTCAAATTCAATTCTCTCAACAACTATAAAAGATAAAACAAATGTCATTTTGAGAAGGTATTTAAAAAATGTATATCTTCGATTTTTCCATAAGAATTAGAAGTAAAAATTAAATATAACTATTTTATTTTATATTTTTACTTTAGATACTTAAGTACTTACAACAACAAAAAGTACGTAATATTCATATTGTTTACTTTGACCACTTAAAGTTGCAGCACGATCAAAAGTGTATATTTTGAGTAATATATAAAGTACTTAAACTAGATATTACTTAAAATTGTTTTTTAGACTGTTGATTATATTATTAATACACAATAATGCACTTCCTGAGTAATCCTAATAGTTTATGATAGTGTTTAAAAGCCATAGCTCTATCAGGGTACTTTCTCTTTTGCTTTTCTACTCAGAGACGTAAATGGTTGGCTGTGGCTAATTATCCAGAATCCACATAAAGAAAAATCAAGAATCGCCCACGTGTTGGAAAACTGTCAAATAAATATAAACTCCAATATGTATTTTACAAACTACCAACAATGGCAAAAAAACAAAAGGTAAGATAAATTCAAAAATTTTTTGACATTAATTGAAAAATTAACTAGCCACGAAATTATTCTAAGTAGAGATTCACCATTAAGGCTTATCTCCAACAGAAATAACTATGGCATTTTATTAAAAATTGTGACACTATAGGTTTGAAGCATGATCTAAAGACGGGGACAAAAATCGTTTTATTGATTGATCCAACAATTTATGTTCTTGATGAGGAAGCTTAGACCGCAAAAGAGATCTGGAATAATTTGGTATGTGCGTTCTACGATTCAGGATTAACACTTCGAGTGGGTTTACTTATAGAACTCTACATGACAATTGTCAAAATATAGAAGATTACGTCAGCAGAATAATGACCAAAGTCATAGCCAACTATAGAACGGGGCTGGAGTGGTGTTACCGTTGGCTGTAAGAGATTGCTGTTGTAGCAATGACTCCACCATATGTATCAATTAGATACATTAAGGTAGATAAATAAACTATCATCAGAAGTTTAGAAACAGTGGCTGTATGCTTTATTTGCTGTTACTTGTCAATCTTGGCAAATCTTAATATTCGTCAGCAACTTAATATTCGTTGTGTAAACAAGTTCATGCTTCTGTATGCATTTCTTATTATAAAACTTACTTTCACTTTATTGTGATTGTAATAAGTGATTTAAAAAGTGTTCATCTTATTGAGTATTAGTTGTTCACTTACAAACTGCCACCAAGAAATAAGGAACATAACAAGGTAAGAGCCTCCAAATAAAATAACCTCAAACTATGTTGATTGCAGTAGTGCGGCTATGTGGCATTTGTATATTCTTCAAAGAAAATCAACATGTTTTCTTTAGATAAATACAGTTAGATGTTATTTTAAAATACTTTTCAAACGTTAGCAAAATTGGTGTAGGCTTCTTTTTGGGGACTGTCAATATGTCAATACAAGTTAAAAATTATTTCCAGATGTCGAAACGTTGTGCGTCTGGCTGAAAGTCAAATTATGATAGTAGTGTTAAAACTGAAGGAACAGTTAGTGCCTTTTCCTTTCCTAGGGACAAACAACTAAGATGTCAGTGGACGAGAGCTATACCTAGACTCAATTGGACACCTTCATCGTCAGCAGTGATTTGCTTTGCGTTTTAGTGAAAATTATATTATTAAAAGTATGAAACAAGTGACTCCCAATGGATTGAAGGACGTAACGATAAACCAAGCGCAATTAGTGAAAGCAATGAGTCTTCCAAGCTTACCAACATACCTTTGCCAGGCACTTCCTTTACCAAGACAAGGTTCTAGTGATCATAGACAGAACATCATTAACAGACAAAAGGAACAAGTGGACATTTTTTTACACTGTGGTCAAACAAGCAGACTACAATAACTTTGTGAATAACTTTAATGAAAATGAAAAATAATAAGGTCATTTAAGCTATATAATGGGGTGAGTGCTTTAAATAGTATTGTAGCAAGTATGAACCTTTCAGTCCGTATGTTTATTGGTAAACTTGACATTTTACGTAAGGATTTGAAATGAATTTTTCTGCAAAGAACAAAATTAACATTCAATTCAACAGAAACAAAAGGTATTGTTCCTGTAGAATTGAATCAGTTCTTGAGTAAGGCAGGTAACTATATAAATTTGGCTTATAATCATGCTGTCAATACCAATCATACTTTAGATGGAAATCTTGAAATTATTAATGAATAAATTAAATTACTTCAAGCCAACAGAAAAACATACAGTGTGGTATCGATAGTTGTTGAATATGTGATATATTCATATGATATATATAGTCACCTAGCGCATGTGTTTTATTAAAACATTTTTTAAAATTACCCCAGTAAGGGGTGGATACAAAATATCACTGCAACATCAAATATATCACATGACAAAATTCATAATATTTATCATTATCTAATTTATAGAATAAGTTTTTTGCCTAAGCAAGATGAACTTGTATCTTTAAAATGGGGGTAAAACTCTGGTTGCAAAAACTGTTGTAAGTTTCAGGATTTCAACTAATTTTGGTAATTTTAAAGAGGTCATAGGGTTAGTACCTGCCAAATCTATGTCTGGACTACAATTAAAGAAACTCACCATTGACATTGTTAATTTCATTAAGAAACTAGGTTTAAATATTACTAGTTTTGATTCTATGCAAAATATTTCTTTGTTATATGACACAATACATATTTTTAAAAATGTTAGAATCACAATTAAACATAATTAAAAATGTTAGGTTTAATAATAAAAATTCACACAAAAAGTTTTGTTTATCCTGATTTTGAGACGGGGCAAAAGTAAATAGCAAAATATAGAGATTTGTGTGATTGCTATAAAAATGAAGAAAAAACTCGGTCAAACAAGCTTATAATAATTCTTGAGAACAAAAGAAAGACAACGGGGATACCATACTTTGATAGCTTGCAATATGGTGGCTTATATGTAGCAACTGATGCTCTTCCATATTATTGTTAAACAAAAAAATTATTAACTGGTTTAAACATTAAGTAGCATTAGTGGCGATGCAGATGCAGTGTCCCTTAAGAAGAATGTGGAACCAGTAACACCGAAATATTTTAAAAAATGTTATTGCTTTTTAGTAACATAGTATTAAATGATTGTAATAAAAATATGAATATTAATGTGGACTGTAGTATGAAAAAAAGTAACTTACTACTTATTAAATCTGGTGTTGTTTTTCTATTCATAGTAATTTATGACATTGGTCTTATAGAATAATGCTATGGCAAAAAATTACCTAAAATCATAAGTGACCTTGTCACGCATAAACTCGAATAAACGCTGGGCTTTTACATCCAATACCAAAAGAAAAGACTCCTTTTGATACATATTGGTCGGTCTTTGATTGATATTCCTTCCATTAAGATTATTTTATTCATGTTTACAATATTATAAAATTTTGATGTCTTTTATATGTTACAAGTGTAAAATATGGTTTTATTTTTGTGTCATGTATTATATTGACTAAGTATTGACTATTTTTTTGTGCATTTGCTTAATAATTAGAGATCACAAGGTTTGCGAAGACAGTTGCGTATTGAGGTCGCATTACATAAATAATAAACAATGTATTAGATTCATTTGACTTATTGAATTATATGCAGATATATATAGACGTAGTTGGTAAGTTTTCACATCATAGTTAGATTGTTTCCATAGATTGTAAACTCGATCTGTTAAAACATCTTAATAAACTTACCAATTCGGGTCGTTGGGACCAATTGATTTGTCACACACTGTTAGAGATCTTGAATTCACACACCAATTTGCCGCATTAAGGTGTAACCGATTTATATACCTCAATGCGGCAAATTGGTTTGTGAATTCAAGATCTCTAACAGTGTATGACAAATCAATTGGTCCCAATGACCCGAATTGGTAAGTTTATCATAAACGAAATTTTCAAATTGATTCACGACACTATCAAATAATGTGTTTACTAAATAGATTTGATCAATTTGTTAATGTCAATTTTCAAATCAATTTACTTGGTTTAGCGAATTTTTGAGTTGCTCAACTATTACGTGCAGTGGTTTAACAGATCAAAAGGACCGCTTGTTCGAAATTTTGCAGCATTGCCAAACCGTGCAACGGAACTTGTAATATAATAGTCAACTATGCCACAGTGCATAAACTCCGAAACATCTGATCCAAAGTACACGTGGAGCTATTAGGAACATTACTTCTTTTCGTACCTGATTCATACAAACTAATAATCATAACGATCAAGAATTCTGGTATAAAAATAAGGGTGAATTTGATCAAGGAAGAATTTTACAAGACATCAGAACAACCAACAGTGACATGAAATGGTTCGTAATAAACAGGCATTTTAAAAGAAAAAGATTCTGTTGTATTAATTGCAGCAGATTTGGTTACATAAAAGCAAAAACAGATCAGAGCAAGAATTATGTATATGCTATTTATTAAGGAGCCACACTAAAGAATATTATATAGACTCTGATACTGCCATGCACATGGCAAAACATAAATATATCCTTCATAGAGAAACGAACAGCTGCTGCAAGATAGCAGAAGGGACAGCACCACCTATAAAGACAGTAGAAATAGCAGATGACAAAATATTGAAAGTAAAAATCTCCGATCAAATGAGTTTGGATGTCTTTAACACTAAAGGTCATTGTAATAAAATGTTACCATTACAGATCTAGCAACAAATTTACTGTCAGTAAATCAAATTATTAAAAAAAATTACAAAGTGCTACATAATAAGAGTGATTGTTTAACAAAACCAGAAAAAATGAAATTGTGGCATCTGTGAGTCTAGTCAATGGTATGTACCGATTAAATGCATTCAACAATCATGAATACAAGGTGCATGCCCAAACGAAACAAAAGTGTAAAAAGGCAAAGTGCAAGTATGGGCTTCTCAGAATTTGGTGTGAAGAAAAATTAAATCCCAGTAACAGAGTTCAAATGCAAATCAGCTACATTTTGGCTCCCGAAATACATCACAGTAAACAAATATAAATGTAGGCTATGAGTTTGACATGGAAGACACACTTCAGAATGAGCCCTCGCCTAGTCAAAGTACATATTTCTCAAAGATAAATATAGTTATTCCGATACCTCCTAACATAACACGGAGACTAAGGTACAAAAAAAAAGAAGTTTCAAAACAATTAATTTGGTTAAATCTGAGAAAATGTCCATAGAAAGGAAACTAGAATCTCTTTTTCTCGATAAATAACAAAGTATATATGAAGGAATTTCAAGAAAGTATAATAATAATAAATACAAGAATACCACATTCTTGTATTAAACAGCTGTACAAGAGAGTAAATTGTAAATCATACTGAGTAAGATGCACAAAGTGCAATAAAACCAATGCAAATGTCATCATTATGTTTGAAGCGATGCTGAGAGAGATAAAATAAGGAATTTTTTTGTATCATCACTAAAATAGTATACATTATAATGTCTAAGGGATTGGAATGCAAACATGATATGATATGTAAATTGAAAAAATCACTTTATGGATTACAAAAAGTTATCCATAAATTAATTTTCATCTGATTTACTTTATATACAAAGTTGGACACAGTTTTAAACAAATTCAGCTTTACTAAAAATAAAGCTGATCCTCGTGTAAGACTGCAGTAAAATGACAGCCTACCTAAAAATACAGAAAAGCAGTATACTGCAGCCTTGAGTAAACCTGGCTTTAAGTTCCCTGTGAATTAAGTAAGCAAATATTTATATTGTTACAAGTCACTGAAAGTCACTGAAAGTCAGCGAAGAAGATGCTACAAAATTTTAAATAATCTAAAATATCTAAAAGAAACCAAGAAACTGAAATTCTGCTATTCGCGTGAGGCATATTATGCAAACGACTTTGAAAACGGACACTCGATAAAGGGATACCCATTCCTCAAAAAAGGAGTCGCTGTCACATGATCCAGTCCGGGTCAACTAAATGTGACCCTATCTACAGTCGAAGCAGAGTTCATAGAGGCCTGCATCAAATAGGCGGTAGTTTAAACATTGATGACTAAAAACTTGTGTTTAAACATTGATAAATAAAGTGCTATAAGTGCAATTAAAATGACTAAGTTTGTAAAAGAGGTAAACATATGGATATTAGATATAAATTTGAACAGAACAATTTCACGTGAATCATATATGTATTTATTAGTCAATGTGTTGGTATATTTACAAAGGCCGTACACAAAACTAAATTTGGACTGATGTAGGAAACATTGCAACGCTAGATACAATTAGTTAAACTCAATGAGCTTTGTTCATTACATTAATTGGTCAGGTACCAATTAACAATCTGCTGATATTGTACTTCTTGAGGTAATGTGCTCCTTAAGGCCCCTGCGCATTAGGCAGCCTGGCTGCACAGCCAGGCTGCAGCAGCCAGAATATTTGGGCAGCCAATCGATGACTATTCGAGCTCCATCCGTCGAGCGATATGGACGTGGAAGACCTTATAATTATTGTTTACCTATCTCGTAAAAAACGCAAAACAAAGAAAAGACACTGGATTCATCCTCTTTTTCTAGAAAGGCACTCAAAAGGCTTGTTCCATACCTATTTGTAAAGATGTTCACGTATTCTTAGACCGGTTTTTTAACTACACGAGGATGTCAGTGCAATCGTTTGATAACCTTTTGGAAAAAATACGAAATTCAATCAAAGGCATTGATACTCCTGTGCGAACTTGTATACATCCAGAAGAAAAACTGGTGATTTCTTTGAGGTGAGTACAAAAATGAAAAATATTGTAATTGTCATAACATTTACTATTTATTTTTTACATTTATGGTAATTAATTAGTTCAAGTTGTCCTGAAATAGTTCTAATAATTCAGAACCCTGAGAGGTATCTGTTGCATTTGTGTCAGTTGGTGATAACGCCTCAGTATAAACAGTATTGTCTTGCCTGTCTGGAACAGCTGTAGAATACGCACAGCGGCTTTTAGTGGTCAAGGCTTCTGGCCTATAATTTAAGTGTGTTGAGTATCCATAGTGATACTGTCCACTGCTTACAGTTTCCAATCCATATTCAGTCGAGTATCCTTGGCCTTGGCGATACTGTCCACTGATCGATGTTTGTGGTCTGTATGATCTGGCGGCCGATGTTCCTGGTTCATAATCAACATAACGTTGGTGAAACGGACCAAATTCGGAATCATAAGTTTCCATTTGAGCTCTTTTTATCACTTCAAGTAACTCCATTTTTGTAGAAAGCTTACGATGTCTTGGGATGTTTTTAAAATCATCTAAAAGTGAAAGCATAAATAACTTATCTGAATCAAACTCTTGCTGTCTTTCATGCTCTTCTCTCATTACGATACTTTCCTTTAATACATGAACTAAATCATCGTCTCCGCTTGTCTTCTTCTTTTTAGAAACAGGTTGTTCACTTTGCACACTACCGCTGTTAGTGTTGGTTTCGGCAGTGCGTGTTTCATCCATGCTATTTTGAGTTTCATTAATTACTACAGTGGACCGAAGAAAATGAAGTTGTTCGAAATATACGTATGGACTCTTGCGCGAAGCTGCTGATCCACTTTTAGCACCGGCCTTGCGTTTTTCTTCCCTGCTGTAACTAGTCCTTATGTTCTTCCACTTGCTCTGTAGAGATTTACCTGAAAATTTATATTTGTTCTTTGTTACAGATATCTTGCTACAGGATCTTCTATGATGGAATTGAGTCATAATTATCGGATTGGACATACAACTGTCTGAGATATCATATATGAAGTTTGCATGGTGATTTGGGAGAATATGAGACAGTCATCGTTTCCAGAATTAAATGAAGAAAGGAGACTTGAAATAGCAAAATGTTTCAATGAAAATGCAAACTATCCCAATTGCTTTGGTGTCATCGATGGAAAGCATGTAAGAGTAATAAAACCAAGCGATTCAGGATCACTTTACTATAATTATAAAAATTATTTCTCCATCGTCTTACATATATATATAGATATTGGGGCTTATGGAAAATGTAGTTACTCATCTATATATAAAGAACCCATTTTGTATCAAAAACTTGTCAACAAAGATATACAAATCCCGGGGAAGCGCCCCACATCAAATAATGGAGTACCGATGCTATACGCCATAGTGGGAGATGAGGCATTTGGCTTATCAGAAAATTTAATGAGACCTTATGGAGGTAGGAGTTTAGCAGCGAAGAAAAGAATCTTCAACTATAGACTGTCTCAGGCAAGGCGGTACATAGAATGCACGTTTGGGATTCTAGCCAACAAATGGAGAATTTTTCACCGTCTGCTAGATGTCCGACAAGAACTTGCAATTGCCATAGTTGTACTATGGTGTGTCTTACATAAGTACGTGCGCGAAAGAGACGGGTATAGATTTAAAGACACACCTTACGTTATCCCAGAACTGGAAATAACCACGGGTCCCACAAATAGAGGCAGCCGATCATCAGCATCTTATAGAGATTTATTTGCAGATTATTTTATTGATGAAAATCCGATGGAATGGCAAAACAGATATGCTTAAGGATAAAGCCTACCTATTTATCTAAATACATAAAACATTGAAGCGAAAATAATAATAAAAAAATAAAGACTAATAATGTATAACTACAGTGATTCTGCGACACCTTTTACAAAAAATATTTATTGGTGTCGCAGAATCACCTGTATTAATATATTCTTACCTAATTCATTTTTTTCATTTTCTGATAAATTTTCCGAGCACATTTTGTTCGTGATTTCTTCCCATCTTCTTTTCTTTAAATCACGATCATTGTATTCTTCTGATGTTATATCCCAAATTGCTTTACGGCTTTCAATTTCCCGAATAAATTTCTCTGTATCGAAAGTCATTTTTTGAAAAAGTTAGGAACCCAAAATAAGTCTGGCTGCTACAACTAGTGCGCGGAGACTGACGGCTGCCACATACATTCGCCTACACACGCTCTGGCTGTGCGCAGCCAGCTGGCTGCCGTGCAAACAAGTGTGTTGTATTGGCTGCCACAGCCGAGAATTCATGGCTGCCTAGTACGCGGGCTCCCATACAACGTCATTTATTTTACTGGCTGCCGCAGCCAGGCTGCCTAGTGGGCGGGGGGTTTAAGATAATGCAATCTTAACAACCTGCTATCACTATGTTTTCTATTAATTAGTTAATTGTTAAGAATCTGTCATTGTTGAACTTCATTCAACATTCAACCAATATTTTACAACGTATTATCAATTCTTAATCCATCAATTCTATATTGATTACTTGCAAATTGTAATTTGCACTATTCATTCTTAAAATATGCATTGTTTCATGTTAAAGAAAATTGTTTTCAGTGTCAACAACCCAATATCTGATCTGCTAATACCATATCAACATATGTTAACTTTAATATTTAATTTTAAAGTCTGTACTGCCGTTATTTAATGTCAAGATAAGTATTTTCTTCCACCAACTTGTTGATACATTTCTTATAATATGTAAATTTAGGTAAAACCAGATATATATATGTATATACCTATATCACTGTTATGTGTTGAGTGTATCACCTTTTCATACGGCCTATGATTACGTAGTGTGCAACGGGGACCCGTTTTCTATTCCTGGCCGCTCGTCAAGTGGATCTGGACTGATATCCGGTTAGCTGCAAGAGATTGCTCTCGTGGCAATAAGTCCACCATTATGTATCAAATGTGTTTATTAAAATACGTAAATAAATAAAATATGTAAATTCAAAGTAGAGGTTATTATGTCAGTTTAATTCGTGCAGGTATACATCTATGTAAGTTTAACTTGTTTCCGAGAACCTACATCTGTCAAGAAAGTTCTAGTTAAGAGAGAGTTTTGACATATTATACTTTGGCAATATCAGCCCTTGCTGTGTATTCCTAATAGTCTATGTCAGAGTTTATAAAAATTGTGATTCTCTTTTTCATATCTATTTGGGAACATCAAGATTTGGCAGTGATTATTTGAACAGGATCCTCATCAAGGAATATCTCAAGAATCACCCACGTATTTCTTCCAATTCGTTATTAATTCAACAATTACTTATAATGATATTTTACAGGTAAGTTCCATTGTCCACAATATTATTCACATTATGTTACATTAAGTTGCCATAAGATAAACTAAGAATGAGGATCATAATTGCGTATTGCGAAGCACTATCGATACATATATTAATGCAGAGTAATTTGTATTTATTTTACGGAATGCAAAGCTGCAACTTATCAATTACTGGAAATAATGTAAATTATTCAAACAAAATTAAAGACAGTTCTTTAAGCAATGATGAAATGCTGAACGACTGTTCGCATACTACTGATGCAGGCAGACAAAGATGCGGGGAGGAAGATGTCATTCCAGTTGTTCATCACATCTTACTTGCAATAAACATATCTTTATATGCTTTATCATAATTTTGATTAGAAAATTCTTTCACTACTAACATTGTTATGAAAATAAAATAATTATGGTAAGCAATTAGATTTCCCTAGTCACTTAAATAATATTGTATTCCGTGAAATACATAGGAAAGAAGTTTTTAAATAAATGGATAATAGATTAGCATGAAAATCAGAAAAAAAAATTCTATATGTCAGAATAGTAAATAAATCAGCAGGACCAAAGAAAAACACTTTTCTTTCATTGTTTGTTTTCAATCTGAATTATATATATTTATATATATATATATATATATATATATACATATATACATATATATATATATATATATATATATATACGTATATATTGATATATATATATATATATATATATATATATATATATACATATACATATATATATATATATATATATATTATCAATCTAAATGTATGATCACAATACGTAAATAATAAAAGTGATCAGATTTTCTAGAAAAGTGAACAGAGAAATTCTGAACAATTGCTATATATTTATCACATTTCATTGACAACTTTTCATTTTTAATGTTTTATCAAAAGGTACGCACATGTCCAGATAATTTTGAAGAACTAAAAAATAATTAACTTGCTCCAGAATTTGCTACTAATTTGTATCTCAATAATTATTTAGGTGCCTTTTAGGAAGTAATAATTTTTACAGCATTATATATATATACATATATATATGTATACATATATATATATATATATATATATATATATATATATATATATATATATATACATATATATATTATCAAGCTAAATGTATGATCACAGTACGTAAATAATAAAAGTGATCAGATTTTCATTGATTAGGTTTCTAATAATAATATTATCAAAAGAAGTCAACAGAATTGTTATAATGGTCCAAATGGATGTTGTGACCAGGTGACAATTGTAACATACTGGAAGATACTTGTCTCGAATTGCCATACTACTGAAGTTTTGCTTAAAATTTTTTTAACTGTTAATATTAATATTGTGAAAAATCCACAATTAAATGAAACTACGTGATGTTGTGTTATTTCTACTTTCTTTAATTTCTTTAACCACGACCTAGGTTTCGTTGTATTACAACATCTTCAGGTGGGATATTGGCAAAGATCTTTGCACGTAGTTTCATTTAATTGTGAATAATGAATTTCTACAAAATTAACGCCAAATATATTCAATCAATTGTGAAAAATGTTAACGAGGATGATTATTGAAACCATCTGTGGAATTTTATTGTACATATTCTATTATTGCAAATACATAAGCAACCCCATATACACTGATGATACCACGCTCTTCGCATCATCAAAACAGGAACTCACAGATCTGTTCAGAGGAGTAGAGCATGAGAGTGACATGTCTGGGTTCTTGATTAATAGATTAAAAATTAAAATCATGGTCATAAACAGAGATGAGCAACTCTCGCAGATCAGCGAACTCTCAGATCTAGAGATTGTAAGGAAATTCCTATACCTCATATCGATGACAAGCGACCAAGGAGGATGCGAAGGAGAGATCAGGTGGTGCATTCAGATGGTAAGAGCCACAGAGAGCAATCTCATTAGAATATGGCAGGAGAGGAAGATCACCAAGAAGAGATTGGTGTGAACACTTATTTTTTCCATCTTTCCAAATGCGTCCGAGTCAAGAACAATCCATGTAGCAGACAGGAAGAATATAGATGCTTTTGAGATGTGGCGTTAGAAGAGAATGCTGTGTATAGAATGGGCTGCTAAAAGAACCTATAAATACATATTTTTCTACTCCAAATTAGACCAAATTAACAACCATCTATCACCAACAAGTTCTCAGTTACTTTGGTCATTTATACATAGACAGCCAGATAACCTTAATAAACTGGTTATTGTATGAATTTATGGACAAAAGACCTCACGGTGAGTATCGACCGTGAGGTCTTCTACCCTTGCTTATTCGCTATCTGATCGGATGAAAATGATCACGGGCACTCCCTGACCTGAGACGAGCTGAAGACAAAACAGTATAGATGCAGCTAATCAGCTCCCCCAGCAATGCTCTTCAAGACACCAGTCTTGTAATGCAACAACCTTCAGTAATGAAGATGCAACGAAGAAGGAGAATAAACACTTGTTGGTAAAAAAAGTATCTTTCTCTATTTCTAGTACATACTTTCAATTTACTTATTACTCAAAAAATATATCTTGGTCGAATTGAAGGGTCAAGGAATACATTTTATATTCTTATGGTGTGCCAATATTCCAATACACTTTATTTTATTGGTATTGAGAGTCATTTCAACAAGATTTAATCTAAAGTTATGGTAATTCTTTTTTATTGTAACAATCAAAATAATTTCCTAAAAAGACTCGCTATTTTAAAATTTCATTTTTCATAGGCAACTACACAGAATATATTTACTGCACTTTACAGCAAAAGAGGAAATCAAAAATTTCAAAATTTTCAAAGTTCTTTACAACAATCTCATTATAGACCTTTATAGTAAATATATTCTATCTAAAAAGTAATATGCAAATATAATATTCAACAATTTATGTATCGCTTACCTAAATGCGTTTCTCAAACTTATAATTTTATACAAAACATACTTGGGTCTTAAGATCTGGGCACTGCAAGTAGTAAAAATACTTCTGAATGGACATAGTTGGAACCTGTACCTTGTCACCGATACTAGTTTGAAATTCACTAGGTTTTGTAAATGCCCTATTAAACTTGTTTTTCCATACACCCTGCAAAATTGGATATTCATAATAAGAATATTTTTTGGTTTAACTCGTTATAAACTTTAACCATACCAACAATGCCTACGTGTTACCTGTGTGTTGAGATATTAGTTACATATTTTGCCGTAGCCATCAAAAGTAATTATTATCAAGATGCACATAAGCATGTTTTACAGAAGCGAAACTAACAATATTGTTTTCACTTGCCCCTATGCAAAAAAAGAAACAAATTTATAGCATTGGATGTTTAATGATATTCACAAAGATTGCTTCATACGCAATAACTTCGTGTGCATATTTGCTTTGCTTAGTACACATAGTACTGAGCGCAGTACATAATTTTTATGCTCTGATGTACATTTTCTGTACATATTTATTTTCCAAATTATTTTTACATTTAAAATTGAGCAAAAATTCTGAAAATTGCTATATATTTATCACATGTCTAGATAATTTTGAAGAACTAAAAAGTAATTAACTAGCTCCAGAATTTGCTACTGATTTGTATCTCAATACTTATTTAGGTGTACAAACATTGCCTTTTAGAAAATACTAATTTTTTATTGCATTGTCATTACTATAATAAAAAGAAATCTTGCCAACATGTGCAGAAAAAAATTAATCTTGTCACTAAATAATACAAAATGACATAAACTACTTAAAACAGATACAAGAGAATGCTGCATATACCATGGACTGCCAAAAGAACCAATAAATCCAAATTTTTCACTTCCAAATTAAAAATAATTAATTGTTTAGAAATAATAAAAAATTATTTTTGTAAATTCCATTTCTTTTATATTTATACAACTTTTTACCCCAATTGATCACACTCGTTTTTTATGGGCTAAAATTGTTTTTTTTTTCTTAAATGTCATATCATATTTTTTTTCATTCATGTCCTATCTTATCCCTTCTGTTTTAAAACCTACAATATAGAACAGAACAAACCTTGAAGCAGAGAGCATTTACAAGTACAAGGCGTGTGGATGATTCAAAGTCATCAGGCGACAGCAGATCTTTGATGCAGTTATTTGTTTGTGATTCGACCTGCACAATAGAAGTAAAATTATTATTTACGATATCAGAAATGCGGTATCTATAATATTTTTTTCATAACATAAAGGGAACAGCTTATTAGTCAAATTTGACTTTTACAAAATTGTTAGATTTAAAAAAACCTTGCCAGCATTATAAAAATTTATAGTATTCATTTTCATTTTTTATAAGCTGGAGATAAGACATGCTTCAATCTAATCAGGTAGTGTTATTTTGTGAACAAATAAAAGTTCACATTTGACCTGCTTAATTTATCAACCAATGTTAAAATAAGGTTAAAATAAGTAAATAAAAATTTATTTACTGACCCATCCATTGATAGTTCTAGCAGACACAACTTTGTCCTCAAAATTGATAGCTTCAATCCCAGCATTGAAAACTTCTACACTGTCACGCTCAAATTCAGCATTAAGGGGACTGCCACCTTTCTTGACATACACCTTGTTTGTCATAGCTAATGTCGCACCTTTGACCTTTTTCAACTTATCAGACAGTTCTTTGAATGAAGTGCGAGTCTGGGAGAAAATATTAACTTAATTATTTTAATAACCTTAATTTCATTCAAATCACAAGAATAGGTTATAATTGCATTTTCATTGTGCTTACTGTAAAGTTTTATAAATCTTTAAAATTTACTGAGTTGTAAAAGGTTTAAACTTAATGTTTAGACAAGGATGGCAATATTGAATTGCGATGTTATTTTTAGTAATGCTCATTGTATATTATAAGAGCAAATATGACAGGCAGATGTATTCACACTAACCCTGCCATTAAATTTAGGAATTCATAATTCTCTTGTTTTTCAATCAATTTTTATTATTTTTTCAATATCAATTTTTAATTACCTTGTATTTTTTTCAGTTGCAAATTCAACAATTTCTTCAGTTATGGAAAAGAACGGCTCTAATTAATTTGTGATGAATGTGGAAAGTCCATTTACTATCAATGGAAATAACTGGAGATAAGTAAAATAGTGAAGGTTATATTATTGAGAATAACTGACTTGACAACTTAAAAATTGTTATAGATGACTTGGAAGAAAAGTTTTCTGCAACGAATGTCGACTTTTGTGTAATTATATTTTCAGACTAATTTTTAGACAAATATATATTTGTATAAACGTAACTTAAAACATGCTTTTACTTACAAATGAATCATTAGGAAGACTCAATGCAGACATAAGCTCCTCGTGAGTTTTCCCTTCAGAGCCTAGTGAAAGTAAAGCAAGGAGAACCTTCACGGACAACGGAGATATGACAATATTCTCGCCTGCCTTCTCTTTAGCCACCTCCTGTAAAATACAAGAAGTGTAATTTTAATAAAATGATAATAAACGTAAAAACTAAATCTGTTCAAAAGTTTTTTATAGATGTTTTGAAGGATATAAAACTTTCTATTTCTTATTTTTACCAAAAATTTGCTTATCAACGAAAACTTCTTCAAAACAGTCTTCCACCACCGATAAGATTACACCATCCTTTTCAAACCATAAAACAACATTTTTTTTCTTTTTATGCAAGAATAGCATAAGAAGAATGTAATTAAATTAAAAAATATCATTTGTGCAAAAATAGCATATAATTGATATAAATTTTGTATTTTTGATAAAACTTTGTATAGATCATAAAGAAAATTTACAATGTTCTATAACATCTCTACATACTTATACAGAAATGTTGTTTTAAACAGATTTGGTAAAGATCCATTCCAGCCAGTTTAACATGTCCCCGTAGATTCTACTACCCTAAAATATATCTAATATGAAACCTGTTAATTACCTGTATTTATTGTAAAAAAAAAACATTTCAATATACATCCAAGAAAAGTTCACAAAAAATACAGATTGCATAATTAGTTGTTTAAATATCATACCAACAAGCAAGTAAGAGGATGTCGTCATGTTATGACAACAACAAAAAAATATTGAAAATACATTTCTTCAATTAGCTAGCACCTTTTAAATTTCACACAATCATTTCAGGTTTTTTATAGACCTGTTCTCTTTCTCCTCTTTTTTTCTTCTTTTGCTATACCAAACAAGGATCATTCCGAATATTTGATGTGTCACATGTCAGCCTCCACAAAGAAATCGGATTTTACTTTTATGCCCATCATGTACGTAATGTACAAAATACTGGGCAAACCAATATTATGGATATACATAATACTGATGCTAGTTAGTTTTTATAGTATCTGATATTGACAAACGATTTTACATTTTTAAGGTTTATAGATAATTTACTCCCTTAATACATTAAAATTTCCAAGTCAGTGGTCCGTATACTATCCCCGAAGATATAGTAGGGATAGTATATGGATCACTGAGTTGGAAATTCTAATGTATTAAGGGCATAAATAATCTAGAACATTAGACGAAAGCTCAACGAGTCCCCTAAGGTATAACTTGAGCCAAAAAATTTTTATATTTTGAATCTTCCAGAGTGGCATTACATCTTAATCTAATTTTCTCAATGTGGGACTCTAAAGGTAACAAACATACATTATATTATAAATTGTTACATTTGAGTTATGAATAGTATCGAACCTACAGCCATAGTCTCAAAAACACAAATTCTACAAATTGTAAATAGTTACACGAAGTAGTGTAATGTATTAACTGTTATTCAGTTTACATTAAGCCTGAAAAAAAATTCATTTTTGTTTTTTCCCTTTACTTAATCATCATTATTTGGGTTTCAGTTCATTTACTTTACAAAATTACTTATTTTAAATTAATGTTTAAAGTGACAATCGGTAGTTGCACTACTGACCCGCCTTCCCAATTTTTAAGCACTACTCAATAGTTTTGAGCATGGAGCGCTGTACAACATCTTAACTAGTCTGCAATTATTTATTTCAGCTACCACCAGCATTATTTCCATTACAAGACAGAACTTTATTTCTAATAATTCTTATTTTAATTCCATTGAAATATTAAAAAAACCACTTCATTGTTCATGAAATCACTTCACATAAACCCTGAACCTATGTTGATACAAACAAAAATATTTGAAAATTTCTTATTAACATGAACTATTTCTCTTATAACTTGTGTTACTTTTGAAATAATCAGGATAATTCCATTAATTTGCAGCATTGATTATATAATTATTTAATTACAGTAAAGCTCACAAAAGAGTGATACATTTCACTAAGCAATAATTATGTTACTTCACGTACATGTGTTATTTACGTGTGAGTAGCAAATATGAAGAGCATGTATGAAAACTTACATTGAACAGTAAGGTGGAGAAATTGGCAATCTTCTGATTCACTTCAACAATTTGTGTTTATTCCATTGTTGAATTGAAAACGCCTGCATAAATTATACTCGCCGCTAACACGAATCTTGAAACAAGCCGATATGCTATAGTTATATCTTACCATATCGTCCTATAAACAGAAACACGGCAAACATCCAGAACGAGTTCTAATTAATTTAAGCAATCCTCAATAAGATCCACGCAGCATACATGCCAACTGAGTAAAGGCAGCATGAGTGTTCGAAATAAGTGAATTTTAGTTATGCTTTGGGATAAAATGTAAAAGATGCTTTAGAAAATGTACTCTACTGATCATTTTAAGACTAAAGTCATTTGTTTGAGAATGTCAACTGATGTTTTGATAGATCAGTAGACACAGACAGCTTAGTAACAACTATGACAAATCAGACACTGAAATTTTCTGAAGAAGTCTTTGACTCCTAATAACAATAGCTTAAGACTTATGGCGGTTGATTAATAAACTCATTTTGCAAACTCACTGACCAAAAAATCAACATTCACCTATGTATATATATATATATATATATATATATATACATATATATACATATATATATATATATATATATATATATATTTATATATATATATATATATATATATTTATATATATATATATATATATATATATGTACATACTTTTACGTACCTATATGTCCCTTTTAATATTCCAAACATAAAATAAACTGACTCCATCACTAAAATGGACGTATGGAATGCATTAACAATAGATGCCAGCACCACAGTGGGAGTCATGGGAATTATCCCACAATCGTTATTTACACTGATTATGTGTTTCATTATCACGATAATAATAATACCATTAAAGATCACATTTTGAGTAATTTGTCAAGTAAGTACATTACTTTATAACAAACTGGCTAAGTACTGTATTTTGATTTTTTTGTCAACAATACACCAGAACAGCAATTAACTGAATGTCAACATTAATGTTAGGTTAGGATAAATATGATAAAAGAATTATAAATATATGCGGTTTCAGTGATGAGTATGTTGTTGGTTAGTTGTATCGGGTATGCGCCTAGCCAATGAGTCACATAATTTAGTCATCGCGTTGCGTCAACTCTAATTTACTTATATCGCTCCTATTGTCATTTGAAATTAAAAGTACGAAAGAAGTTTAAATTACTAGGTGACCGATGCGAATATTCCACACAATATTGTGATCAAACACCAAATAGTAATAATATTACCAAATGTTAGTTGAATATATTTTTATTAGGAATACAAACAATACATGGCATTGCTATTGAAAATACGCTTTTTTAAAAAATGTTTAATTTTTTTTTCTACTGATGCTTTGATTGATCAGTAGACACAGTCAAAGTCTGTTCAGAAAGAAAAGTTGTTTCAGAAGAATTTGTTTCAAAGGAAGTCTTTGATTACTAATAACAATAGCTTGAGACTATTTTTAGTCTATTTACTTTTTTTAGTCTATTTTTCATCAATACCAGGGAACATAAGCTTTAAAATGATGTTTAAGTCATTAATTTTGATGAAGAACTAAGGGAGATATGGCGTTGCTGTAAAAAAACCTTCGAGAAATAATATATATGACAATAAACATAATTTTATAACTTTAGCCTGAAGAATTTACAATAATGACTGTTGCAATAATGGCGCAACTTAACTGTTTAGATATTCACTGCCAGCATAATCTGCACATCCTCTGCCTCTCTTTAATGTTACGAAGTATTGTCGTAGCCCAAATCAGAGTTATCTTAGATCTAATTATCAGCCTTAGGTGTGAGTAGGCTTGGACTTCTCTCTAAAAAATTTACTTTATTTCTCCCCGAACATGATACCTGCTTCTATTTTAATATAAATAACATGTACCTCTATCTATTTTACTTTCAAGTTAATATTTCTTTACTTTCATGCTGACAAACTGTGGAGTAAATGAAACCCTTATATATGGAATACATTTTCCGTTCACATATTATCAACTATGTCAAGAAATAAAATTTTTTTTGCACTATTTACTTGAAATAATTTTGTATTAGAAAGGAATATTAATTCAGATCTTAAGTCAAATAAATTAGTCAAAGATTGTAAAAAATGTGTATTAAAAAGTACTAGCAAAAAACTATTATAAGCGCATAATAAGTAGTACGAAGGACCTCATTTCTAAAATAAATTATTCTACAGTTATTATGTAGTTTGATACAAATTTTTATTATAAAATTTATGCAAAAATAGTTATTAGCATAACTTGAGGTTTAACTGCTGACAGGAAATAGTTCCACTGTATTCTCTGTGCTTAACAAATAGTTTTCCTTATGGCGAGTCATTCACTTCCTTGTTATTGTTGTAGGAAACCCCGTCATTATATTTCAAAAAGTGGTTGTGACGTATTAATAATTTGTTTTTGCTATTGTACAATTAGTTTAAAATTCATGCCCCTGGTAAGTTATGAAACAGTGGGCACATTGTACATGTATGTACTTGAAGAAGATTGGAACAAACATAAAATGATTTAAAACTTTGTGTAATGTTTAATTAATCAATAATCTTATGCAGTGTTGATGCATCGCAAGCAACACTGCATTAAGTTCAAGATCTAGATTAGAAGTGAAGTGAGTAAGAACTAGTTCGGCGCATGTCCAATGGTTCTCCTTCTCTTGTTGCATCTGCGGCAATCAACATTATTAATAACTAGCTGCCATTTATGTGTATGAAACAGGATCCATGAATGAACTTTTTTTGATTTTTTTTTTAATAATTGCCTTCTGTTAAGAATTGGATTCTCTAAAATATTTCAAAATTGTAATAAAGAATTGGGAAAACCCTACTGCGCCTAATATCCATATAGACCGAAAGACCACCATACACATGTATTGTCTTACATTATGTATTGTCTTCACTAGTTGTACTGTTCATTAGGTGCAATAAAAGGGATTACAAAGGACTAAGCATCCCGAAGGCGAGCCAAGTAGCCGCCAATAAGATAATTTTACTTTAAGCACTGATGTTTTTTGTAAATCTAACAAAATTTGTAAACGACACTATTTTAAGAAATATCACATATTCAAAATCTGTGTCAAATATTTCATTTGTTTTTTGTGAGCATGTTAATAAAATAAGTTGCTAGTATTGTAACAGTCTAATATTAATTAGATATTGTAAATTCACCTATACACCCCATAACATGGTCCTTTGACCTGGACAGCTACACTGGATTAATTGTGAAATTACATCAAAACATTCAAGTGATGTAAAGTTATACAGTATGGCAGCAGCAAGCTGTTAAAGACAATTCATTAAAAACAATATAAAAATTTGAAGATTTAGTATGGCATATCCAAAGATAGTTAAACATAAAAATCGAGCGAGAGTGCATAAAAATTGTTAATGTGAAATCCTTTAATCAATGAAGATATATCAATACACGAGGAAAATCAGCAGCAAGGAAAGCAATGCGGACGTCATCCCTCCAGAGCCAATGGATGGTCCTCATCACCAACATTGACGCTATCTCATCATATCTACAGCGATTGTCATATCTACAGCGAATACAGTCAATATGGGTGCAACCAAATGTGTCAACATCGCAGCAACAAAATTAAGTCAACAAATCTCTTATTTTTTCCTATATAATAATTCACCACATTATCCTTGAAAACAATCATATTGTCATATAACTCTTTAAATTGTGCTGCAAAGTAAATAAATTAGTTATCAAACCTCCAGACACTGCAATATTAATTAAATTAAAAAAATAAAGAACAGATACTTAAAACGAAATTCACAAATTTATCAATTATATTCACAATGAAGAAAACCATAATAATGATACAGAAATAAAATATGTTTAAAAAAAAAAGCAGTATACTAGATCAATTTAAAGAAATGCCAACAAATATAGATGAACTGTCTAACGAGACTTTGACCTAGTTCGATGAATTTAAAAAATTGTCTTATGTACAAATCAAATATGCCCAGTATATAATAGATAAAATGAATCCAATGCCGTCCATATCAGCACAACATATCGTAAGCTCAAATGAAATACATAATTCAAATACGATGCGACCACACCGTATAAAACTGCCAAAGGTTGAAATTCTTTATTATTCCTTTGACTGATTTTCTTATGAAAAATAGGTAGATTTCTATACAAATTTTAAACACTTAATTCATGATCAACTGTGGTTCTCTGAATTAGAAAAATTCCAATGTATATTTAAGGTCTGAGAGACGAGGCAATAGGTATAATTAAGGTGTTAGAAGCATCTAAGGAAAATTATTTAATTGCGTGGGAATGGCTTAAAACCTGTTTCGATAATAAACGTGTAATCATACAAAATCACGTTTTTACATTACTCAAATTACCAACAATGACTAAGGAATCTGAATCGAATTAAAAAAGTTTGTAAATATGATTTTAACTTAAATATGATCTTTAAAATCATTAGGCAAATCCTTTGAGCATTATGGCTCATTATTAATTTGCATTCTCACAAAAGGAAAGCTGTCAAATATTAAAAATGACGGCCATATACACAGATTTAAACCAAACAAACAAAGCTGGTCATTCTCAATAAAAACAAGCATTGACAAGCACAGAAAAAATTAGTCACTGTATTATTTGTAACGAAAATCATAAAGTTCATGCATGTGAAAAATTAAAAAGATAAATGAACGCATTCAGAAAATCAAGGCAAAATGTTTAAATTGTTTAAATATTAAATACCATAGTAGTGAATGAAAATGGTCAAGATGTAAGAAATGCGGAAAAAACATAATACATTAATTCACTACAATTTGCGAATAACTACGATCATCAACAAAGATCCAAAAATTCAGAACTAGGCATATCTCCGGAAAGCTCAAACATAAAGGTGCATAGCGCCATAGTGGCTATGTAGGTTTTATTATAGACATCGAAAAATAATATAAAAAGAAGAAATGATGAAATTATTGTAGTTCGAGTGTTACTGAACAATGGATCGCAATCGCATTTCATCACAAAAAAACTGGTGAACCGATTAAAATTACCATTCAAAAATATGTATTTCCTGGTAGAAGACTAGAAACTCGTATCAAACATACAGCCAAAACAGAAATCCAATCAAAATTCAGTAATCAGGGTGAAGTAGTAGTATTTTTAGTCCTTCTGTGAATTTGTAACCATTTATCAAATGAATATATAGATAAACGCTTTCTCAAATATCTCACAATATAAAACTAGCCCATCCAATTTTATGAACCAAGCAAAATTGATGCGTTACTCGGTGCCGAAATATTTTCCGAGATCTTATGCGCTGGAAATATAGAAATTCCAGGACATAAAGTGCGATTATATGAAACAAAATTAGGCTGAATAATTTCTGGAAAAGGAGGCATGCTAAAGTTTAACTTATTACACAGAAGCATATCAAATTTTGGGAAATAGAGAAAGTGAAAAAAAGGATATTTTTATGGAATACATATTATCAATTAATTTTATGGTGAGAAAATGAAAACGATAAGTTACAAATATTCACAATCCCGATAGTCTTATTTGCCTATGCATCGACACCACATTCGGCTACATACATACTTAACCAATTAGCTGAAGATGAACGTTCAATATTTCCAACGGCCAGTAAAATTCCGAAACGCAACTACTACGTAAACGATGCAATGACAGGAACAGATACTACCAGACGCAAAACACTCTCTATCTCAAACAAAAACGTTAGGCTTTCAATGGAACTGAATAAACAACGAAATCACATACAAGGAAATGGATGAGACAATTCTAAAATTCCCTAAACGTCAGATCTTTTCCAACATTGTGCAGATTTATGATCCAATCGGTCTGATAGGCCCGGCCCGGTAATAGTTTGTGCCAAAATGCTTATGCAAAAATTGTGACAATGCAACGCTTGATGGAATGATTTATTACCTGAAGACATTCGGACATATTGAATGATGATTCGACAACAATTATCGATCCTAAATAAAATCACATTTTCAAGCAAATCTCAGCGAATGCTCAGCACATAGTGACGCTAGTGAAAATGCATACGGAGCATGCATTCATGTAAGATCTATAGACAACACCGGAGAAATATTTACAAACCTATTATGGTCAAAAAATTGAATTACCCCACTAAAAACAATATCATGTCCTAAGCTGGAATTATGTGCGGCATTGTTACTCTCACAACTCGTAAAACCTGCTCACTGTTAAACAATTGACGAAGTCTTTTTGTGGTCTGATTATAATCGATCTAATACGCAGCCATATTTACTCAAAAAGTTTGTTGCCAACCGAGTTTCAGAAATTAGAGACTCGATAAAACCAATGCATTGAAGACAAATGGCACATGTCTCCAATGCATTGTTTTGCTCAGGAGAATATGGCAAACGTTCTTTCAGGTGGATAACTACCATTGGAATTTCAAAATAATAATCATTGGAAAACTGGTCCACAATGGCTACAATAAAATCAGGGTGAATGGCCAAACAATATCGTAAAAGTGGTACCATTAACAGAGCTAAAACCGGTAATTATGGCTACGGTTACAGACTCAGATTCATTTTTAATTAAATATTCATCAGTTGGTAAACTCAATTGCGTTTTAGCTTATATATTGTTAAAACAATACCATAAGACACCAGCTTAATCTATTGGATACCTCACAACGAAAGTGTTAGACTTGATGCTAAATTTGATAGTAAAAATGACCCAACAAGTATGTTTTAAGAAAAAATTAAACAATTAGCTGCTTAGCTCTAACAGTAAAATTCGGGTATTAAATCCATTTTTAGACAAAAATGGACTTATTCGTGTAAGCGGCAGATTGAAGAATTCAACATTTCCATACTCTTGTAAATTCCCAAATATCTTACCTAAGACACATCACGTTACTGACTTACTTATATGCTAACAACACCTTATAAATTTACATAGCGGAATACAAACGAATGCAGTGAGAATGAAATACTGGCCCATTAGCTGTAAAAATGCAACAAAATCAATTATCATGAAATTTATTTTTAAGCTATTTTATATAATAATAGTTTTTTAAGCTTAATACAATTAGATATTCATAATGACAGCATAATACAATTTTTAAATAATAAAGGGACATATTAGCACCTCATACCTCCAAGATCACCACATTTCGATGGACTGTGGGAGGCTGCGGTAAAATCATACAAAGTTCATTTTGTACGAAAAATAGCCAGTAAAAAGTCTCGAGGATTGCCTGAAAGATTTCTATCACGTATGTCTCTAACTCTGCAGCTATGAAGAGCTAGAGACATACGTGATAGAAATCTTTCAGGCAATCCTTGAGACCCATAACTCCTTTATCTGAAGACCCCAATGACCTTCAAGCCCATACTCCCGCACACTTTCTCATAAGAGATACGCTCACAAGTATTCTCAATCCAAATTTGACAGTTCATGCACTGTCAAGTTAACAACATATTGACTGACTGCCAAACTAGCATCATATTCAGTACATCAAACAACACTTTTGGAAAAGATGGTACAAGGAGTACTTGAATCAACTGATCGTCAGGAACAAATGGCAGGATAAAACAGATAATCAATAAAGAACCGGTATGCTAGTTTTGCCGGAAAAAAGACAAGGTACCACCTTTACACTTGCCACTTGAACGCATCATAGACATTCATCCAGGAGACGATGGCGAAGTTCGTGTTGTCACCATCACGACACATTCAGGAACTTCTAAACAACCTAATCACTCCTTTACTGATAAATTATTATTGATAAATGTAATTAATCATTTTATGAATATGTATAACTTAAGTAACAAAATTTAACTTTATATTTTGTAATTCATTTATTGAACATGGCTCGTTCAAGGCGGGCGGTATGTTAAGAATTGAATTCTCTACAATATTTTAAATTTACAACACGTACTTGCCACCTATTGTAAAACTCTCTTTGTAAAGAAGTGGGAAAACCCTTCTGTGCCTAATATCTGTGTAGAATGAAAGACCACCATAAGCGTTTTTGCTAGTTTTGCTGTTCATTAGATGCAATAAAGGGATTACAAAGGACTAAGCATCCTGAAGGCGGGCCAAGTAGCCGTCCCACAATAGGAGTTTAAGAAATTTAATAAATCTAAAAAAATTTGTAAACGATACTTCGATCATAGCAGTCAAACAGTTGACAAAAATTTAATAAACATTACATATTCAAAATTTGTATCAAAAAATTTATTTTTTTTGTGAAAATAATTCATTTTTTTGTGAATAAAATAAATCACCAGTGTTGTAACATTCTAATAATTATATTTAGATATTGTTGTGAAATAACTGAAACTCCACATAAGAGTGGGAACGATTTAGTTCTTAATGTTATTGGAAATTAGTTATTTGTTCTGCACTTTAGTCAACCATAGAATTGTGTGACTGAATTTTGAGACATGAGAATGCTTACACGAATATGTCTACATTAATTGATTATATTTTTCCATCATCCACAAGATACCTATAAATAATTTCGATATAGTTATTATGGTATGTATTTTATATTTCAAATATTCAATCAGCACACTGCAATTTCCTGCATTTAAATCATTATTAACCATTTAGTGTCATGGTTTTTTACTCATACATTCTTAAAAATGCCAAAGAAATCTTTTGTTTTTGATGTCATTTACCCTTGTCCCAAAAAAAATTGTTTATCTTCCAAAAATTATCCAATTTTAATCATTTTTACGGTGTTTTCTTAATAAAAACTTGTACAAGGATAATAAAATACAAAGAAAATTATGAAAACATATATTGGGAACAAAAATTATAACAAAAACTGAAATCAAGGTTACATCGTATTTTCACAGTCTGGTACATCCTCCGTATCAGCAAAAATAACTGTTATCATCACTATTACCACTATCACTCAAAATTTGCATTACGCCAAATTGTGAGCGCACCACAATGTCACTCCCACTTTCACTTTCTTCACAACTTGAAAATCGATCATTTTCCCACGAATTATTTTCGTATTCCGGCATTATGGGTTAAAAATTTTCTTTTCCTCGATCCTTTTTATATTGTAATTACTAATATTATAAGTTGAACTTTATGTAACACGTAGATAGATAAAAAATTAGAGATGCTTGCAAGCGACCTCCGCTGCCACGCACTAAACAGCAACTGATTTCGCGAGCGCCATCACGCTCGTGGCAAATTTAGTTAGTACGCAAACAAGCGCGATGGCGCTCGTCGGCACTCAAACAGTTAATGTTATTGGAAATTAGTTATTTGTTCTGCACTCTAGTCAACTATAGAAATGTGTGACTCAATTTTGAGACATGAGAATGCTTACAAGAATAAATCTACATTAATCGGCCATATATATTCAAAACTTTTAATGATTAGATTTTTCCATCATCCACAAGATCCCTATAATTTCGATATAGTTATTATGGTATGTATATTATATTTCAAATATTAAATCGGCACAATGCAATATAGTAAAATATAGCACTGGGACTAAAAGTTTTATTTCAATCCCATGAGCCATTTTTAGGTAAAAATTTAAAAATAAACTAACAAACCGTTCCTCTTTACAAAGTCAATTTGATTTGATCTATAACAAAAAATTATCTACTTCCCGCTTACTTCAAATACTTTCCTTCGCTTATTTTTTATGTTTCTTTTATATCAATGCGCATTGACCATAGTAAAACATATGATTGTATAATCGTATCAAGCACTTTTTATTTGAACTTTGATAACATTTAAAAAATGCAATATGTAATATGGTTTTTTTTATTGTAAATGACTATTCTATTAGCTTTTGACAATACTATAGACCCTCCTTTTAAATCTTCTGTATATAATGCGGAATCAGTTATAGGAAAGGCAGCGGGAGTCACAACTCATGCATGGGAACCAGAACTAAAAACAGACATATCTTTTACAGTATGGATTTATGTTAATGCAATATTGTCACAGATTAGGGCTAATATTGATTTGTAGTTTTTGTTATACTTGATACATACGACCTTCATTGAAGATTATCATAGGAAAAGTAAGACATTCTTTAAACAATAACAGAAGGGTATTGAAAGGTCTTCTTATGTACCTTTATGTTTTATTATAATTATAAACAGAATACGCAAAAAAAAATGATCCAGTCAAATAAATTTTCCTTTCTATGAAATAATACTCGTATGACTTAATATCAAAGCCAAATAAGTTATTCGTCACTTTGATGATGCACTGCATTGCATGGTGTGCATGCTCTGCAGAACTCTTTACCCTCACATTAATACTGAATTGGTATAACTGGATAATGGGATAAGGTATAAATAATTATTGATTTTGATCATCCAATTTTGTATTCAGAAACCCATAGAAATCAGCTTACTCCGTCCGTAACTTCTTGTATATAGTCATTTAATTATTAGTGAATGGATGTGAAAGACACTATATAAGTAAACAACAATAACCTTGCTCATTTATCAACGCAAATAGACTAATACAATGTTTTCATTTCAATTTTTTTATTAAAATAAGAGATAGTAAAACGTTTATCACAACGTGGACTTATTTTACTGAACCTGTCACAGCATACAATCACTAAATAAATACAAAGTAAATTCAAAGAACATTTATATATATACATATATGTGTGTGTGTGTGTATTTTTATATTTAAAAATATATATTTATATACGTATGTATTTGGATAAACATATATATTAGATTGAAAACTAATATACCCGCAATGTCAGACACGCTTTTAATTTTTCTAAATTTAACGTAGTCACCCTGGATGAGGATTATCAGAGAGCTCAAAATTTTGCTTCTTAGAATTTTTATAACCAATACTTGATTGTGCCATAAGAGAGTACACATGGTTATCTTTTATTGCATGTTGTTTTGTTTACTTTTAGCCCAAAACAGAATTCATGAAGCAAAAGTATTTCAAGTTCACTTAGTTTCTATAACTTGTGTGTGTTTTTAGAAAGTTTGTCAGATACTTTATTTGTTTACTGTAATCAGATTTTCACAACTTGAAATGCAATATTACAAGTAATTACAGATATTATGTTGAATATCTTATTTACGAAAATCAAAGCAGTCTTTCAAAACTTATCCATATTTTTATAACTAGTTTGTAACATTGTTCAACTTTTATAAGAATTTGACAATATATATATATATATATATATATATATATATATATATATATGTATATATGTATCTATTTATTATAGAAATATCCTTTCTGTGTCCTTTCTTTTCTCTGAAACTTTAATGGATTGTGGTTGTTTTTTCTTTAATGAATTCAAATAAAAATAATATTTTGAGCGATAATTGCACATAATCATTCATAATATGCTTAATCTTTCTAATATTGATTAATCTTTTCATTTGATTTTACGTTGAAAAACATCATTAAACTTATGTCGATCCCTTTAATCTGTTAAATGTTTAAATATAATCAACAACAAATTAATTTCATTACGTTATTGTTAATGAGTGTTAATATAAATAATCATATAATATTTCCTCATAAGACAATGAATACAAAACTTACCTATAGCATAATGGAGCATCATTTTGGTGGCTGAATATTTGCTAGCCTGCTGCTCTAGCAAACGTCCCAACCAGACTGGCTCTGTCATTTTATTCTCAACATGTCATGTGTAGAGCGTTACTTACGGCCTTTGTGACCTGAAATGTCATTGTTGGAGTGCAGTTATAAGTTCTCTTGGTAGAGATTTTATTTATTTAGAGCCATAATCAGAATGTTGCAAGTTGAAACACAACATTACGAGTAATTAGAGATATAACCTCATATATCTACTGATATGATGTTTTTAACCCATTAAGTGTCAATAATATCTAAAGATAAAATTTTAACTTAGAAATAGTATCTGCAGTCTATAGGAATTGCTGTTTAATAGCTTATATCCAGATTTAAAAAATATAAATGAAAATAGAAATTAAATTCTGCTTTGCATTTGTATTTGCTGAAAACATAAATTGAATTTGTTTTCAATTTTCAGTTACTTTCTTATTTATAAATATCTATATATGAATAAAAACATTATATATACATGTATATATATATACATAAATATATATATATATATATATATATATATATATACATATATATATATATATATATATATATATATATATACATGTGTATATATATATATATATATAAACACATATAAACATATGTGTGTGATATGTAAAATTTATTCTTAATAATGAAAACATTTGTTTAGATCTTATGTAGAAAGAGAAACACCTAATTTACAAAAATTGGTAAAAAGGTTTTCATCCTGTGCAGTTTAACACATCTTTATTACAATTATACTATTAAAAGATCCACTTTTTTTAGAACCACAGACAGAGAGATGAAGAACGACCTCTTCTTGTCATAAAATTACTTTTGATTTTTGTTATTATCAAACAAATCTTAATTTCTTGATTTTTTTCACTACTTTTATTTCATGAAGCAGTTTATCTGACTAATTTAAGTCAAAACACATACCACAATACTTTAAATCCAATACCATTATTTGAAACCATTAAAGAGTCGTTTCAAGTAGAACTTCCGTCAATTTAGAAGAAGTAACTTTGAGAAATCTTGAAGCAGTGATTCCTAGACTATGAGAAAATTCCTTTTTCTTTCAATAAGTCATTATCATTAGTGGTTAGTTTTTCTGGTAACAATCTGATGGAGCTTCTTTGGAAGCTTCCATAGCACATTTGTCTGCAACTCATAGCTGTTTATTATATTATGCATGCATAGCGATTACTACTTCTGCAGCTTTTTATATCAAACACAGCATAACTTGCATATTTTCTAGTCATACAGTCATTAATCAACTTTACTCTAAATTTATCAACCCGCAAAAATTATGAAACCTTATAGTCCACCACCAATAACAAGCATGGACAAAACAATTTATTTCAAAACATTTTTTATTCATTTTCGGATTTCAAACAATTTCATACAGGTCACAATAACACACGACATTAATTTTTAATGCCAGACCTTCTTTGCCTTTTACATAAAAATTTTATTATAAAACATATCTAATCTAAAATTCTATTATAAATCACATTGTTTGAACATGAATGTTTTCAGGGTATTTAAAACAAATATAAAATTAATTATATGAAATCTATGCATTTGAGCAACATTAAATTCGGGATCATCACTGCTTCTCAATTTTTTGACCAATATGCCGACAAATAAAACTTTCATTCAAATATCAATAACTATAAAGTTTCATTGTTCAGAATTCCAGTACAGACATTACTCACTTTATTTCATAACTGATTTATTATCATTCCAGACTATTTAAGAATTTGATAAAATGTTAAAATTTTACCAAATTCATAAGAACAATTGTAACAAGATGGAAAACTAGATTTCAAAATTTCCTGATAACAAATTTGTGGAATACTTTATTCCTTTATAAAGCCTTCTATGAATAAATTATTATTTTTTACTACTGAATTGAGCACAAAGCTGGTACTTCCAAATACAACGAGATGATACTCTATCTTGACACTGACTTTATTCTCAATGCAATTTTAGAAATAAAAAGACTTCTCTTCATTAGATCATGACTTGGTTGAATGTTCAGTTTTTCAACGATCAAGATATGCCCATAATGAATGAGTAAGTGAAGGTAATGAATGAATGTATAGAATGAAAACTTATATTCAGCATTACATTAATATTAGATCAATAAACATTTAATGGCATGATTTTATTTTCTTGCAGGTCATTTTACCAGCCTGTTAGCAGTAGATTCAAGGACAAATTCAAACATATCTCGGTAATCTTCTACTGAAAAACATCTTTAAAATACTTATTTAATTTATTCTTAATTAATACTGCAACACTTTATCCGATTTCTTATTGATAGACTTGAGAAAAGGTTTGAAAATCTTATGGAGGATGAAGAATATCAACTTGCTGTGGTCTTCCACTCGACATTTTAGCTGATATGACTTGAAAAATATGACAGTGTCAAAGAAGCAAAAGCCATGAAGTCTATGGACTAATAAGGAAAAAGTAAGAAGTTATAATAATAAGGGGATTTGTTTCATTGAAGATTTCTTTTGTACTAGCACTCAATTGACAAAAGACTTACAAATGTTGCCTGCCTAGATGAACCGGTTGTACTGAGTGTTAAAATAAACTATATTTTTAACAAACTATTCCTCTATAATCTTATGTAATACAGCTATTGCCTCTAGTGCTCCTATACAACATCTCTTTTCCATCGGGAAAGATATTTTACAGACTATCCAAAGAAAATTAACAATCACCCCTCTCTGATGAAAACTTCAACATGAAGATGAATATAAACGAAGATAAACGTACACCTTGACCATCTCTTATATGTCTGAATGATTTTATATGAGTTATTTTCTATATTAAATAAATACTTTAATTTTATATCCACTTTATGTATGTTAAAATATTTCATAGTCAACATTTAACTTTAATGTACCTATGTACATTAATAACCTTCTGATCCATCGGAGGTTTACAATCACGCATATTAAAATATTTTATTAGGTTTTCCAGATATTTTTTTGACTTATTTCTGTGGCATGATTCTCTAAGTCTTGTTTTACATTTATTCCCATAAAATCAGTTATCACTCTTCTGTTCAGATTTGTGTCTTTCATTTGTACCAAATAGTAAAACATCATCTATATAGATTAGAATATACATTTTGTCATTACCATTACATTTTGAATATAAGCATAGATCACATTTAGACCTTTTGAAGCCTTATTCCACTATTACATAATTGAATTTTTCATTCCAGTATTTTGGAGACTACTTAAGTTCATACAAAACTTTATTAAGGTTTACAACATTTTTGCCATTCTCATACACAATATCTAGCAAATGAATGTACACATTTTCCTTAATTTCACCATATAGAAATGCTCCCGTGACATCCATCTGATAAATAGGTAAATTAAGTTTGGTTGCTATTGCTGAGAACAAGTCCAAGCCCCTAGCAACCAATCTTGCCTTATATTGAATAACGCCATTAGTCTGTTTTACTTTAAATACCCATTTGCTACTAATTATATTTTCATTACCCGGGGGATCAGAAACACTCCTTGTATTGTTGTCCTTCAGTGTCTGTAGTTCCCTTTGTATAGCCTTATTCCACTTACAAACATCTGGACTCCTCATGGCTTCATCATATGTTTAAGGTTCATAGTTCTCTACCAAAACATTACAGTTATAGAACACTGTCTGCTTCCTTACACGCTTGCTTTGCTTGTCTTAGATTTGACATAGTTCACTGTCATTGGGTTCATACAGACTGCCTTCAGACTCTTTCCACAGTCCAGTTAGAGTCGTAGTCAGGATCATTTTGATCATTATTGGCTTGTAAAGGAGCACTTGAACCACCCTTGGTACTCTGATCTTGTACTTGGATTCCATCATCATTCTCAAGATTCACCTAACTTGGTTCAGTTGCTTCACTTGTATGAAATATGTTCTCCTTCAGAAAAGCCACGTCTCTTTTTGTCTCTACTTCATTTTTATGTGGGAAAGATACTCTATATCCTTTTGATGTCTCACCATAGACCACCATGATACCCTTTTCACCCTTCGCTTCCCACTTATTAATTATGTTGCTTTTCTTTTGGGTATCTGGACATACACAGCAGCGCCAAATACTCTGAGATTATTAATATCATAACATTTATTCAATTACAATTTATATGGTGACTTTCTATCAACAGAATTCTTCCCAGTCCTATTTAGTATATACGCAGCTGTATTAATTGCTTCTTCCCATAGTCGAATTGGCAAATCCTTCGCAAACAACATTCTTCTGACCGCTTCTTCTAAAATTCTCATTTCTAGTCGGGTCCTGCCATTTTGTTCTGGTGTAAAACTCACTGACGTTTGATGAACTATACCTTTAGATTCAAATAACTCTCTAATTTCATCATTAATAAATTCCATGCCGTTATCACTTCGAAAGATTTTAATTTTCCTATCAGTTTCATTTTAACCACTAGAGCAATAAAATTTCTGATTCACTTCTTAATTTGTCCTTTGTTTTAACCAAGAACACCTTTCGGTATTTTGAAAAATCATCCCTAAACACGATGAAGTACTTCGAGCCCCCTACAGATCTCTGTTCAATCGGCCCACACGTATCCATGTGAATTATATCACAGATGTTTGAACTGACATTATCACTGATGTGATAGGGCAGCCCATGGATTTTTCCTTTCAGGCAGCCTTCACACGTCGGCAAACTAACCAACTGAGTTTTGTCAACCTCAATATCATTTATTCTGCAACACATATTTGACGTAGACCATGTTCCAATGTGTCAACTTTGCATGCCATTCATGCAAGTATAAGCACTTGACGTCAGCAACACTGGGTATGCCAGCTTTCAAATAGCAAAAATCCAAATAATTCACGCTTCTACATCGCTCAGCAATAGCCAACACTTTATTTTCTTTATGAAACTTACAAATATCTCAGAAATACAGAAAACAAATTTATTTTCAACTTGGGAACATAGAATACATTGTCTATAGTTGTGTCAATCCATTTGCTACCATTCCAAACTTCGTCTGCCACCTGGCCACAGCTTTTGACCCTAATCTGCATTCCATTTTTTAGTATTACCGACCTATTTTTAACTTCGGAATATGAAATAAATAGTTCATATTCACAACACATGTACTCACTAGTGCCCAAGTTCACCAACCATTTTGTTTTATGAAAATGTTCCTCCACTGCACTGTTAACCATGAAAGCATTATTTTCTTTGCTTTTCTTATAATGACACTGACTTTCTATATATCCCGGCTTATTACAATAATCATCCTTGTAGTTACGAAAGATGTTGTGTTATTATATCTATATTCACTTAGATAATGTCCAAGTTTGTTACACTTAACGCACTTCACTATTTTCTTGTTTACCTTTTTAGCTACAAATGTGGCAGAAGATTCGCACCCTTTTCTTTAATCCTTTCTTCCTATATCAACAATCTAGCAACTAAATTGTCATAAGTTTATTTTTTGTCAGAAACAGACTCCTATGCTGAGATAAAATGTTTATACTCTTCCGGCAAAGACATCAAGATTTCAGTAATTACAAATTTATCAGATATATTTTCTCCCAGCTGTTTTAAGTTATTTTGCATCTCCTGTATTTTTAATAGAAACATACATGTCGAAATCTTTTTCAAACTTGAATTGAAAAAATCTTTGTTGGACAATATGAATGCTTGTTTCCACTTGTTCGTAAACACTTAACAATTGATTCTACATAGCGGCCGCCGTCTCACATGTGAGAAGGTGTATCATTACTTCTTCCGTCATTCTGGTTACTAGCAAGGTTTGCTCATTCGCATCCTGCACTTCTCAATGAACATGTTGAGTGTCATCCTCGGGATTTACTGTAATCCCGTAAACTATTTTGAAGAGACCTTGACCCCATAACAAGACGGATGATTTCCAGATATTCCAATTCTCGAAGCCTTCCAGATCAAAATAGCTTGCCTAATCTGTGCAACATCCATGATAGCTTCCTTCTTGTAGGCTATCCTGCCTTGCTTGATATTTTATTTAAGCAAATAATTCCTTCCTGACGCAATGTAACCTCCAAAATGATTGCCAGTAAGCGTTCGGTATTTTTCAACAAAGTTTCGTACTACAATTTTAGCGCTATTGACTATTCCTTAAGCTTATATTTATTTATTTATGCTAGTTAGTGAACTGGGCCGATAACGAGATGAAATTATAAATGAAATACAAGCTTAAATCAATGAAAACTATTTATTTGTTGAAGAACACATACAACACTTACAAATCTTTTCGCTCTGGCACCCAAGAGAGAGGGAGGTATATAAGTAAGACGAGTTAAGATGTATATTACCTATCCCTCTTACACCCTGCACTTATCACATATTCTATTTCTCAACAAGTACACCTTCCCTATTTTTACCTTTTCTGTCTAATTTAAAAAATCATTTATTGATAAAATTCCACTTTCAGGAGAACTAAATGATTGACGTCAATTAATCAAATAAAAAATACTATCACAATTATCCTTAAGAAGAGCTAACATTTTTGTTTTTTCTTCATTCAAGCGTGCCTCTGAATTTTTCAAGATATTTCTGTTTGATAGTGATTTCTCATCTACAACCAACCAGCCTCAACTTTGCCCAATAATGATTGTTTTTCAATAAAATTAATTTTTACGTGTCATAACTTCACAAAAAGATATCTAGATCACATAACAGTAATTTTCTTAATTCGCCTGCTTGACTGAGGTAAATAAACTTTTTTAAATGCAATAGAATCCTAGGAGAATCCCATAAGAAAATCAAGTAGGATATGATATGAAAGGACTTTGTTTACTTATTTTATTTGCTTACTTATTTAAAAACAATTTCTGTAATCTCTAGCTTCATTAATTTCTAAGTTATGACCAAAAATATACAAAAAATACCATACCCTCCTTAGTTTTTTTTAAGTTTGCAAGCAGAGAATCTGAAATAATTCAAACTAAGGTTTTTCCTTAAACGATGTCAGCAAAAATAAACGACTGCTCTTTGTTAATTGAAGGAAGGATTACGGTTTTATCTTTTTTAGGTAAATCTTTGGCTTCAAACCATCAGACAATTTTTTGTCCATCAGACATTCTAAAATAAACAAATATCTCAAATAATAATTAAAAGTTGGTTTTAATTTTTTTTATTTATTGAAATATTTGTTTATTCTAGAATGTCTGATGGACAACAAATTTTCTGATTTCTAATATAACAGACATAGGCTAGAAAAGGAAGCTCAAGGATGAAACAAGCTAACGCTTTAAAGAATTAGTTACAGGATACGTCTAGTAGAACGAAAGCAAATGACAATCTCAAGGAACTCAACATCAAATCTGGTAATAAAAGAAAATACGGACTTATCAGAGAGTGATGATGACCAACAAATGGATAATATTTGAAAACCAAGTGGAACCACTCTGCTATCAAATGAAATCATTATAAATATTGGCACCTACGGAAAGCGCTCTATACCTTAAAGTATTATACATATCCCGCATTTTGACCAGAATTTTGATAAGGCAAGATCCTTTAGATGACACGAAAATTTAGCAAAAATTTACTCTACTCACAAATTTCAGCTCCAGAAAACAAGTTGCAAGAAACTGACTACTGGTTAAACTATTTTAAAGAAGGCATGTGCGCTTTTGCTGCAATATTTTTAAATGTTAACAGAAAAGATTTCAAAAGTTAGTAGATACTTATTGAAAAGACAATCAAATTTATAAAAATCATATTTTGGACCAAAAAGATCATGGTTAAAAATGTATCAAAGGTTAAAGCATCGTACAACTATAAATACTGCTGTTGAACGAATAATCAATGCTGAAACAAACCATTTGTACGAAATGCTCCTCAGAATCGTAGCAATCATTAAAATTAACATTAAACATTAGTAAGGTGGGAAAAATTAATCTCATCATAGCCACATAGCCAAAATTTCAATCAATAATTTTGATTTCAATGAGGTTAAAACGAAAATAATGGAAGCTCATTAGGCTTCACCTCAATTAAAAAGTCCAGAGTCTAATATGAGGGGTGATAAAGCAGGAATGCGATCTAATATTGGAAACTTTAATTCACAAGCATTGTACAAACCGTGCAGTAGCCGCTCTCCTACTAATAGTTAATGATATGGCTAAAGTATCCTTGGAAACCAATAATTTCTTCAATATGATTCAAAAAATATATTGATTTTTTCAACATTTTCTTTTCGATGGGCAATACCTTAGTTAGTAGCTTTGAAACCAGGATTTAAACCTTTTCACCGCCAAATGATTACATCAACAACAAATCCCCCCCATGCCACCAATAAAAAAAGTCCAATTTAAATAAACGCTCAATAACCTGGATCAATCATAAAGATGAAAACTATTTCGTTTAAATCACTATGTCGAAATTTAGTCCATCATAAAACAAATGTCAAAGCTAATTGCATACGTGAGTACCTACTTGAGTATGGATGTATAAAATGATAGTTGTCAAAAGATTGTCATTCCGTTATTGTCGTAATTGTTACATATTTTGAAGTCTTGTTCACACTATGACACTATTTTCGTATTTACTGCCACATAGCTATATCTGTGTATATATTATATGAATCTTCGGAATACAATGTCAGTGTGATATTTATTCATAGTACCCATAGATGTAAAATTACTCTGACGAAGTCCGTTGTGTACGTGCAAAGGTGGACTGACGTTAAGGTAAAAACGCTGTCATATTATTATAATCATTAAATGCTTTTATTTTGTTATAATAAACTTACTGTAATTTTTAAATAAAATCTTAATCAGCTTTTTTTCTATACACTTGAGTACAATATCATGTTTATTTATTTCTTATTATCTTATTTAGACTTAATTAAACACGCAAACAAATGTATTTTTTGTTTAATTTTATATATTAAGAATTAATAACATTGCTGACTATACTAATCGCAAGTGTTCAAAAGGAACTACTTAAAGTTAAAATGAATTATGCATTTCTTATGTTCCACTGCCATCCACTTAATTGTTTCGCTAAACCCTCTTAATGGTTTGGCCATTTCGGCAGTTCATCATGAAATTAGTGATCAGATAAACTTAACAGAGGTAATAAAAAACTTTGCAAAACTAAGAGGGAGATAAAATTTTCTTGTGATTTGAACATAGTTAGTAGTAGTAGTGATGTTACTTTTGTTTAATTTTTATAGGACATAAGATTTGTTTATTTCTGCTTTGATGTATTTTTGTAAAACATTAAGAATACCACTAGGCTAATCATTTTTAATTATACAGGTACAAGCACTTTTTATTACATATTTCTTTCTAAATATACATTTTTTTTATACTTTAAACCCATTTCATTTTTACTTTAATTAAAAGGTTAAATTTTTAAAAAGAATATGTTCAAAAATCAGCATTTAGCCTTTGGGCTTGTATGGGGTGATGTGAATGGTGGGAGAGATACTGAAAGAAGACGCAGGAAATACCCTCATACAGAATCATTCTTGTATGTTTCAAACAGGAATTGATATCTAAAATCTAGAATTATATAATAAAGCACAACATATAAGAAGCGAAAAAAATAGTAGTACTGAGAAACAATACATGGTATTTTCAATTGAAGTAGTACCAGCATTCAATCATGAAAGTGTTTCAGTGTCGACAGTTCTTAATAATATTGATTGTAAGGATAATGAAATTAATAATCATTTTTTCAGTAAATTGAATCCAACATTGAATCAAAATAAAGTTTTGGTTAATCACTTTACCAGAGAATCACTTTCAGGGAACATGACTTGAAATTCATTTACACATTGAGAATTCGTGTGACAATTGTGTCACCGTGTGTATACCTTGTGACAATAACTGTCATTGGCAGACAATAATCTCCGCACTATCAAGTTTGGCTAAATAGAGGGTTCAATTGTCGCAACATAGTGCACCCTTAACAAAAAAAGGAATTGATATTGGCAATTTCCACACCACGTTGTGACTTTGTTTTGTCCTCTTACAGGCAAAAGGTTATTTACTTTGAATTGCGGAAGCTCCCAAGCAGCTCCCTCTCTTCACCCATTCCACTCGTCCATATTGTCCTGAGCTTCCTTTTATATTATATAGCATTTTCACCACCTCTCCAACAACTTCTCTCGCAGCTTAAAAGTTTAAATTAAAATAAAATAAAAGTTTATTTGGTTGAACCAAATTACTTTGTTTCACTTACTTCAAAAATTAAAAAATTGAGCAAATTAAATTCAATTTTAACTATTTCAACTTAACAGCTGCAAGACGGCCATTGTCGTAGGAATTGTTACCATATAACTTTACTTTTATACTAGCCAAGCTATGCTGAATCAAATTTTATCAAATTTACCCCCATTGTAACCCCACCACGATCTATACTCCTAAATAAAGTCCAGTGGTGAGTAGACTTATGTTCAATATTACCTTAATTTTACAACATTGGATAAAAAATTCTGCTTCACATAGAACTAATCTGGCAGATAATTTCCCTGCTCTTTGTTTAGTTCTTCTACACACTAGTGTACAGCCACTACTTAATATGAAAACATATTAAATATAAAAAAATAAAACACAATTTACTGCAAAATACATTTATTTCCAATTGAAGGTAACAAAGTAATAAAAATTTAAGAGAAAACCACTCAGTGTATCCGTGGAATTGGATAGTAGTGACGCCTGTGGACAGAAATAATAATTAAAAAACCACCGCTAAAAATAAAATAAAATATGTGAAATGAAAGTCAAATTATTTATAGCGTGATTATAATAAATAATTGTAATCAATTTTAATAATAATAAATTATCTCTGATATAAAATAATCATTACACATCTCAATTTATATAAAAAGTACAAAAATAAAATATTTTAATCTTTATGCTTTCACGATATGGCAATCTGTATGGAGTATTAATTAATGAGAATTGGTATTCAAATCAAAAAAAGAGAATATCATTGCATAATCAAATAAAGACATGCAAAAGAATGCGGCTTTCAATATCAATAAGAAATGTTAAATTTTATATTATAAATACACTCTTTACAAATTTATTTAGTATTGCGAGTGCATTATAATTCAAGGTTTGAAATTTACATCATAAATTAAATCATAAGTTTGTTTAAGTTGGTCGATAACGCTGGCACCGACCTCAAAAATAAGTAACTTAGTTATTTATTGCGAATAAATGAGTATTTATTTTGAGTTAATTATTTTTTACTTTGAAGAACCTACTCTTTTGGAAGTAGTTTTTTTAAAAGATGTTTTATATTAAATTTATTTTCATCGTGCTTTATTTTTTTTATTTAAATAACAAAATATATCATAAAGTAGCCTGCATTGTCAACCAAATTTATTTTCTTACCTTTCAAATAAATATTGTAAACTGTTTCAGTGTGCAACATCACAAACAGAGCAAACATATTATTTTACAGGTCAGTATTTGAATGAACCAATACCAGTATTTGAATTTATTTTATTGATTATATTTTTAGACAGATATTATGTCAAATTTATAATGTTGCACTCTGAATGAAAAAAAATTTAACAAAATACACATGTTGTGGAAACTTTACGTAAAGCGATTCAAAAATATTACAAAAGTTTGAAGAAGTATATTTTTTTAATTTATGTTACATCCACATTTGTGTTTAGATACAATATTGTATTTAACTGAGAGTGGCATTTCCACAATATACTATTCCCACACCAACAAACCTGAAACATAAATATTGAGGGCACACCAACATCCCCTAGAAGGTAACAAATACATGCTATAGGACAATAATGAATAGATTTTGACAATGATAAATAAATTAAATGTAACATGCAACATCCCTTCGCCGAATATTTATGGAATATATTTTAGTAACTTTGATTTTCCAAATATTGAATAAACCTAAAGTGAGTCTTTTTTAAAATAATTTTATATCAGCATTTATATTAATCACCACAGAAAAAAACAACACAATAGAAAGGTAGATAAGTGTTAAGTAGAAAGTACATTAAATAACTTAATCAATTCTAATTAATATTATTAATATAAAAATGTTATTAAAAGTGGAAAAACAAACCTACTAATTGCTTTAATAATTAATTGTATGTGTTATGGATTTTTGTATTTTAAAACATGCATATAAATATATGTTATTAATTGTCTATTACATTTTCTTGACTTATTTAAAAAATAATTCTGAAATGTATATTTCATCTATCCATTCCTTAGTAGACATTGGAATATAAAAAAAATTTCTATTTGCATTTAATATCATGGCAATAGTAAAAAACGTAAAAAAGACTGTGAATGAATGAGAAGATAATTCCCACAACGAAAAAGAAAATAAGGTTTTGAAACTGACTAATACATCTTAAGAGATAATATTCTGCAAAATTATTTGTTCGAAACCCACATTTCAAACCACTCAAATTTATCCACGGTTGTTTCTTGCCATAATGCATCAAAAAACTGATTTATAAATAAAATAAAATAAACATGCTAAAAATGTTTATAACAATTTTATTATTAGCATTGCAAGCCAATAAATATTATAAGCTTCGTGACGGCTAGAGATTGATCAATTGGCAAACCTCAGAGAAATTATAATGTGCTAATAGAACCAGTAAACAAGACTTGATCACCATGTAGTAGGAAGAAAGTGAAAGGACGGTCAACATAGAAGTTATCGGCCAGCTCTTCAGCAGCACTAAAATTTATAAGGACACCAGCTGCCCCAAATATTTGCATATTTATATATTTACGTATCGTCAACACAATACATCTATCGACACAATACAGGTAACTTATTCGTAACAATAAACATGAATACAAAATACACAAGAATTACAAAAGATAATGATGACACATTTCACCAAATTTACTTTCACTCATCATATAAACAAATCACACTCAGGTGTGACCCCAATCAGGTGGTTGAGCAGTTGAATACCATGGGAAACTGAGTTCCGATGCTATTCGGTTCAAGATGGTGGTACAGCAGGCATGTAATGACTATATGAATGCGGGAAATTGTCAGGTATGAAGAATGAAAGTTTACTCAACAATACAGAGCACAGAATTTTTCCTTTTAATAGCTGGAAGATAAATTTGGTAAGGGCAATGTCTCTTCCCAGTTGTAAGGAATGGAAACCTAAAATACCGAACAAAAAAAATGTTTTGTTTTACTGAACAAAACATTTTTTTTTTCTATCTACACCAATAAATAAAAGTATTATTTAAACAGGTAATATTTAAAAAAATAACATTTTTCGTTACTAAATTATAAAAAAACAAATTTTAAACCCAATAGCGTGCCTATATCACAATTTCCATAAAGGTGATTTCAGTTATCTATAGTTGAAAAGGTAATCTGACCACCTCAGCTCTTTTTTAAAATAAATCACAACAGCACACCAACATTCTGGTTAAATACAATAGTATTGTAATCATGTCATACCATAATCACATTACTAATACATTTTTAATAAAAGTACATGATATTTCTTGTATCTCATCCCATTCTCCAGTCAATATTTCAATACTGATTACAGGTTTAAATGCCTCGCATTGAATGCACTCGTTTGGCACTGTGCGACATCATCCAAACAATAGGACACAACTATTTACAAATAATCCTTTATAATATTAAGCAATACAAGTACTGTTTGGCTGGAAATAATATTGATTATGTTGATAACATATTATTTCCCTTAAATTTTATTTCTTGTACTTTCTGTTAGGTTTTTATGGTAGAAGTTCTGTTTACGATAGAAAGTTTCAAACGTAATTATAATTGACAAATATTAAATATTTCTTTATTAAATATTAATTATTTCTCCATAATAATCAGGAAATTTCATAATTTGTTTGCTGTTATAATTATTATAAAAAGTCTTGCTACACTAAATATTTAATTAAACACATTCAATGAAACATCCATTTAAATATGCAAATAAAGGCTTTCCTTTTTCCTCTATTATAAAATGTATACTTTACCACTGTGTTTTTAAATATAAACATGTTACTTATTTCTCACTCTATCTTAATGATTTGATCTTCCAATAGAAATGTCCAGCCAAAACTATTCCAAAAGCAGTTATGATGTTATTAATAAATGTGAAAATATTTCTCTGTAGGAAAAGTTTCTTTTAATATGAAAATTTAGGGAAATTTATGCTTAATTAAAATGAACTCGAAGTAAAATTTGATATAGTTCAAAGGAATTATGTTTACAGTAAAATTAATAAATAAATTAATTTAACATTTTTTATGTGTGTCTGCCAAATCTAAAGTTTGATCATTGGTCAACAAAGAGAACTAAAAATGACACAGTATGTTTATGTGTATAAGAAATACCATCGAATGCTTAGAGACTATGAAATTGTTTATAAATAGGATTTGTGCCTGAATCTTTTTTTTACTTCACCACCTTCACAACAAATGAATACTTTGTTCCTCGCAACCAACTTCCACACAATGCCATGTTTTTCGTTAATTCACTAAAGTTTCTTAAAAAATGTAATATTTTGCACCATATTTGCATGCAGTTTGATAGTTTACATAATACAACAGTTGAATATATTTGGCGTTAATTTTGTAGAAATTCCTGAAACCTAGGTCGTGGTAAAGAAATTAAAGAAAGTAGAAATAATACTACATCATGTAGTTTCATTTAATTGTGAATAATACAACAGCTTGCAAGGACATTTCCTCACGCAAAAAACCAGACTCACTGGACTATCTAGACTACATTGCTTTGACTATAATTCGTATTTTGCATGTATTCTAATAGACATTATTGCATTGCAATAAAAATGTACACAACATTATAACCAAACCCTAAACTGCATAAACAAATTGCCAGTGAACAAAACTATAAAATACACTAAATATCACTTGCCAAGGCGGACATATAGTAAAAGAAGCATTAAGAGACACATACTAACTATGTCATTATGCTATAAACCAAATATTACTTGATGTCTTTTAAATATTTAAAGTAGAAAAATATTATATGTGAGAAAATCTTGCTTTCATTGCCCAATGCTTTTCATGTCATTTCTTAATGAATAAACAGTCATATAATTTCCAATGGACTCTGCTTTGCTCCGGCATAGCTAATTCTGCCTGTCCTTGTTCCTTTCTGGATGTTTTCTTCTTAGCGTTTCCTTAGGATTCTGTCCAACTACAGGATTGTCTTTTTTTCAAATTTCAATTCTGTTTTTAAGTTCATTGTCTAGTACTAATATCATTCTTATTGAATTTTCAAATTTGTCGAATATTTTTTTACTTGAAGGGGTTAATTTAATCGTAAACTACTCTTTAATCAAATAAACCTCAATGCAGCGGATTTCCCTGTACTGTACAAGAAGAAATACTGTACTGACTATGTTTCCTTTCCTAAAGGTACGAATTTTCACTGACTTCAAAATTACACAAAAAAGACAATTTATTTCTCACTGTGGCATTACAATAGGAAAAATTTCCTTTTATATGGTAAAAATTGAAAAAGATCCAAGTGCTATATGCGCTTAGAACTTTAGTTGGAGGAGGGAGGTGCTTATCATTTACACATTGCTTTCTGTCAATAGATACAATGCACATGTGGCATGACGTCACATTGTGTACGCATTATGAAAAGACTATCTGTCTCTTTTGCACGCTTGCACACTTATAAGTTTAACAGAGACTACTATTTCACTGTTTATTGCTAGAGATTTAAAATATAGCATTCTTTTCTTTATTTGAATCATTTTATAAATCAAGAGACATGAAGTATTGCGACGAGTTTTATATTGTTTGCTCTGTTTAAAGCATATTTTTTATAAAATGTTTTGGCTACAAACTCTTACAGGGCGATCTTGTAAAATTTTGTATTATGTTTTTAAATTTTTCATGCATAAAAAGAAAGTAACAGAGAACTTTTATATAAAGGAATTACATAATATAACTGTGTAAGTGACGTGTGTTTCTAAGGGAAGCATTCAGTGAATTGTTTGCAGAATATGCAAGGAAAAAGTAGTTTAAATGACATGGCCTCTTGGTCTTTGTCATAGAGGCCGTGGTCATTTAAACTACCAATATCAAAACCTTCAATATCAGAGCCAACAAAATCAGAACCAACAATATTAGAGCCAACGACATTGACATTATTTTTGACACTAACTGCTCAAATCATTTTAAGAATACCGGGCAAGAAGCGACCAACATTAGCAGAAAAATCTGCAATAGACAACTTTGATGAAGTTGTCATCAGATAAACTATCTTTCATTTCTATTTAAAAGATGTTTTCCTTCCTGGAAAGGTTATCAGAAGGATTGATAAATTGTAAATTGTAAAGTTTAGGTGGACTAATAAATTATTGTTAGGAAAAGATCAATAATAAATAATAAATTATTGTTAGAGAAAAATCAATCGTTTCGTAATAGTGTAGGATAAAAAAGACAGTCTAATACATAGGCAAATGTGCATATAAAATTAAACTTGTTGCCAATAAAAACATATATATAAAAAAGTCACTGAAAATAGCCTACAGAAATACTTTGTACAGAATACACAAATTTAAAAACAAGAAATGTACATTTTAGTAATATATTTTCCAATGTCAGCAAAAATGGCCAGAATCCTATGTACGATCATGTTTTTATGAGCCAGCATAGTGAGTATTTATAAGTATATATATTTTTTTCCAAACAGTAAAAGTAATTAAAAGTGCCATAACAAGAAAACAAAACAGCGTACTTCAAAGGTCTTCACAATCATTCGAATTTGCTAAGAGATCCGGTAAACAGGACTTTATCGCCATGCAGTAGGAAGTAAGCGAACGGTCGTTCTGCGTGGAACATCTCTGTCCTCTCATAGATGAATCTCGTCGTAAGTCCCGATGCTGCCCAAAATATTTTACAGTTGTCATTTTAACTTCGAAATTACAGTTTATTCGTTATGCAACCTTGCTGAATTTTTCTGGCAATACTATATTATATAAATTGTATTATCGATGACAGAACAGACCACTATACTTTCCTCTTAAATCTTTGTGTTAAGCTAATTATGATAAACACAAAATAAAAGACAAGTTCGAAAAAATATATAACGTGCCAATGTTTATAGAATGTACTATTTCGTTGCGATGTGAAATAGTAAATTTCTTGCTATACTTTTGATCTTTCTATCTTGCTCATGTAAACTTCTCACATCCTTATAAATAAATTCATACCAAATGCTCAAACCATATTAAGTTTTAACTCTTTCATTTTGCATAAACTATTTATTTACATGTACACATATAGTTTGAGACTACTTATAAAAATGTTATTCAACTGCATCTATCATTCTTCTATTAATTTTACCTTACACTTCACTCATGTTTCACTGAAATATTTAAAACTTGGAGCAAACATGACATTTGATATACCCGCCAATAATATTAATCCATATTTATTTGCTTTTTCGAAATAATTTTTCAAAGTAATTTATGTATCAAAGTCCATGTATGTATATGATTACCTTAGTTATTTACATATTTGTAAGTAAATAAAGTAATGATGTCGTATATGCAATTTGATGACGGGCACTAATAATATAAGAATATTATTGCCCGTCTTTCAATTGAACACAGAAATGTGTGATAATACCAAAACATTACGCTGTTGAGCAATATAAATATAATAAACATATAGTAAAAGTAAATTTGACGGCATACACTAGTTAGTGTATGCCGTCAAATTTGTCAGTTTAGCAAAATTATGGTTTAGCATACATTACTTGGATTAAAGCTCATTCATATATTATATTTAATAATCATTAAAATTAATTAAAACTAGAGGTGCGCAAAAGGTATCAGTGAAAAGAAAAGAGTGATATATATCATTTGATTGGATATATATCACTCATATAAGATATATATCACTCATTTATATCTTTAGCTCAGTAGATCAGTATCTCAGTACTCCGAGTTATTAACGAAATATTTATTACGCATACGTTAAACCATTGAACAATGGTATGACCATTGTTCAATATGGTGATAAATAGTAATGACTGAACATTACGCACTGTTATTTGAAAATGAAAATAAATTCTACAAGAGCAAAGTGGATAACTTTGCTTAATACATTACAGGTTCAGGATTTAGGACTATGAACCTAGATTGAAATTATAAATAAAATTACTTTAATAATAATTAAATAAATTGGAATAGATTGGCGTATTTATATAATAAAATAAAAAGTGTTTGTTTACGCAAATATTTTGAGCGAACTAAAGTATAGTTTATCACAGCTTTCACATTCAATGGCGAGTAGCTACTTCATCTACAAAGATCCAATTCCATATTTGACTAAACAGTTCAATTGTTTTCTTTCTCTTTCATGTAACGTCAAAACATATACTTTTATATCTACATTCACGACGCGACGACTGAGTGAAATGATTGATTTGGTGAAACGAAAAAGACACCGATCACCCCCGAGCTAGTAATATACTGATACATTTTGATTTCAAGTGAGCGAGTGATAGAATTAATAGTAACATGTGAGCTATATCTTTTGTATCTCTCACTCTTGAGTTACTCATCTTTAATTAAAACCAATAAAATATTTTGAAGCATAAAAACTTGATTAATGTTAAATAATTAAGACACTAATGCAGAATATACAAAGTCAAGCAACAACAACTGAAATTGCAATTACAATTTTATTGTGCAACTAAATTTTCTACATGCATAAATAGCCACAAACAAGTGTTTAAGCTGTGAAAAGTTAGTGAAGAAAAACTATACGTGTTATTATAACTTTTTAAATATAATATTGGCAATGAAAAGTACTTACACTGGGTAGCTCGAAGATCTACTTGAATTGGTTGACACTACCGGTGAATAAGACCACATTGTGGTTTAAGAGGTAGAACACAAATGGACGGTCGATGTGGAAATCCAAAACTGGAGAGATGTCACCACTGAACAAAGTAATTTCGAAACCTACGACAACAGCGAAATATAATATTTAAACATGCGAACAATATCCATCATGATTAAAAATATATATTGTCCTATAGATTGTCTTTATCCAAGTATAATAATGAAAACAATGATAGTGTTTTGTATTCTATTGGCGTGATAATTATAAGAACTACTGATGAGAGTATAATAGTCTTCTATCTGACCTATATTTCGTCTCAGTCAATTTTGATTTTCACATCTTATGACATTTATTAAATGAATTCTATCGCCTATATGTGATGCAAATATTTAATTTTATTACCGGTACTAAATTTTGTGCAAGAAACAAAGATAACTTCATAATGATTAGTGAATAGTTTACTGATTGAATGGTAAAAAAAATTGTAGATTAACAATTATTTCAACATGGTATATCGAAAAATTTGGATTTTTCTATGTATACAAGTGAACAATACTGAGCCTGATAGCTGTAACATACCTTTTTTCGTATACCAACAATGGTATTCATCTTCAGTTTCCTGAATTGGTGAAAAAATATTACTGGCTTATTATAATATCACTCTAAAAGGGCTATTCTAGTGTCTTTTCTGACCAGTGCTTGTAAATTACCTTTTTTTGCCTTTTTTTCATATTCTAATTTTTTATTATTGCAGCTATACATACAATTCTCTGCCAAAAGTTTTTCTGTTGTAAGTACAGTTACTGTAGAAACCAATTTCTTCATTAAAAGAACATGTTTATACCATTAACAGATACATGTTTATTTTTATCTTCCTTATGACATCCATGCAATACTCTTTCTATCAGAGACCTAATTTTCTATAAATTTTTTAAGTCCTTGACTATCAGGAACCACATTATCATCAAATCAGAGTTTCAGAGACTTTCTCAGTTATAAAAATGTTTTTGGAACATATATTTAGCTATAATATTCACCCTCCCATTTGTTTTCTCATCACAATAGTTATTATTATTCTTGATATCACTAATACTACACCAATATACGCCAATATATTCAGAAAATTCTTTGAAATATATTCCAAAACTTCATCCAGTGTTTTTTACAACTGTTTGCTTTGTTTTAGTAACTATCAACTTGACAAGAACTCATCTTTGTATAATTTTAAGTAATCATTCATCTCATACTGACTCAGACTTGAGGGTGAATATGATGGTTCAAACAACTGTTATTCCAAATCGTAGATAATTTCTTTATCTTGCCAAGCAGAGTTCTCACGAAGATGATATACTCGTATGTCATTTATATTGCAGTCCTCTTGGTCTACTTCTACTTCATCCATTACATTGTTCCCTAGATCTTCATCTCATCAATCCATGACCATGTCCGCTTGGAACATCTGATGTTTCGTATATATCAGAAGTATTGACACTTTGTAGCCATCATGCATCATGTATCTTCCAAAAATTATCCAATTTTAATAATGTTTTCGGTGTGATCTTAATAAAAACTTGTACAAGGAAAATAAAACCCAAAGAAAATTATGGATATATATCGTGAACAAAAATTATAACAAAAACTGAAATCAAAGGTCACATCATCAATTTCGCAGTCCGGTACATCCTCCGTATCAGCAAAATAATTGTTATCGTCATTATTATCACTATCACTCAAAATTTGCATTACGCCAAATTGTGAGCATACCACAATGTCACTTCCACTATCACTTTCTTCACAACTTGAACAATGATCATTTTCCCCTGAATTATTTTAGTATTCCAACATTATATGTTAAAAATTTTCTCTTCCTGGATCCTTTTTATATTGTAAATACTAATAATATTATAATTTGAACTTTATCTTTAGTTACTAATACTAATAATAATACTAATAATACTGCGCATTAGATTTGCTGATTTTGATCGTGCACAACTTGCAATAATTGTTTTAATCGCAAAAATGTTCTTCAGTGATGTAGCTCGCTTTTGGTTTAATGATGAAGTTATTAAATAAAATTGTAATATTAGAGTGAAACAATTCTACTTACGATTCGCCAAACTCTATTGCACACAAAAAAGTGACAGTGTGGTGTTCTTAATATGCTGGTGGCCTCATCTGTCCTTATTTTTTCAAAATGAAGCTACAGAAGATCATAAGTAGTTACTTGTTTACAAATTTACTAAAAATTAATCTGAGAGGGATATGGTTGCCATTCCACACAGCCGTTGTACTAATTGATTTACAGAATAAAAAATCTAACAATAATATATGTATCAATAATATTAAAAAATGGGCAGAACTGGGATATTTAAAGGTACAAATCTCCGCTAAAAACCAGGGTTTGAGCAGATGAAGAACATAATTTGTAGTATCAACAAAATAATACCAAATTTATTGAAAAAGTGGCTAAAAATTGAATGGAAAGGATACTTTGCGTAAGGCAGGATACTTTGCATAATTTCAATAAAACAATTTTTTATTATTATGGTCATTAAATACTCTTTTAAATAAGAACAGGGCACTTGAAATATCTGTTGTTTATATAAATTTAAATTCCTATCATACTTATTTTAAAACACTTTATTAAGCTTGCTTTTCATAAAACGGGTTCCATTTAAATACCAGGCCCAAGTTAGTCTCGCAAACATATATATTGAAACAACGTATTTCAATAAAACATGACGATGTAGATATATAAATACATAATGTTATAGAAGCGATTATATAAAATGAAAATCGTTACTTATATAAACTAATTTAAGCAAAGGGTATTCTACTTTCATGTATGTACACATACTTTTGATTTATTTGATATTATCCAAGAAGTGATTTATATAGGTAAAACAATGATTCTCAACATGGTAGTATATGTGGTTCAAAATACATAACATTTTTTGTAATATATAATATATTACTCACACCAATATTAATGTTTGATCTATTAAATTCTCTTTTATTAAAATTTATGTTTCCTAATACAACTAAGAAAAAAAGGACAAAAGGATGAACTGTAAAATTATATTGGAATATAAATAATATTTCGCAAGAAAATTAAAATACCCAAAACATATATTAGTAAGTATCGCAAAACACGTATAAAATTAAATGAATTTGACTATCCAAATAAAAAAACCGATTTAATTACATACATTGACAACCACTATGTTAATACACTGCCGTATCATATCTTACTCCACCAACACCCATAGAAAATCCTCAAACTAAAACAAAATGGTATCAGAATAAATGTGCGTAACATATCAAAAACAAACGTCATCTAAGACAATACATTGACGCATCCAGTGAACTGTATTGTGCCACGACTCATAAGGTAATATAAGAATGGTCTATCGATGTGGAATTTTTCAATTTGAATAGGTAATGGGGTTAATATCTTCGCTTTGTAAAAACAAAGGCTAAAAATGATATGAAAAATATTACATTAACATACTCTTTACGCATGTAAAAATGAATATATATATATATATATATATATATATATGTATATATATATGTATATATATATATATATATATATATATATATATATATGTATATACAGAATATAGGAGTGTATTTTATAAGAGAAAGGCGGGTGATATTATTTATAATTAACATGAACTACCAATATGTTTGTTCTAATAATTTATTAAATATAGCGAGTTACGAAATCATTTATGCAGAGTGTAGTTAATTGAAACTACATTTACTAAAAATTCTATATTTCTATCCAAATTAATTAAGTATGGCACCATGGAAGAGAAGTATATTGTGACACAGGAGATAGTACAAAAAAGGTCTATCCACGCAGAATTCTACGTCTCCTGATCAATTGGCAAGGAAGGTTAAGGAAATACAAAACGTAATTGTTGAAAAGTACCATAACAAAAATATAATATGATGAGAAGTAAAATGTTAATTTACAAACTCAATTACAGAGAAACGAAAGAAGCATCCCATGAAGGTTAGCCTAAAAGGAACTTTCAAAGAGGACAAATGATATTGTAGTTATAGATATATGTCGATAAAAATTGAACATATCTACGATGAAAATCATTTTACAAATATTCCGAGTTAAACGCTGTATTCGATTCTCAATTTTACTACTCAAATTTACGATACTAAATGGGCTGCTTATGAAAGTCCCGTTAAATAGTGAAATTGGAAAACAAAGGGGAGAATGGACACAATACTTATATTTGTAATTGTTCAGTGTGTAATAATCTGATTAATTTGAATCATTAATAAGATTATTAACTGAGGAAAATAAAGATTTACAAATCTCCTTCATCAAATATATCTGGCTATTTATGTTGCATTACTTTAATTAAATGAATATTAAATAACTCTAAAGTGACAATTATGATATCAACGTAGAAGTAAAATATTTATGATATCAACGTAGAAATAAAATTTTAGTCTTTGCTATCATCTCACAGATAATATTTCAATATTTATTGCCACTTTTGAAAATACAATGTGATAATTTTCAATGGCATATGTATGTATAATAATTATAAAGAGGCATGTCTAACCGTGCGTTTTACTATTATCTTCTATGAAACACATATTATTATTATTTTCGGACTTTATTTATATATTAGATATATTCATGATTTCCTATATCAAAGTTCATTTTGTTGGCCTTTGCTTTTATTTTTTATTTCAGGAATATAATTATTATAAAGTTATCTTAGAAGCTAAATAAATAAATTTAAGTATGTTTGAAATTCATTCATACTTTGTTATTTTGTAATTAGATTTAACAATAAAAACAAAATACAATTCCCAATGTTTTTTTACAGAATCTTAATTTAAAAAAATAAAAACGAATGTGTTCCACGCGACCACATTATAGTACGGAGCACTGTAGGATTAATTATGTAAAATTTTATACCAATGCAAAAGTGAATTATTTTGCAATGCAATAATTTGCAAAAAAATACAATAAATTTAGAAAATCTATTTTTATTATTTTTATACCAAATTATACTATTTTTATTATTTTAAATTAGTATAAATAATAATAAAAAAATTAGTGTAAATAATAATAAAAATAGTATAAAAATAGTATAATAATATTTTTATTATTATTTATACTAATTTTTTCCAAATTGTTTGCACACACTTTATAATGCAGTCCACGCAAATTAATAGTTATTCAGAATGAGACTGACTAGTCCTTACTATTAACAGTAAGAAATTCTTGCTAAATAGTATAGCATTTTGTCATACTTTAAAGATAATTCCTTAAAAACATTGTTATTATAGTGTAAGAACTCTGTGACATACATGATAAAAATGATTTCATTAACTGAGAGCTAAATCTAATTAAATAATAATTAACTAAGAGCTCAGAAATAAAAAACCCTACATAAAATAGTCTTAGTTCAGTTAAAATTTAAATTTATTCATGATGATAAATAACATATTTAAGCAACTTTATTGAAGTTACTTGAATACCATAGTCATCACCCAGTCTTATGCGAGATTTTATATAGCTGGTAAAAATCTTGAAAATTTGATGGCACAAATATGATAAATGTCATCAAATTAAATGTTTTAATATTTCTTTAAAATTGTGCATGTAACAAATAACAATTATAGATATGCATAAACAGATTTCAAATGTCATTGCTACACAATAGAGAGTAGACTAATCAGATTTAAAGCAGGTTTTGAGAGAAATGGCATTCTAAGGTTATGCCTATATTGGTCAATCAAAACTCGAGGCATATAAGATGAATACAACTTACCGGTAGCAGCTGCTGCCTCAGCTCCTTCTTCGTTTACCTCAATGAAGGCTTTCTGCACAGCTGCGGAGACGAAAAGATTTTCTGGGGGAGTCATCTTAGTCAGTTGAGCTTCAACTGGATTGAAAATACGGTTAATACCGACCTGCACATTTATAGGATAAAATAAGATAATGATTGCAAAAAATTATTTTCTTGATAGTAACTTAGAGCACTATTTTTCTTATGACAGAGCACCATTTTTCGTACAATATAAAGTTGCAATTTATAAAATTGCATTTTTTTATTGTTTCTTTGTGATATACACAATTTTTAATACGTGCATTGTAATACCATGGAATATTTATTATTTAAATTCATTCTATTTTTCAAATAAAAAGTCATGTTAAAACATTTACTGCCATTAAATTTTAACATATTGTTCAAACTCCATTACACACAGAACAAAAAAACATGCTAGACAACAGCTTTCATACAACATCAACACTGTACATTTTTTATGTAACCTTTTTTTAAGCCGAAATAAGCCGACTTCAACAAGCTGCGGACCATGGTGGCAATAACGGATCAATAAATATAATAAAATTTATGACGACGGAACATATGGTAAAAGCTCATCTCGATTAATCTACCGCTTATTTCATTATCATATATTAATCAATTAATATATGATAATAAAATAATATAAAAAACATAAAACTTAGGAATGAAATATTTTGAACAATGCATGAATATACAGGTCATTGGCCTGTAGTTAAAGTATTATGCTAATTAAGATAAATTCCCGAGATCAATCTTAAATTATAATCTGTTATATACCTCGAGTATGTAAGATAGAAGTAAAGCAGTCTATCATCATGCTCTACACACGACGACATGCAGCAAATAATTAAACAAAATTGAAAGCCACAGAACTTGTGGACATTTGAGGAACTCAAGAATCAATAATATTTGCTAAGTGCCAAATTGAAGAGAGAATTTATTTTGAAAGAAATATGTTCTTTCAAAATTTAGTTTCTCAAGCGACTTGCTACTCTTAATGTGCAAAACTTATAGACCTATTGACTTCTTTCAATTCTGAACTTACACCAATAACATCAATATTTTTACAATACAAACTTGTTAGATCTCATTGTGTAGTAAGTATGATATATAGTAGGTTTAAGTGAAGCTATTGTGATGTAACGTACAGTATAATAAATATTGTAAAGATAAACAGTAGTATGACAAATTCAAGTATTCATTTTAAAAAAATTTATAATTAATCTTAAAAATTATATTTTGCTGCTACTTAATATACTTAAAATATATGAAAGTCAGAAGATTTTTAATAATCACATATATAACAACCTAGTTCACCTCAACAAGTATACTTTTGTTTAGAAGATTACACAAACTAACCTTTGGCAGGGACTCCGTCAAATGGATAGTGGACATAATTTTAAATTTGGGAATTTTGACATCAACCTTCACATTCCGCATCCGGTGAAGAATATCCTGTATGTTGACATCGCTGGCTAGCTTAGCCTGAAGAGCTGGGAGGCCATCAGCAGTCGCAGGTAAAACAAACACCATGGACGTTTCATCACCCTCATATGGCAATTGTAGAAACTTAACAGAGTAAAGTAGTCAAATTTAGAAATAATAGAGTAGATTAGGAGTAATCAACTACCTTATTCTCTGTGTATTAAAGTAAGCAAGGGTATTTGATATTTTAAAAGCGAACAAGTAACAAAAATATTTAAGAACTTACAAGACAATATAAACAAAATTAACAAACATGATTACTATATTTACATTAAAGTGAATCAAAAAACCCAAGTAACGTTAACTTTACTAAGGCAGGATAATAATCAAATTAACATTACTACAGTAACTACAGTCTGTCTTCATTTTAAAGTGGAGATGCAATATTGAATTAATTGTGTTGCTGTACTGTACATATAACTCAAACATGCTATTTGAATGTGCATATACCTGGGCATTAAGCTCTGAGCTCCACGAGTAGTTAAAATCGCTATATATAGACATAGTTGGAACCTGAACCTTGGCACCAGTACTTGTCTGGAAGTCACTAGGTCTCGTCAATGCCTTGTCGAACTTTTCTTTCCATGAACCCTGAAAAACATAATAATGAGAACATTTTTTGTCTAATTTATTTTAAGCATAACAACATATAAGCAAAACCTATGTGTGACATTAGTTTAAAAACATAGCCCTACTAATCTAACACTAACATTTAAAACCTTAACATCAAAAATAATTATCAACATATTAATTTTACAGAAATGAAATACTTTCAAAATTAACTTCACCTACAACCTCATAATAGAACAAACAAATTTATATGTAAGATGAAACATTTAAAGATACTAATATAAAACTATTCTGTGTGCATATAACATGTATTACTGAATACTAATGCCCATGCATTTTGTGTGTTACCTGTATACCAATTTACCAAGTTATTTTAAGTTTCGATCGAGGGAGAATTCTCAAACTTTGCAGAAACAAAATAAATAGCAAAAACATTTCGTTGATATTCTGAATGTGTTATTGAGGAAATATAAAATAAAGTCTGGATAATTTTAAATAACTAACAAATAAAGTATATCCCCAACTTGGCTGTTCATTCATGTCGCAACATTTTTAGATGGACAAACATGATCATTTTGGAAGTAATCATTTTTTCCATTGTCATTATTACAATAAGAAATATTTTTATAATTGTGACTGAGTACATTTTTGAAGAATGCCATCTTCCTATGGCAAATTAGAATATCAAATCCAAAACAAACTTATGAAATTTATTTAATAATAGTTCTTTTTAAATATCTTTTAAAATTTCATAACAACGTCACATATCTAAATTGTTTTTAAATTAATTGGGTAAAAAAGACAAGAGGCACCATACACATATTCAGTATGAATATTTAAGAATAATGTTGATTGAAAATGATTTTTAATTTATTTTTCTCCAAACTTGATACATTTGTTTTTTGCATACTAAAATACATATTTTCTTAAATGTTACGTCACTTTGTCCTTAACTCATCTCTCATAAAAATCTACGATATAAAATAACAGCACAAACCTTGAAGTAGAGAGCATTTACAAGCACAAGTTGTGTTGACGAGTCAAAGTTACCAGGCGACAGCAGATCTTTGATGCGGTTATTTGTTTTGGATTCAACCTGCGCAATAGAGGTAAAATTAATATTTGCAATAGCTACTAAAACCTGTGCTTTATTTTCTTCATAACATTAAGAGGATAGCTTATGTGACAAACTTCGAGTTCTTATTTACTTAATCTGACTGCTGGTGGATTTTTTTAAATTTTAAATTTAACCGTTTGAGTGCCGACGAGCGCCATCGCACTCGTGCGCCTACTAACTAAATTTGCCACGAGCGCGATGGCATTCGCGAAATCAGTTGCTGTTTAGTGCACAGTAAGGGAGGTTGCTCGCACACATTGCTAATTTTTTATCTTTCTACGTGTTACATAAAGTTCAAATTATAACATTATTAGTAATTACAATATAAAAAGGATCCAGGAAAAGAACATTTTTAAACCATAATGTTGGAATACGAAAATAATTCGTAAATTAAATAAGAAAGTGATAGTGGGAGTGACATTGAGGTGCGCTCACAATTTGGCATAATGCAAATTTTGAGTGATAGTGATGATAGTGACGATAACAATTATTTTGCTGATACGGAGGATGTACTGCGAAAATGATGATGTGATTTCAGTTTTTGATATAATTTTTGTTCAGAATATATATTTCCATAATTTTCTTGGTATTTTATTACCTTGTACCAGTTTTTATTAAGAAAACACTGAAAAAATTAATAAAATGGGATAATTTTTGGAAGAGATACAGTTTTTTTTCAAGGCAAGGGTAAGTGACATCAAAAACAAAAGATTTCTTTGGCATTTTAAAGTATATTTGAGTAAAAAACCATGGCACTAAAACGGTTAAATGAAACTTAATAGTTTGTAAACTATGGCACTAAAACGTAAAAACGTACATCAATCTAATTCGAGTGTCACTTTGTAAACAGCAAATTTACTTTCGACCTATCCAATAGCTCTCCAGCTAGATGGCTTTTTATTAAAATAAGTAATTAAAAATTAATATACTGACCCATCCATTGATAGTTTTAGCAGACAGATCACCGTCCTCAAAGTTGAGAGCTTCAATTCCAGCATTAAAAACTTCTACACTGTCACGCTCAAATCCAGCATCAAGAGGAATGCCACCTTTCTTGACGTAAACCTTGTTTGCCATATCTAATGTCACACCCTTAACATTTTTTAACTTATCAGCCAATCCTTTGAACGAATTGCGAGTCTGCAAGAAAATTTATAACTTGTTGTTTTAAAATCTTTAATAATATTCCATTCAAATTAAAAGAATCATTCATAACTTCTATACTAAACTAGGTGACGATGCCCATCATATTTCGATGGGCATCGAATGAAAGTATTGAAAGTTTCAATCTTCTGAAGTTTTATGTTTTATATAAGAAAATTGTTTTCTATTAACATCATGTTTTTTTTATTCGCATAAAAACTGTTTACTAATTAGCCAAAAATAAAACCATTTTTGTCAAGTGCTGTACAAGTATGTACTTCATTTACTTCTTTTTAGTAGCATGATTAAAGTGTGAAAGAACACATAATTCAACAAAACAAATATTATTCATTCACTTTATTTTTTATTGAAAATGCAGAATATCTCCCAAGTTCCCAGAAGTTTAAAATTCTCTTATTAGTCCAAGTTCTTCAGATTTATATAATATTTATAGAGTTTGATATTAGCATAAATAACTGCCAGATACTATATATATTACAGTTAACCATGTTCCATTTGTTTGTGTATGTTTATTTGTCACGTAGAAAAAAAATTAAGCAAATTAAGACAAATGACGCAGGAATACTGCTGTGTAATAAAACAAATTAAGACAAATGACACAGGAATACTGTTGTGTAATTATATTTACCTGACAACTAACTATAGTAAGAAATTAGTAGTGAAATAATTTTTTAAGACAAATTTGTGAACTTATATATATGGTGAATTTCTGAAGACGAGATACAACTTATTTCTTAACTTGTTGGTTTAAATGAAGAACATTCTCATAAAGAAAAAACAATGATTTGAAAAGAGAACCGTGAGTAGGTTTTATAAACATATCCCAAGTAAAAGAATATCAGGGTTGTGCTGACCTCAAGTCAACAGTTAAATGGGCTGTAATTTAATCTACAAATTTGGTCATGCCCTCAAAAGCCGAATACCACACTGTGAACACTATAATTAGTCACAATGATTTTTCTTTTTCTGAGGTGTCCATTGAAATTTTTTAGTATAAAATTACGAATTATCAATGGGAAAATAAATTGTTATTGATAACTTATTTATTGAACTTGAGTGTTAGGTTTTTATTTCTATTTTTCTTAGAACTGAACTGGCACGTTATCTTGCAAAATATGATATTTTTTATATTAAAGTTTTTTAATTTCATTGCAGTTTGTTAATTGAAATATTTACACCATGTTAATTGAAATATTTACACCATGTTAATTGAAACATTTGCAAAATATTTAAAAATAACATTTTTCATCTGTGCTCCCTCAACAATTTCATTAGTCTTAATTCATTTATTTATTTATTTACATTTTTTAATGTACACAAATAATGCATATGGTAGACTTATCAGAGCATATTACAAGAACAATTTCTTACAACAAGCCAAAACATTAAAAAACCCTGCTCAACGAGCGGCCACGAATCCAACTCATGTCACCACAGTGCTCCGTTTCATCAGAGGCCATATGCCTTGTGATCCCAACACACCACAGTAACGACCATTAAGTCACAAGTGTAATATTCAATATTTTCCAGTATACTACAAAGTATGATACTATCTTGCTCACAAAATGACTTGTGCTTGGTCACCTACTTGGTATATGGTCTGTGATGATACTATTCAGAGTACTAACTTGACAATTGGTAAATTGCCGTAAATAATTTGGAAGAAAAGTTCTCTTGAAATAAATGATAACTTTTAAAGAAACTACGTTTTCAAACTATCTGCTAAAAGTTCAACATGGATGCATATCACAATTTTACATAAACATAACTTAAAACATGCTTTTACTTACGAATGCATCATCAGGAAGACTCAATGCAGACATGAGCTCCTTGTGAGTTTCTCCTTCAGACCCTAGTGAAAGTAAAGCAAGGAGAACCTCCACAGAAAATGGAGACATGACAACATTCTCACCTGCCTTCTCTTTAGCCACCTCCTATGAAATAACAAGTTGCACACCGTTCAGTATTCACAGTAATTTTATGCAATATGAAGGACAAAATGTATTACTTGTTTATATCAGTAACAGGATGATCATAACTACAGTCTATCCAAGTCTTACGGAATAAAGTATTTTTACCATAAATAACAGCAACAGAAATAACAACCGATTTGTGATTTATGTTAAAAGAAATACCATTGTAATTAAATATGTGTACAATTAAACTAATAGCACTCATCACTATATTTGAGGATAGTCCCATACTTGAGGCAAATTACATATCATGATGTTTCGACTACTTTCCATTCTTTATCCTGCAAAAGGCCAAAACTTTCACTTAACTATAACGAAATCAAAAGGAAAGTTCATGAATTTAGTTTTATATACGTATGTATATGAGCCAAACATTTCTATGTAACTCCTAATCTATCAGTCTACTTTTCACAAAAATGGAATCGTTAATTAGTGTTAACACAGTACATAACATTCTTCAAAAAACTTAAACAAAACTAATATGATGGTGATGGAACGCCTAATGTAATAAATTTTAATGTCATTACATTCAGATTAGCTGCTTATAAGTAAAGTCACAACCACAGCTAAGTAAAGTTGTGAAATTTAAGTTTAGTTATTAAACAAACTTCTAACACAAAGCAGTATAAGTAGTTTACTCTAAAAGTGATATTGAAAAAATTATATATATGTTCTGGTTTTTGTCTTTTAGTTGCATATCTCGTTCTTCAACGGGTTTTAGTTTGAGAACTTTTTATACTTTTACAAAATAACTGATTACTTAATTGATATTTAAAGTAAGATAATCAGTAAAAGAACCAGTAATTCCGACTCATTTAACCAGTTTTCGAGCACTCACTAGTTCTCAGTAGTGTGGATATATAAATGCATAAAATGTTGACATATCTGCATTCATTTTATTCACGCTACTGCCATCGTTATTTCCAATAAGGGACAGACATTTTATATGTTATAATTCAAGCAAGTAGACAATAAGTTTACTTGTCTATGCATCTCATCTTCTTTTCATTAAAATATCTAAAAAGGGCATTCCATTGCTCATGGACTCACTTCATTTAAACAATATACATATGTTGATAAAAATGCTGAACAAATACTAATCATTAAGTAGAATATTGCATTATCATATTATCCAAATTATAGTACAAGATGCAACCAGCCAGTCACACTCGTAGGCATATTAATTTGAATGTTCAGAAATTTTATATTACTACCATAACTTGACCAATCTTTTATTATTGTTAGAGCAGAGCAGGATTCATTGTATAAATACATAACAACGGTAAAGCTCACAATGGTATGATATGTTTCAATAGTCAATATTTGTCACTTCATTAACACATCGTTGTGAGTTGCAAATATGAGAAGCATGTGTAATTCTCACATTGTACAGTGAGGTGGAGAACTTGGCGATCTTCTGACTCAGCTCTGCAACTTGTTTCTCTTCCATTGTTGGATTGCAAATGCCCGCAGAAATTAAACTTGCCACTAGCAGGAATCCTGAAACAAAAAATTTGCTATAGTAATATGTTACAATGTTGCCATTTCATACCATTGTCACTATTGTAGCATCTTCAGACAAAAAGTTGCAAAATTAAATTTATTTTAATTTATACCTTCTTTATATTTTAACTTTCAATCCACAAGAGGAAAAAATGGAATTATAACTGTAAAAAAAATCAAAGTATTAAGAGAAACTGATTCTGAAGCATTAATAAAATGTAAAAAACACAAAACTAAGTGTTTGTGTGTTGTATCTCTTTTTTAAAATCTAACACCTAGACTGTTGAATACATTCAATGAAATTGTATATGTAGATAATTGAATTTTTCATAAATAGTAACTTCAGACATTTTTTTCATTAATTTTTTTTACTTTGTAATTGTGAGTACTTGTCAGCTATACATATATAATAAATAATCTGAAAAATTTAGTTTATTTGTTCATGCTAATCTCTACAACCACACGTACAATGTAAACAATTCTTTTTGTATTTTGAGGAAGATTATAACTTATACATCAAAAGATACAGAGATAATAAAAGACGTAATGAATTCGAAAGAATGGCTTTAATCATGAACGATCATCAAGAGTATTCCCTACTCCGACAACCAACGTCGTTTGGTGAACAGACTGGAAGCTCGTAATGACTGGGGTGAGAGCAGCGTAACTAAGATAATTCTACATACAAAGGTTCCATAGACATTTAGGTACATAAAACTTTATGGTGCTTCTTTAAGTGTGTAGGTTTAAATTTTGCTATCTACTTCATTTAGACACATTCACCATGTACGTTACGCCAACATTAACTCTTGTAGCAGTCCACTAAGAACAACAGTCTCCAGAAACATTCGTATACTTTTCAATATTGCTGAAATATTTTTAATATCTCTTCCAATAAACTATCACCTTCTAAATAACTACTAAAATAAAAGTGCTTTGCTGTTGCAAACATATAATAATATAAATATCTCATTGAAATATTTTGTCTAGTTCTCAATTGTTGTAACAGTAAAATGGTAATTACAAACCTTAATAAACTGAATATCCTAAAAGAGATCAATACTTAACAAATTAAACTATTGATCTCTTAATTAACCTACATTAGTCAAACGACTGTTTGACAACATTAGTCAAAAAACCATATTTAAAACTAAAATTTCTTTAAGCTTTAATAAATGCTTAGGTGTGCAGTATGCACACACAACTCTACTCACAATAAGAATACAAAATAGGATATACCACTCGCAGGATATGAGAAATATAATTACGCTCTTTACTAACAACACTTATTTCCTACTGGGTATTGACTTAACTAGTGAAAGGCCACACAATATCTAATTCACTTCGTAAATACAAACGATTAGATGGACATGTACAAATGCTCACCAACAGTCAATATCTTCGATAAAATAATTTTTATTTTATTAAATAATTATTAATTTTTTTTTATAATGCAGATTAAATTAATGGAATACTTTCACATAGCAAATACATACAATAATCAGAAAACAATCAAATAACAATAATCTTCCTTTTTACGAGATTTGTGAATAATAAAATCAGACTTGAATAAGGTCAATAATACAATTGATTATACTATTGATATGATTGTTGAAGTAATTTAGCCATGCGGAGTTTATGAATCCCAGAAAAGAGACAAAAATTAAACATATACATTCTTTTGCATAAAAAACGGGCGGTTTTGATTTTGTCATATTATTAACAAAATATTATTTATTAAGAGGTTGTAATTGTTACTGGCAGGTATAGTGTATTCTGGCACATAAAAACGGACGTTCTAAATTTGTAATTGATTCTTTTTGAATGAAAATTTTCTTTCACTGACAAAAACATATTTTTTGGCGGTAAATGAAATCCCGCTCTTGTTAAGTTCTTTTTCATTTGTTACGTTTTTTATTTTAACGAATAAATTTTAATTAAATTTCTGCTGTTGGCTGCATTAGTTCACTTCTGTTTGCTGTTCTCAGTATGGTTGAAAAAACGATAAGAGCTAGTAAAATTATTGCACTGCTTAAAGAATGCTGTAGCCAATGTTATGTGTCTCAGCAGTATAACGTGAGCCGTTCCATCATCGAAAGAACCTAGCAACGATACCAAGAAACCGGCTCCATCTGTAGAACGCCCGGTTCTGAAAGAAAACGGTGCACTGAGCCACGGGACGAACGCTTCATGATCAGTCAAAAGTAAGGCAAGTTACGTACGTGGATCTCAAACAGAACCTCAAGGACGTCAGAGGTACATGAGTAAGCCTATTCGGGTTGTCAATATACATAGCTATCGCCCAGCTCGGAGCCCTACATTGCTCCATGAGCATCGAGTTGCCAGATTGAGATTCGCTAAAAAATTTTCTTCATGGACTCAACAAGACTGGAATAGTGTTTTATTCTCCGATGAAGCTCGTATATCGATTAGTGGTGAGGATCGACGTCGGCAAGTTTTACGAAGACCTGGAGAATGCTTCGCAGAAGTGTGCTTTGAGGAAATCACCCCTTACGGTGGAGGCTCCATAATGTTTTGGGCTGGTATTAACTTAGATGACCGTACCGAGTTAGTTTTTATTGAAAATGGCACACTTAATTCGCAAAGGTACATAACAGAGGTTCTTATTCTTCATGCCCAACCTGCATTGACAGCAGTTGGAGGCGAGTCCATTTTTATGGACGACAACGCTCGCGCCCACCGCTCTAGAGACGTTGATGCGTATATGCAGGAGGCCGGAATTCGTCGGTTAGACTGGCCAGCTAGAAGTTCCGATCTCAATCTGATAGAACACATATGGGATAATCTCAAACGACGCGTCAGAGCCATAAAACCAGCTCCAGAAAACATTCAGGCCCTTAAAAATGTGATCGTCGCTGAATGGGAACGTATTCCTCAGGAAATGATAAAAAAACGTCATCAAAAGCATGCCTAGCAGATTAAGCGAATTAATTTTAGTTAGAGGAGGCCATACTCGTTGCTAAATTTTCAAATTTTATGTTAAATCAATAAAAAATATTCAAAAATAAACTTTAGCCATTTCTAATGTATCAGTATGAAAACGCTCGTTTGTGGACTTTGCATAGTTTTTTTTTTATTTATTTGCATTTTTAATAACTGAAGTAGGTAAAAACGATATCTCAATAATAAATAACAATATTCTCATCATGTCGCCATATAAAATGCATCAAATAATAATAAAACAACTCTGATATGGTTTATTCTAATAAGTGCCCGTTTTTTTTGCAAATGAGTATATATATGTATATATATGTATGGCTGTTTACGTACAAAACAGCCTGAGTTATGATTGAATAAAAACAGCCTGAGTTATGATTGAATGAAGACTCACATTTACTTTTTCCATAAATTGTAATTAACATGAAAATCTCTAATTCAGTCCAACCACATCAAATATGACAATTTGTTGTAAAAAGACAAAATTTATTTTAATAAATTGTTAGCTATTCGTTGTTGTTTAACCTCATGATTATTTTACATTATGGTAAATACAAAACAAACTGAAACAATAAATGGAACATTTGTTCCGCTTTCAATAAAGATTTAAATACGTTGACAAGAGATTGCCCAATTTGAGTTCCAAACAGATATTTTAGTGGCCCTTAGAAATAAGCCCACAGAATAAGGACATCAGAAATTTAGAAAAGAATCTTAATTTCATGAATTATATGAATGTTACTGAGAAAAATGTGTAGTTTCTTGTTGTGATGAAAAACTTCGTCAAAGATTACACGGAAAAAAATTATTCCCAATTTATGGAAGATGTTTAATTTCCAACAGAATGGATGGAATATGGGAATTAAACTTTACTCCCTCCATAACAATCAAAACAAAAGTTCCATCAATCTATTCTATGGATGCTATCAAGAACGTTGTAACAGTAGTTGACCATCATTGGTCAAATCTTTAGAGGAGTACTCAAGGGGCTACTCATATTCGAAAATCTTGCAAAACAAATTTTTTTTCAGTTATGAAACATATCTTTATCGTATTGAAATGATCAATTTTAAAAATCTGGTCATTTTAATGAAAAATTTCCTCCAATAACATTTGAAAAAATAGAGCTAATACAAAATAACTGCTTTTGGAATCAGCATGCAAAATTAAACCAAAGCCATAAATAATAATGGACGCAACAGAAATGCCTGCTGTTGTGAATTTTAATTAACAGTCAACAATATAATAACAAACAAAGCTACTCCAAGAGCTATGAAATTATAAAACTGAGAAAAAAAATTTTAAAATTAATTTAAGAAAAGTTTTTCTATATTTACATAAAATCATTTGAACAGACAGACTTCCATATTTATTATCCTTCATAAAAGTCACAACAAAAACATATTATGTGCATCCAAAAAAAACTTGTTCAATACATGAGTGCAGAAAAATTTCGATTGCTACATGCATGAAAACATTACATAATATAAAGTATTGATTGGACTCACGACATACACATCTGAAGGTCAAGGTTATTTAATTCGTACTGTGTTTTTTTAATATATTGTAAAAAATAAATACGTCTACAACAATAACCATTATGTATAAATACCCAATCATCCCTTGAATTGATAAAACAGGTTTTGAAAAATTTGTCTGCTACCTTAGTAACAAATATTCCCCTAATGTAATTAAAGCATTCAATTATAATATTAATAATAATATAATTAGAATGCTGAATGAATTTTAATTCTGGATACTTACTTGCTTGTCCATATTTTTTCGTTATATACGGACTCAAAATATTATAATCGAAACAATCCAAGTAAGAGTCAATTACTAGATGATATAAAAAAATTAAAATGAAAGTTAGGTTCAATCACTATTGAACTTATCACTATTGAATAGTACTTATCACTATTGAATAGTACTTATCACTATTGAATAGTATGAAATGAGAAATAAAATTAAAAAATTTGTAATTGTTAATTGCTATTTCCAATTACTATAACTTTATTTTGTGTAAACTTATTAAGAACAAGTAATTTTCAATATACACACTCCTAAGTCTTATTCTGAATATAAAGTTATAAATAATTCAATATGTAAATACCAAATCCTCAGAAATTCTTCTCATGAAGAGTAAATTAAATATAAAATGTTATTTTTAACTAATAACAAATTTAAAGGAACAACTAAATAATGGATATTTCAAATGTAACTATTTACAATGAATAAGGTACTTACGGCAAATAAGGCCCGGGGTATAATAAGGCCCACATTTAAAAACTTGCGCCTAAATGATGTTAAACGGAAGATAAGCTTACGTACACATAGATACACTTGACATAAACAGGCCTGTGTGATGCTGCCGTCGCTGGCGCCGCCATCTTAACAGTAACGAATCGAACGTCACGACTTAGACAGTACTTTTACGTGGATTTATTACGTTTAGTGATATAAAACGGTAATTGTTTTGTTTAATTATTGTTTTGTATATAAATTAATTAGTAACATTTTAGAACATATTATTATTCTTCAATATTTTCTAATTTAGTTCCTTCTTGGACTATATTTAAATTAATTATTAGCAGTTTTCTAAGATTAGGTTACGTGGGTAATAAGGCCCACGAGAACTGACTCTGGGCCTTATTACCCTAACAAGCCAATTTTGATAGGGCATGTTCTAATGATTTTATTTTATAACATTTAGTCAAATCTGTTGACTTGTTGTTATTAACCTGATACTTTTATCATTAAGAATATCGTGTTGTGGGGAATATGAACCTTCTAGTATTTATGTTAGATAATGCGTTGACTAGTAACATAGCGTAAGGCTTTGCTTGCTTTGAGGATAGCAAAATTATGTTATTGGTGGAATTTATTATTTTTACTTACATGACGCAGTCAACATGGTTCAAAAATGATCCAAGTAGTCGGAAGGAAGTTCATGTGCAGCCATGGTAGCTGTAGAACGAGGTCAATTAACACAATGCGCTGCTGCAGATCGTCATAATACATCACGACAGATACTAAGAAACCACTTACAGTCGGCCAGCACTGTGAAACGTTTGGGATGTTCTTCCAACATGACCAAAGAACAGGAAGAAGACCTCCGAGGAGGATTATAAGATTTGCAAATATCGGGTTTCCGCTACACCCTAAAACCATATGCAGGCAAGCTTTTATTTTTTGTGAAACATGTAATTAAAAACACAACTTTCATAAAGATTCTGATCTCGCCGGCAAAGACTGGTTAAAAATATTCTTGAAAAGGAACCCTGACATTGCTAAAAGGAAGGCGCAGTTTATAAATCCTGCAGGTGCTCAAAAATTAAATAGATCGATTGTCCAACAGCACATTAAAGAGGTGAAAAAGTTATGCGAAGAATTAGACATTGCTAATCACCCAGAACGTCTCTATAACACTGATGAAAAGGGTTGTAGCGTAATAGTTCACCATCAGCAAATTGTACTAGTCCAAAAAGGAGCTCGACGTGTTCCTCGAACTGGAAACGAGTCACTGAGCAGAACGAATGTTTATTTGTTCGAAGAGGACAGAGACGTTTCTGATCCAGATGATCATATACCTTTAGCTAGGTTTAAGAGTAAGGCACACAAGTCTCCTTTTCAAGAGCTACTGCCGACTCCCGACTACGCTACCGTAAAGGTTAAACCAAAGACAAAAGCAATAAATTACAAAGGTCACCGGATTACCAAGGAACCTTTTAACCAAAGAAGAAAGGAAAAGAAAATAAAAGAATAAGGAATCGAGAAAAAAATGAAGGAACTAAAAAAGGGCAAAAATCTCAAACGAAAATTGAACCAGTAAAGGGGAAAATAAAAAACTATTAGAAGAAGGAAATTGGTTTTGGTAAGCTTGTAGAGAAGAACGTATTTCTGAGATGTGGCAGTGTGGACAGTGTAAAACATGGTACCACGAAGAATGTGTGGGGTTGATAAAAGAAGACAGGGAATTTTTGACGTGATTACGTCTTATAAATCGATTAACACGGGCTGCACGCATGAAAAAGTGTCACGTTCCGCCAGAGCCTGAGCGTGCAAGCGAGAGCGCGGAACAAGTGATAGAGAGGCACGATCGGCCCAAGCGTCGGAATTTATCTCTCTTTTCGCGTAACGTCAGAGCTAGCAGTTTGACAACCATCGATTTGACTTTTTCAAGACACGTTACACTTGAAACATAACATTTACAAATTTTGTGAAATATTCCCCGTTTTGTAAAAATGATGGTATTATTAATGGTAAGGAATTATAGTAATAAAATAATAATTAGGGTAAAATTTAAGTGTAAACTTATAAATATTAAATATCGGTAAGTATGAGCAAAACTTTTTATCCATTTATGATATTAGGGAACAAGTGTTATTTAGCAATAGTGATATTCTGACAAATATTTTGATATGACATGAAGAATATGCGATAAAAATCACGTATTCAATAATATATTGCATCTCGCGATTATTACTTACGAGAAATAGATAATTACTTACGAGAAATTACTTAAGAAAAATATCTTCAAATCTGTTTGTCCTTAACTTTTTTTTTACTAAATTTACAATGAGTTTGTCGTTAGATACTTTCTATACTTATATATTATACAAATAAAATATAAAACCTTCAAATGAGAACAGTTATTCTTACTCATACAAAAAAGATTATTAATTATATTCAAATTAAATTGTAAATACCTACTACTATAAACATCCTTCGACTAGATTCAAATTGTAGGATAGATTACTATTAAATTATTAAATTTATATACCGACCTAATAAAAATAGGCGGCGTCCCAATTTTAATACAATTGTAACAATTATCTACGGCAATAAATACAATTGTAATATGTATGTTAATACAATTGTGTATGTTAATACAATTGTAACAATTATCTATACGCAGTGATTTCCACGAAAACCAGCAGCTGTCTATTTACAATACGCCCAAAAACATGATTGTAGAACAAAGTTATTGATGATCGTTAAACACCGCCTATACATTCCATTAAAGTAACTATAATTAACGCGAGTTCGTTCATTGCATATTATTTACTTTTTTTGTTACTTGTAAGTGGAAACTTTTACATTTAACACGTGCGTAGGTTTTATTATTATATCTACATTATAAATATGATCTTCCTATGAACTATATTAAAGCATTAACAAATGAGTAAAAAACTTACAGTAGACACAAAATATCAGCGCGAACTATTTCAGACAAATTCGATTCCCCGCTGTTGGCCTCGCTGGCCGGCTTTACGTTATCCATCGTCGCTAATAATGACTCACAGTTCTCACGAACATGGCGCCAGATTAGCTTTGATGTACTATTGTAGATAAGTACTTAGGCCGATATTTACATGTATTATGGTAAAAGTTGTGGTAAAGAAATTGTTGTTTAAAATATCAATCTTGTTGATAACAGATTTTCATGGGTTTTATCAATATATATGTATTTCTTATGTCTTAGTAATGTAAATTCATGTTATTTCCGTAAAAAATGTATTCACGTAACTCTGATAAAATAAAAATGATATTTAAAAAAGTATTTTTGACTAAAACTTTAGATAAATATTATATTACTTGAGTGTAACGTATTGAACTTATTAAAAGGTGTCGTTTCTGAATAAGTTCTCCAATTTTAATACATTTTAAGGCGTAGTTTAAATAAATATTCGCGCAATTTATTGTAGATAGGTGCGTGATATTTAATATAATAATATCATCTATTATTTCTACATTCTCCAAGTTTCTGATAGTAATAAGACTGAAAAATTAAAAAAAAACTTATAAACACTTCGAAGTGATTATGTTAATTAGACGTAAACAATATTTAAATAAACAAATTCAAACTAATCACCTAATGCACTGTGTTCCATTTTTTTCTCATGCACTGTGATTTCAATAGTTAAAAATTATTTTTTAAAGGACCTTCTTCAGGTAGGACATAAATTGATTCTGGTAATGTCATAAAAATGTGTTACACGAGTAAAGCGGCTGGGGTATAAATTGAAATTCGACAGTAGATATTTATCTGGTACATATTATAATTTGACTTACAGTAAATCGATTCGATCATTTTCGAAAATTTAAAAAACAAAATTAGCTGAATAAAATTTTTAGTAACGGATAAACACAACATTATAGATAATCTTGAATTCACAAAATAATTAATAATGCCTAATTAGAGAAGTGGCATAATTCATAATATAGAAATTTCAAACATGTAGTTTTCCATGCACACGGCAGTTTTTATACAAAAGTATATCTGAAGTAGGTATAATAAACAAAAAAAAATCTAATATGAAATTTTCAGAACATATTTTTACAAACTTTAAATCGTTTCAAACACGTAGTTCAAACACAACAAATCATGAAACGTCATATTAAATATCCTCTATACTCAACAAATATTTTCCTTCTAATGAGTCATTCATTTCCTTGTTACTGTATGGGAAACCCGTCATTAGATTTCAACATGTGGTAGTAATGTACCTAGATATTGATCGTTTCTGCCAACGTACAATCTGTTTAACACACGTCAGATTACGTTACGAAACATGCACATTATACCAAAATAAGAAAAACGATTCGTAGAACGAACTGCAGGTTATCACAGAAATTTAGAAAAAATATAGATTATCACGCCGATTTATAACAGCAACATCTGTTATACCGACAAAACGCACATTTCGAAGTAAGCAAATAAAAAATCATATTTTTATGTGATTTTATAGGGGAGAACCAGGCAATGGGAGTCAGCAGGCAATGGTGGCCACTACGATATCTAGAAAACAAAAACCCGTTGAAACACGAATAGCGGCGAAAATAACCGATCGTACCGCTCCTCGTCCGCCGCCGCACGGCCGTTCAGTTCGCCCGTCAGGTTTACAAGGGAAGGCCGCGTCACTGTTTCCTGCGTTTTTGATCTAATTTTACGTGTGCACAAATTAAACAGTAAGTAATAAATTTTAAAGTAATTTTATTAATGTGTTATCAACTACGTTTTGCATAAACCACGTAAAAATCGTACCATGAAAGATTTTCAGTGAATCCTTAAGCTAATTATTTATATTTGATTTGTTTGACGAACATCTATTATTGTCACTGACACCCATTGCCTGCTTACCTTTATTTTATAATTTATTTCTTTTTCTTATTCGTAGGTGCCGAAAATACGTCCTCGATCAACGAATAAAGCTCATTGGTTTTCTGCCACATTAGCACAAGCAAGCGACATTATGAAACGAGGACTTTCAATGAGGCAGGCTGCAAAATCTATGAACATTCCGTTTTCGAGCCTCCAAAAGCGATTGAAAAACCAAACCTTTTCCGATCCGTGTTTAGGACGACACCCATTATTTACTGCTGAGTTAGAGCACACTTCAGCTGAACAGATTAAGTTACTTTCGAATATTTTTTATGGTTGCACTGCTATTCAAATAAGAAAAAATAGCTTACAAATATGCAGATGACCTAGGACTGAAACATAATTTTGACCCAAATTCAAAAATGGCAGGACGTGATTGGTTGGAAGGCTTTTTGAGAAGAAATAACATTTCCGTAAGAAAACCGGAAGCCACTAGTATTAATCGTATCGCTGCTTTCAATAAAACAGAGGTTCAGTTATTTTATACACTACTGGAAGAGTTGATGACAAAACATGATTTCGCTCCTAAAAATATATACAACTGCGAAGAAACAGGGATTTCCACTGTGCAAGATCATGGCAAAATACTGGCTTCTAAGGGGCAAAAAAGGATTGGCTCCATTACAAGCTGGGACCGAGGGAAAAACATAACGTTATTATGTGGAATGAGCGCCGCAGGTGAATTTGTTCCACCAGTGTTCATTTTTCCCAGGAAAAGAATGACCCCACAGCTAGAGAAGGATGGTCCTGCAGGATCATTATCCAAATGCTCCGACAATGATTGGATCAACGAAGATCTTTTTTATCAATGGCTAAAACATTTCACATTGTCATGCTAAACCGAGTCATACCAGTCACACCTCATTGGCCGATACATACCAGTCACACCTCATTGGCTGTATATGAGCACTGCAAGGAAAATAATATTCACATGCTCTCATTACCTCCTCATACCTCACACAGGATGCAACCCTTAGATATAACATTCTATGGACCACTCAAAGCGGCGTACAAAAGAGAATGCGACTTGTTTTTGAAAAACCGGCTGGCAGAAAAGATAACGCCATATGATGTGGCTTCTCTGTTTAATAACGCATATTCAGCTATGGCGTCAATCAGCAAAGGAGAGTCGGGCTTTCGAGCAGCAGGGATTTTCCCACTTAACCGCAACGTATTTTCTCAAGAAGACTTCATTGCAGCTGAAGTTCTGAATGAGTCTGTAGTAGTTGTCCGTGACAGTGTTATCTCCGACCTAACAGCTGACGGCCAAATCCCATCGACGGCCGCTTCTGTCGCAACAACTAAAACCAGACGCCTTCTATTTCCGTTCCCATCCAAACGATTGCTGCTCAAATGCCATGTTCATCAATGGCCTCTACAACTAACAATAAAATGCCGTCCATGTCAACACAATCTAATCAATCGGTACCAGACCCAAATTCAAGTCAAATAATAATCAATACACTGCTCCCGATTCCTAAAGGAAGACAATCTGTTACCACAAGAAAAGGTCCCGCAAAGCAACATGCCAAGATTTGGACGACAACACCATTAAAAGAAAGCTTGATAGACAAAGAAAACAAGAAAATTAAAAAAAAAATAAAGATGATACTAAAAGAAATGAAAATAACAAGAAATCAGCTAAGACATTAAAAGGACGAGCTATGGTAGCAAGCAAGAAACGCCTTGCACAACAGAAATCTGTAAACAAGGCCAAGAGGCGTGTACTTCAAGATCCAAACTCTTCCACAGAGTCCGATATAAGTCTGACTAATATATGCGATGACAACGAAGACGATGATGCTGGCGAAGCTGTCAACATTTGTTTGATCTGCTCCGAATTTGGCCGTAACAACGAAATGTGGTACCGATGCACATCCTGCGGATTGTGGGCTCACGCAGACTGCACGAGATGGGACTCTCCTGAAGGTTATGTGTGCGACAGTTGCTGAAGAGGGAAATTGTATCCTTGACCCTCATTGTCCTACAGGCTGACTACAATTACCCGCATCTCAGGATAATGGTAGTCAAAGCTGATTTTTTTTTTAAACTTCAATTAATGCCAAAGTATGATTCCAAATGAAAAAAAATTATATTGAGATTGATAGATGATTAGTTACAGTATGTAATTATGTATATTTTAATAAAGCCAGCACAACAATTTTTTTCGTTATTTAAATTATCGCTTAAGTGACTCCCATTTCCCCCTTTTCCCCTACCTATTCAAATTGACAATAACAAAATATATGATTTTACAATAATTTCAAGAAATTGTTGTTTGAACTTAGATAACATTTGGCCAATTCAATAGCAATAATCCATCATTATTAATAAACTTGAGTAGTAAACTTGTGTTTTATATTTGAAGTGACGTCCATTTTTTATTTGTATGTAACTTAATTCGAAAGTACCTATATAAAATTCAGTTTACAAAACTAAGTCAAGTATGTAAGAATCAGAAAGTAATTTAACTGATGAAAATATATATTGTCATCAGTTAAATTAACAAAGAACATTAAAACCATTTTTATATATAAGAAACCACTGTGCACGATTAATTTGTATCATTAACCTTAATACATTTAATATATATCCTTCCTTCCGTTAAAATGGAGATAACAAACACGTAGGTACATACACACAAACCTAAGGTATCGGGAGTTCGTTCTTCATTAGATATTATTTACTTATGTTATAACTATTTGAAATATTTCACTGACAATATTTTTCCTACTTAGTTATAACTTCTCATCAAAAAAGAAAGTCACTTATCAATATTTCCTTAATACATTTCGTATATATCCGACCGATTGCGGCGGCGATTTTTCTCAGAAATTGTTTCACGTAAAAACATAAAATTTGGTATAATGATAAGGCATATTAACTCGCTTACATTTCATTAGTTAGCATTTCAAAATATTTATAAAAGAAATTGAAAAAGGACAAATAAAGAAATCGATAACGTATATAAGAAAATTCCAGAGATACTTTTGAAAATGTCACAAAGAATACGAAACCTTTCCCCGCAACTGCTGAAGTCAAAATTAAGAAAAGAAAGCTGCGTTACTAGCAACTTAACTAAAAGTTACCGACAATTATGGCGGTGTGTCGTTAATTCCGTGATACTTTACACTTTTAATAGTCTACTTACAAAATAATATTATTTGTAGACATGACTATACGTATACCTAAATATTAACACATGCTCCACATGTGTGTACGAAACTCTCGTAGTGCGAGTTATGCTCGCATTTAACGAGTTTATTTGCCAGCCATAGGCAGCAATATAAAATGACGATGTGCAAAAACGCAGTAATGTTTGAATAGCACGAGCATTACCAACACTTCTAAACACTTTCAGCCACCATTTAACATATTTATTTAAATTAAGTTTTTATTTAATAATGAATTAGGTGATATTACCCATAAAAAAAATAAGTACAATCAAAAACGATTTATATGTCAGTTTTCTCGATATATTAAAATCTGTTTTTAAATAAGCCCTAACATTCTATAAACTATGATGTTTAACAAAATATACCACGAAATATGAGGCATTATTTAATGGTTTTTTTTCTTCCACCATAGTTACTCTTTTCCGATAAATTTATATCGCTTAAACTAATTTACAAAATATGCTAGATATGTGAAGTAATCACACAACGACCAATTTATGATTCCTCAATCTGGAGTATTAGAGGTTACGTTACAAATGCCTTTTTTCTAGGGAACTGTGACAAATGCAAATAACCATGTAATAGATTAACCTCGAATTGTCATAGATTAAACCTCGATAAGGAATAATGCCTAGAATACTCTACAAAAGGGAGAACAATTACGTTATCGAAATTATTTGAGGGTCACAATAAGTAATAAAATATTTGTAAAGCGGATGAATTTATATTAGGATATTTCATAAAAACCATCTATTGTCATAGATTATACCTTCAGTAAGGTATAATGCCTAGAATACTCTACAAAAGGGAGAACAATTATGTTATAATAAATAAAATAAATAAAAAATAAATAAATAATAAATAAAATATAACTTTATTCCGATAGAAATAATTCAGGTGAGGAAACAAATAAATGAAATGCAAAATAAAAACAACGCCTTTAAATTATCTCAATAATTTGTGTACGTTTTCTGAATCATTACGCCCGTATAAATAATTTAATGAGATTAACAAATTATAAACAGCTATTTTAACGTTTGTTTGTCCGAACGATTTGCTTTAATGAGTATAAAGGTATAACTTTTTTTTGCTGAAGTAAAAATAGTTAAGAGCAATGATACAAAAACTTGAGATTGAAACATATACATTTAAAGCATTCTTGAAACTGAAACATATACATACGAGATTGAAACATATACATATAAAGCCAATTATTGGTATAATCAATATACAAACAACATTGTTTAGAATAATAATAATAAACACGATCATATATCAACACAAATGGACTAATACAACGTTTATATATATTTTTTCTTTTAATATAAGTGACAGGTATTTTATAAAAACGTCAACTTATTTTTTAATAACATTTATAAAAATGTTCAAACCAATATTAACAACAGTAGATACGAAAAGGATCATTAGATCTATATAAAAACATAATATTAATTATAAAATATCGTTGTTTCATATCTTGATAAAATATCATTCTTTCTATATAAAAAACATAATATTAATTATATAATATCATTGTTTTCACATCTTCCATTTTTACCCAAGTCAAAAATTACATCCCGCCATTTTTAAAAAAAATCGAACACATTTTCATTCGTCCGCAATTGTTTTGTTTGGTCGCGACTTCATTTTGTAGAATTGTTTTTTAAATTAAATATGATTTTCAAAAATTAATTACATAATTGAATTGAATTAGACATTATATTTTAATAAATTAATAACAGTCAATCGTTGCTTCATCGTATTAGTAATTGATTAAAATATTTTGCATTCAATTTAACGGCACTGAGTCATTATATTGACATCATTAATATTTTATTTGTTTAATCTTTTAAATATTTAAATAATCATCATCACCGTACAAATTTGACAATATTGTTGTTAATGAGTTTAAATAATCATATTATGTTTCGTCGTAAGAAAATGAATACGAAACTTACCTATAGCGTGAATGCGCGTCATATTGTCTGCTTAACGTGTGCTCTCGCAATGGTCGACACCAGACTGGCTCATTTTCACATTCGTCTCAACAGGTCAACCTTGGGGCGTCGCTTACCGCCTCTCTGACCTGGAGTATCCCGCTGATAAAGTGGATGGATGCATCCGTAAGTTTTGCCAAAATAAGGAAAAACATATTTTGTATGAGAATATTAATAATACTCAATTCTGTATCGAAAAAATCTATTTTTATTCCCAGATGTCATAATTGAAATCGAAATAAATACAATTGTTATAATATATAATATATATATATATATATATATATATATATATATATATATATATATATATATAAAATCTCAATTATATTTCAAAACTAAAATAAACCTCTTTAATACTTATTCTTTCAAAGAGAAAGTTTGAAAAAAACAAAATATGAAAACGTTTCACATTCATTGGACTTTATATCCACTTACGTCCTTCTTACTTATCATATTTATGCTCTCAGGATTGATAAGATCAAAATTTTAATCCTTCTCAGCTAGATGTACCCTCAAGATCTTCATCATATGACTGGTGTTTGAGTCAAATAATGAACGACAACATCGTTTTTTTATTAGTTTTTTTTTGTAGTTTCATCATTTTGAATTGCTTTTTTTCTTTCCTTCTCTTCATGCAATCTTCGTAATCTCTTGCGAGCGCATCAGTAAAGACGTTCTTTGTTTCTTCATTTTTTCGATGAAGAATTATTTTGACCAAAGACTTGTTATCTTGTATTGTTGGATATAGTTTAACCATTTTCGGGGCAATTTTGTACAGATGTTGGTGGAACGATTTTAGGAGATAATATTATATCCTCTTTCAATCATTTTTCAACAACTAGTATTTCGTGTTCTTCACAGTTTTCGATCACTTCCTTAAACCTAACTCTTGTGTATTTTTTTCATTTGTTACATCTGGAACATCAGCGTCATCTCTATGTACAATTCTATTAAATTGCCAAATCTCTTTTTAAATCCTGCTCCCAGCACATATATTTTTTCCGGATTTTGGGATATCCATAAGCCAAATTCAGGATTTGCTGCAAAAAAATACTAGATTATGCTGAAAATACTATAACTTGGTCGATTGGGAAAACCTATGCAATCAATGTACTTGGCCTCATTTATATCAGAAGGTAAAATTTCATATTTTTCAAAAGCTTCTATGATAAAAAATCGATTTAAAAAAATACTCACGAAGAATATCTTCAAATTTGTTTATTCCTGACTTTTTGTAGTAAATTTACAATGCATTTTTAGGATTAAAAATATACTCTTAACACTATAATTTGTTTTTATAACACGAATTCATTATTTCTTGTATAATAAATGAAAGAATATACGTTAAACCAAATATATACGTTATTTAACAAAAAAAATATTTCCCATAGCACTCCCCAGATAACACAAAGTATTCCCTTTGGGGGCGGAAATATACCGAATAAAAGGTGACTGGGTCGTAAAACAACGCGCCGACATAGCCATTTTGCAGAGTCTTTGAAGCGTCCGTGTATGTTCTCGTCCAATCTATCCAAAGCTTATTCAAGATGAAATCAAACAACGAAATGGAACTGTTTGACTCCTTACCAACTTCAAAACACAAATTTATATTTGGCCTATGAATTACCGAGTCAAGTGAGAAACTATAGGGAGGGAGAAAGAAATTTTGATAAACTAGCTTCGAGAGGGGATTGGAATCTTTGGAAGCTAACGATAAGACGAGGTCGGGTCTTGGAACGCCAAAAAAACGGCATGCTCAATAAGCCTAGAGAAGAGGGTGAGTTTTGGGAAAATGGGATTGATAGAAAACATAGCCTTCAGTAGATAACGATCAGCTAGACATTGCCGCCGGAGGAGTAAAGGAGGATCTAGTCGTATTGCATTTATGCGACTGGATTTCATTGCACTCGCTATAATCCTCAGTACTTGAGATTGGACGCCGGTCAACTTAGTGTCATTGATTTTGAATATGAGATCAAGGCGGAATAAACTATAGTCTAGATGACTGTGTACCAGATATATAGATTAACTTCAATGTGGTAGGGTGTGAGCTCCACCACACTCAAGAAACAGCACGGAAAATATTCATATTAGCCTGGCATCAGGAAATGGCACGTTCAATGTGAGTGTCAATGTAAGTGTTCAAGAATAATTTAATCTAGGAATATACCTAAGAATTAGTATTGCAAAGTGTAGGGATCGAGTTTATTTAAAAATTGGTCTACACAATTCTCGTGGACGGGTTTGGCTAGATCAAGTTAAAAATAGACCAAAAGCGGATTTTATATTAGATCAGACGACAAAAGGAAGAGTGGAAGGAGAGGAGGAGAAACAGAATTTCTTCCATCACTGTTGGCGGAGTTATTATAATTAAGGGTTGGAAGAGAAGTAGCAAGAGGAGCACGGGTGTGTCTTCCAAACATTTCAAATTTGATCTTTTTTGTCTTTCGTGTTCCGGAAAAATTATATCATCAATCAACTTGAATCATGATTTTCACTACAAGAAACACATTTTGCCTTGTCAATACCAAGAGGGCAGTTTCGTCCTAGGTGACCTTCTCACATCGCAAACAACACTAGAAAGATCGGCATTTTTCAGCCATATGTCCAAACCTGCAACATCTGAAACATGGTATCGTAGGGAATTCATAGTTTGATATTAAAAGAGAAGAATCTATCACGTCGTCGATGACCGAAAGGTGACAACCATCGTCTCTGATGGAAAATATTTGGGTTGGCCATCAATTATTTTTTAAACTTTAAACGACGGACTTTAATAACTTTATTGAACAGTTCTGAGACTTCAATTTTTTGTAAGACCAATCGACTGGAACATTGCAAACAATACCCACACGACTAACGTTAAAGGACGGATGAACAGTTTATTCTGTTCCGCAAATCAGAGTCAATTACAAAACAGCTGGCGGAGTCTGCAAATGAAAACTCAATCGAAATCCTTTTTCTGCCAATTGCTAAACTCTATCCCGGATTGTACATCGACCTGGCAATTTTTTAACACGTAATGAAATTTGGACTGGGGTTGGGCTGGAGTTCTTTTCTTTGAACGTGGACAATAAATGATCCAAGGTCGCCAGAAACATACAAGCGACCCTCAAAAGAATATAGAGGGTGGGAGGGAGAAGAAGAAGACTGGGATGATGGGAGAAAATCATAATTTCCATATGAAAGAGGAGTGCGAAGGGTCTTACAAGGAATTGTAACCTCTATTTAAGTACAGAAGGAGTCAGAAGGATGGAAGGAAGGGAAATTGTTTACTTATTTTTTACAATTTTCTCTTTTATTTTGCGTTTAGTTCCAGTGGGATATTCATTAAGGTAACAAAACTAGTTGGGGAAATAAGACAAGCAAATTGATTAAAAAAATAGTGGATTTAAAAGGGTATGGTGCTTTAAAGGAAATAGCTAAATCCATCTTCATCAAATCGCAATAAGATCTATTTGGCAGAAGTAAATGAAAATATATAAAAAAAGAAGAAAAAACTTACCGAACAAAAGATTATAACTACTGGTTGAATATAGTTACTGATGGGTCATGAAGTAAACGTAATATATATACAAAATTTAACTAACGTAATTAATAAATAAATGATTGCAATGAAATGTCAGAATACCATGAAAATAATAACAAAAAACAATGACAGTCATTGCGGTAGAAACTATCAAACGAAGTAGACTGTTTTTTGCTGCCGATCATTTCGTTTGATAATAGTTATTTGCGGCATATTTTATTAATTTAAAATATGCCACAATTTCAAAACTTTGCAAATTTTTTTTTAACATATTAAATTGATTAATTCACATTTATGCCTTTATATTTGTTAAGTGTAAGTATACTTCAGATATACTTTTGTATAAAACCTGCCGTGTGCATGGAAAACTACTTGTTTGAAATTTCTATATTATGAATTATGCCAAATCTCTAATTAGGCATTATTAATTATTTTATGGATTCAAGATTATCTATAATGGTGTGTTTATCCGTTACTAAAAAAATTATTCAGCTAATTTTGTTTTTAAAATTTTCGAAAATGATCGAATCGATTTACTGTAAGTCAAATTAAAATATGTACCAGATAAATATCTACTGTCAAATTTCAATTTATACCCTAGCCGCTTTACTCGTGTAACACATTTTTATGACATTGCCAGAATCAATTTATGTCCTACCTGAAGAAGTTCCTTTAAAAAATAATTTTTAGCTATTGAAATCACAGTGCATGAGAAAAAAATGGAACACAGTGCATTAGGTAATTAGTTTGAATTTGTTTATTTAAATATTGTTTACGTCTAATTAACATAATCACTTCGAAGTGTTTGTAAGTTTTTTTTTATTTTTCAGTCTTATTACTATCAGAAACTTGGAGAATGTAGAAATAATAGATGATATTATTATATTAAATGCTCACCAATCTGCAATAAATTGCGCGAATATTCATTTAAACTACCCCTTAAAATGTATGAAAATTGGAGAACTTATTCAGAAACGACATCTTTTAATAAGTTCAATACGTTACTCTCATGTAATATATTTATCTAAAGATTTAGTCAAAAATACTTTTTTTAATATCATTTTTATTTTATCAGAGTTATGTCAATAAATTTTGTTCGACATAACAAATACATATATTGATAAAACCCATGAAAATCTGTTATCAACAAGATTGATATTTTAAACAACAGTTTCTTTACCATAACTTTTACCATAATACATGTAAGTTACCTTTTGTATTTCAATTAGATACTGTAATAAAACGCATTTGGCGTAAGACGTCATTATGTCAGCGTTGGTTTACGTTTACTTAGTCAATTGCTCGTACATATTTTGTTTAATTTATATTTTTTTATATCGGCCTAAGTACTTATCTACAGTAGTACAGTATCAAAGCTAATCTGGCGCCGTGTTCGTGAGAACTGTGAGTCATTATTAGCGACGATGGATAACGTAAAGCCGGCCAGCGAGGCCACCAGCGGGGAATCGAATTTGTCTGAAATAGTTCGCGCTGATATTTTGTGTCTACTGTAAGTTTTTTACTCATTTGTTAATGCTTTAATATAGTTCATAGGAATATTATATTTGTAATGTAGATATATTAATAAAACCTACGCACGCGTTAAATGTAAAAGTTCCCACTTACAAGTAACAAAAAAAGTAAATAATATGCAATGCACGAACTCGCGTTAATTATAGTTACTTTAATGGAATGTACAGGCGGTGTTTAACGATCATCAATAACTTTGTTCTACAATCAGGTTTTTGGGCGTATTGCAAATAGACAGCTGCTGGTTTTCGTGGAAATCACTGCGTATAGATAATTGTCACAATTGTATTAAAATTGAGACGCCGCCTATTTTTATTAGGTCGGTATATAAATGTAATAATTTAATAGTAATCTATCCTACAATTTGAATCTAGTCGAAGGATGTTTATAGTAGTAGGTATTTACATTTTAATTTGAATATAATTAATAATATTTTTTGTATGAGTAAGAATAACTGTTCTCATTTGAAGGTTTTATATTTTATTTGTATAATATATAAGTATAGAAAGTATCTAATGACAAACTCATTGTAAATTTAGTAAAAAAAAGGTTAAGGACAAACAGATTTGAAGATATTTTCCTTAAGTAATTTCTCGTAAGTAAGTAATTATCTATTTCTTGTAAGTAATAATCGCGAGATGCAATATATTATTGAGTACGTGATTTTTATCGCATATTCTTCATGTCATATCAATATATTTGTCAGAATATCACTGTTGCTAAATAGCACTTGTTCCCTAATATCATAAATGGATAAAACGTTTCGCTCATACTTACCAATATTTAAAATTTATAAGTTTATACTTATATTTTACCCTAATTATTATTTTATTACTATAATTCCTTACCAGAAATAATACCATCATTTTTACAAAACGGGGAATATTTCACAAAATTTGTAAATGTTTTGTTTTTCAAAACCAATATTTGTTTAAAACGATCCGCTTATATCTAAAGACTTAAAATTGTGACAAGTATGATTTAATGAAAATGTCGAAATAAGAAACAACATCAAAATATTATTGTACATTTTTCTGAGTGCTACACAGCAGAGACGAACTGTCATTAATAGTGTAATCATATTGCAAGGATCCTATTTTAGAAGGACGAGCCTTCGGAGTTTGTCTACCTCTGCAATTTTTTGGACATATACGATTTCCTGTAAATATGTCATAAGTCTTGGAATGGTATTTAGTATAACGATAATACTGAAAAAAAGTCTGACCCAATATAAATTTGATCCCGTATCACGTTTTTGCATACAAGGATACAATGTATCGCATGCTTACATAAGCAAATATAAGAAAATTCCATTAGGTTTTCTGTAGCTGAAATTGTAAATTAATTTCATTCACTAAAATTATAATTCACAACATTACATAATTAAAACATTACGAAATATTGAAACATACGAAGAAAAGAGTGAAAACTATAAACGCAAAAAAATTACTTCGTTTAATCGCGATTGAAATTTTACATCTTTCCACGGATTTAAAGAACATAATCAAAGGAGGAACCAAGCGTTCAGCTTTGCACTTATAACCACTTTTACACGGCAATAAATTTTATTTTGATTCCAACCTATTTCAACATAATATACAAATGGAAAGTAACCGTGAATACGCAATTTGGAAAAAAATAGGACAGTTATACAATAAGTTAGTATACCCGGTTAACAAATGAGAACTGAATTTGCCTACTTCTTCTTTTTAAAATTATATGTATTAAAATACAAAACAAAAACCCTATAGATAATATCTTTAACTCTAAACAAATCCCACCTTTGCTAAGCAACAGACGGCAATCAATTTTGCAAAGAATTAAATAATAAAAACCTTTTGTATTATTTTTATTTAAATCTATTTTTAAATATATAGAACAGGTCTTGTACTCCTGTGCAATAAATCAATAAACATGTTATCTGGGTTCACAAACCTCTCGGGACAAGTGTGTGTCGCAGTCAACCTGTTTCTTAAACACTGTATATTATACTTATTTAATATATAGTGCATTAGCAACCACAAGTACTAAATATAATACCAGATGAGAAGTAGAATTTATGAGGATACAGAAGGGTGATTACATATTCATACATCTTCTTCCACACTATATAGAAGAAAAGAGAATTAATAAATAACTATTAAGTGACAGAAGTAGGGTTGCCACCCGTACTTTATAATAAAGTATTGTACGTTATTTCGGGTAAACGTACTTTATACTTTTTTGAAACCAAAAAAGTACGTGAAAATACTTTATTTTACCTATTTCGACTGTTGAAGGTTTTATTTAATTGTTTACGAAAAGATACAATAAATGTATCGTTTACTGTTTACATCTCAATTCGTCATTGTTTACTGTTTGTTGTTCAAATATTATTTTTTGTTCTTGGTATGTTGTACAGTGTTGTGATAAATATTCGATTATGGATGCATATAATTGTAGCTTATGAAATACACCTGAAAAACGAATACAGGAATCGGACTCTAACATAGAATTGGACGGCACATGTAACTCTGAATACACTGAATAAATGCCCTAAAACAATGGATAGAAAGCCAAAAAAACGAATGCAAAAGTATAAAAGTCTATGGGAAAAAGAACATGGTGTTTGATTAACCAATGATCCTCAAAACGATTTTAATGGGAAATGCAAATTATGTGGAGTAATTTTTACTATTGTTTCAGATGGAATATGTGGAAAAAATTTAACCTTAGGTGGATGGTTACCTGTGTGAGTATCGGTTGGACTAACAAGCATGCAGGGATAGAATCACAATAAATCTTTGGTTTCGTGATGGTTTGGGGTCTCTGGTGTGTATGGCGGTAGGTGAAGGGTTTATTATTTGTTTGCAGGTTAAGCAACATCTGGACACAAAACAGCATACATCGAAATATAGGCTGAAAAAATCATCTGAACTGCTTGAAAGTTTTCTTGGGTCTGCTTCTGTTTCCACTTCTTCCCAAAGTTAATTTTGCAGTGATAAAGACAATGTTACGGCTGCTGAACTACCTAGCCTTAACATATCACATTGTTAAGCATATCTTGTTCTTTAATTGTATGGAATGTACTGTTAAGTTAAATAAAATGATTTATGGTAATTCAAACACAGCTACAAGTATTCCTTTAGCCAGGACCAAAATGGAAGCTCTAGTTACAGAGGTGTTGGGGCCATATGCTTTACAAAATGTAATAAACGATTTGAATACAGGCAATTTATTTTTCTGCTTGCAAACGGATGCTTCCAACAAAAAAATATAAACTTTTTCCATTAGTTGTGCAATATTTTACAGCTGAAAATGGCATTCAAAGAAAATTAACTGATTTCTATGAAAATAGCAATGAATCAACTGATTGCATGGTTCACGCAATTCAAAAGTCAGTAGAGCAATGCAAATTATCATATGAAAGTATCATTGGAATATATCAGGGCTAAGTGCTAACGACACAAATGCCAATTTTGGAATAAACCATTCATTATTTGTAAACATTAGAGATTTGGTACCGGACTTGATTAAGGGAAATTGTTATGCACATATAGTGCACAATTGCACGAAATACGCCAGGAACTTTTTATCCTATGACATTGAGTATGTTATCCTTAAAATCTATGCTCATTTTTCCCACTCGGCTGTTCGGAGATAAGAATTAAAAAAAATTATAGAATCGGTACAAAATTGCTTTAGATTTAGAAATAGATTGTTTGTGAGTCATGTTAATTTGTTAGTTTGTAATCAAGGGTATTAGCTTAGAGCTTCGACACTTTAATGCGTTTCAACCAAAAACACAAATCGAAGTCATTATCGTAAAAGACAGGACCATAATTACAATGATTTTGTAGTGAAAGCACAGTTTATCTAATAAGTACTTAAACTTCCAACAAATACATCAAAATGATCGTCACAAAAATACATTCTTGTTACATCTGTACATATACTACGAGCACCACTCCTTACAAGTTCTAGTCACTTTTCCGTATTTGTTCATTGTTTGGAACATTTATAACAATTTGTTTGGTGTTTCATTAGTTTTGCTGTTACACTGGGGCACTACACGATACTTGTAACAAGACGACTTCATTTTTAATTAAACTTAAGAAGCAACTGCCGTACACAGACACGATTGTTTCACACGGAGTTTAAGATGCCATGATAGTTTTGAGTGTTTTCGTGGTAAATTTAAATTGTTTTTTTAAAACACAAAATGCATAATATAAATGTTTGATTTTCGGAAAAATATAATTTTTTGTGTATAATAATATATATATTAAGGTAAAGTATTAACTGATTTCCCAAATTTAGTCAACTAGCCCATTCTTTAATGCTTATTTACAGCGCAAACATAAGATAATATAGCAAATTTAGAACAAAAATTTTATCAAAACTTAAAGCAGTTCAGATAAATCTTTGATATTTTTACGTATCTAAATCTAATGCCGCAAAATTACAGGTACCAGTGTCAATACTAACAAAATGTTTTGGAAAAAAATACCTTAATTATATCATGAAAAGTTGTTGTAATTATAATTTGTGGGACAGTCAAATTAAACGTTGCCATATTCAGACTAATGAAAAACCATTATATTAATTATTCAAAATTAAAAATGTTATATTAATTGATATATTACAATTTCTCCCACATTTTTGAGACTCGTTGTACAATTACCTATGGTTGCAAAATGTATTGAATCAAGAGGGGGATAATTTTATTAATCAAATTTTTAATAATGCGTTCTTTAAAAATGGTAAAGTCTTTGCCTGTTCCGATATCTGAATTTTAACTGAAAAGTATAAAGCGAACGTTGCGTATGTAAAATAAGTTTCATCATTGGGAAAAGATCTGGGAAATGTAGTTTTTTCTACCTAATTTTCTTCTTACTTCTTATTAATTTTATTTATTTTATACTATAATTACGATTCCAAAACATTGTGTATGTATGACCTCGAGGAAAAAGCCAACAAGTTTTTCCTAAATTCAAAAACGAAGTCTGAGAAATAATTACAAACAATTGAAAATCGGATAAGAGGAAACGTAATCCAGGAATAATTACTAAATTAAACTTGATATGAAATTAACGAGGAGTCAATTCGCACCCGATACCGATTTTTTCATCCACCAGTTTTTTTCTTTCCATAGTAATATTTGTGTGCAACGCTTGACAAATTATGGAAACGGAACAAATTAAAAATTAAAATTAAGCTTTAGGAACACGATGCGAAAATTCGAAGGAAAAGTGGATGTAGCACCAAAAATTAAAGAAGAAATTGTGAAAAAACTATTTTCCTTTATAATATCAGTGAATTGGGAAATAGAAGTACTTATTAAAAATGATCATAAAAATTTCTCATAAAGGAAAATTCATCAGAGGCCGTTCTGTAAGTACTTAACAGGTTTTTCATAATAATTTGAACCACGCTTCTTCTCGTAGGCTTTACTTCCTTATTTTTCAAAATTAATTTTCATCTCAATATTTATGAAATTCACAACTCACTTTCATACACAGTCGTTCTAAAAAATAACTTGACGAGACAAATAACAAAAACCGCAAACCTGCCAGTTCCATTTACACACTTCGAGTAATAACGGAGCGTCGTCCATGGAGAAATCTCTTATTTTCTCTTTGGAAATGTTGTTGGAGTTGAAGCGCGAAATGTTGACGGCGAGGCGCATGGAGACGGGCATGTATTGTGTTTCTATTGCTAGGACGTGCGACTTGTTTGAAGCAATAGTCTGCGGTGGTAATAATAGATGTACATTTAAAGAATTCGCACTGAACGCACGCGACGAATGTAAAGCACCATATCGACAAAGAAAAATCATTCAAAATGGTCATTGCGGACTGAATTTCCACAATGTATGCTCTATGTGTCTGATAGAAGGGTAATATAATACAACCATTAAGATTAATTTAAGAAGTAAAGGCTTGATATACGTGCAAGGCCATAGATTCTTATTCTAATACAAATTAAAGAGCACCATCTATTTATAAATTACGTAACTAAAAAAAATTAAATTGCGTAAAAAAAAATTAATTTCTTTTTAATATAAGATCATTTTATTTAATAACCAATTACTGTTTTCGCATATATACTCATATTTTTATGTGAAACAGCAATGGCGCCTTTGGATGGTTTTAAAACGTTCTGGACGCGACGTGCCATTTGGCCAGCTTCGCGTTTTATCGGCTCTTTCCGATTTAATTCGGCTAGCTTCCCGTCTTTTCCGCTCTTTCCGACGTGATTCGGTCAGCATCGCGTCTTGTCGGCTCTTTCCAATTTAATTCGGCCAGCTTTGCATCCTTTCAGGTCTTTTCTACATAATTCCGTCAGCTTCTCGTCTTGCCAGCTCTTTTCAACTTAATTCGGTCAGCTTCGTCTCCTTTCTAACAGTATTATAAAATTAAAAATATATTTTCAATAGATTATTAAGAAATACTTCTGACACGCATTATTTCGTAAAAACTAAAAATAATATTTTGTTATTAACAACTATCTGAATATTTGTTTTTCGTTTTGAATTCGTTGATATAAAAATATTTCAAAATAATAAATTTAAATGTTTTACATCTACCAGAAATCCCATAGCGGGTCACAATTTTTAAATATTTTGCTTTGATTATCAAGAATTGAGACCTAAAACAATATCTATTCAAAGTTAATAAGCACCATCTATTTATAAGTTATACAGCTAAAAACATTTTTTAAAGTTTTCATACAATGTTTTAATCTTTTTAATTTAATATAATTTTTTTAATAATTAATAAATGTTTTTGAATCGTAAATTTACTACTTATATGTTATTGGATTTTTTTGCTATGATTACCAACTCAAATGTTTTTAAACTTTCCAGAATATTACTTCAGTATCTAATGCCGAAATCTTGCGATTCAGAAAAATCGGAACGCAATAATTTTTTTAATGATTCAAAATTGAAATTAAATTCGTATATTTCCGAAATTCGCACAGAATCAGAATTATAAAATAAAATATAAAAAACGCACGACTTTGTTATTATCACTATGTGCGTCAAGTTTAGATAGTGACGCCTGAACGCAAGATAATCAATCCATAATCGTTCGCTCTTCTTTATTAATTTGGCGTATTTTGAAGTGAAGACACATTTTTTTTTACATTTGACATTAAAGTTTCTCTCGAAAGAGTCAATAAATTACTAATTAATTTTAATCTAATTAAGTATTAAAATATTACAAAATTTGTCTCTTTTTTATTAAGCAAGTCCTTTTACGAGAGTCCCAATGTCCAAAATGCCATCGACGCCATCTTGACCTCGTTAAAAAGGAAGCAATTGTCTAAATTCTATTTTTTTAAAAACAGAACGACCTTCTAGGTCGTTCTTTCTCAACACCTCCATTTTGAAAAATTAAAATCGAGAGATGAATATACGTATTTAATCCAATATTATTACATTTGATTTAATCCAGTATTATTACATTTGGTTTAATACAGTATTATTACATTTGGTTTAATACAGTATTATTACATTTGGTTTGGATTTGCGACACCTGCAGATATATAAAATTATATCTACAGTTTTAATTGTGTCGCAAATCTAATATCTGACCCTATTTGCGAAGTTTTCAAAGTCCTAACATTATAAATTGAGGAATCTGTGTATACTTCTTTCACTTAACCATATCTCAAATGCACAGGGGATTTCCATAAAATTTATACATGTAAGAATAACCTTTGACTTAATAACTCTCTAAAGATAAGAACACGGCATTATTTTTTCATGTCTTTTATGTTGTTTGAGGTAAACAAAGTGATACTTTAGTCCTAGAAGTTCTCTAGTTGGACGGACCGTGTCTAACTACCATATTTATATTTGTGCCTTTTTAATTGTTTTTCATCTTCGTCATTCTTACAGGTACTCATTTGATATTTTCGCTCTTTTTCCCTCTAACGGTGCGGCAGCTTTAACCGCTTTACATTACAACGTCTACCAAGAAACGTCACTCGCTTTAGTTTCAATTATCCGATTGCCTGCTTACAAGTATGTGCATAATGGTGAATATTCATTTTTATCACGATGAGCATTGTGAGCCATGTTAAAGGTCATATGCATGATTAAGAATGAAGTCATATTATCCATCGACACACGATTATCTTCATTATAGTCACAACATCTTGCAGAGCAATTCAATTCTTTATGTATAGAATTGTATTGTTTATGTATAGAATTTACTGTAAAACATACAAAAGCGTTTGCTGGTTACATTTTAGAAAAACAGAATATTTTATTTCAAGACTATTTTTTGGATCCAACGGAAATCGAGGGCTTCTAAGGGATATTCTCGGAGGCGGAGAGAGACAGAAGGTAGAAATCGAAAAAGATCACAGTAAAAGGAGATTATGAGGATCCTTGCAGACATGGATGTCTTGAAATCGGTAGTATGTAATACTCCGGTTCCTTTATGGGAGCTGAGATGATTCTGGTTGTAATATTGCTCCATCTATGTTATAACTGGGAAAATAATTATTTATTCAATACTGTTAATATGTTTATTAAAATAGTTTCATGGTTAATCTGCAATCAGTTTTCGACATTTTTAAGCATACAGCTTCCGAACACATTTCTGCTTTTTATAGTGGTATTTAAATAAATTACAGAGTTCTAATGATTCACTGCAACTACAGAAGGTAGGGCAAAAATAAGATTGATTTTTTCTTGAAAAATGCTACTGAGTGACGTCACTGTAATACGCAATGTTTTTCTACGTCTATACTGGTTTCTGGGATATCGTAAATAAACTCGTCTAATGCAAACGCCCAAATTATTGGCAAATACAAAAAGTGTAAAACTAGATATGCATAACAAGTTTATATTGAAATTCTTCGCATATTTCTGGTGCTAGAAAACATCTAATCCCAAAGAAAGAGAATTGGATTTTTTAAGATTTGAAAATGCCGTTAATTACATTTCTTGCTTTTAAAACCATATGTTCACAATTTAGTGGTAGATCAAAAAGACGCAAAAGTAAACGTCATAGATTTTGAACAGGCAATATCTTTATTGCTATGCATCAACCGCTATGTAGCACCTAGCAACTGATAGATTCAACCAGACACTGCTGAATTCTTAGCTGGCATAATTAAGTATAAGAGTTCTATTGAACATTACATTAAGCAATAAACCAATCAGTTACAATCAGCAATAAAACAATCAGTAAATTTTGGAAGCATTGCATTATCATCTGGGTGGAGAGGGGGGGGGGGCTAATAAGTCAAGACGAGAAAGGTGATTTCAAAATAAATATTAGTGGAATCTGTGTTTACGTTCTATGTATTACAGTATGTGTGTGTGTCTATCTATATACTCGTACGTATGTACGTACATATATGCGCTTTCAAAGGCTTATAAGATCTGATGAATATACGACTTTTTCTTTGGTAATGGTGGCCAACAGCACCAACAAAGCTATGCCTCAACAAGTTTAAAACTTATATCCAACAGAAAGTAAAGAAAATATCATCGAATTGGAACCGGGAAAATTGCGAACTATTAAAATTAATGACGATTTTCAATCAACTACAGGCAGAAAAAAATAGTCTTCGTTTTTAGGGATCCGTATCTCAAAAGGAAAAAAGAACCCTTATAAGATTACTTCTTTGTCCGCCTGTTGGTCTGTCAAGATCCTTTTCCTTAGGAACGCGTAGAGGTATCGAGTTGAAAATAATATCAAATACTTACATCTACGATCCCTTGGATCTATAAAGAATCAAGTTTCTAAGTCAACACAATCACGAAGAACCCTAAAAATACGGTCATTTATGTCGCATATTTTAAAACTCGCAAATAAATCAAAACCTAAAAGGTATTTCACGTCGACCTGGAATCATGAATTTTGACAAGAAGCGAGGTCTCGCATCACAATTAATGGGAAAAGTACTTAGAATTGTTAATTTGTAGTTATACCACACAAACAAATAATCTTATTAAATATGCGCCTGTGGAAGATATAATAGGCAATTTATTTTCGTTCTAAAAAATTAAAATTTTGTAAATCTAAATATATAATAAAACTGTAACCGAGCCGTGTCTGTACATTGAATATTTTTAGGAAAATCTTATTATCTGACTATTAGTCATTATTAACGATACAAAGACCAAATTTACCATTTTTAAAAATGTTGTCTGTCTGTCTTTCTATTACCGCGTCACACAAAAACCACTGGATGGATTTTGATGAAATTTGGTGATGATAACTGATTATCCGTGTCAACATATAGGATACTTCATTTACTTTGGGAAAATGTCTCATTCCCAAGCGAAAATACAAAAACTGTTTCGTGCAAAAATCACTCCGAATCTAGATATTTCTGCTAATCCATACACACTTGTGAATATATAAATATAAATACACATAAAATTAAGTAAAACTGCTCAATAATATTTAACTAAGTTCAATTTAAAAAATCGCCAATAGATGTCATCACAAGGTTTTTAAAATACGTAATTTTCCTTATCGCATCAAGTCAATTATCACTGAATGGATTTGGATCTTTTTATATTACACTGTGTCAAATTACATAATGCAATGTCATATAATTCCCATCATATCCATGCTCTCTAAATATTTTCCGGCTTAAATAAATAAAACTAAAGAAATAAACAACACAACATAAATACGGCGTTTAATATCTCGCTTTAGTTGTTTTGATTAATTCATATATTAGTTGTTTTTAGCCGACGATATAAAACGATAAATGTTTTCTATTATATAACGCGATATGTTTTTTTATTGTTCGTTGCATGCTATTCAACGAAAGATGTCGCAAGTAAATTTCGTAAATCATGGTGTCATTGTGTTTTCAAAAACAGGATAAACCTTGTGCGTAGCTGGTGTGGACCTAAGCATCATTTGCTTTTCGCACGGACAGCTGTATCTAGCACTCTCCCGTGCCAGCAAAGCTAACAATTTATTTGTTTAAGTCCATGACGGTTTTGCAGGTTCTATTGTTTACAGAAAAGTTTTGTGAATAATTTTCTAAAGCTCACGCGAAGGAAGTCGCGGGCACAGTTAATAGTTTAATAAGAAAATTATTACCATTAAATGTTTATAAATGCCTCAATGTATATGGAACCCTCATAGTGCGAGTTCCACTCGTGCTGGACAGGTTTTTTTTCAAAGACCGCAGTCTTGTCTGGCTTTACTCTAGATCCCGCACAAATATTCGTAACAGAAAGTTAATAGGAAAATTCTTATTAAAACAATAATAAATTCCATAAACAATTTGCTGCTGTTGAATCTTCAAAATTTCTATTTGTGACAAATATACTAATATATATATATATATATATATGATAAATATACTAATATACCTGTGATAAATGTACTAATATATTTGTGGTAAATATACTAATATATATATATATATATATATATATATATATATATATATATATATATATATATCATAAATATACTAATATACCTGTGATAAATGTACTGTTATATTTGTGATAAATGTACTAATATATTTGTGGTAAATTTACTAATAAATTTGTGGTAAATGTACTAATATATTTGTGGTAAATATACTAATAAATTTGTGATAAATGTACTAATATATTTGTGGTAAATATACTAATAAATTTGTGATAAATGTACTAATATATTTGTGATAAATATACTAATATATTTGTGGTAAATGTACTAATATATTTGTGGTAAATATACTAATAAATTTGTGATAAATGTACTAATATATTTGTGGTAAATATACTAATAAATTTGTGATAAATATACTAATCTATTTGTGATGATTTACATTCTATTATGTCTGAAATGATCCTCTAATTGAGGGTAATTAGAGGATATTTGGAACACGTATCATCTGACATTACCATTATTTTTGGTGAAAACAGTGCTTCATGGTTTAATGAATCAAATAATTTAACCATTTAAAAAAAATACAGAAAATGTGCCAACTCCAAGGATGGTGAAGAGTATTAACCGCAATATTTATTTAAACAAATCAGATACATTGCGCTCGATGATATAATGAAGATACGTCGTGTAACCTTTGAAATGCGTACCAACACTGTATAAAAACGTGTTATTTATGTACGACAGATAACTAAATTAACACGTAACATAATATATTTAACGTACATTTCGTTTTAACGTGTTAATTTAGTTTTAATTTTATATTCCTTCCCTTTTTGCGCAAACCTTGTTTTACAAGTTTTGTAACGGACATTGAAGGATAAAAATAGTTTGGAAATGTTAATCTCCCTACCAGGTCTGGCCTGTGTTTACGGGTCACTTCTTATAGTTTTAGATGTAAATAATTAGCTGAGATTTTAAAGTTGAGTAATTGTGCCCCGCGGTTTCACTCGCATGAAATTCGTAATGAGAAAAGCTATTAGATTTTTTTTCTCTTATATGTTGTTTTGTGGGTATAAACCATTACCATACCAATTTCATCAAAATCCTTCCAGTAGATTCACGTGTTTGGCAAACTAATTAACGTACAAACAAACAAACATTATGAAAAAAAATTTTCTGGCTGCTATTATCATTCTTTACACTAAATCAATCATTCATTTTAAAATATTTTCCATGTACAGAATTCACTTTACTACAATTTTATTATATATATATAAATATATTTATATATATATATATATATATATATATATACATATATATATATATATATATATATATATATATATATATATATATATATATATATATGTATGTATACAATTATCGTTTGTCTTATAATTTCGGCAATAATATCAAAAAATATGTAGAGATTTTGTTAATTTCTAGGATTCGTATTTGAAGGGTTCAAATAAAAGCCTATTAATGTGGCCAGATCTTCTATCTGTCACGAACTTTTACCCTGTAAACGAAATAATACAGAGGCTTAAAATTGACACATAAAACGTACTTTGGTCCAAAAATAAAAATGATTTTAATTTTATTTCGATGGGAGCTTCCGTTATTGCTAAGCTTATGTTAGAACTCCCATCTCCACCTAACATATACGGAAACTCCCCTCTAGGGGGGGGGATAAGGGACTGTAATTTTTTCTCCACGTGCGTTGTAATTAGCTCTTTGGCTGGGGCTCAAATTTTTATTTTTGTTTTCCTGAAGAAAACCATTTTATGGAAAAACAAATTTTATATTTCTTCCCTTTCTGTTACCAAGTTTATTTCATAAACGTCACGTCTGTAATTCAGGTGTAATATTTCTTGTATATTGAATTTAAACAACATTAAAAAAGTACTTACTAGTGACGTAACAAAAGCACTGGTTAAAAGTAATAAAACCAAAATATGTTTCAGAAATTCCCGACGTATTTTACGCCTTTGAAAGACCTATTAGGTAAATATATGTACCTAGTGAAAAGTAATGTTGATGTTAGTGAATAGTTTAATAAAAACACTAGGTACCATTACCGTTCCGTATACACTTAGTACATACATATAAAAATTGAACTACCAAAGTGGTTATATTTTTATATGTATTATTTTTATATGTAACGCGAGTTGCACTCGTATTTACGGGGTTTAGTTCTATCAAGTTAATACAATAAAAGTATTTAATAGAGTTCTATCAAGTTAATACAATAAAAGTATTTAATAAAGAAATACCTGTCGAGTACGAGTAGAACTCGCAGTACGAGGGTTCCGTACACATTTAGGCAATTATTAAACATTTAAGGGTGCGTAGTATTTCTATTAAACCATTTACAAACACTGATTTTTTACAAGGCAAATATACATCTTTCAAATGCCTCAGAACATAGCGTATATTTCAAAAATTGTAACAACAAAAAAAAAGATTTGAAATTTAAAAATGTCACGGAGTAAGGTAGGTATATACAAATAAAAAGATAACAATGACCTGAATACGAGCCATTTTTTTTGCTTTAAAAATTCTACCAAAGTAGTTACATTTATCACATCAGAAGCTTGAAAAAACTTCCACGTGTATTTCAATTTCACCGATAACCTTTGATGACGAGGATACGAGCTATATTCGATGCGGACAATATTCTTAATCTGTTTTTAACCTTCCCGTGAACTGCGATAGAATGTGAGATGGCCAATAAGGTGGCCATATCACACTGACAGTCGCTACTCCCTGAACATCATAGACGATGGAGTGGTTGACAATTGTTCAAAAAGTATTTAAAATTATTCGAAATGTATCTCACACACCGACAATTGTCATATATTCGACGAGAAAAGTTTTATTTTAATTATGCACATTTTATTGTAATTATGCAGAGCTTCGTGTCAAAACAATTAGCCGCATGATATTTAAATTCCATTACGTCACGATGCCCCTAACAATTTAATTGAAAAATGGAGATTATATATCTTTCTTTAATTACTTGAAGTTGGCTCTATATTGGTACATGATAATCTGTGTGGTGCAATTGACGTCACGCGTTCTAATTTGTGAACGATTTACTTGCTGTAATGTACACAAATAATACATAGGGCGGATTTATTGCGAGGAGATCAATCTCTTACAGCCAACCAGAATACCAATCCTACCCCGCTCTACGGCCGGGATTCAAACCAGGATCCCCGCGGTTCGCCGCGCTGTCAAAGACGATATACCTGTGATCACTGTGAACCAGATCACACCAGAGAGACGACGATTTGCATTTCGACGTTTAGCTAAGGATTTTAAAACATAATATTGCTTTTAATTTCAATCATTCAGTGTAAATATTTATGCTAAATTTATGGAGCTAATATTGCTAAGCATTATGCTAAATACAAAAACTAGACATGCGTCCATCCTATTACGTGTGATGAGCACTAAGTAACTACGTTCAGATTTCACTATTAGTATATAGACAACGTATATATATATATATATATATATATATATATATATATATATATATATTTGTGTATATAGATATTAAGGAATAATTCGATACTATAATCGTATACATAACACAATATTTTTAGATTATAAAAGCCTTTCTTTCGCCCGAGGCTTAAATTGTGAGAGCTAACGGCTATTCTTAAAATCATAATGTGATGTGACCCAAATCTAGTTCAGACAATCATTTTTTTATTATATCATACTGAAGACGAACTCTTGTGCAATCAATCTTGTGCAACAATGTCTCCCCGTCTGTCAGAGCCCGTTTTTTCAAGACTGAACGAGGTAAAAGCTGAATTTGAAATGTATATTAATTAGCCAAACAGACATAGAATATAAAAAATCTAATGCACATTTTGGGGTAATGTTGGGAATCTTACTAATCACCAAAACCCCGTCGGGAGGCTACATTAAAGAAAAACTGATAAAATTTAAAATTTAAATGTCTATTATATTATTATTTATAATATCATTATTTAAAAATTATATAAAACTTTTGTGAAGAAACGACGATAAATACGAGTAGAGCTCGTAATACATCATAAACACATATACATATACAAAAATTAATTCATAAAAGGTTTATTAAGGATACGTTAAGGGCTTAAGTGCTTAAAACAATGTATTTGTATGAAACTATTGCAAAAAATAATATTATTTTTACCAAGTATTAATATAATAATATTATTTCGCCCAACACATCTATCATAGGCTTTAAAATATCGTGAATTTGTGAAAAATTATGAGATGTAAAATCATCGCTATATTTTTCCAATAAACTTATACAAAAATTTATGAAAAAAAATGATTAAGGATATTCACCCTTAAGCGCTCAAAACAACGTATTTCTATTAAACCATTGCAAATAGCAATGTTATTTTTACCAAGTAAATGTATAGGCCAATATAACTTTCATAGGCTTAAAAATATCGTGAATTTTTGAAAAATTATGACATGTAAAATCATCGCTATAATTTTCCAATAAACTTATACAAAAATTGATTATAAAAAAATATTAAGGATATGTACCTTTAAGCGCTTAAACAATGTATTTCTATTAAAATATTGCAAATATTAATATTATTTTCACCAAGTCAATGAATAGCCCAATATATCTTTCATAGGCTTAAAAATATCATGAATTTGTGAGAAAGTATAAAATGTAAAACCATCGCTATAGTTTTCCAACAAATTTATATAAAAATTGACGATAAAAAAATTATTATGGTTACGTACCCTGAAGCCCTTAAAGCAATGTATTTCTATTAAACTATTGCAAATATTAATATTATTATTATCAAGTAAATATATAAGCCAACAATACTTTCATAGGCTTAAAAATATTGTGAATTTGTGAAAAATCATGAGATGTAAAATCATCGCTATAGTTTTCCAATAAGCTTAGCGTAAACTTTATTCGTTATTCTAAATTTAACCATCTAGAAGGTAGAGGAAATAAACGTGTGTTATGAAAAAAAATTCAGCCATATCTCTAGAAATATCTCCAATAAATTTCTGAAAATATAATTTTGAAATCGAAAACAAAAACGTTTTTTTACCAAACTTACCTTTGAAAAACACTGAGACATTTTTCTACTTACATTACGAAATATGCAAGTCAGTAAGTTCAATTACCATGCCAAAATTCAATTTCCTACGCTCAAACGGACTCTAATAAAACGGCTGTAACCGATGGACAAACGGACATGTGAGTGATTCTATAAGGGTATGAAAGTATTATATTTTTTCCCTTTGAGTACAGAACTTTAAAAAGTACAAATGTCTATCCCATTGCTCTATGACTTAAATTAATAGCAAAAATATCTGAAAAAAATCAGCGAAATACGTGATGAGGTTTACCTGATCAGCGCCATTTATATGCATTTCCAAGCAATCTAAGTTAAATTAGCAATTGAAATAGAAGTGAAGTGTGGCAATTGATGAGAAATATGTATCTGAATAATGTGCGCTGTCTCGGCTCCTCCGCTGCCTCGTGCGAGGACAGCGCAGCCCGTGGGGATACCTGGCCACAATTTAGTCGCAAAATCGTCTTCCGTATGGTAACATGTCTTCCACTTTAAACTTTCACCGATTTTCAATATTACGGTCATTTTTCCTTAAGTATAATTTAAAATCTTGTTAACTAAGTACTATTTGTTTACGAGAATTTTAAAATTACTAGATTTTTTTGTAAAAAAATATAATTTTATGTGCTAATATTTGTAATATTATTAATATTTGAAGTCATTAATATCGATGAAGTTTTAAGGGGATGGAAACATTGCCGCTTTTTATATGAAAATTCGGCACTTAATTATATTTTAATTAAACTAACTTTATATTTTACTTACACTAAACCACGGCAAATGACTTGGAATACTAAAGCAGGCTGCACCCCCTATATACTTTTTATATTAGATAGCTTTTAAATAACAAAAAATAATTTATCTTACCGGGGTAAAACCACTTTACTGTAGAAGTAAAGAAGAAGACATGAAGACAAAATGTTAACTTGTATTATATTCCACGTAAAATGTTTCGCCACAAGGCAAATGGCTCAAAATGTTTAATTAACTATTTACCTTATATCGTCACTTATTTATTTTTGATGCCACATTAAAAACGAACGGGAAAAATTATTGGGTTTTTCTTCGTAACTCAGACGAATATTTTATTCTAATAGTTTATTTATTAAAATTAGTCCTGTCTAGAAAAACTACAGATATTGCTGCAGAGAACGCTGCTATAGGCTTACATACATATATTACAGCGTCCGCCATTGGTGAACAGTCTAGGAAAGGAAAGTTGGAAGATTGGTTTTGGAAAGTCAACTAATCGGAAAAAATGTCCAACGATAGTCTACTTGACTAAATTTGGGAAAGTAGTTAATACTTTACCTCAATACCTATTTAACCCAAAAAAATATATTTTTCCAAAATTTGCATTTTGTATTTTACGTTTTGAAAAATCGATTTAAAACCCCAAAAACGCTCAAGACTATCATGGTGTCTTGAATGAGGTCGCTACTCATAAAACAAATAAAAACAAACGTGTCTGTGTATGGCAGTTGCTCCTTTTGTTTAATTAAAAATGAATTCTTCTAATTACAAGTATTGTGTAGTGTCCCAGTGTAACAGCAATAAAGTGTCCCAGTGTGGCAGCTGCGGTAAAACGCCAAATAAATTATTTATAATGTTCCATACAATGAACAAATACAGAAAAAGTGGCTAAAACTTGCAATGAGCTGGTAATTTATTTACAGATCCAAGAATACATTTTTATGAAGACCATTTTGATGGAAGAATTTATTTGCAGTTTAAGTACCTATTTGATAAACTGTGTTTTCACTACAAAATCATTGTGATAGTGGCCCCTGTTATAAAGTGACTTGCGATTGTGTTTTCTATAGAAAAACATTAAAATGTCGGAGATCTGAACTAATACAGTTGATTACAGACGAACAAATTATATAACTCACACATAATCTATTTTTAAATGTAAAACGACACTAATAAATTTTACACTAGCTATCTTTACAAGTTTATTGATAAAATAATAATATATGAGTTGAGGTTAAGTTGTTTGAACTTCGCAAATTTAACGTGAAAAACAATATAAATTACCTTACAATACGCGCGTAAAAACAAACGCTTACTGGTTACGAAACTGAAATAATACTATTTCAGCTTATAATACATATTTTACACACAAGTGTATACTTACATTGACGTTTTAACATTCCGAAATTCTAATGAACAGGAGTTACTTTTGACGCGAAAAATCTACTAAACGTCAATTTTGAGCAAATTATTATTGTTTACTGAAACCTGCTTCCATTGAGAAATGTACTTATATTTTAAGGTGTAATTAAGAACAACTGTATCAACTTGATAAAAATTGTTAAAAACGAAAAAATTATCGAATAACCTGTTCTGTATACGAAAATGTTAATAACATTAGTGTTTTGTGACGTGTGTGATGTAACGCTTTCCGGTTGGTTTTCACTGTCACGTGACTGAATTCGTAATTTTGCCGAATTTATTTTCTAAAAATAAAAATAATCTCTACTTTTAATACTAGATAATTTTGTTTTTTGGTGTCTCTACATCATGGTTATTCATTAGAAAGTACAACTCACCCGATTTATTTTTAATGGAAACTAGCCTGTTAGGTGGTTGTGTGCCACCCGACAGACGTGATCTCTGGCACTCCTTAGCATTATCACCAGTTAGCTCCTCAATTCTGGATTGGCTGAATAGACACAAATAGAGACGGCTCAGACTGAGATTTGACATCTTTTAGCAAAGGTACACGTTCCCTACTATTTTATATTCCTGCAGTTTCTAAATAATTATTTGTAATTGTACGATGTTATATTAAATTACAACATTGTGTGATTGATTGTTACGTTGTACTGTATTATTTTACTTTGTATTTTTGATGGTTATTTTGTCAATTTTATTTGACCATATCATAATTTCGTTTGTAGAACGATCAGTGACATTAAATTTTTCGTAGCGGAAGTAAACGTATAGTAGCTCGTTTCGGGAAATCGTGATTTTCGATTCTACTTAATAATTGACCTACTACTAAATAACCACCTACTTAACAATTAACCTTAAATTTTCCAATAAATGTTTTTTTAAAATAAACTACTGAGATACGTGCCAGTTATTATTATTTATCATTAAATATAATTTTAACTTCCGTCATCGAATAGTTTCTAGAAAAAACGGTTGCCACAGACATACAGGACATGATCGTATAGAAGTATTTTTTTGGTACAAAACCCTAAAAATACGAATATATCATATGTAGAACTATCTATTACATAAAAAGAGAGCACGTTACAAATATTAGTTCTTCTAGTATCTATCGAAACTCCTAGGAGATTAATTAAATTCGAGTGAAGCAAAGTTGTTAGATCTAAGTCATAGAGACTGGAGACTAAACCTTATCTGCTGAATTAGATTGAGATATTCGAATAGTCCTTTTAAAATTATTAATCGAAAACAGAGCAGGGTTTGATAGGTAAAGCTTGCTACATTGTCGTACTGAGGATGTGATTCTACCCACTTGGCTGATGTAATATACGACGATGTGATTCTACCGACTTGGCTGATATAATATGTTGAATAATTGAGAGCAACGTACTTTTATGGATGGTTTAGAAATGTTTGATCATTTTGTACTTTTATGGACTGTTTAAAAATGTTTGATCATTATGCCTACATGAACTTTTATGAATGGTTTAGAAATGTTTGATCATTATTACTGACGATGTGATTCTACCGACTTGGCTGACATACTATTTTGAATAATCGTGAGCAGCAATATTCTAACATATATAAATGTACTTTTATGGAACGTTTAGATATGTTTGATCATTATTATAGTAAACTGTGGCCATTTTAAATGCTCCGTTGATAATTTTGCTTGCGAGAGGTTTGTGTTAACCTTCACGTATGAAATGCTATAATCTTTGTTTTCCATTATTTGAGTCAAATTGAATATTCATTTTGTAGTACAATTATAGACATATGTATGTATAATTATAGACATATGTAGGTACAATTATAGACATATGTAGGTATAAAAAATATGACAGGAAAACAAAGTATATTAATTTTACGGTCTTTATTTATTAATTTACATTTAAACAACTTTATAATTAAAAACGCTTAATGCAAAAGCAATCGTCGATCAAGGTAATTGATACTTGTTACACGATGAACAATAAAAGTTTGGTTTTAAGAATGTGCTTTCATACAATTAAACACAACTTTTCCCGGGATTTTAAAAGATAAAATGCGAAAGATAAATTGAACAATTGTAAAAACATTAAACATTATAAAAGCAGCGGGAGAGACGCAGTTAAAATTAAAATGTTTGATTGTAAAAAGCACTTAATGCATTCATAGTGCGTGGTTCATGATGCTGAAATTTAGCTCCAACGAAGTTAACAAGCGCAAATCCCAGTCTGCAAACTGACAAAGTTATAAATGTAGAGGCAAGATTTGAGGAATTGTGTGGATTCATTGAACAAATTTTTTTCAATTGCCAAGTAAATTTTATTACCAAGTAAGTTGTAACCTAAATTCAAAAATATTGCTGTGAAATCTTGGGCTATTTCTGTTATATTATATTGGCGCACGAGCTAGGAACAGAGGGTTAGAAATACATCACCTTACATTCCTCAATAACTTGGAACTCTACTCTGAAGTGTCCACTTTCAAATTCTTTTTCAACTACAGTTGAATAATGTAAAACGAGCTGTCTAAAGCTTCACCTTCGTTTTGAGGTACAACTGTGTTTATCACTCTAGCAACTATAATTGTTATATCAATACTGACTTATTCTGTGATGCTGCGTATACGTGCGTGGGCTGAATACAGCTAGCCATTCTTGGTTACGGAATTGATTAATTTTCCAGTACCTAAGAAGCTACGTTAATGTTGTATTAGGAAAAGTCAGAAAATTGCTTAGGGTGTTTACATTAAATATAAAAATATCACTTTTAATTTAGTTTCCCTGTCTTTGGAAATTGTTTTATCTCCCTTATAACGAATTACTAAATGAAAATCTAGATAGCAATCATTTTCATGAGTAAATATGGCAAGACTCAAAAAGGGTGCTAAATGTGTTTATACAAATATACATTCAACTGCTTAACCATTTTAACCCTTTGAGCCAATTAACTGCGGTTGGGTCATAATGACCCGGGACATTTCGAATTTCGATTAATTTTTTAATAATTTAATATATTTGGCGTTAATTTTGTAGAAATTCATTATTCACAATTAAATAAAACTACGTGATGTAGTATTATTTCTACTTTCTTTAAGTTCTTTACCACGACCTAGGTTTCGCTGTATTACAACATCTTTTGCTAATAGCCCACCTGAAGAAGTCGTAATACAACGAAACCTAGGTTGTGGTAAAGAACTTAAAGAAATTAGAAATAATACTACATCACGTAGTTTCATTTAATTGTTCTTAATAGTTATCGAATGTAGATAAAATTCCCAGCATTTGAGGATATGATCCTAGTCCCCTGATCGCAAACATTTTTTTTCATTCCACACCTTTTAAGCAATTAACCAAAAAAAAATTATTTTCAGCATTCATTGAGTTTACAAACAGGTTGATCAACTCCGAGGTGAGATGGATTTGTTTTAAAAGTAATTTTAAGAAACAATTTATTAAAACAGATTACTTCCAATAAAACAATAATTTCTTGTTAAAAATATCAATTTTCCCGTTTCAGTAAATATTGAGAAGGCAAGTTTAGGCTATAAATTACATTGATATCACAGTGAAAACAGCAAATATCCAAGTATTTGAAATCCCAAATATATCAAGTATTACTTAAAACTAATGGTCACTCGGTGGACGAAATTCGACCGCAATTCATTAAATTTTTTAAGTTTAAACGTTATCGAGATTCTTTTGTAAAATAGTTATTTATACCTCTATAATTTATACCTCTATAATTAAAATTTAATATAAGTAATATCACACAAAATTCACAGCTCGGTACTCATTCAGTTAATCTGACATTTTAAAATTCTTTGGCGACAATCTCTACTTTGTGCGGCTGTTTGACCACAGACTATTATGTGTTTGACATTGACAACATGAACATAAATAATGAATATTTTAATACATTTGTACTATATGATTTAATGTATTTGTAACACGTATTATATATAATTTTCAGCTTACTGCACTCCTCCATTTAAACTTTAATTATGCCAAATCTCACACAAATCGGTGCGCGCAGTATGCTTAAAAAGGGACACAATGTTTTATCTTCGCATATAAATATATGGGTTTCTAGAAAAATTTAAGTATTACTCCATGCAATTAATTATTAGATAAATTAAAACATACTTTATTTTTTTCCTCAATGATGCCGTGTTAAAAGCTATTGTTTAGAGCGTGGCGCAGGTCAGACGTAGCAAATGATAAGCAAACTTTCCCCTTTGCGTACGCGTCGCTATTACGCCTACAATACTTTATATTGTAGGCGTAATAGCGACGCGTCAATACTCTAGCTTGTTTACAGTTGCTCGCCTCTGGTTTTCCCAGTCGTTAAGCAAAAGAAGTAAGTACACACTCGGGTACTATGGCGCGTTATCGCGTTTTACCCTTTCAGTCTCAATGATACAAATACCGTAGCGTATTAGTTATTTGAATACTTCGTAAGACATAAGAAGTTTTAATTTTTTATATGTAAAACCTCGATAATATTCTTTTTTCAAAACAGGAAAAAATCTTATTTTGAGTAAATACGAAAAGAGAGATGAAGTTAAACAAGACCTGTGGCAAAGAGTTTTTTTCTTTTACTGTAAAGTTTATTAACACTAAGTGATTCAAAGGATAAGATTTTCCTTAGGTTTAGTCAGCACATAGTATATTAATACAAAAAAAATTAACCGTTAGTTATATAACTAGTTTTAATAAAAATTGTAAATAAAAAAAATACATATCAAGTTTACTTATTTTGACATACGAAGTTTTCACTCAATAGAATCGATAAGTACAGGTGTAAAGATAAATTCAACAAAGCTTCAGAGAGATAAATCCCCTTGATATCTTAAGAAAACAGTGAAAACGGTTTTTCGAAATTTTGCATAATGCAAAAGTTATCGCCGTTTGAAAAATAAAAGAAAACCCTGTTGTCCGTTTCAGGGTTAATTACGTAATCGCAGCTGATTTTTGAAATAGATGGTCTGTTGTTTGAAACAGAAAGTGACTATACGTAGGCTATATATTTTAATAAAAATATATTTAACTCGCTTTTCCCACCTTTGCCAATACCACGACAAAAACGTTTAAAATAATTATGCGTGTAATTTACGTGTTTGCGAGTTCATAAGAAAAAAAATAAATTGTATATTCGTAATATTGAACTACTGAATGAGATTTTATAAGATAAGAATGAAAAATGTAGTAATAATTTCGAAAACAAATTGTGTTTTGAACAACTGCTTCGAATTTACCAAAATTACTTTCACTGTTCTCTTCAGTACATTGAAGAGAAATGTCTCTCTGCCGCTTTGTCGCATACAATTTTACATATAAGATACGTAAGCATCCAGTTTTGAAATCTAGGTAATTCGAAATGTTTATAACCTCTAAATTCACAATGAAATTGGAATCAGAAAATAAATTATTTAAAAAGAAAAAGAAAATATATGTATATATATATATATATATATATATATATATATATATATATCATTTTATTATTTTCTCCTTGCCTAATTTGTTTCGGATTAAGAGCATCGCACCACGCGACCTTTTACCCGCGTCTTACACTGCTTTATTATTTTAGCGCCTCGGGTTACATAGAGCTGAACGGTTTTATTACATTTAACAATTAGGATTTTATAACTTATTCGAAAAGTAATTCAATACATTACTCTGAACAAATAATATAAAGTTATAAGTATTGTTTTTTTTTTCAATAAAAATATACGCCTTTTGGTGTCTCCAATGCGAAAAAAATTTGGAACTTGGGATAGCGATCGCTGCTAAAAATACGGAAACTGCAATTACCGTATATAAATACATTTAATATTAGATATCATTGATGTTAATACTCAAAAAAAATCACCTATCATCAATCAACTTTTTCAGTTCACGGGGGAAATGTTGACTCTACAAAGGCTTTAAAACAATGAACGATCTTTTTTGGTTCAATGGAAATTGGAAAGGTAAAAGAAACAGTCAAGGCCTGTCAAAGTCCTATGTTTCTCATATTGGTCGTGACATCAGCGCCGCCTAGCGTCGGCAGCTTTATAGGCGCTCAATTTTATTAGTTCGCTTCAAATTAACGGCTGTGGTAAATGTTTACGTGAATATTTTATTTGTACGTACCCAGAATATATAATACCCATTTGTTTTAGGCTCAGCAAAATGAGTAAAATATTAAATATATTACCCACATTATAACATTTCAACTATAAACAATGTCAGACGGAATGCATTTTATACCAGCTATCCATTTATTTCTTTTTATCTAATTTCCAATTCGATATTGGAAATCTGTAAAATTAGAATTTTGAATATATTTGGCGTTAATTTTGTAGAAATTCATTATTCACAATTAAATGAAACTACGTGATATAGTATTATTTCTACTTTCTTTAATTTCTTTAGCAAAGATCTTTGCTAATATCCCACCTGAAGATATTGTAATACAACGAAACCTAGGTCGTGGTAAAGAAATTAAAGAAAGTAGAAATAATACTACATCACGTAGTTTCATTTAATTGTGAAATTAGAATTTGTCATTTCTTGAATTATTTTTACAATTTAATATAAAATAACTATTGCGTCATGTTTAGAAAATTTGTTTTTAATGCATATAAAATTAAGTATGAATTCAGTTCAGCAAAAGTATTAATTTTAATATTTTCTTAAGTTAAAGGATATTCATAAAAATGAAGTATTTAAAAAATACTACTCGGTAATGCAAAAAATTGATTTTAAAATATTTACTTACGGTAAATATCAATATGAATTAAAATAATAAACTAATAAAATAAATTTACTTACAGTAAATATCTATGTAAATTAAAATAATAAAATAAAATACTTACAATAAATATCTATATAAATTAAAATAATAAACTAATAAAGTAAATTTACTTACAGTAAATATAGCTTTAAGATTGGTTGAATTAAATATTTTTGTTAATATTAAGACCAGTGGCGTAGCGTAGTGGGGGGCGGCAGGGGCGGCCCGCCCCGGGCGGCACTTTTTAGGGGGCGGCAAAATTTAACAATAAATAATAAAAATATTTTGTAAATATTTGAACCATTTTATATTTTTATCGCAACTACAAATTCGGACCGATTGAAAGGAGCACGTAATTTTTCATTACTTATTTTGTGACGAATTTGGGGAATTCCTTTTCCTTGAATGATATTTTGTAGCGACTGGCAACAACGTCTATACTGACTTGGGGGAATTCCCCGTTTATGACTAACAATAAGCGAGAATGACTTCTATTACGTATATATTAAGTTCAATATAGTTTATTACACGTACGGGGAAGCCCCTTTAAGGTACGGGGAATTACGTGCTTTGACAAAGTTTGACAATTCAAAGAAAGTTTTATTGATGGATCGTCAGTTGTCCAATTCACATTGTCTCGTATTTTAATTATGTTACGCTTTCCAAAATGTGATTTTTGTGTAGATAAGTACGTGTAGTGGTTGTGAAATTATTGAACAACTTTCAACTGTGTGAGTATTAAATATTATATTTATCTAATTGTATGTTGGACTATCTGATATGTTGTTCAAACTTTAATTTATTAAAATTAAAAAAACCGCCCAAGTGTATAAAGTGTTTTCACATTTTAAAGGGATCTAGACCGGCAACTCTGATATCAATTTCAATTTTATAAACTCGGTAGTAAGTAAGTACTCGTTCCTATGAAAAAAGGTCTTGACAGACAGACAGACGGTCAATGAAATGATTTAATAAAAGTAAAGATAGATAAAGGTTCAATTATTTTCCTTTTGAGGTACAAAACCCTAAAAACGGAAAAATTCAGTAAAGCAAGGTTTATTTTAAATCTATTAGGTACTTCTTTTGAAATGTTCGATAGTTTTGTTTACAACTCTAACTTGTACTTTTATCATTAAATATTTTTTTATTTTAGCATCAAAAATTAAAAGAGTAAAAGAAACTGGGGCATCTTACCGTAATAAGAGAAGAGCTAAGTTGGAAAATATTAGAGCAAATGAAGGAGCTTTACTTAAATATGTGAAAGTTTTGTTCCTGAGACGTCAGATTCCCCGTTAGGCTTAAATTCATCACAGACAACTGGGCCTTCAAACCCAGAACAAGCTGAAAAAATACAAGAACTTGACACTGTTCCTAAAGATCAAATTCCAACAACATCTACTGCATTAGTGTCTCCGTCTGTATGTCCAGACATGGACATGCATAGTTCCGAAACAGAGATTGATACAACATCAGCATTGTCTGCTATTCATTGCCAAAATTTCGACGATATTGGAAAATGGCCTGAACACATAGACGACAATATCCGATTGCGTCTCATTCAGCAAGGACAGGAAATTATTCAGCATATTGATACTAATTTCGCTGAAATGTCAATAGTAACACGCTCAGATTCGTGCTCTTTAAAATTAAAAGGAGAGACAACACGGATTACTAACGAATGGTTTTACCGTACATTGATTAACGGCGAAAAAGTTTTACGTACTTGGATGGCTTATTCTCCATCTAAAGCATCATTATTTTGGTTTTGTTATCGTTTATTTGAGAACGTAAATACACCGAATGGATCTAAATTTTGCTCATCTGATGGATTTAATACTTGGTGGAAATTAAATCCTAAGGTTTCAAGTCACGAATCAAGTGCACTACACATCCAAAATTATTGCAAACGGAAGGAGTTGGAGAGCAGACTTCAAAAAGGACAGACTATTGACAAAAAAGAGCAAGACATAGTGGCAAAAGAAATAAAGAAATGGCAGGAAATTCTTATCAGAATGTTTGATATTATAAGATTCCTTGCCAAACAAAATTTGGCTTTACGTGGACATATAGAAAACGACACCAGTACCAATAGAGGAAACTTTTTAGAATTGGTTAATTTAATTGCAAAATACGATCCTGTACTTCGTGAACATCTTGTAAGGTCTAAAATGTGTGGCAAAATTTCCATCACTTATATGTCACCACAAATACAAAACGAATTTATTGCCATTTTGGGAAATAATGTTCGCCAACATATCATCGGACAAATAAAAAAGGCTAAGTATTATTCAATTATATTCGACAGCACTCCAGATCTTTCAAACAAGTCAGGTATTAAGATACGTAGTAATTTAAAATCAGGAAGTAAAAGTAATGGAATCTTTTATAGATTTCATTGAAACTAAAGACAAAACTGCTGAAGGAATTTCAAAGATTTTGGACAAGATTCAAGCTGATGGCCTAAGTATAAGCAACTGTAGAGGCCAAGGATATGATAATGCTGCTGTTATGGCTGGAAAGTATTCAGGAGTTTAGCAAAGAATTCAAGAAATAAACCCTAAAGCTGAATTCGTACCTTGCTCAAATCATTCGTTAAACCTAGTTTGTTTACACGCTGCCTCAGTTGAGGTGGATTCAGTAACTTTTTTCGGCACTTTAGAACATTGCTATTCTTTTTTTTCCTCATCAACACATCGTTGAGAAGTTCTGATAGCAGCTACAGGCAAAAGTTTAAAAAGGGTTCAAGACACGCGGTGGAGTGCAAGAGGAAATGCCGTAAATGTGACATGGCATCATTAGAAAGACATTCTCGTCACTTTGGAAAAACTGACAGAGGCAGGTGAAAGCTTAAACACTAGGACAGATGCAGGTGCTTTACTAGTTTCGATGGAGTTACTTTCCTTTCTTTGTTTTTGGGCCTGTGGCAACCGGTGCTACATGAAGTGAATGATGCACAAAAATATTTACAAACAAGGGGACTTGACATAAGATTGTGCGCTCAGAAAGTAAATGCTTTGCAGATGATATTGACAGAGAAAAGAGAGGAATGGGCAAATGGCGCTGTAGGTTATGCAAAAAATATGTGTGAAGAACTTGGAATATCCATAAAACCTCGGAGGCGGCAGGCGCATAACATGAAAGCATATTTTTGATGACGGAACTAGAGATACTAACTTGTCTTGTGAAAATGAGTTGAGACGAAAGCTGTTTTCTTCGTTAGATAGAGTTATTGTAGAAATTCGTGAGCGTTTTCAACAGCTACATAATTTAACGGATAAGTTTGCTTATCTAACGCCGGCTATATTATTAGATCCAGACAACACTGAATGTAATCTAGACTACGCATCTGACGAAATTGACGAGCAGGATTTCAAGCTGGAAAGATTTCGACTGCGGACTTTCATTGCTGCTACAGGCAATGAAAATAAATTGATTAATGCAGACTCACTTCAATTATTTAAATTTATTGTTAAATCCAATCTGGAATATACTCTGCCCAATATTTTAATAATGTTCCGAATATTTTTCACAGTTGCCATAAGCAATGCCAGCTGTGGGAGAAGTTTTTCAAAATTGAAATTGATTAAAAATTATTTAAGATCGACAATGAGTACTCTAAGACTAACTAATTTGGCTATTTTGTCTATTGAGCAAGAGGTGTGTGATGCGATAGACATTGACGGTGCAATAAAAGACTTTGCTCTTAAAAAAAGTAGACGTATAAATTTTTAATTGAAGACGGAAGTTTTGGTTTTAATTCTAACAAATACTCGTATTACTTTTCAATAAAAATAAAAATATAACATTATAGTATCGTTCTAGTTCTAATTAAATTTGATTTTATTAATCTTGTCGATCGTCAAGGTGTACCTAATCTTAAGTGATAGGTACCTAAGTTATATCAATGTATCTAAGTGGTTAAAGTAAAAGAATTTTTGTATTAATAAACGTGATTGTAAAACTTAGATAATCTTTTTGTTTAAAATCCAACCTGTATAATGCAAAATAATGATGACTGTTCTCGCCGAAAAGTGCTCTATAATTAATGTTCTGTATAGTATACATTAAATTAAAATACCTAAATAAGAGGGCGGCAAAATTGTCTTCCGCCCCGGGCAGCCGACACTCGCGCTACGCCACTGATTAAGACGTCATCTTTTCAAAATTTTGTAATTTATTATTATCTTATTTAACTTTTTCTTATTATCACCATTCATATTTACATTTTTGTTAAATGTATAATATCTAATTATAAATGTAAAGTGAAAATAGTGGAAGAAAAGTTGCAGTATAAGAAATGGAGGGATTTTTCACAATAAAATAAGGACTACTGAGACGTTTTAAATACATCGTTTTTTTATGTATATTCTTTCAATAAGACATCAGTGAAATTCGCATTTTTGCTAAACTACACTGGTTCCAGAAGTAATGATGTCAATGTACGTAAGTAAATTATATTATCTATGGCAATAGCCTAGAACCGTACCCTGGGGTACAAATTAAAAAATGTAATTTAAATCGTTTATAACTTATTTTCTATACGACGTTTATAACTTATTTTTATATCGCGGGTCCGTGTATTTACGCAAGGTATGCGTGGATACTTCAGTCGTACGGCGGTCCAGCTGGCGAGTGGACGTGGTACGCTGCTTCTTGGGGTACATCAGTACCTCAGGGTACGTTCAGCGTAAGTATTTTAATTTTTTTTACTATTTTGCTTTTTGTGTATAATTTATCGAGATGAATTTGATAAAGGTTTGAATGACAACTTATTTAAATATTTTCCACAGAAATTTGTTACGTAGTGTAGATTTTTTTTGTGTTTTCAAAATGTTACATATTTTTTGGCTACTAATTGATCCTGTTTTTTTTAAGTGACTTCACAACGTATTTTACACGACAATGAAATGAAGAACATTCTTTTGGAGCCGGGAGATGGAGAAGATCTTGTTCTGGGCGAGGCGTTAGAAGATGAATCAGATGAAATAATTGAAGGTTTTCGCTTTGAGGAGGATTTAAGAGCAGTTGATAGTCCTGATGCTTTAGAGGTATAGTCACTTCAGGATTCGGATGAAGAACTTGAAGGATGTCCGCAGTTGAGTTCTAATGCCTCACCGGACACTGTCAGCAGTATTCCAGAAGTTTTGCGCGATAGAGGTAGAAAAAAACAGAAAAACTCTAGTAAATTTGTATGGCATGGATGTCATCCTCATTCGTGACGCACACCACAGAGGAATATTATATTCCATCCTCCAGGTAACAAAGGCCCTGCTAAATCTATTACTACTGCATTAGATAGTTGGCAATTATTTTTTACGGATGAAGTTTTGGGGACTTTAGTGTCTAACATGTACCAAGAGATTTCTGAGTAGCGCAAAAATACAAGTCGGTGTGAAGATGATGATTTTGTTCCATCGAGCACACGACTTTCGTTTGTTCGAGATACGTCTATAACAGAATTGAAAGGCTTTTTTGGATTATACTACTTGGCTGGTGTGCTGAAAATAAATCACTTAACTGTCAAGGAAATATTTGATAAAAATACTGGTATTAGTTATTTTCGGTCAACTACGAGTGAGAAAAGATTTTAATTTTTAGCAAATTGTCTCCGGTTTGATGATCGTTCCACAAGAGGTGAGAGAAGACAGGTAAATAAATTGGCTGCTATAAATGAACTGTTTGATCATGTAGTTGAGCCTTCAAAGAACCTGTATTCCCCTTCCGACTGCACAACCATAGATGAATCGTTGCTTGGATTTAGGGGAAGGTTTCCATTCCGTACATACATCCCTTCAAAGCCAGATAAATATGGGATCAAACTGTTAATGTTTTGTGATGCTAAAACGTATTACATGATGAATAGCATAATGTACATGGGAAAAGATTCCACTTCTAAAGGAATACCCGTTGCTGAGTTTTATGTGCTTGAGCTGTCAAATACTATTCATAAGACTGACCGTAATATAACATACGATAATTTAATTGGTTTACCTCTATACCTGACGCTCAAAATCTACTATGCACAAATGTCACTACAGTTGGAACACTAAAAAAATAAAACATAAATACCTACTCATTTTACTGAGACAAAAGACCGTGACCTGAATACATCAACGTTTACTTTTCATGATGAACTCATTTTGCTTTTGTATATTTTTGCAAAGCTTAGTAAAGAAAAAAGTAAAACGTCTTCATGCTTTCTACCATGCACTATGAAGCAGATAAAGATAAATCCGTTAAGTTGCCGGAAATAATAAGTTTTTATAAACAAACGAAGGGCGGAGTTGAGGGCCAGCTCTCCCACACCTACAGCTTATCGCGCAAAACTCGCCACTGGAGCCTTTGTGTCTTCTATGGAATACTAAATATTGTGGGGATCAATTCCATAATATTCCTAATTTATCAAATGCCACTAATAAACAAGATTTTAAGAATACACGCACTTACCTGAAGACTCTCGCTTTTGATCTCATAAAACCCCACCTGGAAGAGAGATTTCAATATTGAACTTTGCCAATGTCCCTACAAATAAGTATTGGAGATATATTAGGAAAAAAATGACCGATAGCTGGGGCAATCCCTTGAATTCCAAAATCTGGATGGTGTTCTATCTGCCCAAGGTTCAAAGACCATAAATCACGCACACAATGTGCCAAATGCAAAACTTTCATTTGTAACGAGCACCAAAACAAAATATGCGAAAACTGTTTGATAGTTTCTAATTAATGGGCCTTAATTATGTTCAGTCAGACTGAAATGCTTGTTAAAAAAGCCTATGTAAATTGATTTTTAATAAAAGTGATTTTTTTTGTAAAGGTAGTTTTTTCATTGGGGTACATAAATATCCCAGAGTACTGTTAATTAAATTTTAATATGGCTACGGTTCTAGAGTTAAGTTTGTAAAAATTCCATGCTATGGATGTTTCATTGAATATGTACCGGGCATGATCTGACCTAATTATGAAGAATTCATTATTCAATTATGAAGAATTCATTATTCAATCAGAAAATATTTATCGTTTTCAATACATTCTCACCCATAATTACTTACATTTAAAATGTTTACTATAAGAGAAAGAACCTCTATAAAAAAAAACACTGAATTATGAATATAATTATATACATTATATACAAAAAATATAATAATAGTTATATTACGTAATAACTAATATTATAGCCTAAATTACTCAAATTAACTATTACACAATGCTAAATATTAAAAGAAGTATTTTTTGTTGTTCTTAAGATGTTATCTAGGGCAAGAATCATATATTTAGCACACCAAATAGTTTTATTAAATCAAATAACCGACAATTATGAAAGTGCATCTTATCCCCTTCTTTCATTTAAATTCATACTCATTGTATGACTCAGTAGAAGCCCTGTATCTCATCCTTTATGTCGATGGATCATTAGAGGACCGAGTTTTTAATACAATACATAGAGCGCAATGGATCAAGGAACAATTAAAATGTACCTCGGTACTATTTGTTTTTTTGAAAATGTTATTTTGTATTCCATCTTAAAATTGACCTAAATCAAACTTACGTGCAATTCACATGTATTTATTGAGGAAAATATTTTCCTGCCCTACTTGCTTGGGGGTTGTAAGTCAGTCTGACTGATAAAATGTTGATGCGACACTGGACTTGTTTAAATTTCCAATTTTAAAGATGTGAATCCTCATTTTTCTCAGAGTTCTTGGTGTATATTGAGTAAAAATTAAAGTTTATGGGACTTCGCCCTGACATAAAATCGAGTGGTATATGTGTAAGATAGTAACGAGGAATATTCGGGAGTCCTAGTAGTGACTGATTCAGGAAAATTTTAATTGAAATATGAAGAAGGTTTCACAGTCAACACAATCAGACCAATGAAGAATTTTGAAGTTTATGTAAAAAATTATTGTTTTTACATTTTACTAACTTTTATCAAACTTTCTTCTGACTGGGCGTCATTCAATTCACACAAGTGTTGAAAGAAGACTTAAACTTGATTACACAATGATATTCTAACATTTTTTTTTTCAAATCCTAATTCTCATTAATCAGTGGTACAATACAAATTGATATTTTATAAAATCATAAACTTTTTTATTTTTGTACTTGGATAATATAAATTGATATCTGTAATAATTATTTTAAATTTTATAAAAATTTTCATAATAAGACTGATTGTACTAAAACAATTTAAACTTTGTATTTAATTTTCCTTTAAATTTTTAGGACAGTATTAGCCCTTTCTATCTACATGTTTTACCGCAGTCCAATATCTATGTACAAAGAGGTTTCTTTTAAATTTTTATCGTTTTGTTATCTTGAATCAAATATAAATATACATTGCATAAGACAAAATATTTGTTTTATTTCCACAATTCCATTTGTATTTTATGGTATTTTATGATGAGATTGATGAGATGTATTCTCCAAATAAAATCACTCAACAGAATTCTACGGCAATGGAAAAAATGTTTAATTTTTCTTCAAATCAAGCAACATATGTCAACTTCAGCATTAGACTAAGCTGTAATTATAATTTAATTACGGTGGGTTCTGAAAATAACCTTTGTTAATAAACGATCTTGAGATTCAAGTCATTAATTTAAGTGGAATTTGACACTAATTTTTTTTAAGTTGTGAATTGTACTATGTAGTACTTACAACTTGCAAAATGTATGAATCTGATGCTGATAGCTAAATTTCACTAAAATATTTAAATGGCAGCGTATCAATAATGAAAAATTTATCTGCAGACAAAATTCTTCCATTAATTTATTCTTTATTATTTGTGCTTAACAGTAAAAATACATTCACGAGCAATTTAAATACTAGAACAATCTTCAAATCTTTTACAAATATCACTAATTTTTTCTACCTAACATCATTGTCACAACAATGATGTTAGGTAGAAAAACTAGTAACTTAAAATTATACTAATGTAAAATGATAATATTTTTAGTTCTTTCTGTTCTGTTTCATTACGTTTAGTTAGTAATTTTGTACTATAATTTATTTTTGTTTTATTGGATTTAAATTGTTTCCGTGAACAGTTTTTTTAATCCCGAATTCTACTTTATATTATGTCCTTGTAGTTAAAGATAGTTTGTGTTAGAATCGACTTTAGTTATGCACATGTGCAATTGCAAAAATTGTAAAACATCTTCATATTCATCTGTTGCGCAATTAATTCATTTTCTTTAGGTCCTTTTTAGTTCTTGCAGATTTGCAACTGAGTGGGATGAAGGGATGGGTTACGGGCAAGGCATGTCAACCATTTTCCTTAGACTTCACGTTTTAATAGGTAAGAATTGACATGTCTCTAAATCTTTCACATTTAGAGACATGTCGTGATACTCTCATTTAATATTTTCCAAAAATAATATGCATGCGGAACAGACATTGGTTCTAGGTGATCCCAACCCAATATTGCAAGCGATCACAAAAATTCTGTTAAACTTGTTAGAAAGTCTTTACGACAACAATATTATCCAACCTTCACCGTGGTCTTTCCCAACGTACATTGTACCAAAGAAAGAGAATGCGTCTGGCACGAAAAAATGCCGAACTAATGTTGATTAGCGTAAATTCAATGGACAAATTGTTGACAAAAGTACCAAATACCATTAGGTGAAAAAGTTTTAGTCAAACTAGGGGAATCATTATATTTCACTACTGTAGACCTGCATCGGTTTATTACTGAATATAAAAAGATTCAAATGATATTGAAAAAAAACAGCATTTTCAACCCACCACTGACGATGCAATATTTGTAACAAATCAAAATACCAACGCCCACTATCCAAACCAATGAATCTCACAGAGATCACACTCTACACTAAGACAAATGACCCGTATTCCAAACGCCTCTATCACAGAAATAATAAGATTAGTGATTTTAGTTTATAATCATACAATACATTCAAGTACTGATAGGACCTCTAATGAAATTCACTTTTGACTTACAAGTTATCCGGATATATTAGATTTCAAAAAAGAAAAAATACTCAGAGCATAGACATAAAATAAAAACTTTATGAAAGCCACTTTTTAACAAAATGAGTAACAGACAAGATGGAATTGTTCATAAGTATAACAAAGATATCAAACCCCCACCATATAAAGTAGGCAATTTAGTTTCTAGAGATCTAAACAGAAGGAAAATAAAAGGAAAGATATTGTCTAATGGTCCTTCTAAGATAGAATGTATATCAGAACTAAATACATGTACCCTTAAAAAAGACAATAAATTATGCAAGGCTCATTTTAACAAAATAATAAAATATGTTCCAGATGTTCCATCATGCTCGGAGGGGAAATTAAATTATATAAAATAGTCGCAGGTCCAGTGATTGTCGCCAAGGAAATAGGAACAATAAGACTTCAAACCATGTAGTGGACCACGTAGTTATTTATACCTTCAATATTTTCAACATTTTTAACCAGTAGCCTCTGGTTAGAAGATGAGATAATGAAAGCAAATAACACAATTAAATTTGAAATATATATAGAGCCAGTAATGAGAGCATTCAAGCAAACCAATAATGACTTGAGAGTATTGTGGAAGTATAGCCCAAAGGCCTAATTAACTAATTTAGATTATGTGGATGCCAAAGACTATAAAACGAAAATTAATAATATAACAAATAGTTATAGCAATATAAGAATTAATATAAATAAGCAAATAGCAGTGAAGGAATTGGCACTAAATACACTTAGTAAACAAAATGTACATTTGATGAAAAGTCAGTTAGATTCAAGTAACTCAGTTAATAATGTAATGAAACAGCAAGTGGAGGAGGCTCGGTATAGAGATATTTATATTCATTTATTAATTAATTGGAAATTTTTATTAATATATTAGACATATTTGTTAGGTTGGGTAAAATGCATAGCGGTATAATAAATTTAGACGTATTGTATGTAGCCATTCCAAAAATACATGACGAAATAATTATGAAATTATATCAACAGAACTTGTGCTTTTGGAAATGTTAGTCTCATTTAGAGCATATATGACTAAAGAGACTGTCACACGTCTGATTGAAGTGCCTATGGTAGAAGTAATTTCATTCCTTTATTTCCTCATTTATTCAATTCCTATCCCAATAAATAAATGTTTTCACATACTTCCAACCTAAAGAAAATACGCATTAATTAGCCCAGAGAGTTGTGGCCAGTTAAATGAACCATGTACACATATCACACAAAATAATTTTATTACCAATATGCTTTGATAGTAAATTAAATATGACACAAACGCACCATGCGAAATAAAAAATATAACAGACAGAGAAGACCTATGTGATTGTAAAACAATACTACTAACTTGGCAAGAGTTATGGAAACAACAAGTAGAAGAAACAAAACATTGGATAATCAACCTGACGGTTTACACCGAAGTCATCAGTAGCTATGCTGAACAGATAGATAACCTGAAACTTTGGTGATTATATTTGATGACATTACCGCAAACATGCAAACTACAGGTAAAAATGTAGCTCTAAGTAACAGACTTACTTTATCAATATAGCGAATTTTAAAATTTATATAGGAATATTTCCCCACCAATGACCAAATTTGAAAAGTATATTTTAGAACTTAAATTTAAAGAAAAACATTCATTGAAGATTGATAGGAAATAAAAAAATTAAAAGCATCCGTTTGAATTTTAAGAAAGTTCAAATGAATGAATGTAATGATGAAAAATTGGTGACAAAAAACGCCTTATTAATCAGTAATATTATTATTACTTATTGACAAGGCGTTTCTAAAAGATCTTTATGTTACGCAAGTTTCAATACACTTTGAATGGATAAAATCTAACTTTGCTTTGTGAAATAAATGTACTTTACTAAATAAAATTCCAATTTAATACTTTTTATGGGCTTAGGACCTTCATAATAATGGTTATTTATTATTTAAGCCAGTAACTCAATTAAGGTATATTTAAAAAAAATGAACTCGAACTTATTCAGAAGAGTTCAACTTGTTAAAAAAACTGAACACGTTTGATTTTTAAGAAATTTAAAATGGATGCCCACCCTAATTGTTTTAGTTACTATTGTTTCTTTATAACAATTTAAAACAAAAATCTATTGTGAAATCAAGAAATGATTGTCAACTCATGTATATACTGTCAATTATGAAGATATTATTTCTTCCACGTTTGATTTTTTAATGTCATTCTAAGGGTTTGCACATATTTCTTATAACATGTGGCTAGACCAATTGTAAAATTTAAAATGTTTGTCTTAAACCTGTAAAGTATGAAAGAAAATCATTAAATAAAAACTTATTACCCTTTACGTAAACACATAGCTGGTGGCTCACGGCCATAACAAATAGTTTTAAATAAACAATGTGATTATTTAAATTACTTAGTTTAGTTGGCAACCGCAAACTCCTCACTATGGCTGTCATGGTTAAATATACATCTGTTACATAATAATCATACATATACTCTAGTATAAGTGTGCGTGAGCATATGGGAGACCTAGTGTGAAATGAGGTTTCGAGTTATAACTGCAATATCTTTCATCTTTATATGCTTAAAAATGCAACTTTAATACACTATTGTTACATTAATTGAGTTTGTCGAGGCCAAGCCCTGTACTTGGTAAAATAAAGAAGAAAATAATAAAATACTTCCTTATCAGCTGGGTGTTAGCCTGAAATATTTGACTTTCGTGAATACGGTTATAAAGAAAAGTCACAAGATGAAAATGGAAGCATAAGCATGTCATAACTTTTATTTAGTTCCTATCTTTCATACTTAATTTTAAATTTTTTTCTTATTTCACTATCAATCTTATTGGATTTTCTGTTACAGAACAATGACAGGAAGCCAAGGCTGTGTCATTCTGTGCAACAGGCTATTGCCAGTGCCATTTTTGCCAACATTGTGCCATTTTCCCTGCTGTGCCAGTGCCATGCCATTACCATCCCGTGTAAAATGCTCTTTGTCCATCATCTGACTGTTCTTCGCCGCACCTCTCAACAATGTGCGCACCCTTTGGTTTATTTGATGTATAGAGTAAATCAGACTCTCTTCGTCAATATTCTATAAAAACTCAAGATTATTAAAATAAGGAAGTGTCTGGAATCCTAATCCACTGATGTGACAATTATGTATAGAGTATTAAAAAATAAATTACTTTCAACTTATGAAATTTTGCCATGCATCAGTTCATCGTCACATACACGGAAAAATATATGGTTCTTTATTTTCTTAAATTTAGTTTCTGTAACTAAGCCGGTGGTATTTTCTTAAGCGTTAATCAATATAGCTTTAAATATTTATAAGGGCGATAACCATAAAAATTAAAATTTTCATTATTTATTTTTAAAGCATTTCTTTTACCACTGGCATAGCAAAATTTATGAAGTGATTTTCAAAATTTTACTTTGCCTTTTTTCAAATATAGCATCGTAAACTTTTCCCAATTAATATCTTAGAGGAGTAATTACATCTATTCAACTAGACAATCGAATAGCTGAAAAAGGTTTTGAAGGTAAATTTTTTATACTAAATTTATAATTGACCAATGTTCACTATAATCTGAAAAAAGTAAGCATTTCTTGAGCTCGGGAAAAGAATTTATGGCCAAAGCATTTGATTTTGTGGCATCATTAACCTCTTAATTTAGTTCATTATTGCAACAAGGAACGAAGAAAGCTCATAGATTCAAATCTAATATTTTTTATTTTAGGCCATTATGTTTACCATGGAAATTTACCCCATCGTCGTAACCTTGACTGCAAATGATAATAAAAGAAATTTTGTCACGCTTCACAAGCATTGACTATAGGATAACATAAAAATAATCTTATATTAATACTCATACAATTTAAGTTAACAAATATTTGCCACTGATATTTGTTTTTGATGACCATTTTGCTAAATATTGATAAATGATTTGCCTTTTAGCTATTCTCTATATTCTTACTCATGAAATCTAATATTTCATTTTACATTTTGCTCCAGAATAATCTATATTATTATTTTTTGATCAAGACTGTATTGTATGTTCCGAAATAATTGGGTTAAATTTGGAAATAATTTCTATAAATTTTAAAATGTACAGAAATTATTTTCAAATTTAATAGTATAATTTTCTCAAATATAAGTTGTTATTCATTTAAAATAAAATTAAAGTCTATTGAGCTGAACACTGAATTACGTTGAAAATTATTTCTGTAATAATTTACCGATTTTTCATTTTTTATCTTCCAAATATTTTTTATTATTAAAACAGTTGGGAAAAATTTGCATTTTTGGAACATTTTGAATATTGAACCTTCTTTTAGCCATTTTTAGCAGATTTATCAATAAGTTGAACACATTTCAAATAGCTCTCATTAAAAACTCTTGCTTTTGAATACAATTCAAGTATTGTATTCACTTTATTTTTTAGATCATTTGGCAGAAAAACTATTTAAAAATTAAATATTATTAGAAAATTAAATATTTAATAATTTTCATAACTAAATTGTTCAACCATACTCTTTAGCAAACTTTCGTGAATGTGACCCGTGACATTTAAAAAAAAAAGAAAATTTTGTAGAAATATTTTATATGATGTCATTGTGACATATTTATTGAAATAATTCATATTTTATATTCAGATAATTCAGTTTTGGAAACTTTATATTCAGGTGGATTTAGTTTTCATGATGGATATAAAAATCGTATTTTAACACATGTAGGATCTTTCAATACACTTGGAATTCGGTTACATTACTTGATGATGGCAGACATAAACTTGTGCAACATTTGATTATTAGACTAAATACCTAGTTACAAATAATACCTTAAACAATAACGAACAAAAAACTCCCATACTTTGTTTAGTAGATTTTCATTCCTTGACTATTTTCTTGCACCAAGCTATCAGTTCTAACATATTTACTCAATAACCTCTCCAAGTTCAAGAATAAATACAATAAATTAATAAATATAATGAACAGCAATTTTCATGTATGAGTATTTGAAAATGATGATTATTTCTTTTTACTACTTATAAAGATGTATTCCTACTATTAGCAATAAGTAGATTTCACTACTGGCTGTTTAGGACCTAATATATGATAGAGCTAGTAGATACATTTTACACAGCTGACTTTCAGTGTTAGTAGCGTTTCTACTGTCAGTAAATCTACCAAGATATACTATCACAAATATCAAAGTGAGGCAAAACGATTGTGTGACTTCCTTTCAAGCAATGACTTACTATTAATTTAAAGAGAAAGAGTTTATTAACATCACTTAGTCAAAACATTGAAGATTAATGATGGCAATTAAAAGAAGGGTAAAAGGCTAAGATTATACAACAATTAAATACCAAAATAAAAAACATATGTACATATTTCTAACTTCATCATTAATCCTTCACGTTTTAAGTACACATGCACTCCAAGTGCGGACTGAACTTGTGCGCTGAGGGTTCTATACCCAAGAAATTATGCATTGCAACAGTTTATTAATCATTTGTTTATTAATCATTTGTTTATTAATCATTGGTGACTTAAAAAGTTTTGACCACGCCCATTTGTGAATTGTGTGTAATAGAAAATATGTTATCTATGCTCGTTGTGTCTACAATCATTGGTTCAATAATTTTGAGAAGTGGTTCTTTATGGCGGGAAATACATTGAGATATACTATATTTCTTAATTTGTCTTGTTTACACAATTTCATTTTTGTGCTAATTACATAGTTTTTAATATTTACTGCTTTTTGCATCTATTCATATATCCCAGCAATCATAATGCGTTATATATGTAATATGGTTCACATGTTACATGGTAAATTTAGTCTATGCTGTAAAGTTGTTGCAAGTTTAGATACCATTTTGGATGTTTGTAGTCACTTTTAATAAATTATTGCATGATAATAAGTTGATTTGTTTAAATTCAGCAAAAGTACATTATACAAAGTCCGTATACTCAATGTTTCACTTACCCTTTTCGGGATTTCAATGTAATGTATAATTTATATGTAATGAAGATAATGATGTATATTATTAATCGGTACTAACAGTACTAAATAAGTAAAAGAGATTAAAAAAATGAAATATCATGTGAGACTGCATTAAAAATACAATTCAATTCAAATATCAAATGGCATGTAAACATCCAAAAATATTCAAAAGGAAAACATTTTGCACACGATAGTCGATATGCTGTCATTTAGATCGCTTACTCTATGGCATTGCTATCCTTCTTGTTCACAGGCAGTTCCATGTCATATGCAGTTATGATAATTCGATAATTATTAAATGAGAAAAATGTTATTGGGAGGGCACATGGTATTTCAAATAATTATTTTATTCTTAGTATGTCAATACATACATACCTATATATTACAATTTATATACAAAAGAGTCATGAATGGAAAAACAATTAACAATTTAATTTTTTTTAAACCATAATCACTGAACCTTTATGTTATTTTTGCTGTAATGCATACAGGATATTCTATCAATCAGAATAATTTCATATTTTTCAGCTAGAAAACTTCGGAGGTAGGGGGAGGAAGTGGAAGTTAAATGATTTTGCAACACAATTTTGAGCATAACAACAGTTTTGGAAAGTATAAATAAGCACATTTTACATAATAACCCACTTGATCCTGTCGTCCACTTTTAAATTTCAACCCCTCATTTCACATCACATTTTGAATAACAATAAAATTATTTTTAAAATTCTTTCATCTCCAAAGTTTGTTGTAGTTGTAATGTACACAGCTTTTAATAAGCCTCCATCTAATTTTAATTAAATTTAAGATGTAGTTTAATACTTCTTGCACGTTTGACAGATGCTAGTCGCACCGTCGACATAACTTTATAATTTGGTAAATTTCAAGTTATGTCATTAAAAATGTTTTTCCATGAAAAACATTAAAAATGTTAATTTTCATTAGATAAATTAACATTTTTGTTTTATAATTATTACTTTTGGCGAACAAAATGGGGGAATGAAACGTTAATTTATTTTCACATACATAAAATTTTCTTTCATGGCTAATGCACATAGTCTATAAGATTTCAACACTTATTAATTTTCTGTATATTTATTTTTCAAAGCTAGAAAACTGTTTTTTGTTAATGCTCTGTGGAAATTTTAGTGGAATATTAATGGCTTATATAGTCAGGTACAAACTTCCCACTCACTGGTACATAAAAATTTTACAATTAAATGAAACTACGTGATATAGTATTATTTCCACTTTCTTTAAGTTCTTTACCACAATATAGGTTTCATTATTATACATCTTCAAGTGGGCTATTAGCAAAGATCTTGCTAATAGCCCACTTGAAGATGTTGTAATACAACAAAACCTAGGTCGTGGTAAAGAGCTTAAAGAAAGTAGAAATTATACATCACATAATTTCATTTAATTGTGAATAATGTATTTTTACAAAATTAACACCAAATATATTCAATTTAAAAATGTCTTCTAAATCTTTATATCTCATTGAAACCTGTACCTCAGAAGAAATTTCAGCATAACAAGAACAATAATTACACCGCTGTAGGATTTTGCTACATTGAAACATAGTGTATGGATCATCAATAAATTCAGCGTTGTATATTGTATGTATAGGGGAGTCACATTTCAACGATTATAAATGTGTTGTAATCATAGCTTTTATATTCATTGTTAACTGACTTTTTTGTGCTGATCTCGCTCAAGTTTGATAATATATAGATAAATTAGATAAGATATACGTACATATTTTATTAAGGAAATATTTTAAGGGAAAGTAATGAACTGACAGGTTCAATTTAATAAAAAAAAACAATATGATAAACAAGAGTGCAGTCCAAGTTCATAACTGATATACATTTTACTTTGTAAAGGAAAATTTGAAAAACACATTATGTATAGTAACATAATAAATATTAATAAAAAAGTGTTTAATTCTAATTTGGTACAGAAAGCTGTGAAATATTTTGATTATACAATAATAATTTAAAATATTTTCTTATGGCACATTATTAGATTGTGATTAAGAGTAAAACAAAACAGTCTATATAAGATGTACAACTGGTTTATTTTTGAATTTGGCTTTTGCTATTTTATATTTATTAGAATTATGGTAAAAATTAAAAAAAACACTAAATAACACTGATATAAACCACATTGATGATAATTAATTTAGAAAATTTATCAAAGTTAATATAACAAAAAACCAATATATTTCCTGTCAATGGTACAAAATATACTACATATCTTATTTCAAAAATTGAATTCGTTTATTTAACATCTATTGCAAGAATTCTTTTATCTCCTTTTATAATCCTAACATTAAAAGATAAATGTTTTCAATGTTTAAATAATATTTTTGATTTGTGGTTTATATTTTAATTAGTTACAATTTTCTATCAAATATTTCTCAAATATTAATCATGGAAAATATATGAATAATATAGATTGCTTATCGGTTGATATATGGACATGAAAAGCATTCTTAACTATTAGATGCAAGCATATTGATAACTTGTAGCGAGTGATTCAGCAAGCCAAAGAGTTATATTTTATACCAACAATTATTTGAAGTACAGGCTACTTAAATTATCATTATGTGAGCCCACCTGTCCAGCATCATGTTCACGTTCACTCTTTTTAATATCAACATAGTAATTTTTTGTCATAAGCCAAATTAATATAAATTTACTTTATACTGCACTTTATATTGTGTCTCGTAAAGACATATGAAGAAATGTCTTATAAAGACAACATTAATGGAAGAGGCTGCAGCATGGGGGGACATTGTAATATTCGGCATCGCCGTCAAGCTTCCCTTGAGCGCTAACCTAGAGGAATTCCGAGACAACCTCATGAATGGACTAGATATGGTAACAGAAGATGAGAGAAGATTTCCCTTGGGTATTTTCTAAAAGTTATAATTTATACAATATATACTGACAGAAAAATCTAAGCCAGTAAAATTTTTGCTTTACCTATTTCAGGCTAATATAACATGCCTACAAGGAGTGGAAAAATTGACACTATCGACCACTTCGATTCGGATTTCTTCGGAGTCCATGTCAAGCAAGCAAACGTAATGGACCTTCAGATGAGGATTCTATTAGAGCTAACATACGAGGCAATTGTTGATTCAGGTTTGTTATATTGATATCTCAGATCAGCCTCAAGATATAATATGTTTGCATATCAACTCAAAGTTAAAAAATTGTACACAGCGTTACTTGAAGGATGTTTAAAATCTATAAATTGTTCCAGGTTCCAGTTATATTTTACCTTAGTTTAAAAATACAAGCGTAACTTATATAACAAATTTTACTAATCACTATATAGGCACAAACCCCCATGACGTAGAAAGTTCAAATACTGGTGTATTTGTGGGTGCACCAAACAATGAAGCCGAGGAGTACTGGACGAATGATCCTGAGAATATTAATGGCTTTTCCATGACAGGAGGCAACCGGTCGATGCTTGCCAATAGAATATCTTTCTCGTTTGATTTTAAAGGTAAATGGTTACAGAGTGTCTATGTTGAATTTGGAGGAGCACTTTTAATGTTAAATAAAGACTATTTGCATGAAATTATTTTAGCTTTATTGAGGTAAAATGAGAATCACAAGCTTGTTATAACTTTGAACTGCTGTAAACCTGAACTTAATTGTTGGAAAAAAGCAACGGTTTTTAATGAGTAATATTCAACACAGACTATATTTTTTCTTTCATTATCACATAGTGAGTAAATCTATAACCATCAGTATGTAGCCAGTAAACATACCGCCTTAAATATCTTTTTATAATTATTTACATTTCATATTCATTTCCTTAACATGATCTGACAAATCTTTATTTTTATCAAATTCCAAAAAAAGTATGTATTAAAATATAAAACAACCAATTAATTTTACCAAACCACACTTTTAGGCAAATTCGGCATATGCACCATGCCGATAAAATAATGTATGACTCTGAAAGTAATGATTTTATCGTAATGTAATTCATATATTTATTTTACAAACTTTCTGAATATATTTAAATTTTATAGGTCAACACGATACTTTCTCTCTACTCTAATTTTTATTCTAACAATAACTATTAGACAATTTCATAAATTCCCACAATCTCTTGTTAAATACTAAATATTATGCTCATTTGTTATTTGAAAACTACCATTCTACAATGAAAATAGCAACATATTTTTATTCAGTCTTTACTTCTATTTTTAAAATGTTTTCACTTGAGGACCCAGTTACGTAATCGACTCTGACTGCTCAAGTTCTGCACAAGCACAGTATCAAGCGTTTTACCACATGTGGATGGGTTCTTGCGATTGTTGGTGGAGTTCATTTATGTCTCAAGCCAGGAAACTTACTTAGTTTAGTACAGTTAAATGTGCTTTCTATAGATGGTTAGTAAACAAAATACCATAATGCAACTCTTGTTTATAATATACTTTCAACAATATATTAAATACAATGCAATTTCAATGAATTAATCAAATTTATAAGTTCAATTTGTTGCCCGTTAACGAAAATAATGTTTGAAATATATATGAAAATGTCATCGCCGTGGTTTGTTGGGTTCATTACAAGGCACAGGCCTTTGACTGTGCGATGTACCGTGGGAACCGGAGTTCGATTCCCCGCCGTTTGTCGAGTGGGGCTAGGCTGATGCTCTGGTTAGCTGTGAGAGATTGCAATAAGGCCGCCATATGTTTCTATTAGATACATAAATAAATAAATAAAAATCAGCTAAAGGTCAATTTTTTGTTAGTTTTATATCTCGGTATACAATTTTCTTTACTGACATTCTGATAATTATTTTATTTAAAAGTCCTTAATATTTTCAGTATACTTCTGAATACTTACATAATGTGGTCCATGTATTCTTAGCCCCACGTAGAATAAAAGTCTAAGTGAGAAAAATACTTTTATTATTAACCAATATGTTCTCCCTCTACTTGAATAATCTTTTTGGAATATAATTAATTGAACCCCTATGCCACTATAAAAACAAACTAAATCTTTATTGTTGAAACCCTTGTTCCTTGAGTTCTTTATTGCTATTAAATTTCTTACCCTTAGATCTAATTTTAATTTCCAGAATGGAAAATAGTTATATTTTCAGAATGGAAAATAGTCTAATGGATGATGATCGGATCCATACTCTTGGACTTGGAAATTACAGTGTAAACAGGAATGGTGTCTTATCGCAAATTAATAACTCTTATGAGTTTTCTTACTTTACCATAATCATTTTTGGTTATAACTCCCATAGTCAATTAGAATAGTACTATATGTGAATGACCGTGTTTTATTTCCTGAAGTAAATTAGAAGGATAACCATAAAACTTCAAAATATGGTGACCTTTGCTTTCTTTGGTACAAATGCTCTCTTTCGATATCATTGCGTGAAATTTTCAACATTGAGTAATAATTAAGGGTCACAGTTTCATTTCCCACTACAATAAATTCAATAAATACATTTTGGTTACCATGGCAAAGCTTCAACATTCAACATATTCCCCTTTTTAAGCTGCACTGGAATTTTAAGCACCTACCTTGCACTAACTTTTGTTATTTTCAAGCAGTAATCCCAAATGCAGCTTCCATTTGTTCTTTGATCTGCATGAGTATTCAACTTTATGTAATTAAAAACTTAATCACCACTTAATACCCAATTGTCGATAGTTGACAAAATTAGTAAAAGACATATTTCCAATGCTGCAAAATCATAAGTGAAATTATCCACTGTAATCGTTGAGATATGAAATTAAATAACTAATACATATAAATCAATAAGTAGCACTTGTGTTCTAATATATGAAGTTAAGAACACTTGGACTTACCTATGTATTTATCTATAATCTTGAGAATAACTGACATAAGGATTTTCTATTTATTGGAAAATTTTAAACCAAATTTTTGATACTCTATAACCTCTGAGTATATGGTAAAAGTTAAAAAAGCAGTAGTTTCTTTGATAGTTCATAAATAAAATATAAATATTACAGTACCTTTCCACATAAAGAATTTGATATAAATTTTTGAATAAGAGCTGCAAAAAAGAATAAACAAGAAGGAATTGTATTAATATTAAAATTAAAAATAGAGCCGTTGAACAATAAACACAAAATTTGTTTGCAAGAAGCTAATCAATTCATAGATAGATTTATATTGGTTAGAATTTAGGCTTGAGAAAATTAAGCAAGAATTATTAAAAAAGTCGAAAGAAAAGTGAATAAAGTTATAACTTGTCCTTCACAAATCTGTCGTACTAAATTTAGCTAACTTATTTATAGTTATACAAAGGCAAAATTAAATAAACAACTGTGTTTAATTTTTCTAGGCAAGTGTAAAACTTTTGACACTAGCGCAGATGGATATGTAAGATCTGAAGGTGCAGTCATTCTATTCTTGCAAAGGAAGTCTATGGCACTTAGGATGTACGCCAGCATAATCAGCGTAATGATAAGTACCTATGGAGCTAAAGAGGAAAGTATAACATTTCCAGCAGCTGATAGATAAAAAGAGTTGGCCAAAAAAGTGTATGAATATGTCGGTATAGATCCAAATACTGTGTCTTATGTAGAGGCACATGGAACGGGTACGAAGGTATTATGTTTTGTTTGTGTCATCACATTAATTTCTTCTACTATAAAGTATAATATACCTAAATGATTTAAGCTATGTTTAGTTTATTACAAAACTTATATCAAGAGTTTGGACAAGGTTACATAAAAAAACTATCAATCTTATGCAATAAAAAAGCAGCTGATCGGGTCACCACAGGCAACAGGTTACTGGGAAAAATCATTCTAACAAAATTCATCCAGTCTGTCTGTTCATCTTGAACTTTTATAAAATATATAATATATTTTGAAATTTTATAGGCCAATATATGCAATTAATTTTAAAAGTTAGCCTATAAAATTTAAAAAAAATTTTAAAAAACTTCCTTTTTTGTCTTCATGGGAAAGAGAATACAAAATAGGAAAAGTAACAAAAGACAAACTACGTTTGATATTATCAGATACAGGATCAAATGCACACTTTAAAACAAGACCATGCTTGTTTGCTGTTTTGACTTCCGAGAGAAGTCAGAATGATTAAGTGGGATGATCAACTGTGGGGGAACAAAATGAACTCAAAACAATTCATCTAAAGAAATGCTATAAAGTGACATAACATTTATTGTAATATGTTGAGTATAAATAAATTAATTTAAACTTCATCACATTACTTCCATATCCAAATTTTTTTAACTTAAAATTGTTATGCGGTTTATAACAATTTTTACGTACATGCTACCACTAAATTTTTCTATAGACAAATGACAGCTCATTCTAAGGAGCGCTGGTGCAGTGAATTCCCACTCAAAATTATTAAAAGTTTTATTTATGAAGCTCTTAAGGAGTAGTATTAACTATTACTAATAAACAATGTACATAACATCAATTCCCTTGAGTCCATTACCTGAGGGGTGCGCACAACAATACACTCCTGTGAACCAAAAGCCATAGAATGTCAAGTACCAAATTCAATGAGTGCGAAAGAGAAAAAAGTCGAAAAAGTAACACGAGAATCAAAAGACTTGTATAAAGATTTATACATATTTGGTGCAGCACTCTGCTTGACATTGTGTGACATTATAAATCTAGAGTTTAGCATAGATTACTTAATCTATGAGAGTTTGCAATCATATTGTCATTTCATGTCATGTCAATTGTCATTTTTGCAACTGCCACGAAATTATAGTCTGTGGACTGAGACAGATTGCTGATTTCCTCATACCAGTCCACAGACTATTGTGTTTTCCAAGTGCCCATTTCAGATTAATAAAAGTGCAAAATATTTACAAAAAGTAGAGCTCTGCCACGATTATTTTATTAAAAAAAGTTATGTTAAAATAGTTCCCATACAAAAGGATGCTTTTTTCAGTGAAGTGTAAGTTGCAAGTTAATTGCCATTCTTAGTAATACTAAACACTAAATTTGCAAATACAAACTGGAATTGATACAAAAAAAGAACAAACTCAAAAAATCAAAGCATGGAAATAAGCAAAAAAATACAGACAGCTGTTTCTTCATAGGAAAAGCATATTTTAAATAAATTTTTTATAATGAAATAATTCTTTCATTTAAACTGAAATCGGAGAATTTGCATTTTTATCAAACCAGACTTATACCAAATATTTAATTAATTCCATCTCCAATTTTTATAAAACAGTGATAGATGTTTTCTTTCGTCAAAAAGATTGACGAATGGATTTTATATCTAAATAATATGTTTATTTTTTCTTTTAAGTGAGCTCCCACTAAAATTTTTCACAAGGCACTCCTGCTATAGACTTTTTTAATACTTTACCCATACCTAGTGTTAACATATCTGTAATAGTTTACCCAGCATTCGTCTAAAAAGCACCTAAATCTGTGACTTTTCCCCATCCATGTTGATGTAATTAAATACATCTCAACAATTATATAACATAGCATTATTAATTACATCTGTATAATTATACAAAATTACATTATTAATGATCCAGGTTTGAAACAATAACTTGTTGAAGCCAGAAAATTACCATGGTCTATATTAAATCTGGCCAAAAGTGCATTTTATCATCTAAGGAACATTTGTTCATAGGATACTCATTAAATTGTATTAATTGTTTTAGAAATCTAACAAGCTTGCAGTAATCATCCAGCTTTTAAAGCAACATAGGTCTGTTTAAGTGTATCTTCTTAGGGGAATGTAATTTCTTAGGGCATTCATATTTAGAAGAACAAAAGTAGCATGACTATTCTCTGACTTTATAAAAGTTAAAATTTATCTTCTAGTAATATCTTGAAAACAAACCCTCAAATATTCAAGGGTGAGATTTGCGTTATCGTCTTGTCTAACTGAACATTCAAATTATATACACATTAAGAAGTAGATCTATGTACTTATTGTAGTTTTTTATTTCTGTATTTTAAATTATGTTTAACATACAATTTAGCTTTTGTCTCTTGTTATTTAAAGGCAAAGTATATAAATGCTTCTGGTGCTACATAATTTCTGAAAGTCTATTCCATATGTGAAGAGTAAGAGATATGCATGGTTATGTCCATCCTAAAGAATTAAAAGAGAGAAATTGTTTATATGCTTGTTTAATATAAATAAATTTATTATGATAATTTCTGAGTTTTATTTATTTACATTTGTTTTTTTGGTCCAATCTGTTGAGTGTTTAAGTTTTCTTGACATTGTAGCATTAGCCCTATATTGTATGTAAATTTACATGCATTATAATTTAAATTGAGTCATAAATACCTTATTGTTAGTATGAAAAACGTTTATTATAATTTCAGTACTTGTGTGTCCCTTATCAAGGTTGGAGATCCAGTGGAAATAAACTCCATAGTAGATGTATTTTGTACACAAAGAAAGGAGCCTCTCTTAATTGGTTCAGTGAAGACAAATATGGGTCATTCCGAGCCATGTTCCGATTTGGCCTCAGTAGCTAAAAAATCCTTTTTTTTTAAGGTAAGAAATTTCTTTTAATCACTTAATTTGCATATAATATGTATCACCATACACAGAAAAGTATAAAATATATCATATATGAGTATATATATATATATATATATATATATACATATACATATGTATATATATATATATATATATGTATATATATATATATATATATATATATATATATGTATATATGTATACACATACATATATTATTAGATAAACAAATTTTTTTGAGGTATAATTCATAATTTGGAACAGGTTCTTAGTGAAAAGACTCCTTGGAATGGTGGTTTGGTGGCTATAAATTCATTCGGATTCGGTGGTGCCAATGCCCATATCTTGTTACACGCAAATCCTAAAGAAAAAAAACTTAAAACTGTGTCTCTGCCACGACTGGTGACTGTATCAGGAAGAACCGAAGAAGCAGTAAAACATTTCCTGAATTATGTAATTAACAATGGCAAAGTCTCTGAGTTTCTGGCTCTAATCGACAATGTTCAGAGGAAGGACATAAAAAAACACAATTATCGAGGTTACACTGTGCTCAATTCTGGATCTCAGAAGGAAATAAAGGTTCGAATTTGAAATTTTTTTGTTGTTTTTTAATACTACTAGATTCAGTATCACCAAAAGAAAAATTTTACTTCAACTTATGTTTTTACTGCTTTTGTGTATTACTTATATTTTAAAAATAATGACTGATGAAAATTAATAATTCATGTTGAGATGAAAAAAATTGTTCAATGAAAAACATCTTTAAGATTGAAGACAGAATTAAACTCTTGTAAATGTTTCTTATAATTGATAACCCTTGCAATCTGATTAAATATATGCATTGTAGCATCCACCTATACAAATGTTTCCTTTCTGTAAAATGTATATAACATATTTAAAAAATTTAAGATACTGATAGTAAAAATTTGAAATAATTTAACTCTAGATCACTATTGTGTCTTTGGAATATGCAGTTCCCATACTATTGTAACTTTTAATTATAATACATAGTAAGGTTCAAAAGTTTTTGGCTTACCCATTTTATAATAATTATTAATTGATAATTTTATAGACTCCCAGTCAGTAAACTATTCACTAAATACCCACGTAAATATTATAAAGTTATCTCCTTTGCTGCATTCAATTTTTTTCACGGTGGATAAGTGGATGCAGTAAAAAAGTGAAAAACTTTATTGAAAACGGAATGATTTAATTTCTTAGCGGAAATGAGAAATCTCGGAAGAAGATCAAAGAACATTTTAAATTTTTAAAATAGATTTTAAATTTTTTCTCTTAAAATTTTTTTGTTTTTATATATAGTGACCTACATAATTTTGCTGATAAACATGATGCATGTACGGAGAAACTTAAAAATGATTTAGCATAAGGAATTTAAAAAATACACACTACAAAAAGTAAACCGTGACACTTTATTGTTAATAAATTTTTCAGCCATATAATAACTGCATGGTATCTCTGTGCCATACTTTCCAGAAATTTTATGGCATTGCATGGGGATAGTGATCTCCATAGAGCCACCATAAACAACAACCGCAGTTGCAATATTACCCGAAGCATTGTGCCATTTATGACTCTGCATATATTTATATTGTATTAATATTCATTCCTCCACATAAATTGTGTTGCATTTGCTATGCAAAAATTATTACTAGCTATGATATAGGTACACAAAAAGTTATCTATTACAGACAAATTTTTAAATATCTGTGTCTATAAAGTCTTTATTATAAAAATACTTATATTGTAAAAATATTAAAATTCAATAAACTTTAATTATTACTATTTATTTGAAATAGTATATACTATTTATTTGATATCAAATCAATAATTATGTTGCACAAACAAATTTAAGACAATTTTTTTGTTGTGAGGGCAAATTTCATACAACAATCTGGACCTACGTAGTGTGTGAACATAAATATTTCACTACAAACATTGTTATCTGTTTAACACACATTACATCGCCTAGTAATTAGAAAATTTGATACAAAAAAAAAGTTTAATAATATAGAAATGATTGCATGTTAAATATACATAATCTCCTAAATATATTCAAGATTTTGCACCAGTTCATTGGGACACAGTTAAACAAATAAGCTGAAATGTTTAAATTTAAAGAATGTTGCTCATTTTGTTCGTACTCTGTATAAACATTGTTATAGACATTGTTTCTTCGTAATTTTATCTTTAGAATATATATTGTGAGATTGGACTATAACATGATACAATTATCTTCAGCATAATAAATTAATTAATAAATGACATTGTTCAGGTTGTGCCTATGCTGATGGTGGTTTAACAGCTGAGCAGGTGACTTTATCAGTGTACTGGAGGGGGTGTTGTTCACTTGATGCCAAACTAGACCCTGGCTTGATGGCTGTTGTCAGCATGAGCAAAGAAAAGTTCGAAGCGAAAAATATTTCAGACGTTTTTGTTTCATGCCATAATTCAGAAAACAATGTAACAGTCTTTCAAATGTTGAATGGCCGGAAGTTTTTAATTTCCTCAAAGAGCAAACACTAAATGTAATGAAGATTGCTATCAAAATATTAGCTGCGATTATTTCTCCCTCTACATACAATTATTTGAAAATGACATAAAAGTAGAATAAATCATATTTGTAATTCAAAACAATGTTGTGAACTTACTAAGATTAATGTCGCTTAAAATAATTTTTTGCTACACTTAGTCTTCAATGAGACCATTAGGCAACTGAGTTAAATTATTTTATTTGTTTAAAAGTGACTGTGTACAATTTTATAAAAATATTTACAAATCACATAAAAACATTTACAATCAAAAAAATTATTTCAGTTTTTACAGCTGGAAATAATATTTATGAATATGATCTTAGCAATCCAGAGGTTAAATTTCTAGCTGGAAATAATTGTAATGGCAGGTTATTGTTCCCAGTTACTGGTTACTTGGAAAGTCTAGATAATTTTCTCATTTTGTTTTTGGTAAATTTAGATATTTTTCTCAAATGTGTTTTGAAGAGAAGTATTCAATATCAAAGAACATTCCAGACATTTTTTTTTCAAATCGAAAAACTTATAATTTCCAATTATGTTGACAATATACATATTGTACGAATGGATATGCAGTCGATATTATTTGCTTTTTAGATATTGGTCTGGCTTTCACTAGCCAAGGCAAATAATACCAGTATTGAAATGATATCAGTTATCTTTGAAGACGTAGAGGTGTTAAGTACAACAACACTCCCAAAACATGGGAAAGTGAAGTTCGGAGTAAATCTACTACATGGAACAGAATATTTCAATGTAACTGTTGGGAACACTGTAGCTGTGGCAGGTACTGTTCATGTATGCAAAGCGCCAGAAGAAGAGACAGTCAAGCTAAATGTACCTGATAAATGTTCTTATTCGAAAGCAAACTATCTTTATAAGGAGCTACGGTAGGCTATTCTTAATTATGACAAAATATGTGATAATAATTAACAATTTTCTTCTAACCGAATTATTTATTACGTTATAACAACCCAGCAGTAAAATGTATTATCTACTAGTTTTCTTATGTAACAAAGTTTAATGTTATTTTCTCATTACAAGTTTATATTAAAAATAATTTTATTTTAATGAGATAATATACATAATTATAAAAAAGTTTTCATTACTTCAGTTCATTATAATGTATTTTCTCTAGTCTCGTGGAATAGTTCATTGTTTATATTCTTTGGAATATCTGTTGTGCAAAGAAAGCAGGAGCAAGAATAGGAAAGTTTCGTGGTCTTATTTAACAAAGGCAGCCTCGGATGTTGTCTGTAAATACAAGTGGTTTCAAATTGCACTAGGGGTTTAAAACATATATCCGTATGTGTATCAAAGTCCTCTAGTTTCTTATCGTATTCAAGTTTGATGTTCTAACCAAAGTATGTATTGTTTACCAGATACATACCATATTTGCAATAAATGACAATAGTGTAAAGGCACTTGTCACTTAAATATTTCTTGAGTATAAAATCTCACTTGCTTTCCCGATGAACACCTGGAGTTCAGTTTTATATCTCTATCAACGTCCATATCAGGAAATATTTTTATGTAACAGCAATAATCTCCGTCTAAATGATATGCTCGCATGTCCATCCTTCCTCTTCATTTTTCATTGTAGGTCAATAGGCTGTTTTGGAAAATTCCCGATGCATTTTGCTATTATAAAGATGTATAAAAATAATTTTGTGTTATGTGGGTCTTGTACACATTACCTTTACCACAAATGGTCCCATCAAAGATGTCTGAAAGTTAGTTAGAGCAATAGCAGTTTCTGCTTTTTAAGAAGACCATTAATACATTCTGTCCACCCATCTGATAGATGTATTAAGTATATTGAATGGGGGAAAAGTGGAACATTTTTAGGACAATATTCAAGTCTTCTAATAAACTAGTACTGTCATCCGCATAATGAAGAGAAGTTTCCTACACATTCATTTAAAAATATTGAAGTATTGTAAATATTCAATATGGAAGCATAGTTTTAACAGCACTTTATTACGGTCCTAAAACATTCAATATGTATTCAATAGTAATATCACTGTGTTTTCTTTTGTTCCAAATAATGTTTTACCAAAGATACGAATAATGCCAGGTAGGCTCTGTTCATATAATAAGCGCACAAGAAACATCCCTGATAGTTTAAGTGCATACACATATTTTATCAGTTACTTACGGCGCTGATGCAAGTAGTCAGGTATCAAGAGAGGGTTGTCAAGAAAAAAATAGATCACAGAAGCCAATGTACCTTTGTACTCATTTTGGTTGTGCAAAAACACTAGACTTAATTCATATAAAACAAAAATGTAATAAGTGTACCATCTCAAAAGTCAACATATTAAATATATTGTAACTAATTAGAAATTGTTTCATGTTTTTAATGAATGTAAATTGTAGTTGACAGTTAGAGAGGAAAACAATATTTGTTAAACATAAGAGAAATGAATGCTTAATTATCTTAAAGAATATAGCTCTCAAGTACGAACACACAACGTGACATTGTTTAGTACATCTAGTTTTTGTTTCAACAAGCAAGAGACTATTCATTAATTTGTACAAAGTAAAGCCATTAAGGCTATTTATGTTACTGGTTTCGTGTTTACACGTTTTGTTCCAAAGCATGTTTCAACATGAAATATTTCTAATAAAGTATTTTATTTAAAGTACTTATTTTAACAAATTTTTAGAGCCTCCATTATTTCAAAAGCTAAATGGTTTTAATATATTTGACTTGTCAGTAGTGTCTATGTAAATACAATAATATTTTATATCCTGTGGAGTCTAACCGTTTACACAAATGTAGATAAGTTATTTCTCAAAAAATTTCCTATAAAATTTAGTAACTGGCATTGATACGCAGTATGGTATTTAAATATTTTGTAGTAAACATATCGCACAGTAATATAAACCAATATTAACAAATTTCCCCGTGAAAATTTATTTGATTCAGTTATACACAATTAATGTGGTTATATTCATGGATTTCCAAAAAGTAGAAGTTGCTATTTCACAAATTTATTGCTTTGGAACAAAGGGCATAATTTCTTCTTCACCACTCACCAGTTACTTACAATTTGTGTTTAAACACAGTCCCATTTCAGGTCACATACAAAAAGGCAAGCAAATTATTCACTACCGAAAGTGAGATTGGAGCAGAGGCTATCAATCTTTTGTGCCCAGTGAGCCATTTACTCTATTAAGTCCTCTTACTCATTTTTTTCTGTAGGTTCCCTGCCTGCCTAATATTTGAATTTTCCTAAATGTATTAACATCAAACGTGTTTGACACGTCTGGTACATTACTGCTCATTCTGATAGGGTCTCTTTACAAAGTGGATCATTGTAAGAAAAGAAAAACATTTGCAGTGTTTATCTCTAACAAACTTATAATGCTTAGTTAGACCAAGTGGGTGCAAAGCTTTAGCTTGAACAAGTTTTTTCCTCTAACCACTGTGCATATAAGTAGGGTGCATTACTGCTGATATGAAAACTTGTAAAAACCTGTACATAAATATAGCACACAACAAAGCAGGTAATTGAAAATTTTTATGAAACATGAAATAAGTAATTTCAGTATGTCTCTGTTTTGCACACAATTCACGTTTGGTGTATTTCTTTCCGGCTTAATGCTTCCTTCTCTACTATACTACACACTCGCTACTCTACGAGTGTGTTAGTGTATCAATATTGTTTCTTATTTACTAATGCTTATAACCTTACTTGTTTATATCAGTGTTGCATTAAAATGTTAAACATTTTTTATACATTTAAAATTTGAGTTACAGTGACGGTAAAAGTTCAGTGAAAAAAAATTTTAGATGTTTCACATTTGCGAGGTATCCCATGTCAGCTCACATTTTTTTAATATAAACTTGCAGCAAAAAATTTACAGTAAACGTTTTATATTTTATACTTTGGCAAATGCATAGCTAAAATTTTAATTAACCATACGTTTTAATTAGTTCTGCCAGGCAATCAAATTATTTCATACAGTTTTAACTATAAGAAATTGAATGTGGATAAAAAACCACAAAAACGATTTTCTTGAATGAAATAATCACCTTCATAATCATAATTTTTGCTATCAAGATGCAAACAGTCATTTTTCCAAAGAAACGGGACACTATATCTCAAAAATTGAATAAAGCAAAAGCAAATTATGTTTTTGCTTCATTGTGAAACTAGGAATCACTTGGAAGATAAGGAAATGATATAAAATTTCCTATTCTAACATACAAATTTTTTCATCATATGCCTTATAAAGTGTGGCCCATGTTATGTAGTAAAAATAACACTTTGTGTTGCCACAAAATTCCATTTCTTATTGCAATTCGATGATAAAAGTCCTGTATTTTCATGGCATAAAGAGAAGAGTTAACTGTCAATTTTCACAGCTTGTTGTCTTCCATCAATTTATGCTGAGCCCATATGCTGAATTGAGAAACAAATTTCTTCAATGCTCATTTTCAACCTTTTTACAAATTTTTTACAATAAATAAATAATTTAAATACTTGTGATTTCAGGTTTAAAATTGGAACCAAAAGTGCATTGCTTTGGAATGAAACAAAAACACCCACAACATTTTTTAATCACCTGATAAGGATTGTGCTTAACATGGAGTTAAATTATATTAATATTTAAGACTGCATTAATCTTTTATCAATTTAATTTATGTCAGTTTAATCTTTGCATCTACTATCAATGCTACATGCAAAAATTAAAGTGTAGAAGTAGTTAACAATTAACTGATTCTTTTGCATCAATTAAATGTTTTCATTGGCTGTTAACTCATATGTAAATTTTATATACATGTGTAGACTGGTACTACAATAATAACTTTGAGAAGATTAAGAAATTTAATACTGATGTAAGTTAATGCCATGTATGATATCATTTCAGGCTTCGTGGATATGAATTGAATGGGATTTTCAAAAGTGTCATTAATTGCAATAAAGACATTTCCAGAGCTACAATTGCATGGCATAACAATTGGATTGCATTTCTTGATGCCATGATGCACCTGAGTATATTCTCCCAGAATTGTAGAAAATTGTATGTCTCTCGCCGGTTGCAAAGATTGATCATTGATACTAGAAAACAGAAAAAAATTCTAAATTCTTTACCAAGAAAAAAAATATATAGCGGCTCAATTTGACTTTGATCTCAATGTGATTCATTATGGTGGTGTGGAAATTCGAGGAATCAAATTTAACTCTTTAAAGAGAGAAACTCAGTCTCAGTGCCCTTTTATAGAAAAATATGTTTTCATTCCGTACAAAGGGACTATGCTACCATCTAAACATTACATATAGCTCTGGACAACATCGATATGTGGGATTTAAAACTTGTAGTAGTAGCATCTGGTTCGTCTGCAAAAAATTTGCTTACAACAAGAGCAAGGGACATACTGCAATCAGAACCAAAAGTGAATGTTCAAATTTCAATAGCGTCTGTGCAATCATTTTCTCTTAATGTACACTCGTTTACATGTTCTTCCACTCTATTAAGCTCGAAGGACTTTCAATTGGGTCCAGTGGAAAACAAGTGTCATTTAATGATGGCCCACAAACTACTCCAAAGTGATGATTTAGGTAACCTTTCAAACATGCTGGAGTGTTTAAATTCAAGAGGATTAATTATACTGGAAGAAGACACTATTAACTTTAGCAACAAATATCTCTTCGAAAGTTTTAAAAGATTTGATGTAGAGTTGGTATCTCTTATTAAAGCAGAAGATTACTCTTATATATCATTGAGAAAAAAATAATGTATTGCCTCAAGATTACTGTATCATTACGGTAACTGAATAAGATTTTATGTGGATTGAAAAATTAAAGCAAACACTAAAGGATACTTACAATACTGATACACGAATTTACATCGTATCACAGAATGAGAGAACTTTTGGTGCTGTAGGTTTGATAAATTGCTTACGTTTAGAACCAGGCTGTCAGAATATTCGTCTTTACTTCATACAAGATGATGATATGGAAACTTTCAATGTGAATTCAAATTTCTACAAGCAACAAATTCAAAAAGATTTGTTAGTAAATATATATAGTAAAAGACAATGGGGGTCCTATAGGCATCTTTCACTTGATGTTGGCACAAATCTTTTACCAATGAGTTTTATCATGGTTGAAATTTTTGTGAATTGTGATATAAACATTCGCTTGAGGCGTATATAAAAGAGTTGGATTGTATGACTTGTGTTTGTGAATGTTTCATGTTTTATTATGTCCGTCTTTAATTAGTTTTGTGTCTGTCTTTATGTCACTTTGATTATTCGAAAATGACAAAACTAATTTCTATAAAATTTACAATGCAGGATATTTATTACCTAAATTCATATAATAATAGCCATCAATATTAATAAAATTGCCTATATCTATAATTAGGATATGTGCGTATTTAGTTATTCTAGTTACGAATATTCTTTCTTCGGGAGAGAGTTATTGTAGATCTGGAAATACTTTTATGCAATTAACAACATTTTTTAAAATCCACTGAATTTGTATCCAATACATAGGAACAAGGTGCCTAAATTATTAAAGATATGTCAACAAATAAATTAAATCTAAATTATTAAAGATATGTAAAACAATTAATTCTACACAATATGTACATGTCATCTCTAAATAAGACTTCATAAATAATTTTGTAGTATGATGATAAAATCATCACATTTATTAATAAACCCATACTTCATTATCCAAAACTAAAATTGTTCTTCGCTCTATGTACTAATGATTGTTATTTTAAAAGTTACTGACATTATTAAATTGTACTTGATGGAATGATCCATCCATTGCTATCATAGGAACGATGTGCTACAGCCATATTAAAGTACCTCAAAAGCCAAAGGTTTTCATCTTATTTGTATTAAATCTTTTTTTATTTCAGTAATGTTTTTATGCTTACTTTCTTCATTTTTACATCAACATGATAATGTTTTAATTCAAATTATTCCTCACGACTATTACATATATACTAGGTTAAATCATCTAAAGCCACAGATAGTGAGATTATATTTTCATAAATATATCACGAAAACTTCTCAAATGGCAAAAGCACTCTCACGGCCCTTGTGTTATTGAAGAAAATGCATTTTAAAGCTTGCGTATAAGACAAAAATGTGATTGCAGATGAACACATATTTTCATAAATCTTATGAGATTGATGAAAATATCTGTATTACACATAACCTTCTTCAAATGCATTATTATGTACCATAAAAATAATTTGGTATGATTTAGTACTTATAACACTGTTCTGTTATAAAAGACATGCAAGGCTATCTTTCTTTCAGATGGAGCATGCATATGTGGATACTTTGACAAGAGGTGACTTGTCAAGCTTACAGTGGATAGAAAGTCCAATTAACATTACAAAATCAAATATTTCAAAAGCAAAAATGTGTTCTGTACTATAAGTATATGTAAAATGGCCATTTTCAAGTACTATAAGTATATGTAAAATGACCAGATATTTCCTTATTTATGACTATAGATATAGTAATAAAATTAGTTTGATTTATTGTCATGAAAAGACTATAACATTAATATATTCCAAGGGATTGGTGAGTTGAACATGGAGGAAAATCCGTTCGTACTTAGACAGGATCATTATCTTTTGTACTTTGTCCAAGATTATTATTTAAATGACATATAAATGGGTGTCAAATAATGAATAATATTTAAGGTAAGAATGAATAATATTTTTGTATCAACAAATTATATAATTCTACTAATATAATTCTAATACGTGTTGTTGAAAACATATTTTAAAGACTGATTTTAGATTTCCTTTTAAAACATATATCAGTATTTAACTTCATAATTTTGATCTTAATTATTGTGAAGCAATTATCCTATTCCATTAATGCTAAATTTAAAAAAATTGTTTAATAAACAAATTACTGTAATTTTTTACGAATAACACAATTTGAAAATGTGGTTGTAAAATTATATTTGAAATTAATACAAATCGAAAGAGAGTGTAAATTAACTCTATGCTCTTGCCGAAATTAGTTCCGATATTGTAGGTATACAATATTACAAACCTTTTGAAATAAAAGTTATTTTAGCCCTTTAAAAATAAATATAAGAAACTTGCACTTTTGCTTTTACAAAAAAAGTAAAAAAACTAGTTCTTTAAAGAATATTTGCATGAATACAATTATTTAAATCTTGACACAAATGAAAGTGAGCAAGCCTGCATGTAGTTTTATTTGTCTACAAAGTGCCCGCTGTCTTCTTTATCAAAATTTTTTTTAAATATACAATGCCATAATTACACTTATTTGATAATATTTAACGACAAATATTTTTATTTTTAGATAACAATTTTTAAAGCACTATAACTTTTTGTGTTTCTGTACTATTACTCTCATTATCTAATTTCTTAAATAAGAGTTAAATAATCAATGCCGTTATCATTTTTATCACTTTTGTGGAAGTCCAACTTTAGTAGAGCATCGTTTCCAGGGTTGCCAAAACTTGTTCCATATTTGAACCTCTCCCATTGTGGCATACCAGAATACAGTCTTTACTTAAAATATAACATTGTATTGCATTGTTCGGAAAGGAATTTAATTTTTTAAAGAAAATGGACGACAATTTTCTTATAATGAATAAAAATTTTATTTAATTATATATTGTCCATTCTGGTCCTGCCTTTTGCCATCTTCTTGGCAGTAGCATAAATCTACACTCACAAAAGTTTTGTTCTTGGCTTACAGAAAACCTGTCCAGTTGATTTAAAGTAAAGGTTTTACTAACTAAAAAGTTTTGTGTAGATCGGAACAAGCAATAATTAAGATGAGCCAGGTGTGGAGAATATGGTGGGTATAGCAATAGTCCCATTCAAGTTGTAAAAGCTTTTGGCGAGTTGCCAAACTTATATGAATTCTTGCATAATCTTGGTAAAACACTACATTTTTTCTATTGATAAATTATGGCTTTTTCTGTTAATCGCTCAATTTGTCCAGCTGATGATAGCATTCTTCAGAATTGATAATTTTGTTGACTGGTGGAAGCTCAAAAAAGATTTCCTTGAAATCACAACAAACAGACGGCATCACTTTTTTTTTATGAATTTTGGCTTTCCAAGTGCTTTGAGCCGGTTTAACCTTTTTAATCGATAGTCTCTTATATTTAACATTATTGTATTCTCATTTAACATTCTTGATTTCTCGTCCCCTGTGATGATGCACTTCAAAAATGGATCATTTTTTTTGACGTTTGAGAGGCAACAGACGACAACTCTATGGCACAAATTTCTTTCCGTAAGAACGTAAGGAACTCATATGTCAAGCTTGGAGATTAAACTTAGGCATATCAAATGATATGGTTGAGTTCGATAATTTTAATCTCTCAGCAATCTCATGAGTTGTTATTCACATGTTTGTATCAATTAATGCCTTTATTGTGTCTTCATCCGCTTCAATTGGCCTTCCAGAATATGATGCCTCATCGAAATTTTACAACCCAGTTTTGGCACTGGCGTTCTGTCAATACATCCCTCCATATACATCACATTATTTTTTAACAAAGTTTTGTGTTGCACATTTTTAATATAGAAGACAAGTTATGTGTTCAGTAACTTCTTAGAAATAGTCAGAATCACAGTTAACATTGTTAAACACTATAAATATATCATTGTTATCATTTTATATTTACTCTGTGTGTAGAACATTAGCAACTATATGGATTAAAATATTATACATATCAGCATGTAGAATTTGTTTAATCGACAGGTTCCATAAATATGCAAAGCATGAGCTAGGAGACTGTTGAGAACAGATGTTTCCAAAAATTTGTTTTTATTAAAATGTGTATATTTCAGATTAAGTTAATTAGTTGCATTATTTGACGCTTCCTCTGAATATTGGAAAAGTAATTAGTTTAACATATTTGTAACCTGTACTTACAATAAGTTTTCATTATGCTATTAAACTATAATTTGTTATGATGGAAAGAGAAGCCAAACAGAAATAACTTTTGATGAGGAAAAAACTTTGTTTTCTCAAGCACTTAATTCTTAGTCCCAATGGAACCAACGAACTGTTGAAATAGTAAATTATTTTTAAGTTTCTATCATTGATTGGTAATAGATAAACACATAACCTCAAATTGATTTATGTAGTTTATTGAAGTTAAAGAATTATAATTGTTATAAGGTTTATTAATTATTTTTCCTGTGTTCTTATTATAATATTTGAAGTAACACTGAAGTTATGTGATAATTATAGTTCATTATAACAGAAAGAAGGGTAAAAAGTATTATAAATTTATGTTAGATGCATTAATTTGCAAACATTTCTTTTTATATATTTTTTCACTATTTGTGAGTCAAAATGATTGCATTAAAAAGTTTTTAATTATCTCAATGAAAATATGTAAATATTTTCAAAAAAATGTCATATTACTGAAAATATATTTTTTAAAGATAATAATAACACTTATTAGTGTTTGTAAAGAAATTAATGGAATAGTACAAAATTTTAAATACTTTAAATTAGAAATATGAAATTAAAAATTATAATGTCCAACCCTACATCAACTGATATCAATCTGCACTGCCCCATTCACCTCTATATCATTTGTTTCATAATTTTGGTGTTTACTCTTAATCACATTTGGCATGTGACCTCATCGGTAGTTGTCTATCTCAAGTTATGTAAACAACCTATCGACTATTTGAATTTTGCAATAACGTAAATGCCTGTTACTAGACACTTTATAATAGTAGAAACTATGCAGAAGTTGTAAAAGGGTGAAATAAAGAAAACAAAACTAACTTGCTGGGATGTGAATAACTTAGGTGTCATTTTTAAAAAATTGTACATTATCTTAGAACGAAACAAACAAACCATAAAAACTATGAATTTTGAAACTGTGAGTTATTTTGTTTCAATGTGAACAACATTTTTTTTATAAAATATATTATTTTAGGAGGCACTTAAATAAGTTGCCAGTTCTGACTAGCACAATTTTTTTTGCAGCAGGAGCAATCAAATTAGGATGATGAAAATGACGAATTCTTGAAAAGCGCGTTTTTGAAATTTTTTTGAGAGAGCCGTAATATCAATCGTTAAATTTTTCAATTAATTTGAAAGGCCTATTACACAACTATACTCAACAAAAAAAAAATTCTCAAGCAGACAAAATTTGTAACTGTGGCACACAAAAATCGACACAGAGTAGTAATTTTCATAAATTATAAAAGTGACTATATCTTGAAAAATAAGAAATGTGTACTAAGGTAAAATTTTGTAAACTACATAGCCATAGCCTGGCTTCTTGTCCCTTTTCCACTGGTAGTTTAAGTGTATATATTCAAAGGTGTACATAAATCTACAAAAGACATAAAATTAACAGTGGAGGCACATCCTAAGGAGGGCTGGTGCTGAGAACTCCCACTCAAAATTATTAAATGTTATATATTATATATTAAAAAACCCATCATTGTGCAGAAATAAAGGAACCAACAAATTGTTTTGTTTTACATGCTTGTGTTTGCAGGCACTGGTGGTGAATCTGCATGGACAGACAAAGGTATTGAGAATTGACAGCTTCATTATATGATAAACATGGAAAAAGGTTTAATTAACTCTATCTCCCATTTGCCACAAAAAAGTGATAAATTTCTCATCAAAAAGATAGATGAATGGATTTTATATGCAAATAAGCAAATATTTTTTTAAGTGAACTCCCACTGAAATTTTTCACAAACTGGTTCTCAGGATGAAGGAAGGGAATAGAATATAATATGAAAAAAGGAAATTAGATATTGTAGGAAATTACAAGAGGTATAGCTTTTTGAGTCCATTCTGAAGTGCATATATGGAGGGACCATTTTGTATGTGTTGGTGTAACATATTCCACAATATGGTTGTACGTATTGTGAATGATCTTTCTACCATTACTATAAATTGTCAAACCATTAAACAAAAGTGAAAGAATATGAAGACCACATTATATCAAACTGTGGACCACCATCAGAGAATAATGATGCGGATTAACTAAGTGCAAAAATTGCCAAATTTCCCATCTCTTTCCATATTGTAAGTTTGACAGTGGTGACATTTTAATTTAATTAATTAAATACACTCATTCTTCACAAGTTTAATTCTCTTGTACATTTGGAGCACTTATGGTTGGAACATAATTTTATGTTACATAGTTATGTGAATTAAAAAGTTTTAAAGGAACTTCAAATGAAAAAGTTTTTTTAAAAAATTATTATATTGAAAATTTAAAAAAAAATTAGTTTGCCAAACCTTGATAGCATTGAATTGCTATGAAATTCTAAAAACATTAGTGTTAATGCTCATTCCAAATAAAACGTTTTCATATTTCAGTTGAACAACTTTCAATTATCTATTACAGTGATCAGTAATATTTTATTCTTACAAGAAGTTGCTTCAAAACTGACTAATGAGAGTATTGTCATATGTCGCACTGCTGACACTAGGAGCAGAATCTCACATACACAAAGTGTTGCTAGACGCATGAGATTTACTTAATAACCAATTTTTCAGTTTGTAAGCAATTTTAGTCTGACAGATCTTTTATTTAGACAATATGGAAAACTAACTGTGTTATCTGATTAAATAAAGTGAATAATAACAGTATTATTTTTAACTTTAGAAAGATACTCTACGTCAAATCAACACAGGCGTTTATGAGAAAACTCTACAATTTACTGATTATATGTAATACCACATCCACTTCCCTGGCCAACTAGTTGTCCCAAAACACTTGCAGGTAATACCCATATTGGTAAATTAAGTTTTTTCATTGTTTACATTACATGTTAAAGTGAACTTTTATACAATATATTGTGGAAGTACTTTTTATTTCCATCATATGACATGGTGTACATAATAATTCTGCAAATACAAATTAATTTAACCACTCAAGTGCCAGAGGTTTCCATATCGGACCCAACATAAATTTATACAGATTGCCCGAGGGCCCAATACCAGGCTCGACATGTAAGCAAAATCTAAATTGAGGCGTTTTGTTTCTATACGCTTACTTTAATCTTAGAAAATGTTTGTTTTAAAGGAAATTTTTTGTAAAATTATAATATATTTTGTTGTTTTATAGTGAAATAACTGGATGAGAAAATAAGAGTATTTAATGAATATGAGAATATGGACACACTTAAAATTTTTTTTTTTACAGTGAGTTAAAGCCAAGCTTATAAACTTTTCAGGTGGCATCAAAGACAAACAACCATATACAGAAACTGTTATCACTAGAAGACTTTAATTCAAGAACTCATCTGGTTGTCGTTGACGCAATTTATTTTAAGGTACATTAAATTGTTCAATAACCCAAAGCTTGATGGTACACCATTTGAAAGCAGTGTAGAAATACTCTAAATTAATAATCTAAAATCTTTCAAATCTTTTGTTGAGATATTGTTAAAATTGTATACTTCTTCAGGGTTCATGGAAAGTGAAATTTCTGTACCTTTGATTACAGTCTTGACGCCAAGATGAGTATTTTGTTTCGTACTGAACACTGGGAGTGAAGAGTGCAACAAAAATAAGTTTCAGTAATAGTTGACAACTGCCGCTTGCGCGTATCTTCAAAAGTGTAATATTCACCAGAAATTCTGGAGTGAATCCATGTTAGTGGTATGCTCTTTCACGTAAGTAGTTTGTAATATAATTTAAGGGCATTTAAATAATAAATAAATAATCCACGTCCTTCCTAAAAAGAACAGCACATAGTTATGTATGTAGTGTCATCAAAACTCAACAATCTAACTAATATACGCTGATTGATTCTAATCCGTATTGATTTAAGAACTAGTGAAATCAGCTTGCGAATTCAGAAACACAAAACAGAAACCATAGCAGCTTAAATACATGTAATATCATTGTCAATAAAAACAAATACACTTACTTGTTTAATAAGTTGTATTTGGAATATATATAAATATATAAAGATGAAAGGATGTAAATATATTTATATATATATATATATATATATTATATATATATATATACACTGTATCTTAAGTTAATTGAATTTATAGGTTATTAACCAGTTAGTGTTATCAGCATCTGTTACTTGAAAATATAGCTCATTAATGTAATAGCAATGATTTCAGACAACTTCTTTTCATTTTTTAATTTTGAATCACCTGTAACTGTTAATACATAAAATGTTCTTTATCATACCAATTTTATTTTTCTCTCAAAAATGCATCCTATATTTTTCACTAAACCCACTCACTCCAAAATTATTTTATACATGACTATCTGAATACTATGACCTATATGAAATTCATGTTCAACCTGATAAGCTATGTTTGCACCAAATGTTAAAAAAGAAAAAATGGTAATACTAAAAATTTCACAATGATGTCCAAAATAGTTTTATGTCTTTTATTCCTGACAACCAGAAAGACAAAAAACCATCAAAATTGGTGAAATATACAGAGAACTCTTTCAATTACTGCTGGAGTGGGATAGGAAAATGCAAATACCTGTAACCAAGTAACAATGTGGCTTGAGCCATTTTATCCATTTCATTGCCTCCAAGACTGTATTCAGTTCAACTTGTACTTAAGTAAAGGATTCCAAGATGGCTGTGCCAATTTTTATGACACTGTGACATAGTGTTTAGCAATATTTCATATTTTTTGATAGAAATTATTGAACAGAGTTTTTGGCTATTTTAAAAAAAAATAGTGACATATCTATATTTATATGCAAGTGTTGAATGGATAACTCAATTTCGATGTACTTTTTGTATTGAAATTTATAGATTATATTTTAATCATAACCTTATCAACACACACCTAGTGAAAATAGGGTAAAAATAATGAATGAAAATTTAAAAATATATTTACATTAGAAATTTATATTACAATATGGTGACACATATTGTTTCACTTGATGGCATGGTTTTAGTGATCTAGGAAGTAAAGGAAATAGTAACAGAGAGATTTGTTTGAAAGAATTTATGAGAATGAGTGAAGCGGAAGATGTATGTCGGTATAGAGGAGGTTAAGTGTTTCATTATCGCTCCCCACCTGTCCAGTTCATAAATAGTGTGAGCATACTGATAGCCAGACTTTTCTATACTTTTTTTTGGTCTTTCCTTAAAATCACATTGGTTCCATTGTTTTAATAATACATATTTTGTTACTTTATTAACAAGTATGGCATAAACATTTATAATGAGTTACTCATATATTTTAAACACAAATATATTGTCAACACATTTTACAGCTGTGTTGCAGACAGATTTAACACAGTATTTTTACAATTAGGATCTTATTCATAATTTAAAAAAGCAATTGTTAGACCTTATTTAGCAAGGTTCTTTTAAGAAAATTATTTGGTAATAGACATTGACAACACATTTTTTTTTTTATTGTCTTCTTAAAGGAACATTTTACCATAGAATCAGCCACCAGTGAGCTATGCTAGGCATTATATTCTTTTTTTTCTAATATATGTCTAGCGGATGAGCAATAATTTGTTAACTTAACCTGTCTACCTAGTATGTACACACAGAATTGTTCTAAAAACTCTGCCACGGCCAATATTTCAAGCTCATCGTGGCAGATGGACTCTTCTCTAGAAGTAATTCAACAAACATGATAAACTGGTTTTAAATCACATTTTTATTTAACAGTGAGCTCAAAGAAAATTTCTCCTAAAATATTAACCAGCAATGCTGTAAATCCCATCAGCACCATAGTGGTGAGTAACGTCTTTAATTCAATGCCTGGGCAGCAGATTTATTCAATATATTATGCTCACTTCCGTCGTACAAATATACTTTCATATATACTTCATTTATCTATGCTGTTTTGCGATATATCATTGAACTTGAACTCATTTTGTCACATTCTTCTCTAAAATTCCTTCCTTTAGTAAAAAAGAACTAGTGATATAACCATCTTTCCCACAGCAAAAACACTTTTGCATTTCTGGCAACAAACAATGAGTATAATATGTTCCCTTTGCTTATATTAATAATAATTAAGTATATTCTGCGTCTTATCCTCCCTTCTATACTTCAATAAAGGCTTGTTTAGTTCAATTGCTTGCAAAGATTCAGTCTCGGTGTGTGGAATTTTTTAGTTTGCAAAGAAAATTATTTGTGTAATTCCTGGGGCTGTAACATTGAAACTCTAGCACATTAACTCTTAGTTCTATTAGAAATCCTCTAATGATACAGGATACAACCACTTTGTCAACTAGTTTACACCAAAAACAAAACAGTACCTTTTCCTGGTAGTATTTTGTCATAGTATCTCTGGTCATTTTCTTACGATCCATCAACTAAACCAATAGTTTGGTGTAATTTTGAATACACGGAAATATTTTTAAAAGCCCAACTTTCCATTATTCCCAGGCATAGTTGTACTCATTCAATCTGTTGTACCTGCAACATGACCTGTTCCAGGTTGAATGACTGACCAACTAATTTAATTAATTAGTTAAACCACTTGATTTCGTCGTTCTAGTTATATATTTTGCGTTTGATCGGTTTTCTTCAACCAAACTTTCACATTATGGTCACGGTTCTCGGGATCAAAATTTAGGAATTAATTTCTCTACATGGTGCGAATTCATGGTGGCCTTTTATTCCTATGAAACTAAGATTTTATTTCCTATGAAACTGAGCAGGGCTCGCATCAATTTTTTTCTCTACTGAACATTCCTGCAATTTGTTGGCTTGGTTTACTTGTTTATTCCTTCTACCAAATCGCCCTCCGTCATTCTGTTCATTTTCTGTCTTCTTGCCTTGGCTGATTTGGTCTTGACCAAAATTTCAGATTTACCAGTGCCACGCTTCATTTTAAATTTTTTATAACACTTGCACTCACTTAATATTGTTAAAGTTAATTACTTTATTAACAGTCAGTATTAACGTACATTACTACCGACTATTGTTCTTAGGTCCAATGCCACTTTTGAATACATTAAAATTCTACAAAATTTCAATAGTGAAACAATTTATTCAAATGCAATTCGTACAATAGCTAAATTAACACTCTCCACACACGTGTGTACAACTTCACTAGTCTCTTGAGTATTTCCATTAGCTCTGCCTCCCGCACACCTATACTCACCTCATCTTATATCTCCTCTCCTCTCATCTCATCTCCTCTCCTCCCCCTCCTTTTCTCAGAGCATTTAAATGTTCTTAGTCACGTCACCAAGACTTTTGTTACAATAAAATAATCGATGTATTTTTATGATTTTACCATGTAGAAATAATTTATTTTTCAATGAAAGGTATTTTTTGACACATTTTCTTAATTACAATTATATTTAAATATTTTATTATCATAAACACAAATTCCACTAAAAACGTTAAGAAAACTTGTAATCGATATTTCTTTATTTAAAACTATCTTGTAGTTTTTGTTTTTATATCACTATGTCATCTCTTTGTTGACGTTGTGCAACACCTTGTGTGCATGTGCTGGATGATATTTAACCCCAGTTAATGCTGAAGTAGATTATATCAAGAATACAATAAGTTTCAAGAAAATTGTATTGTTTTGCAGTCGCCTTATTTTTTGTTCAGGAATCCACAGAAGTCAACTTGCAACACAGATGTAACAACATGTTTTACCTTAATATAAATAGAATAATTCTTAATTATTACTGTTAAAAAAATTATCTCAGTTTCCTTTTTTTTTAAGTCTCCAATGGCAAGTGGCTGCAATTGCCTCCTTACCCTTTTAACATTATATCCTTCTGATTTTATTAACATCTTGAAATGTTCCAATATTATGGCAAATAAAGGACATCAAGAATGGCAATGAGAGGAATATTATTCAAATTAGCAATTGTGTTCAACCCTCACATCAGCCACATTTTATGAGATTACAATGTCAATGAGAAATGTTACTAATACTTTTTTCACCCGGAAATGAAATAGAAAGAAAGATTAAGTCACTACATCCAGATTTTTACAATTGTCACTTTATTGCATTTTCAACAATTTTATTTCACAATCATAATTATTTTAATTCATTAACAGACCCAGTAAACAAGATCTGATCGGCATGAAGAAGATAAAAAGCAAACGGACGGTTAGCATGGAATTCTTCATACGATGGACCTCCTATGACTAATGAATCCGGTACAGCAACCACAAAAGCTGTAAAAAGATCAAAACAGTCACAATTACACACACTATACATAAGCAATTCATAACCGTACTTGATTAACTCTCAATGGTTATGAGTCAATTGAAAGGGCATTGAAGACTAATATTTAAATGGCAGATTCCTTTATTTAATAGAAAACCTTCCAAAAATTAAGGCAGAAAAATGTATTAAATGTTAAGTTTGGTCACAAGAAGGTTGTAGTAGAGTGATTGATATTCATATAGCATTGAATAAACAGTAGTTCATAATTATATGGAGACAATATAAAGGAAAACAGAAAATTTAATTTAAATTTCGTGAAAATGTAATTTAAATTTAAAAAAAGTATTTCATTGTGTTTTTTTTCTTTAATTACTATATTGAGCTTATTTTATTGGTAGATTGTCTTGATTTTATGACTATAATTTAATAAAATATATATTTTCCATACTTGGAAATTTATAATTTTCAATGATTATTTTATAATACTTGCACAATATATAGATAATAGTTATAATATTCAAAGCAAAAATACTAAAACTATATTATTTTAACTGAGATAGGATGAAATAGACATAAAAAGCAATAAGATAAAATAAATGTTTTATGCATTAAATTTAGTATTCTTTGTTATTCTAGAATTTTTTACTAACTTATATGCAACCTACGGATGACAAGACAAACATTCGATCTAATGTGTATCTAAATAGTTTTATAAATACAGAATAACTATGTCTATAGATTCAATTATGAGCTCTATAAAATCTGTATATCCAATCAATGTTAGATGACTGATTATAAAAAAAAATATCTAAATACAAACGTTAAATTCCAAAACGTTCTCTAAATAAATTACCAAACGTTAAATTAAGAATCATTTAGTATGTGACTAACAATTTGATCACGTCTCTTGATACATTCCCGTCAAAGTAATTTTATGTGGATTTCCTTATTTATAAACCTTAAATTTTTTTAAAGGAATTCATTATTACCACATTGTTCCTGATGAAATTCTATTTTCGTTTCCATAATTTTATGAGATTCTTAATACGGAACTAGTAAAGAATGCAACATACCAGTAGCGGCCGCAGCTTCTGCACCTTCCTCGTTAACTTCGATAAAGGCCTTCTGAATGCCCTTGCTGACATACAGCCGCTCTGAGGTTATCTTCGTCAATTGAGATGTATATTGATCAAAAATACTGTTAATGCCAAGCTGTAATGATTTAAATATATACATCACAAAAATTGTCAATTTTAACATGGATATTACCATAAATAATATAATCTTCAAATAGCTTCTCAATCCAATTTTTCTTTTGGCAACATAGGACTATGACTGGAATTTCTTTTAGTTGCTTTTTTAATATAATAATTTTACATAGGTATTTATTAGTTACATTCTCAAACGTATTCTGTGCTTTAGTAGAGTACAAATTTTTATGGCCAAATTTGTGACATAAAAACACTTGTTACAAACAAACAATAATCTAAGTAACACATTTTTGTACTTTTTTATGGATTTCCTAGTCATTTATAAATAATTCTAACATAGATTTAATGTATTTACGACAGTTTAGTTAATTTAATTCAAATATATTTCGATGGTCAAATTTTGAAACAGACAAGAGGTTATAATAGGAAATCTATAAATTATTAAACTTCAGTGGGGTGCAGCGCTTTTGGGTTGGACATACTACCTGTCACGATGAAAATGAGCATTCACTGCAATGAAGTAAACACAAACAGGAAGCAATTACTAATTTAGAGAATGGAATTTGCCAACAAAATATACTAGACATATTTATAAAATGGAAAATTAGTCATTTTATTCTGATTTTAATCTATCTGAATAGCAGATGACCAGTGAATGACAGAACAGATCATTGTTATAACGTAGTGATTCTGTGTGTGTGTCTGATATATGATATAGTCGGACCAATAAACAGGATTGTTTCATTCTGAATATAGCCACAAGCGGAGAAGTGCTAGTTTGCCTTCGCCTTGGAAACCGGCAGTTAGAAATGACCTAATAAATTATATTTTCTCATAGAAAACTTTTGTGGTGAGAAGTTCTTGCAATTTCATACTTAGCAAGATTGGAATGAAGTCTGTACAGTTCATTTAAAATGGCACACGCTGGAAATGTTCGGTTTGTTTGGAAACTTCATTTGAATGCCATAAATTAAATATTCAGGCATATGTGATTATGTATACCAGATGTTAAGGGCAAGCTACATACAATTATTTATAAAACACTGCTAAACGTTTTTTGCCTATAGTATCTTTGTACACCATTAGCCATAATGATTTAAACATTTAATACCAAAACAAACCTGATAAACTTCAACACCTGTATTTAAATTGTTATATCTAATTTAGCTTTTTATAGAGATGGAGTTCGAATATTTCACTACATCTATTTCAGAACTCAAATTCCCTTGAAGAAAGTAGAAAGATTGCTGTTTGTCAAAATGAAAATATTTTTGATTTTAAAATCAATTATCTATCTATTGATTTTGTTGAGCAAAGGTGGCTATGAACATTTCTTTCTGTTTTGGGAAAATCAGCAGTATACAGTATTTAGAACAGGGAAAACGCCAAGACGTTTCCATGTGGTACACCTGTCCAGATTGGAAATAAACCTGAATACACATCCTCATGTACAATATCCTCATGTACTATGAATTTCCTATCAGATAGATCAGACTTTAGTAGTTTCTCAGTAGCAATTCGCGCTATTTATGGGTAAGATCCCCATGTCACACTCTGTCAAAAGATTATGATAAAGCAATGAACTGCATCGATAGTGTAATATTTATTTATAAATCCAAGCTGGAATATCTGAGTTATTGATAAGTGGTTTAAGTCGGTCCACCAACAGTTTTTCAAACAATTTGAATTGAAGGTAAAGGTGAAACTTGTAAGAGGGACTGGTTTTGGTTCGGGTATAAGGTTTAATTATGCTTTGATCATTTTCATTTTGATGTGTGATTTCAATATCATTATTCGATAGGGCTTGGACTTGCTGGCAACTATACTGTTAATTAATTTCGACACCTCTTCTCTGAGTCTTCTGCATTGCTTATATTGATTGGTGGAGGCAATGGAATTTTTTTTGTTTTATTTGGCTGTTTTCGGTAGGTTTAGATGACTTATTATGTTTTTCTTTCTGGTGTACACTTTCCTCATAAGTAACTCTGTTTTTTGTTATTGTTATATTTACAAGATAAAAATAGTGTATTTATCAGTAAGTAGTTTAATATAAATGTTATGTACACTTAAGTGTCTATATGTGTCGATGTGTATATGAAATATTTTCTCTTCCTCAATTACTTATTTACTATTTGTTAAGCATGAAAAAATTTAGGCTGGTAAATGAAGAAAGAAATTTTTAAAATTGTTTAGCATAGGTTTTATATTACTTCTTTTTGCAAACAAATGTGTAAGCATATTAGTATTTTTTGTTCAATTTTAAATTATATATGACCTGACTTAGTTACAGAATTAAATTATTGCTAATTGATTGTTAACATGCTGGTATATGTAGGATTACAAATAAGATTGTGCTGGTGCAGTGAGAAGATGCAAATGACAGAGTTTTTTTCAAACAGACAGAAACAAGGTGTAAAACAATTTTAATCACTGGTTCGTCTGATTTATGATCCAAATTGAATCTTCAGCCAAAATTATAATTTTAAATGGTCAAAATCAAAACTGCAACTAAATTTTCAGTTGGACACCAATAATAAGAATGATACAATTTTCTTACTCGATTAGTTATTGATTTTTGTTACCTTCTGATTCAACATTTTCCGGTATGCTACTATATTTTCTCAATATGTGATTTGTATAAAACGGGCACAATCAATTTAACAAATTATGACAGCTACTCAGGGAGAAGTATAAAATGTTAATACTGTTCACCATTTCACAGTTATTAACATTTTTTCTTAATTAAATCAATTAATACATAGATAATTAAATCAGTAGGTAATTAAATATATAAAAATGGTAAGATTTTCACCACTTATTGCAGACGAATGTTATGTGACAGATTTTTCTACTACTCTTTCTGGTTGATTTTTCTAGTTTTTTATGGCCTGATACCTAGAAGGTATAAAAATTATTATAAAACTAATACAAATGCAGAGTTTTTTCTTGTATTGTTGATATTAATGTTTTATTTCCTATTAAAATATTGAGCTTAAAATGTTTATTAAAATCAGTAAAAACTACTAAATACTTTTCCACATAATTTAGTAATTCACCAGGAATATTTAAAAATATCTGAAGGCATTATGTGAGTTACAGTTTCAAATATATAATTTTTAGCTCAATGGGTTAACCCATTAGGAATTTAAAAATCTAATAAATTTAGATAAAAGCACTGTCCTTTGTTAACAGTCAGAGTAGTAAAAAATTATCTCAACAATTGTACAATTCTGAAAGGATAATAAAACATAATAATTAAAAAAAATAATTAAAAAAATATTTATAATTAAAAAAAATTAAAAATATTTCAAACCTTAGGTAGAATCTTATTTAAATCTAAAGTTGTCTCGATTTTAAATTTGGGTATTGTGACATCGACCTCCTGTGATGTCATACTGGCAACAATATCCTGTATATTGTACTCCGTAGCCAATTTAGCCTGCAAAGTCTTGAGATTGTCACCTTCATTTGGCAAAGCAAACACCATAGACATTTCCCCTCCCTCATAAGGCAGCTGCAGGAACTGTTGAATAAAAAATTTATACGGAATGAAACAATTTGATTGCGCATTCTACTCTCCATTCAATGTTTATTTGAACATAACAAACTTATAGTGAATCTCATATCAAGAATGAGAAATGTTGATATGTAATTTAAATGTTAACATGAAATTGCTAATTACTACTGTTTATGTTGATGTCATACAAATTTCAGATATTGGGAAATAAATGTTCATTTCTTTTATTTAAAAATCAGAAAAATCTCAATGAAAAAGGGAAGACTCCCAAAAATATTTATGGTGTTTTGATCAAACTGTTCCAATAAATGTTTTTTTATGTAATTTTTTGAAAATTTGCAGCTCTATTTGACAAATGTAAGATCATTTAAAATAGTGCAAATTTGTATTGTTGATCCTAGGAAGGTGTAATTACCTAAACTATATTGATATCAGATCAGATATATAACTTTTTGGATGGAATGAAAATAAAAAAATGTGTGGAGATCATGTAATAACAAATTTAAATATAACGAAAAGTTAAAGAGATTAAATATTCTTGTCATTTTTATTAAACGTAATTAATAGAGTGTTTTACGAAAGGAAGTGATAATTTAATTTTTCTCATTTTTGAATAAGTTGTAAGTGTAATGTAGACCCTAGATTTTATATTTTTTTAATTTTAATTTTATTAATTTTGAGAAAATAATAAATTAATTTCGAGCATAAATAATTGAACAAAAATTGAAAGCTCTAAAAAATTCATATATCTACTAAAATAATTTACAGTTTTTTAAAAGTACTAAAAATTTAAAGTTATTTCTGATCCATAATTTATATACAATAAATATAAATGAAGTAATGAGAGTATGTAATAAATAAATAAATATATAATATAATAAGGCTATCGATAGATATTTCATTTAAATTGTATGTGAAGAAACACATTGATTTTTCATACCTGTGAAATTCCTAAAAAGAACATTTAAGTAAAGCTGTCTGGTAAAATATTGCAGTTTAAAATTCCAAAGGAAACTTCTTAAACAATTAAATATATTTGTTTTTATTGACAACATTCTTACAAGTATTTAGTCTGCTTGACTTTCTGTTTTGTATTTTTTTAATACATAATTCTATTTTATGTGTATTTTAATTTAATATATGTTTATATTGACCACCAATGCTCAATACGGAATCAGAAATATTCCGAAAGACACTCACCTTGGCATTAAGTTGGTAATTATGAATATAGGAAAAATCTCCATGTGAACTCATGGTGGGAACCATTGAATTCGCTCCACTGCTTGTCTGGAAAGATTTGTTTTCTGTCAAGTCCTTCTCGAATTTCACTTTCCACGTGCCCTGAAAAAATGCACAATTTTTTCACTATGAAAATTATAAGAAGCTTTGCTAATGTGCCCATAAAAAACAAGTTAATAAAATGAATAACAGTAACTGTGGACAGATCTAACGTAAGACAACATTTTGTTGTAGCATCATTCACTGTGTGGAATCATATAATTATGTGACTAATGTAAGAAAACCAAGACTTACAACAGAATTTTGTAAAAATATTAATTTGAAGATTTCTGTATCAAGTGTTTGTTTCAGTTGTATGGAAAGAATGAAAGAAAATTTCAGATTAAATTTTACAACAGATATTCAAAATTGTTTGTAATGCTTTTAAATCATACACGCTCAAGCTTAGTATTATTGAATTGTTTAATATACCTTAAAGTAAATTGCATTAACAAGAACTAGACGAGTTCTGGAATCGAAGTCTTCAGGTGATAATAGTTTCTGTATATGGTTGTTTGTCTTTGATTCCACCTGTAAAATTTAAAAACTTGGCTGTATAACAAATTTTCACAATAAAACTTTTGAAGGTGTGCCAATATTCTCATATGTAAAGCACTGCTAACCCATGTATTGATAACTTTTGCAGCATTTTTTGCATCGTCGAAGTTGAGAGCTTCAATACCAGCATTGAAGACATCTATGCTGTCATGCTGGAAATTGGGATTCAATTCTTTTCCTTTCTTCACAAATATTTTATTCGCCATGTCCAGAGTTACTCCATTCACATGTCTTGTTCGTTTAGACAATGCCCTGAATGATGAGCGCGTCTGTAAAGTGAATTAATCTATGGCCTTTATTGTATTCTATCCTAGTTACTTTAACATTTTTCCTGTTGCATTATTTGCTTTCTCTTAAAACTAAGACTTTTTAACACAATATGATGTCTAAATATTCAATCTGTGGTAAAAATAGTAGCTCTGTATTTCTGTTATTTCTTCATAGAAAACAAAACTATACTGATTTCAATAGCGTTTACTTCATTACAATAATTTATTAGTTCTGGGTAGAGTCCAAGTACCACTAAGATAGGACAAGTATTTATAAAAAAAAATGAGAAACCAAAGTAGAAAAAAATTATTTAAAAACCAATTTCTTATTGAACTTTGTACCAGCAATTGCATGAACATGAATTACAATTAATATCATTTTGTGGACTAGATTCCATTGATAGTCCCACATAATAATTACACTACAAATTTATACGTACTGTAATTACATCTATAAAATCAGTTCTCAATCTAGTCAATCAATAGACTAAAGAGCTGGACCTTTTAGTCAATCTACATACCAGGCTCTTAATATTGATAGTAAAAGCTGACATTAACATATAAAAGATTTAGTCACATCAGTTGCAAATAAACAATTAGGTTCATAATTTTCCAACCATGAGACAAACTTTTTAAATTAATTACTAAATCTTAGACGAATATTTTACGAGCTAACATTACATCAAATCTAGATTTTAGATACTCCAGCTATACTAATATTTGATCAACAAATAGTATTTGACTGTGTTTTAAATACACATTATACGCATTCAATTATATGCACTCGTAGAATGCAATGGTGGAAGCATTCTCTGACTCGTTTGTTGCATTAAATGTGGCCTCTATATTTATTTCAGCTTTACTTAGAAAAAGTTATGCAATATATTCTGCTTTATAACTACTAAATAATTAGCTATCTATTAATAGCTGTCTGTATCATTAACAAAACCTCTCTTTGCGTCTGTGTCTTATGACATTGTAAGTTATTAAATATATTAAAAATTGGCAGAAGGGAATGCGGCAACCCACCCATAGTAATAGAAATTTGGTCTTAAACTTTTGTCCTATCCTAGATTCTGTAAGAGAACTTATTTCAAATGTTTTCCAAATTAAAATTATGTGTGGCGTTCTCATTAAATTAGCATGTTAATTTTGTGAGTACAAAAATCATAACGAGATTACAAGAAAACAAATTATGGCGAGATTACCAAGAAAACAAATATTTGAAAATGTTTAATTTCATGAATATAGATATAGGTTGTAACAAAGTAGTCAATTACTCAGTAAAATTTTTAAATTAATTCAAATTATCAGGATTATAAGATCAGCTTCACATTCCACAGAAATAAAACCTGTAATTTTATTTATATTATATATATATTATATATTTATATTATATAAAATATAAGCAAGATCACAATACTTTTCCCTAAGCAGGAAGGTTTCTTACTCTATATACCTTTGTACATTATTTCTGGTGACCAATTTTATTGCAAAATTGCTTTGCTATGAATATTAAGAAAATTTAAGTATTACGAGATATTAAAAGTAACTGACATTCATTTATTCCCTCTGGCCATAAGTTTTCCACATTTTTTTCCATTAACTCTACATGTTGCATTGACATACATAAGTATTTGGCAGTGAAAATTTATGTAAATGTCTTCCTCAAGATGAAATGATAAACAGAGTAGCAAAAGTTCCTAAAAATATTATGCAATGAAAGCCTGTAAAAAATTTAAATTAAAAATTCACTATAGCTTTTTTAAACGCAAAGTAAAATGACATTAAAACCAAATAATTTAGCACAAATTAGAAATGGTACTTGCAAAAATACATTTGGTGCTGAGTCAGATAATATAACTAGTATTCTATAGCATCTACATGAAATGTCTTTTATAATAGAAACTGGTCATAAACTTACAAATTGAACATTAGGTAAATCCAGTGCATCTAAAAGCTCCTTGTGTGTATGAGATTCTGCTCCCAGCGTTAGCAATGCGAGGAGCACCTCCACCGAGAGTGGTGACATGACAACATTCTTGTTTGGCAATTCTTTAGCCACTTCCTGAAAGAATGAAGTATTTCTTGTATCATCATTGCAATAAATATGAGGAATTTAATGTTAATAAACAGAAATGTTATAGAGAAAATTTTCTTCAGATTTGTATAAATATTAACAATTTTAATATTTTATAGAAATTTAACGTTCTCAAGACTTGACATTTTGATGTTTTCTTTCTAAATTTAAATTTTCAATTCAATATTGAACATTCAAAAAATGCTCATAGCTGACTCAGTGGATGTGATGGAATCGAGGAGCGCTGTCCGATATGATAGTTCAATCAGATTCATTCCATAGCCGAAACCAGTGCTAGTTATATTATTCATATTATTGAGGATAGTTTTAGCTACAGCCAAAACAGTCCATCTATAACCGAGTTGCCTTCTTGTATTCTATTATTGTAAATCTTCCAAATTTAATTTAATTAAATACAGAACGACAGAAATCCTTCATTAAATGCTAATTACATAATTTTGTACCATTGGTTAAATAGAATTTATTTTAGGTAATGAAAAGCAGTCTCAAAAACCTTTCAAAACTTTACACGCACATTCCAATGATAGTAATAAAACAAGCAAACCCCAATTTTCCCTATAAATCATAGTTCTGAGCGTCTGCAGGTAACTCCGTGATGTATAACGATTTTACACCTTTAATAGACAAGAGTACATAAATAAAGAAATGAAAACATTAAAACTGTCCAACTTACATTATGGAAAGAGGTAGAAAATTTGGCAATCTTTGCACTCAGTTGAGCCACATCCCTATTCTCCGATGTTGGACTACAAACTCCAGCTGATATTAGAGCGCTTGCTAGTAGGAATGCTAGAACAATTAAAATAAGTGGCAAATTTTTAACAATAACACATTTTTGCTTTTACACAATAATAAGATTCGTAACTAATGTTTTTTATAACATTTTGTATGAAACTTTTTGGTTACAAGTTATAATCAAAATGTTTGTAAGATGTTCAAGGATTTACTAAGTAATTGGGACAGAATTTTTCAAATGTTAGCTTTTTACATAAATAACTTTCCTAATTATCAGTAACCTGCATTTTTATTACACTTAAATTAAATTGTGATATTAATATTTAAGTAGAATGTTATACTTTAGCCGTAAAGTTACTCAAAGAAAAATGCCAAAAATATAATTTTTCACTTTGCTTCAAAATTAATATAGATTAGTATTACTCACAATATCCTTCGTACCTGACTGCACAATGTGAAAAGGGTATGTCTTTCGAGTCTAGCAGCATGATCCAATATTCTGTTGTGCTTACATTGCAAATGGAAAGTAATGTGATGCAAATGGAAAATAGTGAAGTGTGTTACATTGCAAAAGGAAAATAATGCAGTTCTTAAAAAAAAAAATTTAAAAAGATGCGTATCATCTACATAGAAACATATGGTCGTCTCTCTCCTTTCCGTATTCCAAAGTAGTGTAGAAAGTTGAATTTCAACAGAATTCGATTGCTTCACCTTTTACATCACTTACCAAAGTTAAAGGCCGGTGTTGGCAAATCAAATAGTCCTGATTAGACAGTTAGTTGAGGTCATGAAGCTCTCATGTAGCAGTATTCAAAAGATCATTACCATAAAACAGAATGTGGGAAAATATCTGTAAGTTGAGTGGTGAAGATATTCAAGGTTTTTTCATTGGTTTTAAGATCAGATAAATTCGATAGGTTTCTATATCAAGTTATACAAATAAAAAACTAATCTAACCAATCCAAAGACAAAATAATAATCGATGGCCTCTTCACTGTCAACCAAGAAATTTAAAGGCTCAAACTTAGCCGAAAAGATTATGGTATCTGTTTTTTAGGATACAGAAAGTGAAGGAAGCTATTGATACTGTTTTGTGATTCGGAGCAAATAGGAATGTTAAGTAATAAAGTGAAATACTTCTAAACATTATCAAAAGTGAATATATTTGATTTATATTTTTAGGTTTCAAAGGAAATATGGATTGCCTGGCATAATAGGGTGCATTGACTGTACCCACGTTGCAAAAGTCAAACCAATTGATGAGGAGAACTTATTTTACAATAGAAAAGGATACCACTCGCTAAAAGTTCAAATGGTAAGTTTAGAAAACCTAATAGAGAAATCCATAATAAAAGTTATATTAAAAATCAGGAGAAGAAGCAAATAAAACTGAGAAGAGGAATGCTCTTTCATTCAACATTCTTTTTCACCTAATATCTATATGTGGGTTTTTATTTTCTCATTAAATAATTTTTTTTTTGGAATTGTGTTTTATCCAATACTGGAGTTGTGAGTGGGATCGGCCACAGTACAGATGAACAACAGCAGATTGGCATGGCCAGAGAAACACAACATAAGCGGCATGGTATGTACACATACGTACCATGCCGGTAATTCAGTAATATTACTGGCAATGAATATTATTTAATTACTGGCGTGGTACAGTACTTTTATTGAAAGTTTCAATTTTTTCAATATCTTCAATAATGAAACTACCTATATTATCTGTTCTTAAGTATATACAATCTCTCTTTCGTTCATCTCAGAGCAACGAACTCCAATCGACAAGCCACTTACATTCTCGCTAGCTAATATACATAAACGTACAGTAACATGACAGAATCGAGAATTTTTCATGAAATTTCGGTGGGAGCACTCTCGACACTGGTAGACATATTTAAAAACTCATGAGCCCAGCGTGAGCAGAGCACATACCAACATTTTACCATTTTCTGTCTCATCAGTATATTCTCATTTCTTTTTAAGATATTTTGTGTAAATAGACACTTTTGTAAATAAAATTTATTAGTCTTCTACTCAATATTTTTATACCAAACCCCGCCTCCACACTTAAATGTATAACTTTATAATATCCGTATATCGTATTGCCCAAGTGAACTTGTGTTGAGTGAAATTGTATTTGAAGAAGGAACTTAATAAAAAACTTGAAGTAAAAAAATATTATTAAAAAAATAAAAAAGTTGGTAACGTAAAAAATTTAAAAGAAAAGAAAAATTTACTAACGCTACCAACATTTCTTTAAGTAATGATTGTTACTTCTCACTTTAATCAATGTGCAAATTATCCCAAAAAAATATAAAAGACGGAAAACGGGTGTTTAGGGCAAAATTATGATGAATAACTATGACTTACATAAGAGTCTTCAAGAATGTATAGCTGTGTGTACATAGGCATATATATACTCTTCAAAGGCTTGCCAAAATTGCACAGACAGTCCAATTACCTTTGAACTTAGCTTATTTCATAGGTGCTAAACGCCACATTTTTAACACTTTATTTTAGAATATTTCAGAAGAAAACTCTACTGTTTTCAGAACAGGACTTCTTAAAATTTAAATGCACTTCTACTAAAATTATAAAAAATATACAGGATAACTTTTCGGTTTTTAGCTTTTAGGTTTTTTTTGACAATTTGCTGGTAAGAGTCCACAAAGTTTATCTTTTGACACCGCAGTGCTTTTAGCATAATAACTAAGTGCCAACAGATTGTATATAATTTTGAACTTCTGATTATAAGCATAAGTCGGCAATAGTAAAATTAAGGGAGTGTGTATTGCAATATACACAGAGAGCACGGACACATTCTTCACAAATTTGAGCCAGTGCACTATGCAATTTCCCAATTATAAAGAAGTACCGTTATAATATTAACCTAATATAAGGGCGCTCCCTTAACAACATCATCCAACATCATACTCTTTTAAGCAATAATAATTAAATTTGCTAGGCCAGTTCTAAGTATATCAATAGTTGGAACATATTTAAGGAACATTTATTTCCCTCTAAATCAACATATTGTAAACATAAGGGAATATTTATTATCCTCTCAATCAACTCAATGTAAACACAATGATTACAAGAAAACTTGCCCTGTTGGCGTGATATCAGATATTCCGTCAGCCAGAATAGCAAAAACTCGAGTTTACTTAATTCCATTGATTATCTTATGTCATATAATTTCACCACAAACGTCAATTATTTAATTTTATATGAACTTGTGTTGAGAGAATTAATGAGAGAGAGAGTAGCTAAATCCTCGAAATTATGCTTATTTCTAATTTCTCAGTTTTTTCTCAATTTGTCTCTTACTTAATTTGGTTTGCCGCAAAAAATAATCATTTTTATAGTAAATTATAGTTTCTTTTATTTTCCTCTCATTGTTGTGTTATCTCTGAAAATCGAAGAAGAGGTCTGCAAAGACAATATTTTAAGAAAGTTATCCGTCAGTCCAAATTTCTTTCTCTTATGCTTTTCGAATGTGGGTTTGAAATGTCTTTAGTACATTTTTCACCTTTAACTACAAATAAGCAGAATGGTCTATTCATAATGGGAATATGAAGCCAGGGAAAACTATTTAACCATTTTTGTTAAAAACGGAAATTTAGTTTTGTAGAAATGTGAAATTTGACGGGATCCAAGGCTCTTTGAAAATGTATTTTTTTAAAATCATCTATTCATACATCTTTGTATGAATAAAACCCTAGATCTAATTTAGATGCAGTATTAATAGGAGGAGGGGGGTGGTTACCAATAAGCTAATGGGCAATGCTGAGCTCGTAGTAGATTGATTGCTGGCTGAAGGCAATGAGTCAACCGAACGTCTTCTCCTTGAATAAGATATCAAAGCTAATTTTAAAGTTGAAGTCACATGCGTCATCACACTATCACTGGTTGGATTCGAGTATGAGGTGGTGTTATATTTAACAGTGAAAAGTCGTCAGAAAACAGTTCGAGGTTCGATGCAGGGCTTGTAACCACCTATCGACGACATCTTTTCCAATAATCCATGCTCATAGACTAATTATTCCTTATCTTGTTTCGTATCCTTCTTCATAATACGCAACACTTGAACTTTTAAAGTTATCCGAATGGAAAAATATAATTAATTATGCATTTTGTGTTATTACATGTTCACATTAAAATGATCCATGGAGTTTTTAAATTAATTGCATTATTCTGTGTTATATTTAATTGTTAAATGAATCAATTATGCATACAGATAAATATTATTTAAGGATAGTAAATTTATTTTCACTTTAGTAGTATTCAAAATTTAGGTCTAAACTTATACCTACCTACATAGCATAAATATGTGCCTATCATTGCAAAATTAATTGAAAATTACATTTTTGACGTGAATACGTCTTTAAATTTGCTACCATACGGGCGCAATCCAAAAAACCTAATGATAACAAAAGCGGGGGATACAGTTTGGCGTTGCAGTTTCGAATCTATCTTCTACATCCAAAATTAAATTATACCACTGGATAGCTAAAGGATAAAAGAATTCATTACGATAAGCGAGAACAGTGACGCATCGCGCGCGGCGGATGGGGAGGCGTCGCCATTTTGAGGTTATTTTGCTGCGTATCGAGATTTGCAATTAGTATAACTTTTGATTCGGAAAAGCTACTATGTTTATTTAAGTTTTAATCGTCAGCTGTCGTCAAAATCTATCGATTGTATATAAAACATTAGTTTAAAGTAGTGACAGTAAATATAATAAGGTGTTAGAATAAAAAAATATTATCAAAAAATATAATGTCGGCCTATACGCGTCGAAAAGCCAAAACCAAATACAGAGATCGTATACGGCTGGAAAGGGCTTCTCAAGAATAATCGAATGGTAATAATAAAACACCATATGACCGAGTCAAGCAGTGCCGGGAACGTAAAAGAATAAATGCGGCCGAGCCCATCAACGACGGTGTCAGTACATCTGCAGCTTGGGCGGAAATTATGCGTTACATAGACGTATTCACGTAAAACAAACGGCCGTATCCATGACAAAGCCACACCCCATTTTTTTTTCTAGTAAGGTACGTAGTTCGCAGTGTTCGCTCATAATATTGATTGCAGTTCAACAAAAAATGTGTGTTGTTATTTATATTTAATTGAATCTGATAATAAAATCCATGTAAAAATAAAATTTTAATCTTATAATAACAACACAAATATTACAACAAATGCACATTATCATATAAATTTCTGTCACTAATCATGTTGCTTTCATTATGGTCGGCAAAGGTCAGCAATCTTCATAAGTGTTCGGTCACGGTCACTGTACGGAATCTAACGGTCAAATAATCGCAGAATTTCTCGAGCTAGCAACATGCAAGATAGCGCTAGTATCTACTGAGTATCCTCAGCAAAAAAAACTCATAATATTTTAAAAGTAATAACCAAAAAACTATTATACTACAGACGCGGTTCCTTACATGTGAAGCAACAAAACCTGTTTCGTATAGTGTTTTCACGTCGGCTATACTCTATCGATAAAAGAAAACACCTGAGCAGTGACTGACTCGCGCGTTTTCTACTATTTTCTGTCCACCAAGCAATTAAACGTAGTGACGTCACCTTTGTTCATGTCTAATTGTCTTGGTGGAGTAATAATAACAATACTCTGTTAAAAAATAACCTTATTGAAATTAGTAGGCTCTCGTAATCAGTGCAAACGTGTTGTTTACTTATTTGTAAATTTTTTTAAGACCTTATAGTTCCGTAATTACATGTTAAAATAGATGTCGCCCCCATTTGCCGTTATAATTATCACTCAGCAGTACCACCTTATTTGAAAGTCGATGACCGAACTTTTTTTTACCGTTCTTAGATTTAAAGAAAAACAGAGAGAGAAAAAAACATATTTAAAGAGATTGTCAATGTGTGCAATATTCTTTTATTCGGTGGGGGGTGTTTTTCATACTCCCACAGCTCCCCGTGCTTCAATGGAAAGGTTCTGCTTCTGATCCCAAGGTTTTGATCGTAGGTCTCAAATACTGTTTTTTCATTTTATATGATGTCGAAATGGGAGAATGGGACTAGTAAATATTGTGGAAAAAAACATCGCGTTTATTTAATTTTTAGATTACCCATGCGACTTTTTGGTAAATTATGGGACTGTGAAAAATCCAGAAAAAATGTTTTTTATTTACTAATATAATATAAATCATTTTCAGCTACGCCAAAAATGTTGCAGTTTACAAAAAATCATCTGTAAAAGAGTGTAAATATTTGTTAAAAAGACTAATAAGTATTTTAATTTTCCACTAGATGACCGTATTTACATCATTTGTGGGAAATGTTTTTAATTTAATACTACATTTATGTTCACACATAATTAATGGCAATTATATGACTAATGGCACAATGCAAATTACTAATATTTGCGAAAGCAGATTCTTCTGTATTCGAAATTTTAAGGAACAGCGAAGGGCGAAGCTAGAGGAAGTCGTGCTATTAAATATAAAATGAATTTATGCAAATAATTAATAAGTGATTTTATTAAAATTTCAATATTAACGTAAAATACTGAATCGTGATAAATTTAAAAGTGTATCTATAGTTTGTTTCAATCGCTTTGACACATAGGAGAAAGCTGCGCAATTATTCGTGTCCCGGGCGCTCGATGTTCTTGAATAGTCAATACAATCGGTGCCGTCACAAATGGTCACATTTATTTGTTTTCGTATATTCAAATAAAGTTTAACAAACCTTCTAGAATCTTCGGAATAAACTATTAAACTTGTTTACCTTATCACACATCCAACTTCTACTTACTAATAAATTCTCGAATCGAACATATATAATAACGTATACAACAAGTGTTTATGGCTGTCGAGTTGTGTGTTAAATAAATTACTATTACGCTCATAGACCTAATATAATGTTTATAAATTAATGTATATTACTATAAACGATTGTAGAGGTCTAGAACTTAATATCAATTGCGATGTCTCTGCGGTTGTAAGTCAGACTCATTTTAAATGTCAGTGATCACTGAGTTAATTCAGTGGATTTCATCTTTCATCATTTGTTCGTTCTTTAACAATCATCTCTGTTTTATTCGTTGTTTGACAATCATTGTATAGTCGACCCCGAGTATTCAATGATATCGTCTGGTTTGATCTAAGCAGTATATGCAAAAATGTTGATTTGATTCCAGTGGAGCGCTGTGCGTTATAAGCAATTACTTACCCTTAAGTAGTAGCTTGCCCTTAAGATCGGAAATATACACACCACACATCTCTGTGTTGATAAAACTCAACGTCTGTCTGTTGTATGTTTGCTTGGAGAATCACTGGAAAAATTTAATGCAGTTTTCACTATTTATTGAATATTTTTCGAATTATAATCTGTTAAATGTTACGTATTAAATAATTCATTTAACTAGTTATAATTAGGAAGGTATTCACCATTATTCCAGTGTTTCTCCAAGCGAACAGACATACAGACAGATGTTGGGTTTTATCAACATAGAGAAGTGAAGAAAACCATGTCAACATAATTTTACAATTTTAAGCTCTTTTTGGTGATGTTGAAAACATTACCATTTTCGCGCCCCCACATCCATTGTCCATATATTATTGATTATGATTGGCTTTCTCAGGTATCAAAGATAAATTTTAATCAGCCGATTAATTTTAAACGTAACCAAATATTGTTTCTTTTTATGTTCGAGATTCGCCAATTGACTGAGACGGGATGGTGATCTCGCCCATCTCATATTTGCATGGCTCTTAAATGATAAATTTCCTCTTTTTATATGTAAATTATCATATTATAATATTCAACATCCTATCAAGACTTATCAATCTCCAATAAATCTAGTTTAGAACTTATCACTTAATATGTAAGAAATAACGACAATACAGATCATTGTAAATGCACGCGAGTCACAGGCACTCGTATTTAGTGTTTGTGTGTGCTATCGTATATTGATTGTGGTAGTTATTTAGGTGATATGTTCAATTTTTAGTTTTACCCTTTTTTACAGTAGTTTATTATGCCAATCAAGCAAGGGTGATAGATGTCTGGATGAATGATTTAGTCAGTATAGCTTAACAAGCACCTTAACTTTACACTGGCAAAGGTTCTCCCGCTAAAGGAGAATGAGCGCCACTTGGAATAGGAAGCAGAACAAGAAATGTAACGTCATTTGAAAGAAAATTATGTAAAGAACGTGAAAAAAATTATTGCCAGCTCTCAACCTGGTCCAATCCCAGGTTGTGAAGTGTAAATAGGTATTCCCTTCATAATTACTTAGGTTCATCGAGTTTTCCAACAAATTTTCTACCAAATTAAATTTGTTTCTGTACACAGTAACTCATGATTGTCAGCCAAAAAACTATCACAACTAGAGGTTACCAGTATTTAGGGAAATCAATTTCATCATTATTGAAATCCAAGAAGGGAAACTACTGCGCGTGGTAGAATGGACGTATGGAATATATTAAACTACAAAATATTGTAAATATTGTAAATGAATATTTTAAAAAAGTATTTACGAAATATTCATTTACAATATTTTTAATAATTATTAAAAATATTGTAAATGAATATTTCGTAAATACTTTTTTTTTAAACTCAAATCATATTTCCTTTATAAAAATAAATATATTTATTACTTAGTTGTAAATATTGAATATATTTGGCGTTAATTTTGTAGAAATTCATTATTTTTTTATTCATTTCATTACTTTAAAGATATTTGCTAATAGCCCACCTGAAGATTCATTTATTATATACTACAATACTTCATCAGTTTCATTTAATTGTGATTAATATATGTAATAAAAGATAATTGCGATAAGACTTTTCAAGGCAACGCGGTCGTGATGTGTTATGTTATTGATAACCTTTCATTTAAAATAAACTTTATCAGCGGAGGTGTTTCGTACCGTAATCGTTTAAAAGTTTAACTCGAGACATCTGAAACTTCGCTTCACTTGAATTTATATTTCTCATTATTAAAAGAGATATTACATGCTCTTTATAAATGTGGACATTACAAGCTTTAAGGCGATGAAGTTCTGTGTCATTCGAATATGCTGTTATATATCAAATTCTAAAAAAACAAGAAGAAAACAAAAACATTTTATTTTTATAAAATCAATATGAGTAGACAATGAGATTCACAGTACAAATGATATTAACAGATGCGATTGCAGTAAAATATACTATTATTTACTTAACTTTTATAACAGTACTGATGGAATTCCAAAACTCACAACTTTTCTATGGCATCTAATATTAAAAAAAATTCTTCAATAGCATCTACTTTTATTAGATTAGGTTAGTTTGATTCAATCCAACGTCATTCAAATTACTCGATCTTCGATGTCTCAAGGTCGCCAGGAATCGACAACTGTTTACATCAATTAAGCTTTACAAAAAAGGCTGCCGCATAATAGTGACTTTGGCCTTCAAAATCATTGTTTTGTCGTTTCGATATATGATGAAATACAAAAAAATAAACATACGGAGTTGAAGCGGCACCGCAGCAAACATATAAACGTTTTTATATCAAGCATCACTGTAACATCACAAATAAGAGAGAGGTTTAACCTGTTCCACAATTCGAAACAAAACAACCGAGCCCTCAAAAGAACACTTTTGTGTCCATCGGAGCCGTTTTTTTCTGTCAGAAACTGTTTGCAGTAGACTTGAAATTTGGTCTAGTTACAAAGCATGTTAATCCTCATACATATTAAATCGTGCCAGTCTCTCGTAGTGAAAATACGACTCGTATTTAGCAGGTCTCCTGTATCAATTCTAAAATTGTACCACCTAACATTGACTCGTCTCCATAATGGCACTTCGCATTTACGAGATCCGTTTTATGAAAAAAATAAAACCACCGCGGTATGGTTCAGACCTAGCCCTAACTTTTCTGTTTCGTAATTCTAAAGAGTATCTTCGCAAAAAGAGATTTGTTGACGAAGACATTTAATATAAACGTTTAGCCAACATTGTTACGACAAAATAACCGTATTATCATCGGGGAATACGTCTACGTATTTGGACGTTAAAAAGAATTAAAGCGGAATGGAAATCAATAAACGATAACACATCTCTCTTCTGTCACGTCAGAAACGAGAATGTATTGGGCGAACGAATAAGTCAGTTCTACACTACTGGTAGCTTAAGTAGTGTAAATTAATACGTTAGTATTGTTTTTAAAAATAAATATAATTAACTTAATTTTTCTAAAAGTCATATACATACATTCTATATAAACAATGCTATAAAAATGTAGTTTGTTATAATCCCGACATAATACTTCCACTTTATTATTTTAATTATTCGGTCTATGTCGGTAATAATGATGAATAATCGTTTAAACAATATGAAGCTCACCCGAAGCTGAAAAACGTGTCATCTCGGCAGGTCGTGCGTGTTGCTCTAAACACTGCTAATGACAGAATGGCTCCACAATGGCTCCGCTGGACTCGTTTTATCGCGCTGGGCGAGCTCGTCTTGTTTATTTGGTGTCGCTCTCAATTCTTCTCTCGCGTTTCCCGGTATGACTTATCGAGAAAAGAACGTAGGTAGACCCCCGGTAACACAAATCATTATATTGTTTATTTTCCTTTTACCTGATAAGACGTTAAATCTATACTTTGTTATATTTGAACACTCATAATATAATACAATAAACTTACTCCACTTTATTACCATTATTAGCTTACATAACCAGTGACTTGCTTTGTTATACGTAGTTGCGTTATATATTTTTTGGTGGTTATAATATTAATTTTATTTTGAAAACTGGCAACAACAAATTTTTATTCAAGCTTGTTATACTGGGTTACCTTTTGATCAATAATGGAATTTTAAGGAGCGATTAGGAATCAGCAACTAAAGAATATAGTGAAAAAAATTTAAGAAAATATCAATTTTTTTTCTAGTGTTAATACGTTTGAACACTCATAATATAATATAATAAACTTACTCAACTTTATTACTTCGATAACCAGTGACTTGTTTTGTTATACGTAGTTGCATTTTATACTTTTTTTGTTGGTTATAATAATAATTTTATTTTGAAAACTAACAATTACAAACTTCTATTCGAGCTCATTACACTGGGTTACCTTTTGGTCAGTGACGACATTTTATGCGATACAATTGGTGCCGTTACAAATGGTCAAATTTATTTGTTTTCGTATATTCAAATAAACTTTAACAAACCTTCTAGAATCTTTGGAATAAACTATTAAACTTGTTTACTTTTTCACGCATCAAACTTCTACTTACTAAACAATTCTCTAATCGAACATGAGAATATGTATAATTGAAATTTTAATCATAGAGTAAAAAAAAAATTTAAGAAAACATATATTTTTTATTATGTTTTCACTACATGGTGTAGGTGCCTATTATTAATCTCTCCTCGTCATTGACCAAACGGTAACCCAGTATTATAAAGAGTGCGAGTTCGTTTTTTTATTTACATATGATCTCAGAAACAACCCCTAATGTTTTCACTGTTAAGGAGCTAATTTAATACTGATGGACTTTAGTTATGATTTCTTTACGAAAAAGTATAATTTTTTAAGGAAATTATGATATCTGTGAATAAAGACAGAGAAAAATGTATAATCTGGATATTTTTCTCACTTAAGCTGATAAAATCATTAAAAATACATCAATATGTGGAGATATTATATAGGGTCTTCGTCAACTGGTACTGAAAGAGTTTTTATGGATTCCTTTAAAAGGCGAAATTCGTATATAATATCACACAACATGCAAATAATATATGACATATCTTGATTTGAATTTTGTTATGGCGAAATATTTACTTTTTAATAAAAAAACTATTTTCAGAGTTCCTTAGCTTTGTCCAGGAAACCTTATAATTTTTGCTAGGCATTCCATTACCCAAACGCCAACCTCTAATTTTCTTTTCGTACGTTAAATGTTAAGAATTTTCCTAAATTTGAAATTTTAATTACCACCGTCCCCGAGAGAAACGTCGAGACACCTGAATAGTTTATATCCTAGCCTATGGATATCTGCTCATTTATTTGTAATATAAGGTACCATATCAGCATGTTTTCACGAAAATATGTATATATATATATATATATATATATATATATATATATATTTATATATATGTATATATATATGTAAATTCTTCACAGAATGTACTTCAACAGATCTAGCTAGCTACGATTCTGCGTGTTGATATCGCGTTCTCTAGTAGACTGGATCTGCGCTTACAATCAAATGCCAAGAGCTGATCTAGTAGCCGTTTGGTGTACCCTTTGAGTACTTAAATGTACTTTCGTAGCTTTTTTAATCTCGTGACACTCTTAGTCGGATAGTAAGCACACTTGAAGTCTCGTTATTTTAAACAGTTCGAAGTGTTAATATTAATTGGACTGCAAAACCGTACGTATTATAATCTATAAATATAATTAAATATTGAAAAGACAATTATTTTTTATTGTTTGTAAATAAGCTATAGGACAGAACGTTTTCGGCATGTATGGAGCAAGTATTTTTGTCATCTATTTAGTAACACATTACGTGAAAACTGCTGGTTATATTTAGGCGAGGGTTTCGTTCTCACACACCTTAGAGCCTAAAGAACGGTAAGCAGTATTGAGCTTTTTTAAGCTTCGCGAGTCGAACTATGTGTCTGTGGTTTTTTTTTCGATTGCTTGTATATGTCTCAATTGAAAATTATAAGTTTAAATTTAGTTTTCACTGTTTTATTTTTAAAATCTTTATCCATATTTTTGGGTTATTCTGATACAAGTATGTTTTCTCACAATTTACTTATTGGAATCAAATTGCTACAAATGTTGTTAATGAAAAGTAAAAACTTGCGGGCGAAGCTGCGTGCGGCTCCCTAATGACTTTATAAATATGTAAATATGTACATATGTGCATATGCTCATTCTAGGTAATTATGTGTGTATCTATGCTTTTACCGTAAATTTTCCCACAATATTCAATTGGTTTTCTACACTTACTCTCTACCCCTAGCAACGTATCTCGAGGGCGTGACGATCTCTGCCCTACCCATATTTTTCTTGCACTAAGAAAGTTTGGAAAAGACTACTAAGGTACTTCGCTAGTAAATCTTTATTCGTTAAGATGCCTGTATGTTGGTATGATGGGTCATGGATATTGCAAACCTTTAAAATATAAGCTGATAAGTACGAATGGAATTAACATCACCAGGATTCCGTAAACATTTAGATATACACAGACATTTAATTGTACATATTATCGCTATCGAAGTATTTACAAATATTAATGTTACTTTACACCATATAAATATATTGCTTGGCACATTTTTCACAGGCGTAAAATTCCATAATTTAAATTGTCGTATATGATTAAAGTTAGAGCGTTTGGTAAACTTCTAGTATAGCTGTTATTTTCAGAATTTTGACTTTAGTAATTTTGCAGAAGGAGGGAGGGTACATGTTTTTAACCAATATATAAAAAAAGAGGAGGTTCTCAATTGTTTTATGTGTTTACCTCATGTATCCGGTATTTTTCAATCAATATGGAGGGTGTCATTAAAATATGGTAAAATTTTACCATGGAAATTGAAGTTACACCGAAGAGTTCCTCAACACTGAACAACACAGGATAATTTAATAAGAGAGGACCAAAGGTTATAAAAATTTCTTCTATAGCAAAATCAGAGCGGGTACAATGATGGAGATGGAAGGTGGTGACGAGAATTCGTCACTGATGAGGAATAAACACATCGAGTTTGGATTCCTTTCTTTTGTCTTGATGTAAAAGTAACAAAGTAAATGAGTAGGTAGGTATGTACACCAAGGCGTGAACCAACTAAAATATTACTTGGTAGAAAAATAAGTAAGTACAGGTATAACAATGCATAAAGCAATTAAATATTAGTTGGTAGGAAGGTAGGTAAGCAGGTATACACAAGTATATAAACAACCAGAATATTAGTAGGTGGGTAACTCCGTATGCACAAATATATACAAAGGCATACAGTAACTAGGATTTTAGTAAGTAGCTATGTAGTATGTAGTGTGTAAGGGTACGTACGCAGATAAAGGGCTCTATGAGACAGAGAGGGACAGATGCAAAAAAAATGGCTAAAGCAAAGATGAGAACAATGAAAAACAATAAGTTAAGAGAGCTGGATCTAATAAAGAGAAATTACACCAGACCTTTCTATATGGGCATAAATAGCTTACGAGAGGGATTCTATCCTAGAACAGGTAAACTTCTCATCAAAAAATTGAATGTAATAAAGCAATGGCGTGATCACTTCAAGAAACTTCTTAATGCCGAAGATTTTGACGTTATAGAAGAATTCTATAACGTCGAAGAGCAACTGCAGATACCCATATTAAATGAGGTGCAATGAGCTATGCTCTACCTGAAAAAGACGATAAGGTACCGGAGCTAGGCATCATTACAGCAGAACTTTTTAAGAATTTATCGTAAAATATGGAAAGATGAGCAAATGCCCGAAGACTGGAATTCCACAATTATCATGCCTATACTCAAGAAAGGAGAGAAAACCGTATGCAGTAACTACTGTCGCATCTCTGTACTTTCAGCTGCCTACGAGATCTTATTTTTAGTTATATATAGTAGATGAAGTGTAAGTGGTATGCTGAGGAAATTCTGGAACAATACCAGTGCCGCTTTAGACCTAACTATTCTACCACATATTAGATCCACCTACAGCGCCAAACGCTAGACAACACTTAATAATACAACACATACCTCCAATACGATGGTGTCGGCGTGCCCAGTAAGTTAGTGCACCTCATTGAAAAAACCTTGAAATACTCCAAGTCCTTCGTAACGATATAGAATGAATTATCAGAACCCTTTGAAGTCCACTCCGGAGTCAAACATGGTAATGTATTGTTCATTATAGTCTTCAGTCTTGTTCTGGAAGCTATCACCCGAAAGCCGAACATCAACAGGCTGATCAACTGTAATATCTCTCAAATTGCATCTTCAAACATCTTTGTGGGACGTGTCTTCAACATAGAGGACGGGGAAAGCTATAAATATCTGGGGTCAATACTAACCAGTCAAAACAATGTTGAGGAAGAAGTAAAAGCTAGGCTTATTGGGAGGGAAACAAATGTCTCTACGAGTACAAAAAACACTTAAATTTAAATATCCTAAGCATAGCAACGAAATTATTCATCTACCAGATTATCATAAGATATATTGTGACTTATTCGTGCGAGATTCGGGCTATAACCCAGAGAGATATAGAAAAACTTGCCATTTTTGAAAGAAAAATACTCTGAAAAATCTTCGAGCCAGTGAGAGGGACAAATAATACATATCGTATACGAATGAACCACAAACCGGAAGTACTGATGGAGCACCATTGCTATGTTCTATTAGTCAAAGCGTCTAAGATGGGCAGGTCATCTGGAAAGAATACCGGAAAACAGGGCTGCAAAATTTATAACCAAATGGATGCCGCAACGAAAGAGGCCAAGAGGTAGGCCCAGGAAATGATGGATCAATTGTGTCTAGGAAGATCTCAGAGGTATGGGAATGTTTATGATGTGGAAGTGAATGGAATCAACTAGAGAAGAGAGGCAAATAATAGAGCGAAGTAGAAAGTAACTGTGGAAGAGGTCAAGACCTATATAGGGTTGTAGCGCCGCTGCAAGAAAAAGAGGAAGAAGTATGAATATAAGAAGCATATAACCGTAGTATAAGCACTTGAACTACTGGTTAAGGTGAAGCTAAAAGAGCAAATGTGATTTATTTATATTCAGGATGTGTTTATTTATATTCAGATTCGATAAATGTAATTTAATATTAATAATATCTATTGATACTAAATTCATTGTAAGTTTGTGACGTTCTGGGTAACATTGGATATCACAAGCACTAAAAATGAAAAATAAAATTGGAGCAATTAAAAAAAAATTGGAGCAACCACTACTAGAGATTTATGGAGTCGGTTTCAAGTGAAATTTTGCACTCATCTGTGATTGTCTTTGAGAAAGAGAAGCGCTGACTTGGCGCCGATTCCAAAAATCTCTAGCATTAGCAGTATTTTGCTAATTTATGTACGTTCGGTAATTATATTGTACCGCAAGGTTTTCAATTCACTCCTATTTTCATTGTTTTATAATTTTCAGTGCTCTTCTTGTTCGATGATTATTTGAAGTCCATTAATTTTTTTTTGTAAAACAGCCTGATATGTGAATAATTTCAGCAATACCTCTTGAACTGTCTTACATAATATTTTGACAAAATATTAAAACTTAAACGAACATCGTAGCTTTTCCGAATCAAAAGTTATACTAATTGCAAAATAACCTCAAAATGGCGGCGCTTCCTCCTCCACCGCGCGCGATGCGTCACTGTTCTCGCTTATTGTAATGAATTCTTTGATCCTTTAGCTATCCAGTGGTATAATTTAATTTTTGATGTAGAGGATAGATTCGGAACTGCAACGCCAAACTGTATCCTCCGATTTTGCTATCATTAGGTTTTTTTGGATTGCCCCCGTATGGTAGCCAATTTAAAGACAAAAGGAATTGGTGAATTTCATAACGTGTATGAGGAGTAAAGGAGCCATTAAGATTGTTTATGGTTACAAAAGAATGTCTGTAAATTGATTCGATTATATTCTAAGCGGAATGAGACAATATAATTTTTGAAATGCCTATATTGTGCCAGAAGAAATGTTATTCATTTAATATTTTGTTGTTTAACGTATTGTACCCTACTTCTGATAACTCGACAAGTAACTGATGTTTTAGTCGCGCAGGTACCACGTATTTTCGAGAGCAAAAAAACTTATAACATGTCCTGAATGATGAATTGATATTATACAATTGTTATTCGTGTATGCCATTTTTGTTGGATAGCAAATTCTCCGTCCAATCGCAAACGTATATATTTATGTACGTTTTACGATTGGACGAAGAATTTACTATCAAACAAAATGGCATACACGAATAACAATTGTTTAAAGAATAAAAAGGTCGCAGTGAAAATTCACGGGCAATGCAGAGTGAGGATAGTATTTGTTTTTCATTATAATAAGTTTACTGTCAAAGATAGGTTCATAGTAACAGTTGAGAAAACTATTCTTTTTTTAGTTTTCTGTTCTTTTTTAAGGTTCCGTACTTCAAAAGGAAAAAAAGAAACCTTATAGGATCACTTCATTGTCCGTTTATCGGTCTGTCAATATTTTTTTTCAGGAACACATGGAGGTATCAAGTTGAAATTAATAATAAATTCTTTGGTCTACAGCTTCTTGAAGTTGTAAAAAACACCAAGCTTCTAAGTCGACGGAATCAAGAAGTACCATAAAAATACGGCCATTTATGCTGCATATTTTGATACTCACAAATAAATAAAAACCTATAGGTTACTTTCTATTAACCTAGAATGATGAAATTAGATATAAAAACAAGGTCTCACAGCGCAAGTAAAGGAAAAAATCCGAAAATCATTAATTTTTATTTATATCCATAATTTTTTTTAGATATACGCCTGTGAAGATATAGTAGCAATATAGTTTCGTTCTAAAAAATTTAAATTTTTTAAATAGCGAATGAATATTACGTACCAATACATGTAACACTGAAAGTTTTTAAGACATTCAAAATAGAACCAACCAGCAACTTTATAACTAATTTATTGTTTTTCGAAATAGCCCCCATGGTGCTCCATACATCGTTTCATTCAATGGAACCACTGATACATGCAGTTGGTACACCCTTCTGTGGACGTCCCTTCCACGACCTTCTAGGCAGTAGCCACTGCTTCTATACCGTGCGGGAATCGTATTCCTCACTGTTTATCTTTTATTCTTGGAAATATATAGATATCACACGGTGCGAGGCCGAGGCTGTATGGCGGATGAGCCATTGTTTCCATACCCTTCGAAGTCAAATATTCTGCCGTTCGTCTGGCTAAGTATTGTGATAGAGGATTCTACTCTGAGGATGTTTCGTTCAAACTTTGTGCTTTTCTTTTATTTTCCAGAACAATCACCCGTCGGGCCGAAGAAAAAGATGACCAGCTTTTTTCTGGTACTTTGTCCTTTCTTCACCTTTGTAGGTTTTTGAATGAACACCCACTTCGTAAGCTGTCTTTTAGTTTCGGGTTCGTAACATGTATGTAGCTTTCGCCACCCGTTACGATATCAAAGAAAGTATTTACCTGACCTACGTCAAATATTTCTAATACTTTGCAACACCAGTCAACGCGTAGATGTTTTCAAGCATTAATAAAATTATAGACTATCCATATAGCAAAAAGCTGCCGAAATGATGGTGCAGAATTTTCTTTCCTTGACTTGTATTAATGCCCGAACTTGCCCCAATCCGCTGACAGCTCCACCATCTCCTCAGTTTTTATCATGAGCATCACAGCATCGATATTATTTTCAGTTGTCGCTGTTGAGGGACGTCCCTCACGCAGATTTTCACTGATGTTGATTTCACCACTCTTGAACTTTTTAAACCAATTGTAAAAAATAACGGGAAATGGAGCTGCATCATAAAATATCAATTGAGGTCAATCGTTACTTTATTTTAGTCAAGATTCCGAAGAAATTCGGAAAAATCATCAAACAAAAATTTTCTTCACATTAAGTTCATATTGTGGTATTATATCAATTGCCAAGTTTCTTTTGACCGTATCTTGATATTTATATCAACGACAAAATTGAGTAAACCATATCAATGGATTACCAAAGAGTTCGATTTTCGAATTATCAATTTATTTTTCGACCATTCTAAGACTTAAAGCGCGACACCTGTATATACATAGATAGATCAACACCCCGCATTCGTGTGCCGATACAATCTCTGCTCGCGCCACCGTAATGAAGTTCAGCACGTGACTTAATTACGAAGTACTTCATTACGAAGTTCTTCCCTACTACTCACTGCCCTTTCGGCTCTGAACGAGACAACATCTATTGCGGCGCGCCTCCACCTTTCGATATCTTGATACTTTGAACTTGAAATTATACAATGTTTATACTTTACACTGAGTTTTTTTATGTTCGCGTGGGGTACACGCGAACATAATATATTTGGCGCGAACATAATTGGCGACCGTGGACACGAACCCGCAGCTTGGGGATGCCGATTTCATCAACTGGACAGAGTCTATCAAAAAAGAGGTTTACTTTTCCTTCATTTCCTTTGATTATTCTTAATTTCCACTATTGTGCAGTCCTATCTAAATTCATTACATATTTGAAATAAATAATTTCTTTGCACGTTTCTACCTCAAGGTCAATTAATTCAGCATTGTACCTACCTTTGATTAATATTCATTTATTTCATTAATTGAATATGCATTAAAGTTAATTACTAAGCAATACAGTGAATACTTTGTAAAATATTCGATAACGTTATTATCCTAAGTTTACTCCCGATTCAATTGATAGTAATCATTATTAACAGCATGAAACATAAGAATATTATTTTCAATCTTTGCTGATTAATACCGCCGAATTATTTCAGATAAGCTGCGTCGATCTACCCGTCTGCGCGTGAATTAATTTAAGTTGCGATTCCTGACTTTGAGCGGCGTAGTGGATTGCTCACCGAGGACTTGGGTTCGATTTCATATTTATCATTATTTATCTAATTCATTATTTACCTAACTTTAACAATGAATATGAATAAATTTGACGATATATCATTAAATGAAGAAGAGAAAAGACTATTAAGTGATTTAATTAGAAAACGCGGTATTATAAAGGTTGATTAATTGAATATATTTGACCGTAATTATATTATCTTACATAGTTGAAATTTAGAGATACATTTAATTCATTAATTAATTCAAACGCTTCAATAGTTTCATTTATTTGTGAATTAAATTTGTGTTCAAACTATCTTCGAAAGGGGTATAATTCGTCACAATGTCGTCTCTTCGGATATTGTCGAATATGAAAACATAGACATAACACATTATTATTACGTGATACATTAAATAATAAACTCTTACATTGCTCGGGCATTACTTGACGTAGGCTGTCAGTCATCCTTCATAACTGATAACTTTAAAAACAAGCTGGGATCTCATTTCTTGGGATCTTCATTGCTTGGTATCTCCTTTGCGAACGATATAATAATGTTAACGTCTCATTTCTTGGGATCTTCATTGCTTGGCATCTCATTTGTGAACCATATAATAATATTAACGTACTCATAAATATGCAGGCAGTCAGTCATCCTTTATAGCTGATAACTTTAAAAACAAGCTAGGATCTCATTTCTTAGGATCTTCATTGCTTGGGATCTCATTTGCGAACGATATAATTTTGTTAACGTCTAATTTCTTAGGATCTTCATTGCTTGGCATCTCATTTGTGAACCATATAATAATGTTAACGTACTCATAAATATGCAGGCAGTCAGTCATCCTTTATAGCTGATAACTTTAAAAACAAGCTAGGATCTCATTTCTTAGGATCTTCATTGCTTGGGATCTCATTTGCGAACGATATAATTTTGTTAACGTCTAATTTCTTAGGATCTTCATTGCTTGGGATCTAATTTGCGAACGATATAATAATGTTAACGTACTCATAAATATACAGGCAATCAGTCATCCTTTATAACTGATAACTTTAAAAATAAACTGGGCTTTATTCCACATGATACGGAACCAGTTTTGGTTACAGGCATTAATGACTTTACATTTAACATTTCAGATAGCATTGAGATTGATGTATGTTCTTTGACTAATATATACAACTTTAGCGATAAATGTTTGGTAGTTCCTAAAATAACAGGTCACTTGCCAAATTCTTTAATTGAAACTTCATCACTGGCAATAACAAATTCGGTTAAACCAGCGCATCCTGAATTCTTTAAGCCGTCTGATATTGACATTATGTTGAGAGCGGATTTATTTTACGAGCTTATTAGTCCGGAATAAAAACTATTAGGACCAAATTCACCAACTTTACAAAATTCAAAACTTGGTCGGTTGGAAGTTGCACCAATAAGCGGCGGTGATAATAATTAAAAAAAATATTCAGAGTAATTTTGTATGTAAGTAAAATATATTTTTAATTAACATCGAAGGGTACTCGAAGGATAAAGAACACCTTCGTGCTGTCTTACTCACACGTATGCCTGAAGTTGACTCACAATATATTATTGTAGACCTATATAGTCAACTTCAGGCGTACGTGTGAGCACTTATGTGTAGCCTATATATCCGATATAGGACGGTACGTATTTGATACTTATTTTTAATGACTTGGCCACAACTTCTACAGACCAAACTCATTTTTTATATTTTTATTATATTGAATAACATCAAATCTTTTACGCACAAGAACCTTCCATTTTTTTTAAATAGATGTTTCACATAGTAACAGGGAATTAACTACGAAAATTCCTATCAAACCTAAATATGAAATACGTGAAAAACATTTCATTAATTATAAAACTAATCGCTTTAATAATGATGGAGTTCCATTTCGTGTGCCGTTACGTGGGTCATCCAAAACATTAAGTGAGCCATACTTTAATTCTCAATTTATTTTTTCGAATTTAAATATAAATCTCAGTAAAAACATGAACGGAAAACACGAGTATAAACATTAAAGAAAAGAGGGGGAAAGTAACAATTAAACTTTGGTTAATAATCTGGTTAATAATCATGATGACAATCTAATTTTTAATATATGGAAATTATTCCATTTCATATTAATTCATTACATTCAATTCTTTCGTAAATACTCATTAATTAATAATTGTAAAAGAAATGATATCAACAAAAGAGGTCTTTATAGTGAGATTCGCCATGCACGTAGAAATAATTAAATTAGTGCGACGAGATTTAATTTCCAAATAAATTAAGGTGACTTGAAGTTAAAAAATATAATTAATTTTAAATTCATCTTTATTACCATCGTCACCGTTTATTGTCGGGAACTGTGTGCTTCGAGTCGGTGGTCGTCTTATAGATACTGACTACGAATACAATAAAAGTCATACAGTCCTTCTTGATAATAAGCATCATTTTACGCGTCTGTTAATGGACCATGAACACATACGACTGAAGCTTGCCGATCCACAATTAATCCTCAATTCTATACGTGAGAAATATTGGCCTTTGAAGGGTAGAATTCTAGTCCTAAGAGTAGTAAAACAGTGCGTACTTTATACACGTTTACGTGGTAAGCGTATGTATGGAGCAACTAATGAACAGCTTACCAGCTGATAGGCTTAGACATGGCTTTCCATTTCAAGTATGCGGTGTTCAACTATCAAGTAAAAAGGGATGAGGCAATTAATTATCAAAATGTTACCATAGTTTGTTTATGTTTTTTTAAAGAAAGCAATACACTTGGAGTTGGTCAGTGATCTCACTTTAGATGTATTTATATTGTGTTTGCGTAGATTCATATATCCATAAGGGGAAGGGGAAGGGGAAGGGGAAGGGGAAGGGGAAGGGGAAGGGGAAGGGGAAGGGGAAGGGGAAGGGGAAGGGGAAGGGGAAGGGGAAGGGGAAGGGGAAGGGGAAGGGGAAGGGGAAGGGGAAGGGGAAGGGGAAGGGGAAGGGGAAGGGGAAGGGGAAGGGGAAGGGGAAGGGGAAGGGGAAGGGGAAGGGGAAGGGGAAGGGGAAGGGGAAGGGGAAGGGGAAGGGGAAGGGGAAGGGGAAGGGGAAGGGGAAGGGGAAGGGGAAGGGGAAGGGGAAGGGGAAGGGGAAGGGGAAGGGGAAGGGGAAGGGGAAGGGGAAGGGGAAGGGGAAGGGGAAGGGGAAGGGGAAGGGGAAGGGGAAGGGGAAGGGGAAGGGGAAGGGGAAGGGGAAGGGGAAGGGGAAGGGGAAGGGGAAGGGGAAGGGGAAGGGGAAGGGGAAGGGGAAGGGGAAGGGGAAGGGGAAGGGGAAGGGGAAGGGGAAGGGGAAGGGGAAGGGGAAGGGGAAGGGGAAGGGGAAGGGGAAGGGGAAGGGGAAGGGGAAGGGGAAGGGGAAGGGGAAGGGGAAGGGGAAGGGGAAGGGGAAGGGAAGGGGAAGGGGAAGGGGAAGGGGAAGGGGAAGGGGAAGGGGAAGGGGAAGGGGAAGGGGAAGGGGAAGGGGAAGGGGAAGGGGAAGGGGAAGGGGAAGGGGAAGGGGAAGGGGAAGGGGAAGGGGAAGGGGAAGGGGAAGGGGAAGGGGAAGGGGAAGGGGAAGGGGAAGGGGAAGGGGAAGGGGAAGGGGAAGGGGAAGGGGAAGGGGAAGGGAAGGGGAAGGGGAAGGGGAAGGGGAAGGGGAAGGGGAAGGGGAAGGGGAAGGGGAAGGGGAAGGGGAAGGGGAAGGGGAAGGGGAAGGGGAAGGGGAAGGGGAAGGGGAAGGGGAAGGGGAAGGGGAAGGGGAAGGGGAAGGGGAAGGGGAAGGGGAAGGGGAAGGGGAAGGGGAAGGGGAAGGGGAAGGGGAAGGGGAAGGGGAAGGGGAAGGGGAAGGGGAAGGGGAAGGGGAAGGGGAAGGGGAAGGGGAAGGGGAAGGGGGAAAGGGGAAGGGGAAGGGGAAGGGGAAGGGAGGGAAGGGGAAGGGGATACAGTTTTACGTGTTCACTTCTGTCGGCAGTCCTCATGACTTCCTTCTTATTGTTTGTTACATATCAGAATTTTCAGCAGTGTCTCTGTAAAGCAAACCATGTGTTATAAGTTATAGAAAATTTTCCTTCGTATTTTATACAAGCTTAGGATTGTCTGTTATAGATAGCATTGTCTCCTACACAAGCTAGTTAAAATGGAGGTGAAAACATAAGTGAGCAACACACTGTGTACGTCGATTATATTTTAAGCAAACATAAGTTAGAAAAACAAAATCTATTTTAAGAAATGCAGATTTAAGGTTCAAAATATAAAAAAAAGTATTAGCTTTTTATATTAAATTTTGAATTTTGTTCAAAAACGAAATCTATGTTCGATTTGTATATATACTCATTATTTTATTCTTATAAAACCGTTCGTGATATACCTTCAGAGACTACGAAGGCGGACCGGGGTTTAGACAGATTAGGATTTTCTAGTATGAAGTATGTACAGAGTCCAAGTATATGCAAAACTTGCTTGTCTAAAAGTATGGATATATTACGAATAGTACCCATTACGTGGAACATTTTCTATTCCATTATTTTCAAAGCGGTGAACGTTATTTGCTAGAATGTCCATTCCACCTAAATACTCCGTATTCGTACGGAAACAGTATATATGCCCCGCTTTTAATGCCGGTGTTAAACTTTTCCTCCTTTTAATTTGTATGTGTCGCAACGTTACGTAAATATATACCTCAACATGTAAAGTAGCGAGTTAAGTGACGTATGCACGTCATACATCACATAACGTAAGATGACAACCTGTAACATGACATGTGTGGCGTACCATATAACTTAACGTTATGCAACGTGTAACTTAATGTGTCAATTCCAACTTGCCTTAGGACTATGAATGGGCAACCTAAAGTGAGGTAATCAATGTTAGTTTAGTATGCACCGATTAACAGTCGAAGAGTTTTTTGTAATTTGATAGGAATGAAGTATGTACGTTTTATCTAAAATTGCACGTAACTTTCGCATTGTGTTATAAATCATATATTGAAGTGTAGATTTAGCTTGAAAACTACAAATTAAATAAGTTTAAATTTTTGTAAAAATATGATTCAAATATGATAAATATCCGGGGTTAGCTACGTGTAATTGCTTACAAGGCGTTGCGCGCCACTGTGTGACTAGAAAATAGGGCCTTCTGATTAATACGATTGAATCACAACATATAATTAATATATCAGTAGTTAGAAACTTTTGTCGAAATCATATATAGCTGATTTAACACAGGTATTGATTAAATGATATGTTATCTTTTTTACTTCAATTGCAAAAGATCATTGACTACTAGCTGACCAATATTTCAGATGGCAAAGCAAATGATGATAGTCTTTCGATAGACATTCTTCAAAATACACTTTCTTAAAAGGCTTTATCATTTTCTTCCATTTCAAATCAGAGTACACATTTGCCAAACTTTACTTCCTATTCTTGGTTATGGAGACTTGTGTTATTTTAATCTAAATGAGCGTTTACTGAATAAACTGGAACAACTTTAAAGAATATGTATTCAATACATTTTTGATCTTAAAAAATTTGACCAAAAATTTGAATACCCATCACGATTTAAACGGTTAAAAATTCAGGACCAATGCCATATCCGTCTTCTATATTTTGTATATAATATCCTCAATAATCCCGTTACACTTATAGATCAGATCACAGATCAGATTCCAATACTTATCATCCAATGACCTCGAATTGCATTTAAAAACAAGCACACTTTTAATCTCTCAGCGCAAAATTGAATTCTATGGAGAATCTTTTCCGGTATGTACTACTAGATTATGAAAGAACTGACTACTAATATACTATGTATGACCTTGTTTCCTGTGTTCAAATGTCGTCTGAAAATACATTACTTATCATAAACGGCATTACCTAGCATAATCTTCTATAACCCATCCTTATTCCGTCCCTACTCCTAACTTCTCGTTTTACTTTTGTTTTTACTTAACTTTGTATTTATTCTTTATATTTGCTCTTGTTTTACTTAGGATCTGTTTCATCGCTTACTGATAAAGTTTCTTATAACAATCTGGTAGATAAAATATCTGTTACTTAAAAGTAGCTGATATTTACAAGTATTTCCTGTTTCACAACACAAATATCTGTTCTTTTATCTTTTAAATTATCTATGTGGTTTGAAATTCGTTCTTAATTTGAAACTTATTAATTCCATATTTATTTGAACTTTATCTTACTTTATTCGATATGTTTATGGAATAAATAGAATACAAGTACATATGCTAATATGTCATTACATGTAAGTTTATAGCTGCTTTATATTTATGCTAATTTAAAAAAAAACGGAACTCGATACGATGCATTTTTAAGGTTTATTCATTTTCTGTCTGCTAACCGTTTTTGCGGTAACAGCTTCTTACTTTTAAATTTAGGTTAAACTTATTATTTAGGTAAAATATAATCAAATTATAAACTTTTCTTTCGACAAAAAATAATTGATAGTAAAAAATGACGCTGTGACGTGGCGTTACTACTAAAAGAAAAAACCATGGAAGAGTATTAAATTAAAATTTAATAGTTCTGCGAGTTGTGTCGATCAGTGTGTGAAACATTTCAGATTAAAGCATGAGGTGTTGAAGAAGGACACCAGAAAAGAGAGTGTTTGGTTCAAGTTGGACTGTATACGGTATGCAGTGGCACTAACCAAGCACTCCACTTTACCAAATGCAGAATAAAAAGTAATAGATATGATTTTACTGACTGTTGAATGCAGTGACAATGTATATGATTGAAATGAAAAGAAAAAGCGAGGAACCGGAATTCGCCTGGGGTTCTTCCCTTTAGACGTGAACTATGAAAGATCCAATGTCGCCTGCAATATGCTAGTCGCCTTTAAGATAATTAGGAGAGAGGTCCCCCAATGGAGTAGGGAAGAATTTCTTTTTGAGGAATTAGTATAAATTTCAGCGTGGGTAGACTTCTCGAGCACGGTATTCTCTACTTCTATATACATAGCTATCAAACAGAAATTGGCGGTTCGTCTATTAAATAAGTGTCACGTTATCAGCCACTTTCTTAGCGGGCGGCAAAACAAATACAAATTGTTTGAAAAATGTTTCTTACCTGTCAGATAAAATAATATTAGCCCCTTTATCTAACAGATAACTTAGCAGCAACTTTATCTAACAGATAACTTAGCAACAACTTTATCTGTCAGATAACGCTGTCAGAGTATAAAGAGTAATAAGTGTCAAATACATTATGTTATCAGCGAGCTATAAAACAGACCTTTCATCTTATGTTTTTACAATGTAAACTTATAATTACCTACTTTATATGGTAAGAATCATTATTCAGCGCTCAATAATGGCTCACCGTCTACAACCTGACTTATTATTCTCATTTAATTCATTGCGGTTGGCTGTAGGAGATTGCTTTTGTCGCCACAAGTCCGCCACTGTAAATTTAGTTTTAGTCAATTTAAAAAATTACGTGTAATTAATAAATATTTAATAAAAATGTAACATGTAACAGATTGCGTGACGTGAGACGTAATCATAATCGTGCGCTGTAGAACGTCGATTGTGGCAATATACAAGCAACGGAAAAGTAAAAGTTCACAGAGCTGCGTGTCGATCTTTTGCTAATCGTAATCAGTTAGGTATCATAAGGTAATGCGTTGATACTTTATGTCAATCAAAGCGATATAAATTAAAATTTATCGAATAGCATAGTGGAATACTCTAGCTGATTACGGCAAAAAAAAAAATAAAAACTAACCCTGAATTTAAGGCATAAAAAATAAAAACTAACCCTAATAGTGTGATAAGAATTACAGAACCTTATACTCATAGGGTAAATGAATAGTTCATATTTGTTACATCCTAAATCGAGATTCTTCGACAGAATTTACTATCTTAAACCGGATATACTCCCTTAAGCAACTAAAAACGAACCATAAATTGGTGGCGCAATAAAACACTCCCTAAAACATTTCTAGCGATTCACTCCCTTTAAAATAAAATTAATTTTTGTCCATTTTATTTTTTATTACTTTACTTAGCTTTGGATATCATGTGATCTACCATCGATTCTCCAACGAAAGTGGAAAATTTTTTCAATTATTCTCATAAACCGTTTGACATGAAAACTCATAATTTTACATAGAAATGAAATGTACTCGACATAACTGAATAGCTAATAAAAATTATTCATATGGAAATTTTAGGGAGTGAGGAAATAAAATTCATTTTAAATTTCATGCTTAATATTTATTATAAAGGTCCTAATCTTTTTTTTTCTATAACTATAAATAATATATTTTCAGAGATCTACTGAAAAATATGCAAACAATTTTTGCTATCCACTCTTATATCTGAAAGTACTCGACCTAATATTATAAAAATAGGGTTTTTAGAAGCCTCCGAAAACTATAGAAATAAATATGGAAGGTAGTACTTAAAAGGTCTTTTATTTTAATTTTAGAACATTATCTATTATAAAGTAACTATAACCTTATACAGGCCAAGTTTGCAGTCTTTTGTAGTCTTTGATTGAGAGAAAGTGATTGGTGTAGTAAAAGGTTACTACGACCTAATGACTATAGTTCCAATTCTACACAGTCAATAATACTGTGAAACCTGCATACGGACATTAGATGATGATACTTTACATCTGTCTTCGTGGATATATATATATATATATATATATATATATATATATATATATATATATATAATTGTCATCACAGCAGTTAGCAAACCCATACTAGTGCTCGGTTTTCCAAAACAGCACCAGCTTATCATCGGCCCGAAACGAGGATATCAAGATTTGGATTAACTGACCCTTAATCAACAGTTGCACAAACCTCGCCATCAATGCCGCTACGCACAACTGACATACCAAGCGTTAGAAGCATCGACGATCAGCGATAATATCTTGACTATTGTCGAAATACTTCGAAATCACTCGTTTTCCAGAAATGAAATTAAACCCAAAGCATTAAACAATTAGATCACCGCTGTTACACTGTCGAGTAAACCACTATCGGCAGATCGTTAAGAATTCGAGATCAAAATTTCGAACCAATCAAAAGCCCTTTGTCATCACTACTTTACGTTGTATCTAAAAAAGACTTACGATATTATGGAGACTGACGAAGATTCGATGAGATCATAAATCCCAATGTCATCGATGTTACTAAGGATTAAAGACTTCACTTACTAATTGGTTGACAAAACCGCTTTTGGTACCTTTGTCGATACCCCGATCGAAGCTTTTAAAGATTTATCTACTTGTACTTCGTGGAGTTGATTTTGTCTTTTTGTTAATCGAAGGTCTTTTACTTTGCTTCGAAGACCAAACGTAATATCGTTAAGAACTGAAAGGTGTATTATAACGAATCGACGAAAATAGCATCAACACCAATCAATCCATCCATATGCGACTTCAGCAAAGTAGAAGTGATATTTTTAATCTACTTCGCACCCAAGGAGTGTTTTAAGATACTAAAAGAGAAGATCGAGTCCATCATCAACTTCCTGGCACCAAAAGAAATAGTTGAAGAAAATAATTAATTAATTAAAAGTAAATGAAGAAGTGTTTCAATTTTACATTTATTTCATCAGGTTATAGAACCATGACTAGCTATGAATAGCAAGTTAAGTGAATATAAACGTAATTTTAGTGAACATTTTACCAACAGGGACAAAAAATAACCTCAAAATTTGCTTCTTTGGTAACGGTTTTAGAATTTTTAGCCTATATTTCAGCTTAAAAGTCGTAACAAACATTATTGTGGTATCAACAAAGAAGCTTGTCGTGATAATTGAACAAATTGGGGTTTTGCAGTAAAATTGTATGCAATACTAGCTGGAGGAATACGTTTAAAATGTTAACGATGGCGTAGTCGACCCAAAAAAGGATTTAAAGGTCAAGTCGAAGTTAATATTGTTAGTGGACTCAACAAATTATGTTCACATTCAAGGTGCTACATCGGAAAGGGATATAGTTTAATCTATCACAGGCATTCCAAGATTCTGGCTTATTTCGCAAGGTACTGAAAGATTTGATAAACACCACATTGTGGAAACAAGTGCAAGTGTCGAAGACTATGCAAATATAGTTTTTTATCTGCTTATAAATGAAAAGGTATGTCATTTCAAGGTAATGATAAATGGCTTGGGATATTGATGTTAGCAGATTTGCGTAATGAGTATAAGCCCATGACAATACGAATCAAGAGATCGACAGTGAAAATTAGTGCCGATCTAATCAAAACAAACCTCTTACCAAGAGGTGAAACAAACTTTCATTACGGTATTTTACTGAAATTTCAAAAATGTTTCTTCAAAATTTAAACAGCAGTCAAAATCAAAAGGACCACGGCATTTTCGTTGTAATGGTCATATGAGCAAAAGTTGTTAGTACAAGAAAAAGGAATCTGAAAAACACTATCCAAAACAAAAGTTTTACGGCAGTCTTTTAGATCATTATATTAAATAATTGTACGTACTGGTACCTAGATTCACAAGACCTACTATGCCTAAGGAATAGCCAAAAAATGAAAGGGCTCCAAGACGGACAAAAAATGTCCTATACATTCTAGAGTTGTCATCTAACTTACTGTCAGCAAAATAGTCAAAAATTACTGTAAAGTAAATATGTTGTTAAAATGGCAGTTGCAAACTAAAACAGAATGGGCAAAAAATAGCTAGTGCTAAATTTATTAGTAATGCATATACATATATAATTTTATTGTTAGTATTTAGTCCAACAATAAAATTATATTTTCAATGACAGCCGCACGTACTTAGGTGCATCAGCGTCTTGTAAATTTTAATGACGTTAATTTAAACACCAAACTGTGCTAATGGTGTAACATTGCCAACGCACAAAGAGAACTGTGTTTGTATTTCATGACTATAAAGCAAGCAGACTAGCCAATTATTTCAAATGAATGTGTCCCGAGCAGATGAGTTGTTAGAGCTAATCCACAACAATGAGGTCAGATGCAAGTTACTTCATTTAGAGATGCCAGATATTTTTAAACTGTTACCGATGACTATTAACTAAGTATATTTCTTTTTTATTTTGTAAATATTAAACCTGAGTTATTGGATAAATTTATTAAGTTTAAAAATCGTGTCAAAACAGACTTGATCAAAAGATAAAATCTTTTAGATGTGATAATGGGAAGGAGTACATAAAGTGAATTATTTTTAAAGAAACATGAGATACTGCACTAAACTTGCAACTCATAAACGCCTCCAACAAAACTAATTAAGTGAACGAATGAACTGTATATTAATCGAGCGTGTTAAATGAAAAATATTACATTTTAACTTACAGAAAAACTTCTGCATTGAAGCTGTATCAATAGCAGATCACATCATCAATCCCTCGCCAACGCCTGTCTTTTTTAGCCACACCTGAGGAGGTATGAACTGATAAGCAACCATATCTAAGTAAAATGCGAGTATTTGGATATAGTATACCTAAAGAAAAATGGCAGAAACTGGGTACAAAATCATCTAAGTTAATCTTTGTTGAATACTCAGACTCTACAAAAGCATATAAATTTATTGACCAAAAAAGTGGAAAATCATTAATGAGGTAACATTCCTCATTACGTACGATGACGTAACATTCCTAGAAAAAGTGAAGGAAGTGCTAACAGATATTTGACCAGTACTTCTCCATCTGAATCAAAACTTGAAATAATAAAAGAACTTAATAAAAGAAAAAATAATGTGAAAGAGGACTAAAATAAAACAAACTTACCTTAAATTCGCGTAAATATTTCCTGAATAAGACTTTAGGAACAAAAATGAAAATGCTCATGATAAATTAAATGTTTTGAATTCTGATATTTCGAACTAAACTAATACAGTGTTCGATAGTCAAGGTGAAATTCACATGCTCCCGATGATAGCTTCTACCCTCTTCCAGAATTTAAATTCAATTCTCAAATGTGTGTGAATGTTGAATCCATGCCAAGTTTACTGAAAAAAGATTCACGAAGTCTTGTTGAAGCTTTTAAAAGCAACATGGCAGACGAATGCCACGGTCAAAAAATATCTGCCACCATAATTTGATGATCCCTACAAAGTATTGACATGACATAACAACATATTTACCATCTAACTACCACCCATCTCCATTAATAGTCTACACGCTCAATGAAGATAACTACAAATCGTCATTAATAGCTCTCATCAAAACTGACCTTATAACGACAAGCCAGCTTGTGGCAAGATAACGAAACTTAGAAACAAGATAGCTACTACTTGGCGCTCCCCACCATTTAAGACTTCAAATACTGGACTTTTCTTCAGGAGCTACCTCGTACCAGGGAGCACTGTTGCTGTACCTGTATGCACATCACCAATCCAATGATGATATAAAGCATAATTACACATCGATACGCTCTCGGCGTCTGTTTCTGAGCGACATACCCAAATTAACCGGTGAAATTGACACGTCATAATGCATTCTCAGCTCTTTCTAGCTAGTATACGTGAACGCATAGCAGTATGACATGGCACAAGATGGTCGAATCGATATGCCATCATGAAATCTGGCAGCTATCAGGCGCGGAGCTCGGTGACGTTAAAAATATGATATGTTTGACCCGTTCTTTTTTCAAGTTCTCTAAGTAAAAGTATAGACGGTTAACTAGAAGTTTTACCGAAGAGAAAACAACAGACAATTAGGTAAAATATTACTGTAAACTGGTAAAATACTGTGTTACATAATATCAATGAAAATCACTGATAGATTTTTGGTAATGTGTTTTAAACTTTTTAAATTTCAGTTAATTAAATGGTTTCGTACGTACGGCCCGCGTATATATATATATATATATATATATATATATACATATATATATATATATATATATATATATATATATATATATATATCATACAGTTTCAGGCTTCCGGTTTTTCTTGACGTTTATTATAAGCAACTGACATTTTAACGCATATATTCTCGGCGAAGGTCGCGGCTTTCCTATAAAAGCTTTATCACACAAGTAAACCAACTATTTCATTGCAGCTTCGGCGCTTGTACCACAACCATAACATTCAACGTTTTATATATTACCACCTCTATCGTTCGTGTTAAGAAGCAACTTATGTCAGCGATATTTACAAGTGAAATTGTGTGCTATAATATTTAAGAACAATCCGAAGTAATGTAAGTATAAAATGATTGAAAAATTTATATAAATAATTGAGTTTATATATATTTATATATATATATATATATATATATATATATATATATATTTATTTATTTGCCACACAAAATATTATAATGAATATCAAGATGTCATTAATTTATTTTTATGTAAAAATACAATATTACCTCGGGCTCCTTGAAATAAACAACAATTTATTTCCAAGTTGTCAATTGCAAGAAAAATATATCACCCACACGGATAATCATTTTTTTTTTAATTTGATTAGAATTGTGACGTAAATCCATTTAAGCCGTATTCCCTTATAATATTTTAAAAATGGAGTGATTAAAATCATTAAGTCAATTTTAAAGATCAGAAAAACTGTACCATGAATGTTACAGACATTATGACGTACTGAGATGTCGAAATTAACATTTGATCTAATCAAGTATTGGAATAACAATTGACCCTGATGTATTTTAAGTACGCACCAATAATTATTTGGTTTTTGAGTCGATGCCAAATCCTTTTTTAATATTTTTTTCTATTAGCCTTTTTTGGACTTTTGTGAAATGTTAGATTTCCTTGAAGATGTATGTCATGGTAATGTACTTCCTCTTCATTTTCATACATTTTGGTCTTTCTTTTTGTCGAGGTTTACTTTCTACCAAATTATGTAACTTTTTGTGGGTTTCGTACTATATTTTTTAACAAAACCACAGATCAATTATGATGAATGTAATATTCGTGATATTTGATCGGTGTTACGCAAAATATAACAATTGAAAACAACAAACGGAAGTCAGTGTATTCTAAAAACATGATAAAATCAATATTACATCATGTTTTTTAGCATACACTGACTTCTTCCGGTTTGTTGTTTTCAATTGTTGTATTTTGCGTACAACATTGTGATGGGTCATAAAAAATTCAAAAATAACATGATATGTTATTAAGGCAAATTATTTTTATATAGATTTGCATTCAATTGTTTTATATAGTCGTTTATAAACGTTTTTCCTTACGAAAACCGAGAATTACTTGTATTTAAATATTTATTAAACTCATAAAACTGCATATATTACATGAATGTAGCGATCATTTTATTACTACATACACACACACATACACACACACACACACCCACCCACACACATATATATATATATATATATATATATATATATATATATATGTAAAAAAATTTAGTGCAATCTAATTATAAATTTCGTAGTTATCCACCATTTTATCGGAAACGACGAGACGGCTGGCTCCGCGTTTAAAACTCCAAATGCTCCAGGAGATAATAAATAAATTCTTATTAAAATATATAAAATCGTTGATAAAAATTTAAGTGTACACTCCGCACTTTATTTTTATTTTATTGATTTTTTTTAAATTTATAAATCTGAACAATGTCATAAATTTACGTTAGTTAATGGTACATAGCTCATAAAAAAGTTAAAAACAGCACAGAGCAGAAACAAATATTCACACAAAACGGAGGCCGAGAACAGTAACCGAGTACGAAAAAGGTAGTTTTTGTGAAAAAAACTGTTTACAAATGTTAATCTGTTTGACAAATCATTGTGAAAGCATTAGGTACGCTTCTCTTCTGACAGTGAAGCAATCTGTATAACAATTAATTACCACGATCGATCAACAAAAGCGACCCGAAGCAAAGAATAGTATCTATCACTACGTAAAGAAGCGACACTCACCTGGCCCCGCCGATTTAACGTCATCCGCGGATGTCGGGTACGATCGTGAGTACGCGTTCCTAGGTTGCCGCTCGCTGCGTGCACGCGGATTTGTTTGATTTTGCTATCTTTTGTTGAATTTAACTTGTGTAATTTTGCCGTACCTCATATCTATTTATAATAGACTTTGGCGATACGAATATTTTGATATACTGACTACGACGAGTACTAGTATTATAAAATATTGGTAACATATCGGTGACAAAATACTCGACGAGTATGGGCGACGTAATTCCATTGTAAGAGGACTCTATTACAAATACATATAGATTTATGATCACATGAGATGTGCCATAAGTTTTAATTTCCGTTTTTATTACTAAAGGTTCAATGCTCCCAACTTTTATTTTTTACAGCGAAATTTCTAAAGAAGATATATTGTATTAAATGCAGTGTCGTTAAAGATAATGCCATAAATATTCACCGTTCCATACTTAGGACTAATAAGTAAACAATACGGTTAAGATAATAACTTAGAAAGTGTATTTAAAAAACGAATCAAGTTGTTAATCACTCCAACAGAAATACAGAAAATCTTTACACGAAAAGATCCGTACTTAAAATCCTAGTTTTAAAATTTATTCAGTAAATATTTGTCCGTGAGCTGCGAAGTGCGAGGCAATACTTAATTTAATGAATATATGTAATGCAAAAGTGTTACGACTTACGAGTATTCAAATATTTGGTTTTTTCCTTATTTCTTATACATTTTAGATTTGAAAGAGCGAGAAAGCCTACGTACAATATGCAGCCCTACAATAAAGTAACCATTGTTCGAACGTCCGGTAGGCCATTCTATACAATTATTAATAATACCAAATATTTTGTATTTTGCATACCAAGTACATATTTTATCCAGAGATATCAAGTATTTTTACAGCTGGCATTAAATATGCCTCACCTTTAATTTATAATAATTTAACATAATGCCCCGTTATTGTGCTGTGTACGGTGCTTAGAAAGCAATAAAATCAATAAGGAGAGGAGATTTTTTTTGTTTCCCTTCCGATGAAAGAGGGTAGGACAACTGTACGTTCTTATAAATAATGTTGTTAAATTATTAGTTAGTATATACAATTTTATGTCCACAAATATTCACTGGGCAGTTTTAAATTTCAAACTGTTCTTAAAACTCATTGTTTTGTTTGAACGTCGATGTGTTTGTATTATGTATCCTTGTAGTGTCCGCTGTTGGCTTATTGAATTGTTAATTAAGAGATCTTTTGCATGCAGCAAATCTAAATAAGTCAAAGGTACAATGAAGAGAATATTTCAGTGTATCACATTTACAAATAAAGAAAATACATTTTCAAGATTTTATTTCGTTTTTTCTTACGATTTTCCTTCACATGAATGGCTTCTCTTATTATTTTGAAATATAACATTTTAGTAAGTGAAAAAAAAACTCATTTATTTTTTAGATAACCTCGTCAAATTTCAAAATTCCTAAAATATTATACCATTTTTTTACTATAAAATCATTGTAATACATTTATTACGTGAAATGCTACTTTTCCCCTGAAACAGAAATTCAAATACTATAGAAAACACTATGTTAAAAAAAATGGACGTCAGGTAAATCAATTGATGAAATCCAATTTACAGAAGTACAAGAAAACATCGATGTAAAGTTGCGATAAATTACATAAATATTTTTAATGTACGGAAAAATGTCAACATTTTTCCACATATCATATTTCGGGAAATTAAATGACATACGTCCACTATAATAGATTTAGCGGACAATATTTTGATTTGCATGAAAAACAAATTAAACAAAGTGGAAAAGTTCCATTATCTACATTGAAAGAATAGAAATAGTCGTTCTAACTCAACTCGTAATCGACTTCTGCATGTATACCATTGTTTTGACAATGTTTGTAAAACTTGTTTTTTTTTTATTTTTTCACATTTTTAATTGTAATTATTTTTTTGCTTTGCTAAGTGCAAGTCGTACCTAGGCAATTAGTGCGAAAAGCCATGAAATCTATTATTTTTGAGCGTAAAATTTATGGCACATCACTAAAACATCAATGAATAATGGTAACGAAAATAATGGTACCGAAAATATTTTTAGAAAACTAAAAATATAGATGTCACATTTGATACTGTAATGCCTTTACCTTTGTCTAACTGCGGGTATTGAAAAGAGACGGAAATAGCCTAGAGAAAGTAATAGTAATATTTTTGTAACTTTTCGTTAGATAATAAAGTTCTTAATTTATTAGAATGTATTCTATAATAATCAGAACGTTAATTGTCGGTTCCTAAAAATTATAAAATGTAAGGAACATTTTATAATTTATTTTGTCATATTGGTTGCTATTATTTTTATAAGACTGAAAGTCGTTACAAACAAAAAATAAAACTTTTGGATCAGACCAAACCAAATATTCTTAGTATTAGAGGCGTTTATTTTGATAATTGATCGATAAACCATACTGTGTTGTACAGCTTGATACCATTTGTGTGAAAGTGGTATCAAACCTCAAAGCAAAGTTTGTCGCCGAATTTTCTTCTTATGTAAAAAAATTATGGAGGTAATGCAAACCTCCCAATCCTTAAGCGTCATTCTGTTGATTAAAATGCACATTGCTGCTGTGAGCGGCATAACACAGCATTTTGTCGCTGTCTGTTGCCCGAGAAGCGGTCAGTTAATTTTGCCGCAATAAGCAAAGTACATGTGAAATGTAAACAAAATAAGAGGAAGAGGATGAGGTATTTATCATGCTTTAAAAACGACTAAGAAGTAGTCCCAGAATTTTATTTAAAAAAAACGGAGTGCTGACGATTGACTTGAAAATTTAATAAAAAAACATTTAATAGATTGTGCCGAAGTTTTTATGGAATAGTATCGTGTTATGAGAGAAATTTTAAATTAGATTTTCATGGCAATAAAATGTATTACATGTATAGACTAGTATAGCTATAACCAGGAAGCGGAAATATGCTATTATTACACAAGAAAAACAATGTTTAATGTTAAGATAAGATCTTTACTTATATTCGTAACAGTATTCAGTAACAGAGAATATAACTAAGCTTAAACAACACTTTAAAAAATTACCATTTATGTCAATCATCTATAGAGTGTGTGATCTCGTTTCTACTCCAGCGAGTTGTTTGAGTGTCGTGAATGTTGTGGGGATTGTGTCTCTCGTTTTATGTTGTATTGTATGATGTGGCTGTTGGAACATCCATGGCATGCTGTATGAGTATGCGGGGATTGTGTCTCTCGTTTTATGTTGAGTACGTGTATTGCCTATTATGGCTGTTGGAACATGCATGGCATGCTTTATGAATGTTGTGGGGATTGTGTCTCTCGTTTTATGTTGCAGGCGTGTACTGCATGTTGTAGTAGTTGGAACATCCACGGCATGCTGTATGAATGTTGTGGGGATTGTTTTTGCCGTTACGCCAAAATTAGTGATTCCATTTCAATAACGACGTTACTTTATTATCTGACTTGAGCGATTTTGTTTGGTGAGATTTAGGGTGCAACGTCGACAATACCACTAAAATATGTGTGATGATTTATTGCCTGTTTCTGATATTTGAGTCAAAATGTTATTTCTCTCTTCTCTATTTTTTCCGACTTCTTCCAGAAGAGCGTCCCTTTTCTTTAGTTATGATAATTTTTGTGGCTTTGATTTGGTGTGAGTGGGTAATCTGTTGGTTGCTGTAGTGAAAGAGGTTCAAATGGTGACATCTGCGTTGAAGAAGAAGTTGATGGATATATTCCTCAGGCAAATCCTGTTCCTCGTGAGCGTTGTGAATATTTCTTGAATTTACATTAGATATAATATTTTTTTCCTCAAATCTATCATTAAAATTTTAATCTTACGCTGTAACATTTTGGAACACTGGCAGCACTCACGGTTTTTTTCTTATTTTGATATTTGTTGTAAACGTCTCTTATGTTTTGCCATCTCTTCTTAGTTTCTTTAGCTATACTCTTACCTCGGAATATAAGTACTCATTATTTTATATTTATTCACCGACTTCAAAGGAAGAGGAGTACGGGTAGCTGTTATTTTGCAAAATAACTACACCGCCGACCATGTCAGGGTTTGATGATGAGTTCTGGAGATGAACAGTGGAACTCCTTAACGGCTTGTAGTAAATTGAAAGTGATTCAAGATATTTGCTACTAGTAGTGGTTACTTTGCAAAACAACTATAATTTCGATCTCGTTAGAGTCTGTTGATGCATTCTGGAGATGAACAATTAAACTCTTTATCGGATAGTAGTAAATATAACGTTTTTCAAGATATTTACTACTGGTAGTTTTTACTTTGTAAAATAACCGCACCATCGACCAGGTGATGACGAGTTCTGAAGATGAATAATATAACTTCTTAAAGGATGGTAATAAATCGCTCGTGATTCAATATACATGCTACTGGTTTGTTGTTACTTTTGTTTTTACTTTGCTAAATCTGATATTGGATTTTGGATATGGAGAACGGGACTCCTCAAGAGTAGTTTTTAATTTGAAAAATCTGATATTGGACTTCACGTATTGAAATTCAAACTGCTCAACGGCTAACAGCTAACCATTGACGACTACTACTATCACTTAATTTCTATGTATTGTTCATAATCAATGATAGACAAAAAAGAAATAATCTATATTCTAGTTTTTGCCCATGATTTTTAATAATTATCCAGGACTGGAGGATAGAAAATAATTGTGATGATTGATATTAATATATTAATCACTAAAAATTATGAAATAAAGTATCATTTAAAAAACCGATTTCAAAAAAAGTAGGTACTAAAAAGTAAAAAATAATCAACTAAAAAAACGTACCTATTTATTTGCAATAAATAAGTTACTTATTTTTGAGATCGGTGCCAGCACCGCCGATCAACTTAAACAAATGTAATTTTTTATATTGTAAATACTCCCTTTATGAATCTATTCGATATTTTAAGTGCATTACAAGTTAAAGTTTTATATTTACATGATAAATTAAATTAAATTATAGATTTGTTCAAGTTGGTCGACAGTATTGACACTGACTTCAAAAATGCTGGTTATTCACATGATCACAATAGTTACAGAATATTTGGATTAACAATTACAGTGACTGGATGTATATTGTGGAGGTTTTAGAAAAATATGTGATTTCTAACTTCTGTTTAGTATGCGAAATTTGACGGATACAAGGCACCCTAGACGAACAATAAGAGTCCATAGTTAGAAAAAAAAAATCTTTTTGGCGCCAAGTCCTGAAAAGGGTCTTTGATATAACTCTAACTCTTTCAATGATTAATTTAGATTTCCGTGGACATATACAAAAAATAGACAGAAAAAACCAAGTGTCAATTATTTAAATATTATCGTGTTATTAACGAAATATATCTGTTTTATAAAAGTTATTAAACAAACCAAAAGGTCAGATAAAATATTGCTATTCATCTATATTATAAAATATTGCTTATTATGCTATTCTTTCACAAAAAGTTTAATCCGTTTTAATAAAGTAAATAGTGGATGCACCATTTTATTCAATTACATTTAATATAACTTAAGATATATAAAAAATAGACCAACTGAGTTAGCTCTATCATTACTGTGTTATTGAAAATGATGAAAACGGAGCACTAAAATCTCTTGTTATTAAAGAGTCATTTTTAAATTTCCATGCAGTAATGGGTCAGATTACCTTAGCTATGTTGAACCAGATTACAAAATTTATAAATGAAAATCATCCCCTTTAGCAAATATCGTGGACAAGGATACAACGGTACTAATACCTGAAAGGGATTTATGATGGAGTTCATAAACTTATAATAAATCTTGAGCTATGCGCATGGTACTGTTCACAACTTAAATCTAGTATTTAATGATGCTGTAAAAGATATATTAGGGATGCAAACGTTTTTTGAAACCATTCTACAAGTTTACATATTTTTGGCCATAACATTAAAAAGTGGAATGTTTTATCAAATTTTATTTCTGATCTTCAACTCTTATAATATTAAAAAAATTGAATCCGACATTGTGGCCAGGACGATATGATACTATTTTTGCTCTGAAATCACGCTTTGTAGAAGTTCGAAAAACAATAATAAAAACTATTCTATAACGTTTGAAATCAGTTGAGCGAAATAAAGTTATAAAACACTAAACAAGATTAAAAACTATTATTTTATTATATTTTTACGTAGTCTTCAAAGCACTTCGGTCTAAAATAATAGATCTTATCAAAAGCATCAAGGTGTTTAGAAGTATTTTTGGAAGATATTATAAAGTATCGTTATGAGTTTGAGAACTTAAAAACGCGAGCCTATAGCGTAGCAAACAAACAAAACATAACTCCCGACTTTTCTAAAACTCACCAAAGGAAGGTGAAACGTTATTTCGATGAAATTTGCGAAGTTTGCAAGACCCTGAAAGTTTGTTTCGAGTGAATTATCGTGTCCTGAGTCAATTGACATTTCGCTACGTCGATATGAAATAGTTTCCAATTTTAGTGTTTTACATCCTACATTTTTTGTTAAGTATTTCCTTTTATGACTTTATTAATAAAACGAATTTTTGAACTTATTATTGAAGCACATATTTCTTACACTTGATTGCACGGACGCGGATTGAGATACAAGTGAGGTTCTACAACATATTTAAAGTACCTGTAATAAAAATAACGACGAGCTATAAATTTTTTTTGGCATCAGTCCAAAAATTTGCCAAGGGCCCCATATTGTTTCGTTATGCCATTTCACAGAGATGAAGAAATTGACCCATTTTCCTCGGAATTTCATATGTATCATTGAACGCGGAGTTGGAGCAGTCTGTAAACCTAGACGGAATGTCGATTTTTGACGATTTAATGAAACAGCTCAAATTATCTGCGAGAATATTGGTTTTCTTAACACAGCAGAGAAATAGTCTGTTGCTGCGCCATTTTCAGCGTCAGCTGTCGATAAAATGAAAGCTATGATCGATAACTTTTGACCGTAAAAATACCAGACCCCCAAGAAATGTGAAGTATATGTGTCATCATAAAATTGTAAACACCGTTAGATTATCTATCTCGCGAGATTGTAAACTGTCGAAAAATTGTAATCCTTGATAGACTGCTTACAATTTAACGCATTATTTTTCGATAGAATATCATCTATCAAAGTTAAACAAATCAAAGTATACAAAGTGTAATGAAATTGTTAGAGTATAATACAACGGAGTTCGAGCAATTGTTAAACGGTAAGACGATTTTTTTCTGGAACTGAACGAAATAGCATCCATCGGACCAATTGGGATATTTATAATCTCAATTGGTCCTATTTTTTACGTCTCGGTCTTCCATTAATTATTTTACAAGCAGGCCACAAACTGACTATTTAGTTTTGCACAGATGCTGTGAACTCGCGTCCATTATCACTTTGGAGGATATTAGGACAGTCAACTTCAAGTAAATCTTAAGAATCTCGATTGTCATTTCTTTAGCCTGTTTGCTTTTTAATGGTCGTAAAAAACAAAATTCAGTTATATGATCCTGATATTTTAACAACCATTTATACTCTTGGTCTGGAGGTGTTTGGAAGTCTACAAGATCTATTTTTTCCCTTATATTTAAGTCGTCAGAAATCAATGGTTTTACGGCAAGTCCTTTTTTTGGAAAGTTTTCCTTTGAGAGACATGTTTTACACAAATTCAGGAATATTGGTACCGCAAATATTGATACCACATATTTATCTTTCAGGGCGTGAAGAATCTTGTCTCGTCGTCCATGTCCAGTAGCAATATGTGCGTTTAGTATTTTTTTGTTAATACTCTCCCGTTGGAATTATTTGTACTACAGAATCTGACATATCTTTTCTTTTCATTATTAAAACTTTCTGATTACCAATATTCATTACGTCGTATTTTCTTGCATGATGGTATGCATGTTTGTTGGTTGCCTACTTTGAAATTTTATTGTATTATACTCCAACAATTTCATTACACTTTGCATACTTTGATTTGTCCATTCTAATTTTTTATTATGCCCACTGTAGTAGTTTTGTAACTCTATGGTAAATTCCAATAACTGGTATTTCAGAGTTTTGTTGATGACTCAATATCCAACATTGTAAATATTATCAAATAAGATATCAAATAAGTACACACATGTTCACACGCATAAAAAATGTTAAAACACGGAAAATATAGCTTTGGTTATATTCGGTAACTAACACTCATTTATCATTTAAACTGCACTTCTTTGTTTAATCACAATTTATTTTACTTTCACAATAATTTTATATAACTTATTCTAAAACTTTGAGTTATTTTCAACACGAAATGAATTGAAAATAACTAAAACTCTGCTTACTTTGGACAACCAACGAATTGACAACTAAATATGGCGGCGCGGGGCACATGATGTTCAACCAATGAGCGCGCGAGGTGCGTTTCGTCGCAAGCCATTTCACAATTTGACGATTTGTTTTTGATAGATTATATTCTATCGAAAAATAATACGTTAAATTGTAAGCGGTTTCATAATATTTCGACATTTTACAATCTCGCGAGATAGATTATAATCTAACGGTATTTACAATTTTACAGTGACATATGTACCATTTGACTGTGACGTGATAGGTATATTTCTAAAGTCTATTTTATGATGATATTATGGTGATATTTCCCAAAATAATAATGATTGTTATTGCACAGAATACAAATGAGATAATTAACATTTATAACAAAAATATATATTCTCCTCACGCTTATTTATCTGAAATAATTATTTTAATAGGATATGTGCTCATTATGTTCTATAATCAGTTCATTTATAACAAGTTAATGAACGTTACATAAAACTTTCGATGACATGTGACTGAGTCGAGATATATATATATATATATATATATATATATATGTACGATCTCAACCTTTATAGTAGAAAGGATCAAAATTTGGAATCAAAATATCTTTCATCGGTAAAATATGCCTTAAAACGTTGCAGCATGTTTTAGTAGATTCTTCAACTCTTAGAAAACATAGCTCGTCCTGCCACAGCCACATGTTTGGTGAATCGCAAAAATATGCCTCAGTTCTTTAAGAGATCTCTTCAGAATGTTCAGTCATATATTTTTAAATTATAACGGTTTAGAAGTATTTAGATGGCAACACGTCAAATGTGCAGTAGATTGAGCAACTGCCACAAAAATACATTCTCAAAGATCAGGATGAGAAAAGGATGGTAAGAATACTGCCCTGAAGCAATAAAGTTCTATGACGAGGAAATGAGCGAAGTAGGCTTATCTAATCAGTCATTGGCTAAATATGATTTTAGAAACATATATCACAAAACTGGTGGAAAAATTATTTTATAAAGTTGTTATGATGCCTGGGACTATTTTTTACATAATAAATATGGAATGTATGAGCTGGAACATGAAATAATTTAAACTATTGAATTTCATGGTTCCGTTAGTTAAGAATCTTGTAATACAAAGAAAAACATTTAAAAATTACCAGAACTTATAAATGTGGTAGAAAAACGATGTTAAAAAGGATACACCAAAAACCAAAAAGCGTTGTGGTCAATGCAAATTCACGAATCGGGAACATTTGCATTTGTCTCGCACACAATGGTTTTGAAAATTAATTTTTCAACTTCCCATTTTACCTCTGCTAATCAACCTCCAGAATGCAAACTATATATTTCATATCTTTAATATGATTACCACTTTATATAGTAATGCCAAATTTCCACATTTTTACATCAAATTTATTTTATTAACCTGTGGGGAAAATACTGTCATTACAAAAGTGTTCCAGTTTGTTAATTTTCATGTTATAATAAAAACATCCATTCAGTTCGAACTAGAAATTAAATGTACGTTTATTTTGATTTCTTTTTTTAATGAAAATATAACAGATCTTGCTTTTATAGATGTTACTATATGGTATAGAATACCAATAGAGCTTTGCAATATCCCGATAGTTTGTAGTGATTATAATGTAATTTCAAAAACAAATGGTCAAATAGACACTCAACGATCTATATTTGAGAAATGAAATTCACATACATGGAGCTGCTTCAAATGTGATACATTTGGAGAGAGTTGACAATGATAAAATAATAATAAGGAGATTTCATATTCATTAAATTTTTGCCATCTTTTGGCCATCAAGTGGATGAATTGTTTATATGTGAATGAGGATTGTTTGATCTTTTCCAGGGTTGCCATTCTGCCATAACACATTGACACATGTGTCAATGTGTTATAGCAGAATGGTTCAAACTCGGCAATCAATTTCATGTTGATTTTGAAATTTCCAGTAATTTGAGTAAAACTAAATTTTTTGGTATATTCTTTTAATTGCAGCCTGTTACATACAAATGTTCATGCACATTACATAAGTAATTTCTCTCTCTCAATTTGTCGATAAAAAAAGGCTATCTATTTTTTAATAGATTGCCTTAGTTTTATCCATGAAACACAATTTGCCTTCGTGATGCTTTGTTGCCATATTTCTAATCGACAAATCCTTCTATTTTTGTTTTGATAGTTCCTCCGAATAGGCAACAGAACACATAACTACTATACTAAATGTTCGTTTCGATGTAGCAAAATGGTTAATTTCATTTTATTAATATTGTGCCTAACACTGGGCTTTGATGTAGTCACATATAATTTCATCGATATCCCTGGTACATTTGAAATTGAAATAGGTTTGGCAGTGTCGCATATACAAATTGCAAATTCATCTTGAATTTTTACCGTCACTATTTTTACTGTTGCTTGAACTTGTGTCTATGACAGATTGCGATTTCATTTCTCCATAACGCATCCACTTAAGAAGCTGTTAACAAAATGAGGGGAGGGTGAGAATTATTGTATATTTGAGTAGAAACATTATCACTATTACTTGGAGCCTTTATCTTTGAGATATCCCTCCTTGGACCTTTAGAAGTAGATTGTAGTCCTGAGTGCTGAGTGAAGCTATCCAATGAATGCAGTGTCACATTTTTAGTTTTCGGTAGAAACATTATCACTTGTTTTTAAACACATATTAAATTTTTACACTTTTTTTTACATTATTACATTGTCACTCAAGTTGTTCAAAGACATTTTTATGTATTTTGCATTTGTCATAGTAAAAATTAAAGCAATATGGAACTAAATTTATGAAGTAGATATTAGGTAAAATGATAGACAAAACAATTCAAAAATCAATTGTCAAGAAGTGAAAAAATCATTTGGCTACGTGCCTAAATTGTCTAACCAATGGCAAACCAATAACTGTCAATTTTGTCTAAAAACACGGGGCGAGTGAGGGTTGTTATAGAGAAAACGTTGATTATCATGATTCAGAACCATTTTCCTTCTGTCTTCTTTGTCACTATGCTCCTCTTATTATTTGTTTATATATTTACGTACTTTAATGCATATGATTGATACATATTGCGGACTTATTGCTACGAGCGTAATCCTTTACAAATATTTTACATATATCCCTTCCGTTAATGTTATAATAGTATATTTCGAATATGGGTATAATATAAAAATACAATTCTGTTGATTGTAATCATCTTATTTTATATTCAAGAACTATACCAATTCACTCAGCTAACTATACCAATTTAACAACACTTGTATAACTAGATATACAAGAAAAACACTCACCATAACTTAGAAAAAGTAGTAAATTAACTTAATCTGTAGAAAGATATTCACAGAATCTAAATAAATTTGTGAACTCTTAGAGTGTGATTTGACATTCCATTAATAATGAAAATAATTGTGGTATACAAAAAGTGACTCTATTAGTTCATTTCCATCTATCTAATTACTAGCCATGAATAAGTCAAGAAAGAATATTTGGTGGTTAAGAAAGAAAATTTGTGATGTGTTGAGTTGATCACGAGGCGAATGGCAAAAGGCTGGTACACCTTGTAAAAAATTTAATAATTTTGAGTTACATGATGTTAGAATTTAAGTAGTGTAATATAAATGCAGTTTGAATTCTATTGCAGTGGATCTATATTCAGATAGATTTAGTATTATGAAAAATGTGATATTTAACAATTAAATGGATTGCATAATTTTTTATTATACATACGCAGTTTCATTTAGATTTAAATATGAACTTGTTTAATGAAATATTTTCAAATTGAGATCAAGTTGCTATATATTCCATTAGACTAGATTGTCTGATGAAGATCCGATGCTGATGTGTTTTAATGGGTTGCAGCATGAGTGACATCATAATATCCGGCATCGCTGTTAAGCTGCCCTTGAGCACTAACTTTGAAGAGTTCCAAGATAATCTCATGAATGGAGTGGACATGATAACTGAAGATGACAGAAGATGGCCATTGGGTATTTTCTATTTAAGCATTAGATTATATTTACCAGGCTTTGTAGCATTATGTTAAAAAAAATTGTTAATAATATTATAAAAGATGAATATCAGCCAATAAAATGTTTGATTGACATATTTTAGATTTATATGACATGCCTACGAGGAGTGGAAAAATTGACGTTATCGATAGATTCGATTCAGATTTTTTTGGAGTCCACGCAAAGCAAGCAAATGTGATGGATCCTCAGTTGAGAATACTATTGGAGCTAACCTATGAGGCGATAATTGATTCAGGTTTGTGCTTTGCATGCTTCAAAAGTTTTGAATTTCGATCATATTATCAAATGGTATGTCAACAGTCAATATTGTTGTTTTAAGAATTTCTCAAGCATTTTTAGCGACAATTTCAAAGATTTCTTTAAAAACTTTGAAGGAAGCCATTAATGAAAGCAGAAAGCTGTTAGCCATTGTTATTATTGACAGAGGATTTTCACCAATCTCTTAACATGACATACTCAATTATTCCTTTATCCAAACTTACAATTTGAATGTGTCAAAGAGAACCCATCGACTTTTATCAAAACTGCAAGTAAAAACTAAAACAAGAGGTTCCAGACTCTTTAGAAGGTAAAGAAGAAATCATGCAATATTCCTGAAGTTTGATTTTATTTGAAAATATGCAAGTGATTATAAAATCCAGCCCCTTGAGTATCCTTGCTTATTTGTATATACTATACTGTTGTATTTTTGACGGTTCGTGCGGTCAACGACTAGCGCCACCTAAACATAAAAAGTTAAGTTAAAATTATATGTATGTATACATATATACATATATACATATATTTATATATATATATATATATATATCATGGGAAACGAAAGAAAATGAAATAGCTAATTGATTGGCAATACAGTCGTATACAGGGCATAGTTATTTTTACTGCTATGATTTTTTGAAAATTGTGTTTTGTTACAGTTGTGTTTTGTTTTAAAATTTTTCTTCTGATTATGGAACAAGTGTAAGTGTATATGTATTATTTGATTCATAGTTATTATTTTTGTATATATGTTTTTTGATATATTTTGCAGGGCAGCTAATTAATAAAAACATAATGGTTTATCCAACATATTATTTGTTTAAATTTACCTTATTTGTCTTATTAATTTATCTTATTTTGCCTTACCCTAAACAGTTTTCAAGTTTTGCCATAATGCACTTCTCAAACAGACCACGAGTATAAATTTTACTAGCTTTATATTAATATTACACAGATACAAATCCACATGACTTAAGAGGTTCTAATACTGGTGTATTCATGGGTGCACCAAATAATGAAGCCGAGGAGTATTGGACAAGTGATCCTGAAAAGAACAATGGATATAGTTTAACAGGAAGCAGCCGGTCGATGCTTGCCAATAGAATATCTTTCTCATTTGATTTTAGAGGTAAATGCTTCAATGTACTTTGTGGAGCTTATGAAGGTAGTGTAGCAAATGAAATATTTTTTTTCGTTTCGAGAGGAAAATTCTTTAATAGCAGAACATCAGTAGAAAAGTTGTCGTGGCACATCGGAGACACAGTCGACGATAAATGAGAAATGATAGCAATATTTAAATATATTATCATGATTCAACCAAGTAGGAGAATAAACTTTAAGTGACATATTTGTTTAATAGTTTCCAGTTTCCATTTTGACAATAATTTTTAAATTTTGTGATGTAAACTGAACACTATTTGTCCAATGTGACTTTGGTATATGTAGTTAGCTAAAATGTGAGCCAAAAGTTCATTACAGCAAAATTGAATGAAAAAATGTCACTTTCAGTGAACACACACTACAGTAATTGTATTTGTTTTAATTTCATTATTCTGTTTCAACATGTAGAAAAGGTTTCCCATTTACTGGCTTTGGCAGGAAAACTTTCCATCTGCTTTCACTTTACACATCTTTGTTTACTTTACCTGATTTGAAAGTCTTCGACTTTCTTTACTCCTAAACATGTTCTACTCAAATATAAAATATTTAATTACATGGATTTGAATAAATTGAAAAAAGATGGCTATAATATGTAATTTGCATATGATGGTTATTTATATACACACACATATGTGCGTATATATATATATATATATATATATATATATATACATATATATATATATATATATATATATATATATAAAATAAAAATTATTCATGAGCTTCGCATTTCAATGACTTCTCTGATTCATATATAATAACGCAAAATAATTTTTTTAAATTGTGTATGAAAACATAGTAATATACCCATTTAAATAGTATGAACTATTAGTTTGATACTACATGGCAACGTGTAATGTCTCGTTAAATGTCATGAATAATAACCTTAATAATTATTTACTTACATTGTTGATGTCCACAGCATGTCATTACCTGGATGGAAAATTAAAAACATCTTCGAACATCCTCATTTTACTTCCCTATTATATCATAATAATGTACCATGCCGTTGTACCGCAAAATAATAAAAATACTCATTTTTCTTTCACATAACTTTTTTTTGTACAATTGTAAAGGAGCTTGGATTGCTAGAAAGCTTATTTATCAAAAAATCATTAGATTCCTTGTTTTTACTGAAATAAAAAATATAAGTTGATGTATTTTCTTATTACATAGGAAATATTAAAAAAATGTATTTGTGTTTGGAACTCACGATGCACTATTACAGATTGAAACAGTGCATTCACAAAAAAAATTGTTACATATATATATAATTATATATATATATATATATATATATATATATATATACATATTAATTTTTTTCGTTATTCAGTCTGCAAGTTCATATATATACGCAACTTTAGGTATTTAGGATTCTAAAACATGCAGGTGATCCCGGAACATAAATATAGATCCTAGATCAGAACATGGAGACAAATATTTTGACAGCCTGAAAAGCTTTTATCTACTGTTCCAATGAGACTGCATAATACTGAAAATATGAATGAAAAAGGGAAAATATTATTTTTTTTATTTCATAAACCACCAGTACATCATCCAAGAACTGAGCTGTCGAATATGTTTAAGTTTAATATTTTACCCAGAACAAATACAGTACATTAGTCACGATGTGTGCACCACAATCTAATGTGTTTCAGCCGGCTAAACAATTGCAATAATAATTCTTCATTGCTTGAAATCTTGTTTCTTTTGTGTCTTTTAAAAATATAGTTTTTTTGCTAAAATTACATTAAAATACATTTACTGTAGATTGCAAATCCTTCCAGTAGAAGGTTACTCCTGTATGTACACACTTCAATAGCATAGGAACCATGTGTTCACGTGTATTCTCAGTAATAAGAGCGCGCTTATTTCTGCTGATATGTCCTACATGCAAGCAATACTAATTTGTTGCAGATAATTTAGGAAGTCAGTCAACTGTTTATTACCTACATTTATATTTACAAATTGTGTGTAAGGCTGTTTAAATTATTTATCGCTATGATCTCTGCTAAATCACTCGTCATATACAATAATCTATTTACATTTTCTAATATTTACACTGTCTACTATACGACGCTGAAACCCATTTATTGAGGCAGCTGTATTGGCAATTTTTAAAAATTCCATTAATCACATCAACTTTTCTTTTACATATTGTCATATTCCAGGTTTTATTTGCTTCTAAGGTGGAATGCCTTCGAGAAATGAAAATCTTTGAACTCTATATTTACATTATTCTTACAATTCAACAGAGTCTCTGAAGCCTCTGTCCAAAGTAAAAACATCTCCCGCTTGAAAGTAATGAAGGATTTTTTCATTAGTAATTTTGTTTAATATAAAATAATAGATTAAATAATCTGGACATGGAACGTAATTGTTGGATAGCCGATACATTTATAACCATCAGAATAAACAATCAAAAATGGCTGAACCATATTTCTATATTTATGAAAGGCATATGTATTTTTTTTCGATATAAGTAACTGGAAATTTTGCGAACATAAACATAAGTTCCATCTGGATTTACAATGGGCTTTCTTTTTAGACTCCCAAAAAGTCTGTTAGGAATTAATATAACTTATTTCTAAATTCTGGGTTAAAAGTCTTCATTTAATGACCCTCTAGTATTTTCCCCATTAAACAATTCAGTGTTGTTCGATAGTCTTTAAAGGTTGCAATCCTTTTGTCACTATAGCCTGTTCTTAACTTCATTAAATTAGACCCTAAATTAAATTACCCTTCATGAATATTTGCTATTCTAAGTATTTCATGCAAAATAGCAAAAAAGAATTGTTTTGTAAAACCAAATTGGTAATAAACTATGTTATCAACAATACCATCTATATTTTCAAAGTCTATATTAAATTTCACCTAATTTTTCAATGAGGATATAAACTATATCTATGACTGATTGAAGTCTTGATATAAATTATACAGCAATAAAATGGCTTCAAGATTCCTTCCAGTGTAAATAGCTTCAGGAACTGTACATGGTTGAGAAATATTTGACTCGTAGCTCCCTGTGAATAAGAATGACATCTCATTTGAAGAGTGCAATCATATGTAACAAACATATAATTTATGGTTCTTTTCAATATTGTTTGTTGTGTAAAATTAATTATCTAAATAAACTCTTTTGCAAAAAAAAACGGGCACTTATAGGAATAAACCATATCAGAGTTATTTTATTATTATTTGATGCATTTTATATGGCGATATGATGAGAAAATTGTTATTTATTATTGAGATTTCGTTCTTACCTACTTCAGTCATTAAAAATGCAAATAGATAAAAAAAATGATATAATAGGAACCTCTGCTATGTACCTTTGCGCATTAAGTGTGCCATTTTCTATAAAAACTAACTCGGTCCTCTGCTTTAATACCACTCCAAGACATTACGGAGCTTCCACCGTAAGGGGTGATTTCCTCAAAGCATATTTCTGCGAAGCGTTCTAAAGGTCTTCATAAGACTCGCCGACGTCAATCCTCACCACTAATCGATATACGAGCTTCATCAGAGAATAAAACACTATTTCGGTCTTGTTGAGTCCATGACGAAAAATTTTGAGCGAATCTCAATCTGGCAACTCTATGCTCACGGAGCAATGTTAGGCCCCGAGCTGGGTGATAGCTACGTATATTGACAGCCTGAAGTCTCCTTCTGACTGTCCATAGTGTGCCTCTGGTTCATAGTCTGGCTCATGGTCCATAGTTACTCGTGTACCTCTGACGACACGTAAAATTGGCTACAGCCTTCTTCAAGAAGTGCAATAATTTTTCTAGCTCTTATCGTTTTTTTCAACCATACTGAGAACAGCAAACAGAAGTGAACTAATGCAGCAAACAGCAGAAATTTAATTAAAATTTATTCGTTAAAATAAAAAAAGTAACAAATGAAAAAGGACTTAATAAGAGTTGGATTTCATTTACCGTCAAAAAATAAGTTTTTATCAGTGCAAGAGAATTTTCATTCAAAAAGAATAAATTTCAAATTTAGAATGTTCGTTTTTATGTGCCAGAATACACTATACCTGCCAGTAACAATTACAATTAATACAACCTCTTAATAAATAATATTTTGTTAATAATATGATAAAATATATAGTTTTTTATGTAAGAGTGTATAAATATAATGATATATTTCATTTAAAATGATTTTTGGCAAAAAGAAGCTTAAGTAGATTAGCTTATATTAAATTATGAAACAAAGCATAACAAAGTGTTAATGACAAATAATTAAAGAACATGGTTACTACTGTGGCATAATCCATTCTACAATTATGTTCTTTGTGTCTTTCTCTTTCATTAGTTTTATTTTGTGATCTATGAGACCTTATTCTATTCAAAAACATATGGCTATTTACACATACCTGGCGATGCCCTTCAAGTGGTCTTGATGATTTTCTAACGTATACTGTATTCTAAGCAAAAGTTCAAGAGGGATGATCCAGCAGATATTGTCATCTGAAATAGATAAAAGACATGCAATATAGAAATAGTCAATGTGTTCATATGTCCATGATTCTACAATATAAATGTAACAATATATTTCGACAGCCTCTCTATACATGTCTGTAAATGTAATTATGCTACTCCTATATATTATATTATAGTAAATCACATGCAAGTTTTACTATACTTCCAGTGGAGAGTTCCACTGTTTAATAACAACGAAATTCTATCAATTCCAATATACGCCTTCTATTCTTTTTGTATTAAGACCACTTTCAACTTGATATTCTAGGGCGAATTTTTTAGTAACCACAAGCTTTAACAAACAATAATATTTTTACAAATGTATATTCACATAAAGACAAACATAACTAATATTTGGAATGTTACCCAATAACTAATAAAAAATGATAAATGATATTTGAAACTATAATTAATTATTTGAAAAGCAAAATTGAAATACGCATTTTCTCATAAACAACTTTTTTGCTGATTTTTCATGCAAATATACAGTAACACTTAAAAGCATATATGTTAGCGAAGTGAAATTCTATACAAAATGAATGATTTAAAAATACTTTTAAAAAAATATATTACTTTTTGACATCATATTTGTTCTTGTCCACAGTGGGGCCAAATTCAGTTATACAGATTCATTTGCGGACACTATTCATTAGAGTCATACTTTCAGTAGTGCACCACTAGATGTTTATTCTTGTAGTTTAAAATATCACACTGTCTTACGAAGGAGACATATTACAAAATCTTCATTTGACCATAATAAATTTTCATACCACTCATTAATGTTGGTGGATTTGCAAGTATGTAAGTTTATACCAGAGTTGACTCTTATTCACTTTTCCTACAGACTTTGATACTATTTTACTATGCACTGTATATTAAAATAACTCAGCAAATAAGTGCCTGACGATCAGAGTGTGAAATGTATCTCATCTGTATATATCTATTATGTATGACATACTCTGAAGCCTCTGCCCAAAATCTATGTATGACACATAAAAAGTAGCCGTGTCTATGTATGACACATGTTAAAAAGTATCCGTGTCTATGTATGACACATGTTAAAAAGTATCCTTAAACAAATTTATGTAAAAAATTTCAATTTTCTTTCATAACCTAAAATAATAAGTAATAGCTAATGGAATTAATAATAAATTATTCTAAATTTTGCAAGAAACTGATTTAAAATCTATTTTAGCGTTTTGAAATAGGAGGTAAGCCAAAATGTATAAACAAATTTTTTTCAATTGTTAATTACTATTATTTTCCGCTAGATTTTATTATTTTCCATTCTTCGCCTTCTTCAATACATTTCATGCTTTATACTTAAGCTTGCCACATGTTATTTAGGAATATGAAAAATATCAAATAGACAAAAAAGCAGACACAGCCTTTTTTGTAATGATGTCTTAATATTATGTCTCGTTGAGATGAAATGCAGATTCGGCATTCACAACATGAAAGATTCAAGCAACAAAAATTTAGTTACACAAATTATTGTAAGTGAAATCCAAGAATTTTTTGGGAATCTGAATAATATTGACACCAAACAATAAATAGTATACTCTAGAAAGATGTTCAATAGTCATTCCATGACTGCATATAAACATATAAAATTGTAATTTTGCTATCTGCTGATGGTTAGATTTTTCTATGAATACCTACAATTCCTTGTGAAATATTATTACACTCATTTGTGATTTCAAAAACTTTCTTGGTTCTAAAGAGCAAAATGTTTTTATTTTATATTTACATTTTCAATATATTTTCATATAAGGGCCCAGTTGGGTGGTTGACACTGGCTGCTCTAGCACTGCACAAGCCCTGTGCCAGGCGTTTTACTACATGCAGATGGGCTCTTGTGATTCAGCCATTGTTGGTGGTGTTAATTTATGTCTCAAGCCAGAAAATTTACTTAGTTTGACACAATTAAATTTGATGTCTTCTGATGGTGAGTGCACAAATTACCATTTAAGCAATTTGTGTTTTCTCCATAAATATATTTTATTAAATTACATGCTATTCAATTTATGTAAAGAAACTTTCCAAAAAATATATAAATAGGATAAAAGTAAGTAATTCTTTTCTAAAATATATTTTATTTATCAAAAATGTCTGCACGCATTGAATATAACTAAACTCATAATTAAATGAAACTATGTGATGTAGTATTATTTCTACTTTCTTTAAGTTCTTTACCACCACCTAGGTTTCGTTGTATTACAACATCTTCAGATGGGCTATTAGCAAAGATTTTCGAAGATCTTGGTAAAAAACTTAAAGAAAGTAGAAATAATACTACATCACGTAGTTTCATTTAATTGTGAATAATGAATTTCTACAAAATTAACACCAAATATATTCAATAACTAAACTCTTAAATATAATGCTTCCATTAAAAGATTGAAGTAGCCAAGTCTGTGCTGAGCGGGGTTTACGTTCTTATTAGCCTGTTGTATGAGTGCCATTGATCACTAAATTCTTTCTTTTTATTTATAGGGGGAGAGGCAAAACATTTGATTAATAGAGAATTAACCAACTGGGCATCATATGGCAATAACTGACTGATCTTATACATATATCCTGAGCTTTCAGAGATGCTGCCTAGACTATTTTAAAAATACATACAATATCCACAGTGACAAGCGGGTGCTATTAACTCTTGTCAATCATACTTCTCATGGAAACTGTGTAGTTGTTCTTTATGCAAAAGTTGTTTTTTTTAAATCCTACAACTGAGCAATCTCTTTAAAGTGAACATTAATCTAATTTGTTGTCAGATGGTGTTCATCAGATATAAATCAATCATAGAGATAAAGGTCCAGTGAAGCCACTCTCAATTTCTTGTTTCAGTGTTGTGTCTAACTTCATGGCATCTATTCTCAAGGTATCATTTCAGAATGAGAAAGGAGGAATGAGAGAGCATCCATTTTATTTTAAACAGAAGTCCATCATGCTGCCATCAGTCCATCGTCCAATATCGTGGAATCATGCTGAGTAGTAATTTAATATATAATTTATCTTTGCCAGTGAATGGCAAAATGTATTTTCTTGCTTTACATGAATTCCAAAAAAATTAATTCCTTATTTGGTTACCGGTTGTATGATTACTATTATATTATAGTGAGCGATTTGGAATATGTAAAATACAAATAATATAAAGCTAATTGAGGTTGTGGGGAAATAGGTCATCCTTCAGTATTGATATTGCATTTTGATGCTTGTCTAATATTAACTTGTTCTGATCATTTCTATATTTTACTTATTTGTATTTATTTTTTGTACAATTTTTGATTTAAGTTACTTTTCTTCTGTAGGGAAAATCAAATAAGGCAGCCCCTTTTTGTCTGCATTACAATTTAAATTAAGTTATAAATCAATTATTGATAATATGAAATGATTGATCACGTTTTCATTATTGTCCAGGTTGGCGACCCACAGGAAATAAACTCCATAGTAGACGTATTTTGTTCCTACAGGAAGGAGCCTCTCTTAATAAGATCAGTGAAGACAAATATGGGTCATTCTGAGTCATGTTCATGTTTGTGCTCAGTGGCTAAAATCATCGCCAGTATGGAATCTGGAATGCTTCCACCTAATTTACATTTTAATATACCCAATCCTGATATACCGGGACTGCACAATGGTAAACTTAAGGTAGACATTTTGAAAAGTTTTTATTAATTCATCTCATTATTATAATTTCTTCTGTTTACTGATATTTTCTTTCATTGTGTTATAATTATTTATGTCTCTATATACATGTGTGTGTGTGTGTGTGTGTCTGTGTGTGTGTGTGTGTGTGTGTGTGTGTGTGTGTGTGTGTCTGTGTGTGGGTGTGTGTGTGTGTGTGTGTGTGTGTGTGTGTGTCTGTGTGTGTGTGTGTGTGTGTGTGTGTGTGTGTGTGTGTGTAAGTATATATGTATGTATATACAAGTATATACGGGAGAGGTCCACAAGTCCCCAGAATGAAGGTGAAGGGAGGGGAGATACAGTCTTTCTTGTTACCCCACTAATTAGAAACTCATTAGAGGTATATAAGGTAAATGTCAAGTCCCTGATGTCATTCATTAATGACTAATCATCCCTTAAATAAGTAAATCTGGAAGTGAACTATGAAGATGTAGCAAATCGAACTACACACTGTGATTAAATTCCTCACCAGGTAAGTTAATACATTTAATATAATTCTTAATATAATTCATCTATCCTGAATCTATTTACGTTTGTACATGTAAGTAGTGTGTCTCTTGTGAACAAATAAATAATGAATGTCACAAATTATTATACTTGTTGTGTGCTCAGATCAATTCAGATTTGTTAGTCCTATATACGTTTATACGGCCACTACAATACAATTGTTTGGTTTCGTGTTTGTGCAACGGGCAGCCAGGCAGACAATCATACGGACCCACAATGATTTCCCCCAAAACAAAAACTAATAATTTAGTTTTACCAAACATACATATCCGAATGGAGAAGTTTATTGTCCCACAAATTGCATCTTTTTCTGATAAACTGGTGATTTTATGAAAGTCAGATGAAAGTATGGTTTTAAAATAATATTATTAACTAAGGCTCAATATGTATTTCATATTGAAAATGGGCATCACATTTCTTCTCTTTGCATTAGGAACTTTACCTTAGGGAATTTTAAATATTATTATTTATTTCCAAGTAGTTACTTTTAGGATTCTATACCTCAAAAGGAGATCCAAGGTTATACACACACACACATATATATATATATATATATATATATATATATATATGTATGTATGTATATGTACATATATGTATGCCAGCAGTTTTGTCTGCGTGGATTAAAAATTTTGTGTTATATTTTCGTATTTACCTATGGAAACGAAACATTTTCCTGCAGTAATAAGTAGCTTTTCTTAATCTAGTTTATCATCTAAGGCATTCACACGCTCTTTTGAATCATCTATGTATTTTCCACCAGTTCTGATATTTTTTTACACATTGTGTTGCAAAGATTGTGATTGATCAGGCTTTCTAATTTATGTACTAATTAAAAATTCAATTTCGTTAACATCTACTGGATACAAAGCTCACCGTGCGAACGTGCTACTAATAATCAAAAACTGGTTTTATGTGTATTTTTTATTAATAATCATATTACTTATAATTGACATTAATATTTGCATCTAATGCGAGGTATGAAATTTCTTTTTATTTTTCTTTAACTGTTTGAAAGATGAGAACAGAAGTCGCATGTCAGGTTCGGAATTTAGTCTATTGTGGTGTTTTGCTTTTGTGGCTGCATAGGTTGAGAATTCTGTTTCGCACAAGTACATTGTTGGGAGCGGGAGAAGAACGTTTAATGCTCTGAGACAAGTTCTGGATATTCATCACGAATCATGCACCAAAATCATTCAGAGATTCATAAATCTTGTTTGACATATTTTCGGGCTTTTGCAAGTTGGAAACGAAAGGATTTTGAATCTGTGAATTCATTTTAATTCTCATTTCTTTTTTCGGGAAAACACATCTCCAAAGAACTGGACCAATATCTCAATGCTGTGCGCACTGAGATATTGGTCCAGTTCTTCAAACATATAATTTTGAAATATTTCTGAGTTGCTAATAAACTCACTGAGTGCTGAAAAGCTTTTTTTAAAGTGGTTATTTTTTTACCAGCATTGAACACTGTCGTCTGTATACCTTGTAATGATAAATTTAGTAGTAGTTCAGTTTTTGAAACATATTGGCCATAAAAGATAGTCTGAACAACAAAGTTCTGTAATATAAATTGTCTTCAATTGTCTTCAATTCTGTAATATAATTGTTCTGTAATATAATTGTATTCAAATAAAAGAACTACCCATAAAAAAAGGTTCTAACTCCACTCGAGTTCAAATAGCCTTGTTAAAGTTTTACTCTGAGATGCCATAATCTCCACACAATATTGAAAACAATCGGGATTGCAGTGGACATGATTCGACGGAATTAATTAGTATTACCGCTTCAACAAGAACCAATTTTAAATTTAGCCGCATTTTCTTAATTGTAAGTGCCTGTCTATGCAGGATATGGCAATGGCTGGAACTACTAGTAGGTGCTATTTTATCTGTTATTGCTTTGGTCCCATCAATACAATCATTCCAATAGAGATGGTTTTCTTCAAACCATGGTGTGCTTCACCTGTTTGTGCAATGCGATAGCTAATTAAATATGGTGCCTCCATGGCCTATTCATTCACAGTTTGGGTCGTACACATCATAGTTTTTTTGCTTTTCAATAAATGTTCTCTTTAACGCATCAAGAATTCTTCACTTTTGTCTTTAAACTTGGGGTGTAGAGTTTCTAAGTGTCGACATATCTTGGCAGGTAAATGTCAACCTTTTTTTCGTCTTTAATGTGTCATTACATATTTTAGTACTTGAAGCCGTGGAGTTTGACGTTGTACCATCATTTTCATCTGGAATTGCTGCATCCTCCAATGGGCGTATCACTTTTGAATGTTTGGTGTAAGATTTTGTTGTAACTCTTTAAGGTCTTTAAACCAATGCTCCATTCTTCTTTATCAATAATTTGATTGTAAAATATGACAAACAGAAATAATATTGTCTCAAAATACAGGACTTCATAACCATTAATAACAACACGTCGTCACACACATATGACTGTCACGACCGACCAACTGACTGTTAAACTATTTATGCCGCAGCTTGTCTTTTATCAGCCGCAGCATTGTCAAACATTATAAATAAAGCACGGAACGACGAATCGAGTCAGTGTTGTCGCGCACTCACGCTCTCGTATTACATATTCCACTACAACTCCTTTAGTTAGGAATATTTAGAATTTTAGATTGATTTTGTTTAGTCTACTAACTTATGGGGCCACTTTAGTAATTTTATTTTATTATAACCAGTATTTTCACGGAGTCCTCACAGAGACTTTGCAGAGCCCTAGAGATCTGCGAAGGACACTTTGAGTTTGGTTGTTATTTATAATGCAATCAAATCTAAAAATATAGCAGTGAAGCTGACGTATTGTAGTATTCTCACTCTAACGCCTTATAAAATTAATGAACAGCATATATGAACAAAATAGAGATTATTTTCATGAAATGTTTAGAAAGACTGGAAATTTCAGAATAAAAATGAAAAGTTGTCCATTTTTACCATGAAAATTTTACAATTTGTATTAGTAAAATAATGATGTAATACTGGTATTTATAATATTATTTATGGTGAAACTTCCTAAATTAAAACATATGATTATTTAAATAGTTTAATAACACTCTGGATAAAATGAGTTTTATAAATAGTCATCAGCTGATCGAACATATATTTGTGCCAACCATATTTTAACTGGTGAATTTGCTTGTTTACAAAGATTCTTTCTTGAAATTGAATGGATAAGTTTATGAATTCTACATGATTTTATAAACCTAAGATAGAGAGATGTCACTATTAAAGTAAATTATAGGGAATTTTAAGGTCAAAAGTGTAGTTTTTTGATCTTTACTATTTATGTATTTAAATTAATAAAATTGGCGAATTTCAAAAACAAGTATCCAATTATGTAATAGTGTATTCAAGTATGTTTCTGGATATCCTATCATCAACAGTAATCGAAATGGGATCCCCGTTCTTTGAGGCATCCTAAAACGGATCCTGTGGAAATCAAAAAGGGATAGTAATTTTACTTAACTTCGAAAAAGTAACTACAAGGGGTTGGTACAACCTGGTGAAACAGTCAGAATTACCCGGGCCATACAAAGTTAAATTAGCATTTTAATTTTGTAGTTATGATTGTATACTACACAAAACAATTCCTTTTTATTAACATTTTTGATCTGATGTTTTTTTGATCTGATGTAATTTTGAATATATTTTTTATGGCATACGTAGGTAAACTAGCTGATGAGTCACCTGATGGCAAGTGGTCATCATCGCCAATTGTAGTGATAAGCCAGAACATGTGAATTGATGGCACCTAAAAGTATCACATTGTTTACTTGAGAATTTAGATGTCCTGGTGTCTGTGTCAGTAATTGCTCTGCCTATCCCACCCTTCTTTATAAATTCAAATGGAATGCTTAAATTATTTTGCAACCAAATTTTTCTATTGCGCTTACTGTACTTTTACATTTGTTTATCTAGGAAATTCTGTGAATTTTGCTCAGTTGTTTCAATTCTTAGTACTTACTTTTTTGAAGATGTGCGTAAAATAACTCTTCGTACTTTGATTACTGGTTATAAAATAAGTAGATACAAATGACAAGCATAACATCAAACTATAGTAAATGATATAGCCTTACATTATATCTAGACACAGTACATTTTGTATCAGCGCCAGAAATACTGACTGTCCAAACTTAGCATAGCTTGTGTTATAGAGTTAAAAGTTTGTTAATCAAAATCTGCCCGACCGGCAATCAAACCCAGGGCCTTCTGCATGGTAGTTTGATATCTACTCAAACTTTGTTTGATCTAATTATAATAAGTTGCCACAAATCAAAAATTTTGTAACAAAGAATGTTATATGACATATGTGTACGCTTACAATTAAAGTAATAGGTATATGCCCCATTATTTTGAAATGCAGATGGGTATTTGATGATTTTATGGGATATTTATAGAAGTCAATTTTTTTAGCAATTACTACTTCAGTTAAAAACATACTTCTATCTTTATTACATGTACCTTACTATAAATGAGTACTGTAGCTAATTTTCATGACATTCATCCTCTGGAAAATGGTTGTATAGTACCAGGAGAAGGAAAAATGAACTGGCATTTTTATGTCATTCATAGGTTTATAGTAAAACAATTTTTCATGTTTAGACCACAAGCAAAACATTGTTTTTGCAATATAAACAAGTTGAATGTCATGATCACTTATCCATTATAGGTAGCGAAATTTATCATGTTACTTTTTATTTAATTTTAAAAAGTCTCAACTTTTGCCAACTGAATAATTCTAGTACTACTTTTCGTAGCGTTTCTGTATTAAGTCATTTTTACAGTAGAGCAATCCACTCTGTAATCACATTCACTTCTGTTTAAACTGGCGCTTGGACTGTTAGAAACAAATCAGCCCAAGAAGATATAACGGCGCTTGTAAGTACCTATGCCTCCCGCCCCTCTCTGTGCATCTTACTTCCCATGAACACCCATAAATTAACTCAAATAATGGATTCAAGATAACTTTTAATAAATATATATCAGACGTAACAAAATCGATATTATGTTAAGGTGAACAAATGAGAAAATATGGCTACAATATACCCCATAAAATAGCGACCTACAATTTTGGCGAAGCAACTGGTGGAACTGAGAAATACGCAGAAAAACGATTCAATGACAAAATAATCTCCATGCCAAATTTTTGTCCAGGTATTGTGCCTACCATTAGAAGCCTCCTGATCAAATTTGAAGCTTGGTCATTTTGCATCCATATATTGGATGCAATAAGCCGATGGACACAATAATATATGTAAAAATTGCAATGTGGGATGCAATAATAATGGCTATATATACTTATACATATATATATATTTGAAGTTATTTTCATGTAATTAGAAGTCATTTCATTAAAACTTATGATTTCAACCTTATATTTTTTTCAAATAATGACTCAAGAGTATTATTTACAATTTGAAACCAGGTTCTTACTAAAAAGGCTCCTTGGGAAGGTGGTTTAGTTGCTATAAACTCATTTGGATTTGGTGGTGTTAATGTTCATATCCTATTACAATCAAACTCGAAAGAAAAAAAACCTGTTGAAACTACGACACTACCACGACTGGTGACTGTATCAGGAAGAACTGAAGAAGCGGTGGAACATTTCCTGAATTACGTAATTAATCATGGAAAAGACCATGAGTTCCTAGCTCTGGTCGACAATGTACACAGAAGGGACATTAAGAAACACAATTATCGGGGATACGCTGTGCTCAGTTCTGAAGCTCAGAAGGAAATAAAGGTTCGATGTTAACATTTTTTACTTCTTTAAAACTGATAAATTCAATCAATAGAGAAATTTAGTTTCAGACACTACCACCAATAAAATAATTTCATTTCATACAGCAAACTGCGTCTACTTCTTTTGTATGTTGCTTATATTTTAAAAACAACCTTCCTTACTATTCTCATTTTAATTGGAGATATAGGAAAATTGTTCACTGAAAAATATAGCACAAGGAACTATGAATGGAAATCCTTTTGTTATCTGTTTAAATATGTTAATAAAGCATTCCTAGTATTCAATAATTATTTTCTATACAATGTGGGCTGCTTTAAATTATATATACCAACACCATCTGATGGTAAATAAATACATTAATGTCATCAAATTGTAAATAAATTAAGTACGTTTCGCAATTTCACAACCTATAATGGCCCCTTCCAAGATTTAATTTCAACAAAACAATTATCATTGATATTAGCATCTACTTAACCACAAATTTTTATTTCAATTTGATAATGAAATTCTGTCACATTAAAAATGTAGCCAGCTCTAAATAGTTGCTTCATTTCACTCATATTTTTTTTAATTTTTCACTGCTGAATGAGTAAAACGGTATTATATTCATGTTTTATAAACAAAAACATTATAGGCACATAGATAATTAAAATATTTAATTTCTGTCACAAACACTCAGAATGTTTTTAGTGATACCTACATTTCTTATACAGTCCTGTATAAATCATATATTTGAACAATTCAACACTAGATATCTGTGTAATCCTATATCACTCTCATATTTTTTTTATGCACGAATATCAGTTCCTATCATATTGTGATATTTTTGTACTTGTGAAATGACTACTTATGTTCATAACATATAAGGTTTATTTATTGCTCTTTTCATATAAAAAAACAATAACCTTTAAATAGTAACGAAATAAGAGTAAATATATTTTACAATTATTTATTTTTAGCTAATAAAATAATACAGAACTAAAACCCATTATCTGCCGTCCATTATAAGTTTAAATTGTTCTTGTTGCACGTTATGTGTTAATAGTACAGAATAAAACCAATAATTGCAATGATACTTTAGTTCGACTATGTAGACTGTTCATAAAATTTTTGACATCATGTTAATGTAGACCCATTTCCTGTTTTTCATTTGATGTCCTAAATATGAAATCAATTATATTTAATCTCTTATAATAAGTTTTTCACCCTGAATGAATGTTTTCAACAGACTTGTATCTCTTTAAAAATAACAGAAAAAGCATGACATTACTATACACGATAGTGAATTGAGATGAGATAAATAGACAAGAAAGTGTCATAATGGGTTGGAAAAAAACAATTATTTTTTCAGTTGTTCTTGTAAAAATTAAGAACAACAAGAATCTAAAGTTAAAATGAAAGACTAAACTGATCTACCTGCCTAAAGATGTTTCATACTAACCGTCTTTTTAGATATCCCAACAAGGCAATCCGGTATGGTTTCTCTTCTCTGGGATGGGGTCCCAATGGCCACAGATGGCCCGAGACATGATGATGTTGCCAGTTTTCCGGAAATCAATAGAAAAGAGTGCTGCTACACTATATCAGTTTAACCTTGATCTGATTGACATTTTAGTCAACAGCACTCCAGAGTACTTTGACAGCATACTAAATTCATTTGTGGCTATAGCTGCTGTACAAATAGCTCTTTTTGACTTGTTATTCAGTATGAATATTACAGCAGATGGCTTAATTGGATATTCCTTTGGAGAACTTGGTAAGTTCTAGATATTTTTAGTCCAAATATTATCAAAAAAATAGTCACACTTTTATGTACTTTGTCCTAAAACACTTTCAAATATATTGTGTTTGCATAGTTAATAATAATATAAAATTAGTGTACTTACATAATACACTAATTAAAACATAGTAGATTTTATTAGATACAAAAAAAATATTTCAATTTGAATTATTTGATTTACAGCTTACAACAAATCTTGTGGACAGTAAATCAAATAGTTTAAATTGAAACCATCTTTTTGTATCTAATAAAATCTGTTATGTTTTAATTTATTTATTATGTAAGTATAATAATTACTTATTATTGTAAAACATCATAAATTTAAAAGTATTTTAGGACAAAGCACATAAAGGCGTGGACTATTTTTCTGACAAAATTTTGGACAATCCCGTACGGGATGAATATCATAATAACTTTGATAACATTTCGTCATCGCAGTAACAATTGTCGCAGCGGTGTGTTGGGTTGATCATAAGGCATATGGCCTTTGATGATGTGGCACACCGCGGGAACCCGGCTTCGATTCCCGGTCGTTCGTCGAACGGCTGCCCCGTTTATGGTTTTATGGTTGGCTGTAAGAGATTGTTCTTGTAGCAATGAGTCCGCCATAGGTATCAGTTAAATACATTAAAGTAGATAAATAAATAAATAACATTGCACGTAATTAACCTTAAGTACCAATGTGTAGTCTGACAGACACTTTGAGCATTTGAAAAGTCTAGCTACCTATATACAAAGATATTACGCTCGTTTCCCAAGTGCAAAAAAAAAAAACAAAACTGTTCTTCTCTTGTCATCAATGCATCAAATTATATTTTATTTATTTTCGTAGTTTAACTAGTAATTTAACTTTAAGAATAATTTGTTTTTGAAACAAAACACTGTACAAAGAAAATATATTAATATTAAGGTAAAAGTTCAATTTTTCTCCCAAAAAATCGATGTCTGTGATTTTAATACTTGTAATTATTAAAAAATGTTTGAATCTTTATATTTGGTTTTATTTACACTATTGTAGATGTATAAACAGTACTTAGGAGCAATGTTTTTAAAAATTTGCACAAAATATATAATTTTTGAAAATTTAACTATGGTGGTCTAGCAGACCTCACGTCGGTACTTATGTAACTAAAACGGCACATCGGTACTTAAAGATTAACCATAATGAACACTGACTGACCTTTATGCTCCTCACTGAAAAAATGTCTGCGTGTCCCGTGAGAAAAGGTATTTTTATTTAATAAAGCATTTATTTAATCCAACATTAAAATTTTTGTCATAATTATTTGCTTCTCATCTTTAATTACTTTAATTAAATAATCAATTAATATAACAGAATTACAGTGGTTTTATTAATAGGATTTTACACATGAAACAAAATATGAAATGCGGGCAAATGGAATACAAAGATTCAACTCGAACTTATAATTTTGAGTCCAATATTTGTGGACTTTTTGGTTTTATAAATCTTACATTTTATGGACCAGGAATAATAAACCATACAGAATATGACTCCTGGTGGCGTGAAGTCTATAAAGACCAATGTGAGAATTGGCAGTTTTGTCATCCATAATTATTATTTTATTTATAACTTTAGATGCAGTTATATAGCGTTTATACTTATTACTATCCATATCTTGGCAGCGTTACCGTTAGTTTAAAAAATTGCATTTTTACATAATTATGGAGTAAGATACACCACGTAACGTCCAGTGTTACATGTCCAGATTATTCCAAATTTGTCTACAGTATTTAAAAAATATATAAATATTCAGCAGATAAATTTGGAATAATCTGGACATGAAAGTCTGTAGTAAATAGTAAAGAAATTGAATAATATGCAATAAAGATTTTACTATACGAGAGACTAAATTATTAAATGTGCACTTTGTAGTGTACGGTGATGAACACAGATTGCATTACAGTTTTTTTACCAATAGCGTGTTATTTGTGTTTTTTCAAAAGTATTGAAATTCACAATTAAATGAAACTACGTGATGTAGTATTATTTCTACTTTCTTTAATTTCTTTACCACGACCTAGGTTTTGTTGTATTACAACATCTTCAGGTGGGATATTAGCAAAGAATACTACATCACGTAGTTTCATTTAATTGTGAATAATGAATTTCTACAAAATTAACGCCAAATATATTCAATATCAGTATTGAAATTTTTATACCAGTTAATTGGCTTACAATGAACAAAATATGGAGTAGAATTTAGCATTAGGTTTCCTAGGTTGTCGCTCAGTTTCTATTACTTGATACATAGACATTGTTGTACTTACTATCGTTCCTTATAATTTTTAGTTTAGATATTAGAATAAGTTTATAATATAGTTACTTATTAAACAACTTTTCACAGGTTGTGCATATGCTGACGGTGGATTAACAGCTGAACAGATGATATTATCAGCATACTGGAGGGGACGTTGTTCACTAGATGCCAAAGATACTCAACTTGATCCTAGTTTGATGGCTGTCATCAATATGAGCAAGGAAGAGTTCGAAGCAAAAAACCTTCCTGATATTTTTGTTTCATGCCATAATTCAGAGAACAATATAACAGTAAGTGTTTTTATTTAATAGAGCTTACTCTAACTTTAACTTCTGTAAATAATCACAAAATGTTTGGCATAATTACTTGTTTTTCACCTGTAATTTATATAACAGAATAAATGTTCAATATAAAAACATTAAACTTTCTTCCTTTATAAAATGATTTTTCACATAGTTTCTTACGATTTTCCTCTGACAACCAAACATTTTTCACCAATATTGTTAAATAAACTCAATATTTTAAAAATTTATTTAAAATTTAAGACTATATAACATAGTTGTAAATTTTAAATAAATTTTTATTTGCAATAGTAAAGAAATAAAACGATTATAAAATTTCATATAACTGCAGACTTTCTTTAATTAGAGTTATATTTTTAGAAACAAATAAACTAGAAGTGAATTGTTTGTATTCTGCAGACACAGAAAACATGTCCACTGTGGCCTTTTAGGCGCAGTTCAACAACAGATTGCAATTGATAATTAATTTTATAGAAAAATTGGGTTACTTAACCGTTTGACTGCCAACGAGCTCCATCACGCTCGTGCACATAATAAATTTGCATAACATACTAAATTTGCTACGAGCGCAATAGCGCTCGCGAAATCAGTTGCTGTTTAGCGTGCGTAAGGAAGTCGCTCGCACGCATCACTAATTTTTTATCTTTCTACGTGTTACATAAAGTTCAAATTATAATATTATTAGTAATTACAATATAAAAAGGATCCAGGAAGAGAAAATTTTTAAACCATAATGTCAGAATACAAAAATAATTCGAGTGAAAATGATCGTTTCTCAAGTTGTGAAGGAAGTGATAGTGGGAGTGACATTGTGGTGCGCTCACGATTTGGCATAATGCAAATTTTAAGTGATAGGACTGTGAAAATACGATGTGACCTTGATTTCAGTTTTTGTTATAATTTTTGTTCGCAATATATATTTCCATAATTTTCATTGTATTTTATTATCCTTGTACAAGTTTTTATTAACCACCGAAAAAATTATTAAAGTTGAATAATTTTTGGAAGAGATATAGATTTTTTCGAGACAAGGGTAAATGACATCAAAAACAAAAGATTTCTTTGGCATTTTTAAGTATATATGAGTAAAAAACCATTGTACGAAAACGGTTAAATAATCAAATCTGAAGAATTGTGTTAAAAAATTATTGCAATAAACTTCAAAAAAATTTATTAATGATACGAGGGAAGTAATGCGAAAAGAAGTAATGTGGAAAACTACCATATTATTTTTTTATTTATTTACATTTATATACTGTCACATTGATTTTATATTTACAGGATTCAAAATAAAGGTATGGTGAAATATTACAAAGTTAAAAGACCTGAAATGTCCTTGAAATAAATAATTGTTATTTTTGATAAAAGTGTGATTTTTAAACTGTTTTATATTTATATTGTGTTTTTCCTTATAAATAGTAGTTTTCCCTTTTTAAATTGTTTTTTTAGTAAACAAATCTTTATTCAGATTTCAGGGCCTTGCCATAAAATCAAAATACTTATTGAAGAATTAAAGGCTATTTGCAACAGTTTTGAACACAAGTGGCATAGCATATCATTGCAAATATATAGAGCCAGTTGCTCCAGCCTTGCTGAAAAAATTAAAAGGTTTCATTATAAATCCAAAGTCTCGCAGCTCACATTGGATTACTACTTCTGCTTCAGAAGTTAAATTGGATGAAGTAAATGGTGTGTCACGAATAAATCATATGTTAATGATCATAAATCTAAATAAAATTTAAACTTTATATAGAGAGCAAATAATTACTTTTATTTTTAATAACAACTTTAATATTTTTATGGTCATCTTTCTAGGTTTTACACAAAAAGCAAATATCATTTTAGTTTGAAAAACAAGATTTAACAAATTTATTTGTTTTTCAGCAAACCTTTGTTCAGCTGAATACTTTATTAATAATCTGACTTCATGCGTAAATTTTCATAATGCAATTAAACAAATTCCTGAAAATGCAATTCTCATAGAGATAGCACCACATGGTTTACTACAAACAATCCTTAAAAGATCTCTACCAGAAACAGTTACCAATATTCCTCTTATGATGCGTTACAACGAAGACAATGTAGAGTATTTCCTCAATAATATTGGCAAGTGAGTATTTTTTGGCTTAGTTATGAAATTCATATTTATAATGATAACAATTAAAGTCTGTTCTTCTAAGCAGGTTCCTTATAAACATATAATAATATATTTTAGAAGTGGTCTGTAAAATATATTCCATTAAGTATTAAGAATATGAGTATCGTAATTGGTGAAATCTTTATTTGAGTAATATTAAGGTTTCAAAGCCCGCAACAGCAACTGTAATTTATAAATATATTTAATGTTTCAAGGTTATATCTTGCGGGTGCACAGCCACAAGTGAGTAAACTGTACGAGTCTGTCTGTTTCCCTGTCAGTAGAGGCACACCCATGCTTTCCCCATGCATTAAGTGGGATCATAGAATCACATGGGAATATCCAAATTTCAAAGGGAAAGGTAATTTTAATAAATCTTTTGACTTGTTTCATCTGTTTGTGTAAATGTATAAAGAACCAAATAAACATATGGCTCAAAATATAGCTCTGATTATTGCACATTGGTCTGATTATTTACTGCACATTTAATTGTTAATGCAAACTTTCCAATGTTTAAATGTTGATAAGGAGTTTTGGTGATCTAAAAAAAATTCTAATCTCTTCACTGCTTGTTGTTCATTTTATATATTTTCCAATCATGTGGAGGAAACATATGCATGAGCATCCATAATTTCCAGTCCTTCAATAACTTTCTCCTTATATCTTCCATTTATGAATCTTTCTTGGATTTTCTTAAAAAATAATTACTTTTTATTGTAGTAAATAGATAAGTTTAAATTTAAGTGAGTTCAGCACTAGATTATATTGTTTTGAATATTCAATGAACAATATGTCTTCATGACACAGATGTTCGTAATTGGTTTATTGCTCATAATGGAAAGAGACTAATTAGATGTTAAAAAAATATTACTATTCTTTTGTTCGTTAATCCTCAAAGAACCAACTCTAAATATTTAAATAAAACAATGTTTTTTATCAAACATTTCTTTGCACTTATTTCTCTCTACAGTTTAATATTTCCAATTATTTTTCAAAATATAATATGTAATATTCATAAAAGTTATATTTTTTGCCTGTCACAATGTTGTAAAGATTCTTTATTAAATAATAATTTTTGTCGGGCTCTAATATCATCTGACTTTCACTGAGATATCATAAGATTGTGATACACCTAATTATATGACTATGTAATGTTTTGAATAAACATTCATAATTCATGAAAATTATACTTTAAAAGTGGATCTAAATCAGTCAAAATTCCAGTTGAAACAAAACAAATTTCAGAATACTTCCATCCATATCTAAAAATGTTTAATATATTTTTATTTTTCTCTCAGTTTTTTCCGCTGGAAATAATACTTATGAATTTGATCTCAGCAACTCTAAGGATGAATTTCTAAAAGGAAATATGATTAATGGCAGGATAATGTTCCCGGTCAGTGGTTATTTGGTAGGTTTTGGCAATTGCTTCATTTTGAAAAGTAGTTTGAGTACTAATTAATGTATTAATAAATTTCTAATCACATGTTCAAGTTTATATATTGTTCAATTGGAAATGTAGTAAATGTTATTTATTTTATAGATGTTGGTATGGCAATCACTAGCTAAGGCAAACAACACAAATATTAAAATGATACCAATTACCTTCGAAGATGTGGAAGTGCTGAGCACAACAATACTCCCAAAGCAGGGGAAAGTAACGTTCACGGTGAACCAGCTACATGGAACAGAATATTTCAATGTGACTGTTGAGAACACTGTAGCTGTGTCAGGCACCGTTCGAATATGCAAAGAGCCGGAAGGAGAGACAGTCAAATTAAATGCAACTGAAAAATATTCTCATTCGAATGCAGACCATCTTTATCAGGAACTATGGTACGATATACGTGCCCAGATATGGAATTAAAAGCTATAAAATATGTGATGTTTTGATTTTATATTTTTATTTTAATATAAATGTAATTTTTGCATGGTTTACAATTAATATTAATTGTTTTTTTATGTATTGCAACGGATGGGTCACAATAAAAAAAGGGGTATAACAAAAAAGTGAATGTTTTTTCCATTATTAGGAGATGTAATAAATGAAAAACACATTGCTATTTCAAAATGATATGTTTATTACATGATAATAACCCTACAGAAAAGTACTGCAAGTTTATTAAAAAAAAAATTATTGTAAAGAGATAATTTTTAATATCTAGAAACTTGTCATTACTCATCGTTGTCATCAATCGACTGTAATATATTTTCTCTTTTCCCATGAATTGGCTAATATTACGTGTTCTTTGAAGTGTCTTTTGTCCAACGTAAACAGAAGTAATCTTGACACAATATTCTACAGTGTGTCCGAAAGACTTTTTTAAACACCTATTGTGGATACTTTGACTTTTAACTTTCCTTGATTGTGATCCTCAAAAATATGTCCAAACAATTATTTTTATATTTAATTGATACAAATAGAATAACCCTTAGCTCTAAAACATCATTTCATTGTGATAAATATTTTTTGAATAAACAGTACATTTGAGTCTATATTAATATTTATATTTCTCAAACGGTGTAGGTAGGCACGACATCTAAACTATATATTATGTAGATTATCCAATTTCGATGGATGAGTTTCAAAAAGAGGATGGCACTATGTTACTTATATTATAAAATTAAATGTACATTTTATTAAAAAAACTAATTAAGTTCCTACTAGTAGTCAACTAAATGATCAAGTGACAAGAAACACTACATGTACAATTTGCTATTTACAAATAATAGAGGTTTTTTATAATTAAATAAAAACAGCTGTTTATTTACAAGTAAATTTCATTATTAAGTGTGGACTCTTATATTAATCTTAATGTTGATGTAAACTAATGTTGCATATTGTATTATTCCAGGGTTCGTGGTCATGAATGCAGCGGGATTTTCAAAAGTGTTGTCAACTGCAATGAAGAAGGTTCCAGAGCAAAAATTGCATGGCATAATAACTGGATTGCATTTCTTGATGCTATGATGCACCTAAGTATATTCTCCCAGAGCCCTAGAAAACTATTTGTTGCTTGCTGGTTGAAAAGATTGATTTATTGATCCTAAAAAGCAAATAAAAATACTAAACATTTTGTCAAGTGAAAAACATATACCGGCTTGGTTTAACATTAACGTAGAAATCCGAGGCATGGAATTGTGCTCGGTAATCAGGGAACCTCAAACTCAGTATCCTAAAATAGAAAAATATGCTTTCATTCCCTACGAAACGACTACGCTACTATCTAAGGAGGAAGCTCTGAGAGCCACTTTGCAAATTGCTGTGGACACTGTTGGTACATATGATTTAAAAGTTGTGATAGTAGTATCTGGTATATCAGCAAAAAGTTTGTTTGCATCAAGAACTAGAGATATATTGCAATCAGAACTAAAAGTGAATGTCCAAATTTCAATGGCAGCTGTACAATCATCTACTCCCACTGTACACTCGTTTACAGATTCTTCTACCTTACTAACTTCAGAGGATATTCAATTGGGTCCAGTGGAAAACAAATGCCATTTAATCATGGCCAGCAACCTACACCAAAGCTATGGCTTAATTAATCTGCTAAAAATGTTACAATGTTTAAATCCACAAGGATTAATCATACTTGAAGAAAGCACTGATAACTTGGTTAATGAACATTTCCATGAATATTTAAGAAGTTATGCTGTTGAGGTGGTAGCTCTTATTAAAACAGAAGAACATTCCTACTTATTACTACGGAAGAAAATTGTGTTGCCTGAAGATTGCAATATCATTACTTTAAGAGAAAATGATTTTGTGTGGATAGAAAATTTAAAACTAGCCCTAAAGGAAACTTATGGTACCCATAAAAAAATTTACATCGTATCACAGAATGAAAGAACTTTTGGCGCAGTCGGTTTAGTAAATTGCCTGCGTTTGGAACCAGGCGGACAAAATATTCTCTTTCATACAAGATGATGATATGGAACCTTTTAATACCAGATCAAAATTTTACAAGCGACAAATTCAAAAAGATTTGTTAATAAATGTATATCATAAAGGTAAATGGGGATCCTATAGGCATCTCCCACTTTCAGCTGATGTTGACTCAAAACTTTTACCAGTGAGTTGGTTTTTAAAGTTTTTGTGAATTTGTGACTTTAGAGTTTTTTAAAAACATGTACAGAAATTAAATTGGATTGTTTGCCTGCTGTTTTCAAATTTATAGCATATTCTGATGTTATTTATGGGAAACTGAAAACTAATTATCACACTTTTATTAATTTTATGTGTGAAAATGTTAGGTAAAGATATTAAATTCTCTGTTTATGAAGAAAATCACTATCAGAGTTGTGATTTGTATAAATATATTTACATTTTTTACAGAAACTTACTTCAAATATTCAGTTTTATGTACAGGATCACTTGCATTAATAATATACATCTTTTTGTTGTCATATACTTATATATACAGGTTGGAATAAAAATATATCTATTATCTAAAACATTAAGGAACTATATGACAATTCTTGAACTTTTCTGAAAGAATTGTTGTCAAAATTGATATTTTAACAAAAATAATTTCCATAATTTTACAGAAACAACCTTCAAATATACTCAGTTCGAAGCACAGAAAGAGATGTGTGAATAATAGACACTCTTTATTAAACCTCTGTAGATTTCCAATAGTCACTCAAATAAAAAAAATAGTAATAACAGAAAAAAATAAACTCAATAGTAAAAACTTTGTATCTATCTGGTCTAGATAAGACCCAGTTATAAGTATTAGAGTAGTGAAATAAACTTAACATACCTGTAAATAATTATCAAGTAAAAATTATTCAATAATAATTTAAATAAATTCTATGACAGGGTATTGCATATTATACTTTGTTATACAATTGCTTTTAATATACCTTGTGTACATAAAACTACACGGAATCATTAAAATGAGACACACAAATTTAAGCTCATTCATCAAAATTTATTTTGTCATTTTCGAAGTATTCCCCATTGTTTACAATACAACTCTGATAATGCCGGACCTACTTTTACATGTACTTATCATGGATGGAAAGTGGTAAGACCTTTAATTCCTGCTGGAAATTCTGTTTGATATCTTCAATTGAGTCTTCAATGGATCATTGATTTTTTCATATTTGCGTTGATTTTTAATTTTATATGTCACAACTATCTTTGCAGATAAAAACAATTACCATTTCTTTAAAGCCAATTGCCATACACATTTCTTTCTACTATTAAACAATAAATTTATTCGTAAATTTTATCATTTTTACATAAATTTTCAATTATAATTTTTAACCATAAATATTTGGGTAAAAGCTTACTACCACTCATTTATTGGACTAGCTCACTAATCACAAAATCTCCACAACTACAAAGTCTACAAACTTGAAATTCAGCATGTATGTTTCTTTTTACTTTTACGCGATCAATAAAAAAAAGGATTCTACGAAATTCCCTACGATACGAAAATGAGGATCGAATATTTTATAGTGAATTTGAAATAACTTAAGATGACTTCCTCTCATATAGAAATAAAATAAAGCTATTGTACAATTTTTGGGAAATTGGTAACTGTAGATAATTATTATATGAAAGAGTCATTAAAACAAAAGGTAGTCATCGTTCCTTTTGGTCCAGTCAACAAAAAAGGACTGACATAGTTCTTTTCTTATTGAACAAAACAACAGCTTATTGAAAATTTATAAGTTAGCTATGAGTGTGGATGGTGCGCACCTCCATAAATTTTTTGAAAACAATTTTTAGACAGAAGCTTTTTGAAATATATTACTTCGTATCATAAAAATAATTCGAGCGTAGTAGCAATTAATTACTACACTGCTTAGTTATTAACAAATTAAAGGGTGGTCTTTCATTCTAGATGGAGCACGCATACGTGGATACTTTGACAAGAGCTGACTTGTCAAGCTTACAGTGGATAGAAAGCCCAATTAATGCCACAAAATTAAACATTCCAAAAACAAAAATATGCTTCGTCTATTACTCTGCTATTAACTTCAAGGACCTGTTATTGACCAATGGGAATGTGCCACCAAAGCCATTTGAATTCACAACTAATGAGGTAAATTTTAACAATTGAAAATAATTTTGTATTTACATTTATTCCAAATACATCACAAAATGTAGTTTCATTTTCAAAATTACTAAAATTTTGAGGAATTATAAGCATGATTAATCAAAAAAGCATAATCAGAATGGAAATAAAATGACCACAAAGCAATGTTTTTCATAGACTGTCTTTTAATTACATCTTCATTCATCTGCAATATTGTAAATTTAGAGTATTATAAATCCATTCAACATGTATTGCAGTATTATATTTCAGAATTTAGTCATAACTTTCGAATATTTCAATCAATCCAAGAGTCATTTCAACAATTATAGTAACTACAACCACAGTAATTTTCAGCAACTACAGTAATATTAGAAAATTGATTATATGTAAGATTCTCCCCATTGATTTGTAGTTTTAATGCAGCTATCATATATGACAGAAGCTACAGATATTTAATAGTATAGGATTACAGAAGATCAATTATTTTTTTCAATTCCTTCCGTGACTGGAAATAGGAAGAAAATTTGATGGTGAAAATAGTTCTAAAAATTCATTGAATTTACCACACTTTTGCTTTTGCTTCATTTGGAAAATTAAATATTGTATATACTTACATCTTGACTTGCTAATAAAACATGTGGCTCAAGAAAATATGGATTGGTAGGGTGAAAAATTGGTATTAATGATCGTCAACAGATAACATTGGAGTGACAATTTTGTTTATGAAGGCAATTTGTTTTCAAAATTCTGTGCTCAAACTGTTGGATGTTGTCTGAATATTGAATTGGTATGTGTGTTTATATGTGTTAGTGTTTGCTCTAACTTTCTTTATAAAATGATTTATCCCCAATATTGTAAGTTTTGATTGAACAAAATTAGAGTACATAAGTTATTTTTGTTTCTTGTAAACCCCACACTCCACTTACAGATGTATCCTAACCGTAGGACATGTGGAAAAACCATGAGAACAAATGGTTATAAAATGTAATACTAACAAAAACGGATATCAATTTGAATAAATGTCACTAGTAATCAGATGTAAACCAATAAGTAGCTCCATACCCTCATTCTGGAGCGGTCAGTGGAGCAAAAAAATATTAAGACATTTAGTCTTTAACATTTAGACATTTAGTCATAATATGATACGAGTCTCCCGTGAAAACGAAAAGCGTGTTTTGATTTATTTATTTGAAAGTAGCTTGAAGTTACTTTTATTTGATTCGATTGCAACTGCACACCGAGCAAAAGTCAATAACGTAAACATTGCACTTGTGTTTACGTTTTGTTCATATTAAAATTCTATTCAATTTGCTTAAAAAAATTATTTTATTCTTGGTGTAATTGTTTATTTCACTATTATGAAATATTTATGTAAGCTAGTACTGTCTATATTTTTATTTAGTGTTATATATAAATAAAATATGTAGTTATATCATAATTATTAATTTTTTTAGATTTTACATCTCGTTGCCGTTTTCACACATTCTTCAATTTTACTTCATAACTTTCTATAAATTGGCAATAAAATATTGAATTTTTTATTTTCATAACTGGGACATTAATTTTTTTTCAATTATCATTTAATGCGTGTCCACATCTGAAATAGCTAATTAGAATTTAAAACCTAAAGCTTCTGAAGAAAACAATCTTATGTCTAAATCATTTCTTACAAATATGTCATTCTCTAAAAGTTTCATTGATAGGTAAGATAAAAATATCATTATCAATTTGTTTTTACCTTTAGGATGACTGTATTGGAATTGAGTATTCAGGAATAACAGGGGACCAGCATTATGGGCATAGTCCCAAAAAGGGGAATTGCAACATCAGTTTTAGTTGACCCTATATTTTCATGGCTTGTTCCTGATGAGTGGACATTGGAGCAAGCTGCTACTGTTCCCGTAGTTTATGCTACGGTAAGTATATTAATGTAAGCAATTTGGCATGAAATTTTACTACTTGTGAATTGTCATAATTAGAACTTGTTGAATGTTGTGAACACAGAGTTATTTTCTAAATACCAAGTTAATTAATCCTATTAAATTTTGTGCATTAGTAAATATAACGGACAAATGAATATAGAGCTGTACCTTTCTTACAAATTTAGAAACTGCCACTTTTACACTGACGTGTCACTTGTGTGTGTGTGTGTATATATATATATATATATATATATATATATATATATATATATAATATATGTATATATATATATGTATATATATATATATATATATATATATATGTATATATATATGTATATATATATATGTATATATATATATATATATATATATATATATATATATATTTATTTATTTATTTCACATCACTTTATCATTGAATCCATCCTTTGTCATTTTTATGTTTGATGGAATTTTTTGTTTAAATTTTAGTAACAAAATTTTCTATTTCATCTTTGTATTTTTAGATTTATTAACTGATTTAAGAATATGCAGGTTATGTATCGAAAGGGGGGGGGGGTAATATTCATTACTTAAATCTATTTGTTGTGAATTCCTATCTTTGAAGTTTTTTAGTATTGTTTTCTAATTTCACAGTACGGTAAGTCGAATTTGTGAAAGGATTATATGTCAGTGAACTTAATTTAGCCGTAAGAGCGGTGCTTTTTGCCATCCTTTTAGCTTTTTAGTTACTACAAGATACTGGTCACAGGTTATCCACAAGAGCTGACAATAATAATACATATTGTTGTGTTTGTAAAATCTCTGAAAGTAACTCCTTATTTAATTTCTAAATCTGTGTTATTGTAACACCAAGTAAGTTTCAGACAAAAGATAAAAGTTACATACATAATACAATTTTTAGGTATATTATGGCCTACTGATAAGAGGGAAACTTTGTCCTGGAGAAAGCATATTGGTCCACGGTGCTGCTAGCGGAGAAGGCATTGCTGCAATAAGGATTGCTTTGCATATGAGTTGCACGGTCTTCATGACAGTTGACTCAGCAGAAAAGCAAGAGTATATGAAGAAATATTTCCCCCAGGCAGGTCTTTTTGTAAATAATATTAGACAAAGTACCAAAATATGGTTGTTTAATCGACTTGGGGAAAAACATAAAACAAACTCTGAATATATTTGGCGTTAATTTTGTACAAATTCATTATTGAAAATGAAATGAAACTACGTGATGTAGTATTATTTCTATTTTCTTTAAGTTCTTTACCACGACCTAGGTTTCGTTGTATTACAACATCTTCAGGTGGGCAAAGACAACATCTTCAGGTGGGCAACATCTTCAGGTGAGCAAACATTAGAGATAAAGAGAGAAAACAAACTTAAGATCTACAAATTTAACAACCTGTCAGCAATGTTAATTGCTGATAGGCTGTTAAAATTTATTTTAGCTGAATATTTGATAGACGTACTTTATAGCTAGCTATAATTATGAATTAATTACATGAGTAAAAGTAAAACATTTTTCACTTGAAATTATTTTTAATAATTTTATCTTATTTCTACTAATCTAATCTCACTGCTACCTGCAATGAATATTATATACAATTATAATGCCAATAATAAATATTTATTACTTGTTGGTTTAATAATTCTTGGTGAATATTTTATTACTTCTTGAGATACTTGAATAACACTTGTACGTAAGAATCATTGTGTATATCAGATATATCCTTAAATATGAATAATCTTTATTATATTCATTGACAATTTATGAATAAACTGGTTTGGAAATCTTTAATGTTAATGCTCAGTTTTTATTTTTATTATTATTATTTTATACACAAATAAAACTTTTCATTGGAAATCTGATTGTCTTATCTTGTATGTATAAGTGGAAGAATAAAATTTGAATAATAAACAGTATTCCATTTGGTTTTCGTGCAGTACTATGGTAATATACGATGAAATCAGAATTTTACAATTTATGATTTTTTCCACGTATTAGAATCTCTTTTAGATTAACTACGATGACTTATAAGATTTCTTTTGGACAATTTCATCAAAATTTTTTGAATCAACAAAATATTGCCAAACAAATGTGAAGTGAGTGAAAAATTGGTTTTTCTATAATTTCACAACATACAAATTTTTGCAACAAGTTGGTGATTAAATTGGGGCGGTGCAGCTACGGCAAATTCAACTTGTATGGGCCATTCTGTGTATTTTGCTAATTAGCACCAGGGCACTAGTCGAGTTAAAGAAAGCTTAAGGGTTTGGTTTTTATAGCCAACCCGATTGAATTTCACTTGAGTGAAAGCAGTGACTAATCTTAGGCGTATGTTCTGGCATTTGCACATGATTCATAAAATTTGAATTCTTGATTCACATGTTGAACAAATCGTTGAAAAATGTTTAATTCTATACTAAATATTTCCATTGTCATTAATTCTACATGTGAATTTTTATGTTTGATATCTATATAAAGACCATTTACATCTACATTTACATACAGGCTACGTAAGAAAAAAAGCTTTGTTAGAAAAATAATATTGGACTAATTCCAATTCATATTCCTATCAGTGTAAATGAGTGTTCTTGATGCGCTCATTAAAAAATGTCTCTAAATATTTGTATTGTTCATGGAAACACATAAATAATAATTAAAAAACTTCATAATGCATGAACAAAACAATATTAGTTTTGAGTTTCTTCTGAGAAAAAATTACTACAAAAAACACTAATTAAAATGTTATCACAAATTAATAATTTAATGTTTTCATTATGTAATATATGTATGTAAATAAATATTATCGCGTGAGTATAAGTTAAACTAAACTTTGAGAGTTTTTTTATGAACAGTCATAAGCCAAACGGTTGGCCATGTTTGCTCTTCAGGCTGATAAATAATAGACGAGTAAATTATAGCAGTATAGTACACTAATGGAGAAACTAAAAGTGCATTGGTAATAATTTTCAGATCCCTGACAGTCACATTGGTAACCCTCGTGACACAAATTTTGAACATTTTATAAAATCAATGACAAATGGATATGGAGTTGATGTTATTCTTAATTCACACTCAGGGGATAACTTAAGGACTTTACTGCATTGCTTAACACCACGAGGATGATTTTTGGGGATCGAGAAAGATAATGGAGATATGTTCAGAAACATGTATCTTGTATGTATCATTAATCAATTTTTCATTTCTCATAAACTCAATGGCGATATTTTTATGGTAGCTGATGTTAGATTAGGCAAGAAGTGCACTTATTTTTGTAAATTATAATGATGAAACGTATTTATGATTACTCTCCCATTTTTATTTCTATATTTTATATAAATTTATATTGGTTCAGTTACATAAAATTATACGGATATCAATTAACAAAATAAAAATAAAATATGACAGTGTGATCAAAAATTCTTACAATCTGCAGCTTACATTCGAAATGAACAGAAATATGAAGGAAATGTTTGATGCATTGTGTTATTGACATAATACAATAATAAGTTTATTTAGCAGCTGCGTAATATACATTAGAGGGTTAAATGTGAAAACTTATTCAATGTTTTGAATGTTCCAAGTGCGAGTAACTGAACTTTAAGCTCTTAGAAATTCAAGCCGGGGTTCCTCAGGGATCAGTGTTGGGCCCGGTGCTATACACCATCTACACAGCAGACTTACCAGCAACAGATGGCGTGACTACTGCCACATACGCCGATGACACTGCAATCTTGGCCAGCAGCGCAGATCCTGTGGTGGCTTCTGAGATGCTACAACGAGGACTGGACAGTGTATCCTCATGGCTGAACAAATGGCGAATAAAAACTAGTGCTACACTGTACACGTCACCTTTACTCTGAGAAAGGGTGACTGTCCTCCCATACAGCTGAATCAGACTACTCTGCCACACACAGATAGAGTAAAATACCTGGGCATGCACCTGGATAGGCGTATGACGTGGAAAAACCATGTAAAGAGCAAAAGAGATGAACTCAACATTAGATATAAGAATCTCACGTGGCTGATTGGACGGAACAGTACTCTGTCAATCGATAATAAGCTACTAATATATAAGACAATCCTTTAGCCTGTATGGACTCATGGCATACAATTGTGGAGCAGTTGTAGTAATTCCAACATCCTGATACTGCAGAGAATGCAAAATATTATACTCCGATCTATATGTGATGTACCATAGTTTGTTACCAATGCCGAAATACATAAGGAACTTCAAATGAACACCATAAAGGAAGAAATCCTGTCGGCTACAGATAAATATAGGGGGAGACTGGAGGCCCACACTAATGAACTGGCTGCAAAGCTATTAACGCGCACTTATCAAAAGAGATTAAAAAGGAAAGATATTTTGAGTTCCTAAGGAAAGAGGAGATGTTCTCACTGGAGGACACACTCTAAACGAGATTCAACACTCTTCACCACATCTGATAAAAGTGAAAGCACTGATTGCAGATAAATTTGAAAAAAAAGAAAAAAAAATGTTTTTGATAATGGCCACTCGTGTCAACCTATTCATGGTTCATTCTAACTGACTAGTTATACGAATCGTAAATTTTATAAAATTCAATCTAATCCACCCAATTGTAACATCATGCAAAATTACTTAATTTTGTGGAATATAATCTTTTTTCTATATCTGTAATACCTTTTTTGTGCATGTATCTAAAAATGGCTGTTTAATAGAATTAAGTGAAAACCTAGACGATCTACTTCAAGTAAAAGGATTAAGTCTTAGGACTGGAAAATACGCTCAACAAAAAATGAGTTTAATTGAATACATATTATCAAAATTATAGTAGCAGATAACATATAACAGTTACTCTGCTTTCTTTACACAGAAACTAAAAATATTCCTGATTACTTGTGCATTGGCAATATTATAAATTATAAGGGGACCATATTGCATATCATAAAACGTGACTCTCCTAAATCTCTCATAATGCAATGTTTAATATTTGCAATTTAAGATATGTATGGTTAAAACGGTGTATCTCCATTGTATCAAATACTTTTCAGGGTAAGAGGTCATTGAACAGAACTTTTTGTGAAGTCCACGTAGACATATTTATAAATGAAGCACCAGAAATTAAAGATGAGATTGCTCAAAAATTATCTGAAGGAATAGCAAGTGGTGTAGTGCAGCCTTTACCCAGTATTATTTTTGATGACAACCGCTTAGAACAGGCATTTAGATTAATGGGATCAGAAAAGCTTATAGGGAAGGTTCTCATTCAACTTAGGAAGGAAAACAGCAACAAGCCGTTACGGAAAATTGTGAATGCAGTACCTAAATTGTATATGAACCCAAATAAAAGTTACATTATTGTTGGTAAGTCCCATTGATATTAAATTATGTAATAAAGATTATAGCATGCATGACTACTCATAAATAAACTAATATATAACAATTATAGGAACAAAAATAAAACTGAACTTTTATCATTTTGTCATGGCTAATTTGACTAATTCCAATATTAAACTGAAATGTAGTTTTGGCTGTCTATTTTAAATAGTATTCTTGTTGCATATATTGAAATATAAATTTTTTTGCAACTTTGTATTTTTGTCAGTTCTCATAATAAGCAATGCGTTAGGTAGTCAGGTGGTCAGGTATTATGATTAATACCGTCCAGATAATCACATATAATTAAAATATAAGTTAAATACATATAATATATTCATAACGGTGAGCATTAGAATCTGGGAGTGGGATTACTGAAATCTCCTAGTCACAACAGACCAAAGCTCATACTGAGTCAAAGTGTGCCACGAGACAGCAAACAATTCCGTCAACATTGGGCTTTTTCATAATAAATAACCACACATCAATGATAAATATCTCGCAATATTCAGCAACGAAGCCCAGGAAATTTACGACAGGTTACGGAAATTTCACATTTTTATTTCAAAGACGATCCTCACTCTTGGTTTTCTTCCACCTTATCTTCTGTCTTATTTTCTATATTGTGTCCTTCAAGATCATTGAATAAATGTGAGAAATAAAAAGTGGTTAAGGATAAAGTTCTCCACTCTCAGACTAATGACGATTCCCTTTGTGGCTCTAATGGAGCACATAAGTTTATATTGAAGCATTGGATTTGAAAATATTGAAAAGAATTTCAGACACATTTACATTAACTTTTTCAACTGAACCTGGACATTTATAATGACTAAGTCTGATGATCATATAATTCCAGTTGAAAACTTGAAGATGTAGAAGTTGTGTGCAAAGGCTGTTCTAAGGTTTTTATCTCTGGAATAAAATGTACAGAGATTACATATAGCTGTGATCTTTGCTACTGAAGATGGTTCCGAATTCAAAACCTGATGTCAAAATTATTTAATTTGTTCTATAAGATGTGACCATGTAACTAATATTAACCCCCCATAAATAAATTTCTTTTAAAAAATTCCCAGTACAAAACTTACTTAATCAGTTGCGGGGTGAGCTTTCATCATCCATTAACTAAATGGGTTTCGAGTTGGTGCAATAGTATAAATAATAAAAATAAAATAAACTATATTTTAGAAAATATTTAGTTTCAAGGGTAAAAATATTTTTTTATCTACCCTTTTACCCTTTATTGCATATATTTTGGCAAAATATACACCGTCTGTTTTGAATTCATAAGATTAAAAGACCTACATTTCAATTAACCAGGTGGCTTGGGAGGTTTCGGACTAGAATTGTTTCAGTGGCTCATTTCTCTTGGTGCTTGTAATTTTGTGCTCTCGTCCAGAAGAGGAATAAGAACGGAATATCAATCCTATTGCATCAATAAGTGAGTATGTCTAAGATCAAAATATGTCCCCACATTAGTCCAAACTAAATGTTTCCTAACGGCCTAGAGACCTTTGGACTGTATTCCTCTAAAGTGTTGAAATTTTCTCAAAGAGAGCAGGATATGTCCTAAACCCACCTGCTACTGTAGTCCTTTATAGAATATTCAGCAAATTCTGAAAGCTGATGGCATTAGAGGTTATTGGAGCAATGAATTCAACTTTCAACTTAGTATTGGGCGTTATGTTGATTTGATTCCACTCAGATACAAGACGAGTAAAAGGCAATATTCTGTATCTCCATGGATCACAGAAATGATTTTACTAAGTTACATGTTACTAATTATCACATTCAATATTTTAGGTTTCCACAATTTTATTTTGTTCTTCTGGGGTTGACTTATGTTGCTGTTACGTAGAATACTACATTTTGAATATATAATATTAATAAATTGAGAAGTATGGTTTCTTAACATGCTATGTTAAGAAACCATACTTCTCAATTTATTAATATTATGTATTCAAAACGTAATATTCTACGTATCAGATTTTTCTAATAACTTGGTAATGTTATTATTGATTTGTCACAGATTAAAACTTTTTAGCAGATTTTTGATGTCTATCACTAAAGTGAAGTGGGTTTCATGACTAGAAAAGAAAAATTCGGATATAATTTTACATGAAAACTTAGTTATAACTTTATACATAGTGTAGTTTAAGAAATAAATAAATAGGATATAATATATTTCTAATGATGAAAGAGTTCATCTAATAGTGATTTAATAATTATATTTATTTGTAGTAATAATTGCTCAAATTTGAAACATAAAAAATGTTTTGATATGGAAATAAATCTCAAAAGCAATAACAATCGTTATATGAACCTTTGTCCTAGTTGGAAAAATTGGTGTACCTTTAAGCTTTTAGTTTCTTCGAATCCTTTTATGCACGTATGCACGTACGAGATAGTTTTAAGTAATAAAATGGAAATAATTTATATAATAAAATGGATGGAGGGGTGAATTTCGTAGACCTTTCGATTACCTATACTATTTATGTAAAGAAAAAATATTTATGAAAAATAATGTACAGCGAAGAAATATTTTGCATTTCAATTATTCAGTAACCCACTTTTAAGGTAGGCAAAATAAGCGCCATCTAGTGTTAGTTTAATAAACAGTTTGTTACATATATATCAATTATATTAATGTTTGACATTAAATACAAACGGTATTAACACATTTTATAAAATGAAGTATTTTTGTGAATCCAACATAACTAAAATAAAAAAGAGAAAAATATTAATTTTCTTTAAGTGTGTAAATAAAAATCAAGTTCCACGATTATAAGAAATAGTTCCACGATTTGATGTTGTGACATTTGATGAAACATTCAATAAATACCTTTATTTTAATTTTTTTCATAAATCTCATTCCAAAACCTAAAATTATTATTTACAAAATTTAAATTTGTTAAAGAATTCAACAAAATTTATGTGTTAGCTACATTACAGTAAGAGGGGGTGGGTGGGGGGGCAGAATCCGGCATTTCCTTTTGGGCATGGTGACAATTTAATAAACTTTATTTTATTAATTTTTATGATGAATGCAAAGTTTATTTTAAGATTATGCTAATTCTTTTCACGATCATACCTGAAAACTGTGTAATTTCTTAAGATCACATTGGGAAATAAAGCTAATATTTAATTTTTATGATTATTATATGTTCAAGTAAGATCAGTTCTATATTTTTTCTTTTTTTTTATTCAGATTAATACAAGTTATTGTTGAAACAATATTGGTTATAATTATTAACTTGTATAATTTTAATTTAATAATAAGTTTAAGACATCAAAAGAATTTTGATGCTATAGATGGCGAAAATATGGCGTGAATATTGTTGTATCGACATCGGATGTTACCACCCTTAGTGGTGCTTATGAACTTACAAAGGAAGCTTGTGCTTTGGCTCCAATCGGTGGTATATTCAATCTGGCTCTAATACTGAAGAATGCATTAATGGAAAATCAAAGAGTATCTAATTTCCAAGAAGTTATAAACCCTAAAGTGTCAGGTACATGATCAATTTTTTTCTTTAAATTTCTTAATTATAATATTTATATAAGTCTCTTATATTTATTTTCGTCATGTATATTTTAATAACATTTTAAGGAACTGTTTGCAGGTACCAAGAATTTGGATATTACTTCTAGAAATATGGCTCCTCACCTGGATCACTTTGTGGTATTCTCTAGTGTTTGTTGTGGTCGTGGTAATGCAGGACAATCAAATTATGGACTTGCCAATTCAGCGATGGAAAGGATATGCGAAGTGAGAAAGGAAGCAGGTTTACCAGGTAATTGTAATAAAAGCATTGATAGAAGAGAAATGGCGTTCTTCCTTACACATGGTTTGATTACTTAACACATTGGTAATGAAACTAAATTTAAACAACCAGAGTACTAATTCATCATAATTTATCTTTGCAGGTCTGGCTATACAATAGGGCCCCATAGCAGATGTGGGCTTATTGACTGAATTAGATAATATTTATAAAGTAATAAGTGGTACAATACCACAGAGGATATTGTCTTGTTTTAATGTTCTATCTACATTGATGCTCTCATCACATCCTGTTGTTGGTTCAATGGTACTAGCAGAGAAATTATCAAAATCAGATTCAGAAGAAGACGCAATCTTAACTGTCAGTAAAATTTTAGGTAATATGTAATTATATACATAAACACACCAAGTTAAATAAGTTATAAATTTAAGTGTATGTATGTAAATATGGCATATATTTGAACAAAGAACACTGTAATAAGAAATCTATATCATATCATTTCTTTGGACTCATTTCTTTGTCTTTATATTTTGTTTTCTCCACAGAGAACCTTTGTCAATGTTAAATATGGAAGGGATAACTATGCAACACTGACTAAATCATATTTTGAATATCTTTCGTTGTTGCTTGGTAACGAAAAATTAAACTACACATAAAAGAGAAATTAAAGAAGAAAGAAATTATAATTAATTGAATAAAAAAGTTTATTTTATTATACATAATGTAAATGGAAACACAATATACGAAGAACTACAAAATAAGAATATACGAATATGCAAATAAATATAAAAACAGACATAAACACATATATGAATTTGAAAGATCCTAGATTTTGATGTCATTCTTCCTTATGTATTGCATATTTAATTCTAGAATGGGTTTATTGGCAACAGATTAAAGGAATCTAATATTAAGAGGCAACTGAATTTTATATTTTAATAATTTATAAATGAACAAACGAAGTTTAATATTTTATTAGATGTGCAAAAATGAGATGATTTAGATCACCGTGCCCAACTCCACAATTGCAAATGTGAGACTCAATCACACAACCTGGTTAAATGAGGGGAAGGAGATCCTCAATGAAATTAAAACTGAAATATAGATCGCCGTTCATAGTGGCAAACTAAGCTTTGGTTCCAACTATTTCATTACCTATTATGCCACAGTGACTAGGGATCCGTGTAAGAACAACAACTGATTCCATTCTCTCTAAATCAAACTTAAGTTCCTTGATGCAGAGGATTAGGAAGACACAGTGGGAGGAAAAAGAAATAGTAAGGAAGGACTGTAAATCGCTTAAGGTGTCAGAGAAAATAAGGAGCCTGTAAATCTTTTTAAGTCAACTGTATTTCAAGGCCTCTGCAATAGCTTGGCATTCTCCAGAGAAAACCAAACATATCTTTGGTAGGCAGAAATATATCGAATGAGAGGTGGCTGGCAATAAAACGACACTCTGACATAGCCAACTCACAGGGTCTTTGATGCGTTTGGGTATATTCACGTCCACACCATTCAAAACTTATTCAAGATTGAATTAAATAGCAAATTGGTGATTTTTGGCTCCTCCCCAACTCTAGAACACAAATTTATTTTTGGCCTGTAAATTATTGAGTCAAATGGAAAACTATGGAGGGGGAGAAAGGAATTTTGATAAACTTGGTTAGAGAGGGATTTGAATCTTTAGAAGCTAACGATAAGAAAAGATCTACACTACAGCACTTTTGGATGGAGATAAATCCATACCGTGAGAGTTAACCAATTTGTCCAAGTTAACAAAGGGAGAGTTTGAAGCATTTTTGGCTAATCATTATTGACTTATCAGAACAATATAAAAGCATATTGCAAAACACGACAGAAGGGATTTAACGATGAGTGGGCAATAACTAAAGAGGTAGAAATGTTTCTAAAAAAATTGAAGAGGAAATTTGTAATCTTGACCGGGATCTTGAGATTATGAAAAATTTTCTTACGGATTAGAAGTTTTACATTTCCTAGACTGAAGAAAAATAAAAAAAGCAGCAACAAGGAGCTCTTGTTGAAAGAGGGAAAGTCTGATGTCAGTGGTTAGTATGCTGAGGTTGCTCATTGGATTTTTAGTCCTTTTGAAACCCAATTGTTTGCTGGGAAAATGGAATGGTGTTCTCTGAATCATTCCAATTGATTCTTAATTAGGTGTTCCGTGATCTTCGCTAAAATAGAAGGAAGTGCTATGGGTCTATAGGAGAAACCTACATTGAGTTCTTTGTGAAGTTTCAGAATGGGAATTATAATTAGAGTTTTCCTTGACTTTAGCATATTGCCTAATTTGAACAAAGGGTTGATAATGGATGGGCGATTCCAACAGGTAGATGATGAAGTATTTTTCACCATTAAATATGAAATTCTGTCAATACCAAGGGAAGTATTCTTAAGATGCTGTAAAGTTAAATCCAATTTATTAACCAAGAAATATTTTTTGAAAAAATGATTGGTGTTATTAAAATAATATCTGGTAGGTAATTCATCTGAATTTGGAATAGATGGGGAAGCAAGTTTATTTAGAAATTAGTCTACTTAATTCCCGTGAACTTATTTTTGAAGATCTGGCTGAAAAACATAGCAAAAGCGTTTTAAATTAGACCAGATGGCAAAAGAAGGAGTAGAAGGAGAGAGGGAGTAAACGGATTTCTTCCAGCCTTCCTTCTTTTATTAAGGAGAAATTCTTTAGTCTGTGCTTTGATCTTTCGGAACAAGAGGAAGTTTCTTTCTGACATGTTACATTTATATATAGCTTCAGTCTCTTTGCGTTCATTAACTGCCACAGAGCAGTCTTCCTCCCGCCATGGAGGAGAAGGTCTGTAGTGGTGGCTAAATCTCTTACGAGGGATGAAGTTCCCAGTGGCTAGATCTATAGCCCTTACAAATTAGTTGTAGTAAGAGACAATGCTATCTAGGCCCACTGGAGGACTGGAATCCATTTATACATTGAAGATAGTTTGGAATCCCACCCTATTTGCTCTGTATAGGTTGTATTTTCGAAGAGGGAATTTTTTCTGTTCATTTATTTTTTCTAATTTAATTTATACAAGGGAATGAAATTACAATGGGGAAATGGTCACATATACTGGCCAGGAATTGAGGTTAAAATATCCTGTAGTTCTAATGCTACAGGCAGGTTGGAAGAGAGACATATACAGATAGGATGATGAAATCTTTGACTCTTTGACTAGAAGGAGTATTAACTAAAAGTTGTTGAATAAGACCGCAGCCATTTTCAGGCTGAGGAATTTGGACGTCTACCTAGGCTTATGCTAGGGCCAAGCGGTCATAGCCCTGGTTAGGTTGTCAAAGAGTGGGATCCAAGTTTCAGTGTCACAATGTGTTTGTGAGAAGAGATAGTAGGTCGAGATTGAGAGAAAAAATTTTGAGAAGGAAGAATTTGGGAGGGTTGAGCAGACCATTCCTGGCAGACCATTTTGACAGACACTTCCGCATAGGATATGTCTTTTTCAGACGTTTCGAATTTGATCTTTTTTTCTTTCGATTTCCAGGCAAATTTTATCAAAAGAATCATGTTTTCCACTGCAAGAAACACATTTTCCCTTGTCAATAGGAAGAGGGCAGTTTCTTCCAAGGTAACCTTCGCCATATCAGAAACAACGCTTGGAAGATCGGCATTTTTCAGCCATATGTTCATGCCTACATTTGAAACATTGTATTTTGTAGACTATATATTTTGACACTAGAAGAGAAGAATATAGAATTGGCCATCATAGATGATGACCATAGTCCCCGATGGAAAGTATTTGAATTGACCATTGATTAATTTTCTAAAGTTTAAACGATGGAATGTAATAAATTTACTGCAACCTTCTAGGACTTCTATGATTTGTAAGACCTTCTCGTTAGATTAATCAACTTGAATAGTACGAACAATGCCCATGTGACTGTTATTAAAGGAGAGAGTCCACAATTGGAATATTGTGAATAATGGCCACGTGACTGACGTTAAAGGAGGAAATTTTTAAGGTGGAACCAATTTCAATTACATGAAGTGAGAATCTCGAATTGAGCTGGGATTAAACAATAACTAGGCATTATATAAGTTTTGTTTATAAGTATATTTTTGTCTTGTTACTTTTCCCATTTATACTTTATGTGTATAAATACAATTTTGATCAGGTTTTTGACTTTATCTATTTTAAACTAAGATTTGTAGACACTATTTCAGTATTCTCGTGATGACTCTCTTTACATTGTTTCTCTTAAAGGTTTGAAGGATTCAAGTAAGATTCTTGACTCCACCAAGCTATCCAATTTGGGTCTTGATTCTCTTCTGATCACTGAAATAAGGCAGAGTTTAAAAATGAACTTCGATATATCCCTCACAGCAGCCGAAGTGAAACAAATTACATTTGATAAGTTAAAAAAAATAGGTAAAATTTTGATACACCTTCTTGAATTACTAACTTGTCTGTAACTCCTCTGTTTGTTTTAAGTATTACTTCAAATATAGTGCGAATAGATATAACTTGTACAGTCTGGCATTTTTCCCTCCCCCCCTTTTTTTTAAATGAAGCCCTTATACTTTTCTTGGTAATTTGAACAACCAGTAGTAGTGTAAAATAGAAACTTTAAAAATACAATTTAAAACCTAACAGACTATAGTTCGCACTGGATATGATATACAAATATAAATAAAATAAAAATATATTTAACCTTATTCACATAAAAGCAAATTTGGTTTTTTCATAATTAACACTTTCCAATTGCCAGGCAACTGTGACTCGGCATTCAATGTATTGATACAAGTCAAGGAGGACTGATAGTTGTCATCAAGAATTGCTTGCATTCTTTTTCATTTGTCAACATTATTTAAAGTAGTAAAAAATAGATATCTAAATTTAAAAAAACCCGTACCATAAATATTAGAGCACAAAAAAAGGTGGGGAAAACCGCAATTTGTAATCATTATGTGAGGCCAATCGCAGTAAAACTTTAGCCTGCTTTTGGAAACAATTTAAATATTATAGATGTGACTAAAATAATTGATAGTGATGTTGGTAGTGCCAACAGTTATAGTATATTTGCTCCATGAAGTAAAAGAAGATTAGTGATGGTCAGTGAAACAGACTCATTATGTTACAAAGAAAAATATTACCAGTTTTTTTATCGTCTAATATATTGTCACTTAGCAAGTTTAACAATTTTATATTAATTTCATGTTAGACGTGATCAGTCGTAATTTATTTTTGATTACTTAATTTACCGCTGGCTGTAAAATAAATCAAATTGCTCTACAATTATGCTTATAATCCTATAACAGTAAGATTGGTTTTGTTTTATATTCGTTGATCTTATAATAGGGCTACAATTTATTTACTGTTTTATAACAATAAACAGAAATTTGTTCTCACTAGAGAATAAAACTCTTCTTACATTCCACTCTAAACTTTGACTGGATTATCTAATCTTTTAATTGTATTAATGAATACAGGTAAATATGATTTTAACTAAGTGTTTTGAATATCTGTAACTATAAAAAATTCACATAATTTGTGTTACAGGTATGCAAGAAGACAACGGCAATCTAAAAGAATGAAGTTGGCCACCAGAAGATACTGTCTGGAGGTGTAGCAATAATGAATGGCTTGCTTCATGTCGGAATAATATATAATCTAATATTAAGTTATCTAACAACATTTTGGTTACGGGATATGGTATTATTTGTAAACAGGAATTCATAACATTTTTGATATATGGACATTATTTCAAACAAAAAGCAATGCTTCTGGAAAGACAATTTATAATTTACATAAGAGTTATTACAGTTATTACAGAAGATGCAAAATTATAAACAGATGATAATTACAGAACGGTTTTAAGCTATAGTATACAGATAATTTTTGTGATTTTGATTAAACAAAAAGACAAAATTTTATTGTATTATTACAATGATTTGGCCAAAATATTTTCCATTGTATATAATTTTGCAGTATTCAGGTAATTTACATTGCTAGTAAGAAATATACTTGGTCCTAAAATTAAAGAATATCTTCAATAGCTGTACATCAACCGCAAGCTATACAACTTACACTTAACATACTTAAATGTATTTTATACTTAATATTTGAGAGATTTGCGATAGAACATTATACAATATAATATGAACTCTAAAGAAATAAAATATACCACCACATTTTTAAAACTTTTGAAGGTAAATCATCTTAAAATATTTAGTTTATAAGAGGGATTAAAGAATTTTAGCAACAGATTTTAAATGAACACATTTAAGACAAGTTTTTGTTTATTTTATTGACATAAATATATTGACTTTTTTTTATATAAAATTTGCAAATTTTTCCAAATAATCATTAATTATATTATTATAGTATAGTAAACACAAACGCATACGCATGCACGCACGCACGCACACACACACACACACGCACGCATGCACGCACACACATATGTGTATATATATATATATACATATATATATATATATATATATATATATATATATATATATATATATATATATACATTGAGTAATCAACGAACATGAAATCATTCTTGTAAGAACTATTAATTACCTTTACAAATAAAAAATTTTTAGAAAAGACATTATTGTAGTCCTTTGTTAAATTCATCAGCAAGCACTATACTTACTTTGCATTTCAAACAGTTGTTATTTGATATTAATTTTGGATGAACACTGTTGACAATAAAAATATGCAATACGAAAGTAATATTTTTTTTATTTGATATTATTTAAACGATACGGGTAGGTTAATTTTTAATGATGACATAATTTAAATCTTCCATGAGTCCATTGATTCTTATTGTTATTACAACTTTACGCTGAATCTGGAATATTTAACAGCTTTTTCAAGACTTAGTTTCATTATAAATCTTGTCAAAGTTATTTGGCATGAGGTAAACATTTAGTAAATCTTTTGCCAATTATTTGAAGAACTTCTCCTAGAAGGTATTGTTTCACCTGTTTTGAATATTATATAAGGATTTATGCCTGAAATGTTCAGTGTTGAAAAGAAATACCAGAGTCCATCGTCCTGAGATTCTTATTAAATTATACACATACATATCATTTCTTCCACAGTATCGACTCTATACTTCGTTGAATAATGAAATCTGACTGTTGGAGGCATATTTTTGTCACTTTTCTTGTTTATAATTTATTTCATAATCATTAATAATGATAAAACATTTTTTACTACATTTGTAAGAAAGTATTGTAATCTTTCTCCAGATATCAAAAACTCAATTCAACTGTTCTTTCTTTTAAGTTTTTTTATGATTTGAGGTAATTTCTCTTTTATTTTTTCTTATATTACCCATGATATCAAGCCAAACAATCAGGTCTATTTTAGTTGATTCTTTGAGAGGAAATATTTTGCTTGAATAGATCTTATGTAGATTTGAATGCACTTGATCATTCCTTCCGAAATGTATTGGGTCAATAATAGTTGCCACGTTTCCAATACACCTACGCAAATGTTGCTGTCCCGATGACTCCAGGTAAATGTCTGACAATATTATTAACATCTTATCTGACTATAAAGTTATTTCCAAAAGGATGAGAAAACTGCTGAGGTTTTTGTTTTTCTAAGATAAGTGGAATTCCCTGGAACTTCTTTGTCACTATCGGATGGTTCCATATCAGTATTCTGAGGTCTTTCTTTTGCGATATCAATATCATTGCCATCACTTGCATCTTATGTTCAACATCTTTCATTTTTCTAGGAACACAGTGAAAATAAAACACTAATAGAATGTGCCAACTACATCATTTAAATCACCAAAAATATAGCACATTTTTAATGCGTCTCAAACTACCTAGCGATGTTCAATGTTTGCACAAAAATATTATTTTTAAATGACACCACCATTTTTTTCTTTTCTACACACATGAAGGTTTAGGTTGAAATTGGTTACAAAAAAACTTTGCATTCAGAACTTTTTCCTCATATTATTATTATACATGTCGATATACTAATTAAAGAAAGTTCTTTGTTCGCTTATTACAAGGACTAATTTAAATCCTACCACAAATTTTTCTTCTTGAATAAAATTTCAAATATTATTGACTATGTGTGCGAGTCATGGAGCAAATCTATATGTAGATATATAAAAACTATCCATAGAATAATGTTAAAACGCAACCACAGAATTATAATCATATTGGCAATTTAATAGATGTTTTACCAGAAAATTATAGAACTGTTGATTAACTGAAAAGCAAAATAAAGTTAAAAAGTGCACAGGAAAAATCTAATGATATGTCAAATGATCAGTCAAATATTGTTCGAGCTGAAGCACATTTTTCGAGTTCATCAAATATTTTTTGAAATGTTTTGGTTATGGAAAGTCCAGCCATATGAAAAGAAAATGTCATTCTTAAAATTAAAACTGTGGTCAAGCTTGTGGATTTTCTGGCTATCGAGGACATGGATTGTACAATACTAGTAATTTCAATCAAGGACGGGGAAATTCTTATCAAACTAGTCACGAGTATAAAGGGAATAGTTCTTACACATTTCAATCATTATTTTAACAGTCTCAACCAACAACACAATTACTATCCACTTCCATTGTCAACTTATGTTGAAGCATTTCGTACTACTGTTTACAACTGGTTTAACAAGTTTAAACGCGTTCGTACCAATATCAGTGAAAAACTACAAGGGGGACATTCCTCAACAACAATAACTAAAGATAACATCAATGTTGTGTGGTCCACATAAAGACTGATAAGAGAGTACTTTATCAGCAGATATGGGCAAGTTTAGACACTAGGAAAACATTTAGACACTAAGAAATTTTGTGCTGAGTACCTCCTGATTCGATCAATCGATCGAAAACATCATTCTATTGATTGGTGTCACGAAACATTAATAACATTCAGTGAAGGTCACTCAAATACTGCATTCGTCTTCGTTTTTTCTGACAAAAGCTGGGTATACTGTTATGAAAAAGTTCAAACAATTTTCGAATCACAACCTCACCCATACGATTGCTGTTTATTCCCAAGAATAAAAGACAAAACTGAGAGGAATACAATTCTCGGACGATGAGAGAGCAGTAAAGGCTTTCAAAAGGCCATGAAAGAGACGCACAACTGCTTTCCTCAGTGTTTGAACCCAATGACACGAAATATAGAGTGCTACGAATACTATTTTGGAAAACAATAAATAATGAATTAATAAGTGGACACCAAAAAAAGCTTTAAAGAAGTTGAAGTTGTACATATGTTTATTACTCGGAAATATTATATGGTAAATAATTAGGTAAAATATATAAAAATAAAGTTTTTAAGTTAATAGATAGAAAATCAGCATCAAAATAAGAAAAAAATTCTTTAAGTAAATAAATCAGGATCAAAGGCAAACAACTGGAAACATTGGAAATTCTAAATTTTTCCTGACTAACAATTAAAAGTATTACTCATATGCTCCGATCGGCTTTCATTAATTGTTTTGACCTGGCTGAAATATTGTAAACAACAACAATGTTTTCGTTTATCTCAATAGATGAACCCCAGTTATTACGTTAAATGTATAAATAATAAAAGTCATCGGATTTTTATTGATTACGTTCCTAATAGTAATATTATCAAAGGAAGTTTATCAGCATTGTTGTCACTGTTCAAATGAAATGGTTCAGCTGACAGCTGTAATATACTGTATGTCATATGGGAGATATTCGCCTCGAATTGTATGTCTTATTGTGAAAAATGTTAACAATGGAAGTCATCTGTGGAATATCGTTCTAGGTATTGTAATCATTATAAATAAAAGAGCAACCTCATATACGCTGATAACACCATGCTCTTCACATCATCAAAATAGGAACTCACAGAACAGTTGAGAGAAGTGGGGCATGAGAGTGACATGGTTGGGTTTTCGATTAACCCTTAATTAAGCCCATTAAAAATCACATAATTAGTCACATGGGGTCAGCAGTGACCCCAAAAAGTAAAATGATAGTTTTTTTTGAATTAGGAATATAAGATATCATAGTGAATTGATTGTGAAAACTGAAAAGTAAAGTATATCCTTGTTTATTTTTATTGGGCAAAAATTAAGATGGAATATCAGGTTTTCTTTTATTCAAAATACCAACTTGAATCAACTTGTATCCAGGTGCAAGTAGCTCCTAGGCAAGTTTTATATTATTGTACCAGTTGTCAGCTGTAGTGTCATGGCCAGTGCATTTTATTGGTTCAACTAGACATTTTACTATATCTCCTGGAGAATTAGATACTTGATATTCTCCTTCCAATTTCTTACCAGAATATATCTAAACTTATATAAATAATAAGTTTTTGAGTCAACAATTGCCTGAGTTCTTATGCCGTATTTATATGGCTTATTAGGCATATACACTTTTCCATTGAAACAACCACGAAAACCAACCAATTGCTCATCAATAGTTAAATTCTCACCAGGGGAATAAGCTACTAAAACCTGTCTTCTAAAATTATACTTAAATTTCTAATAGTTCATAGGAAGTATCGTCAAACTATAAACATCTTAGTAAAAATAAAAAGCGTTTATAAGACATTGTCAGCCAAAATCTTTTTATTGAGAAGCTCTGAGAATTCCAGCCATAATCAATAAGCCTAAAAGTGGTGTTATTTTCATAACATCGATAGTGAGTGCATCTCGATCTCGCTGAAAGTTATCTTTTATCTTCTCAATATATAAGTTGGTGTTCATGACAGTTCAGAAGTTCAATAACTTCATAGTCAAAAAATAATTGAAAACATTCTATCAGGGATTTAGCATTTCTGGCATTTTGTTTGACTCCCAGTAGATGAATAATAATATTGTATGCACGGGTCCTTACCGTATTTGATAGTGTTAAGCGTGTCTCAATAAATAATAGTTATCCTCCGATAATTCACAAACATACTCATTGCCTTCGGATTCTTTCATTTCACTTTCCGAATTATGGTTACTATTTGTAACTATGTCATCTGAAATTTCATCTTCCAAGGCAGAACCATCAACATCTTGCTCATCAACAGATACTTCTTCTAGCCATTGCTGTATTTGCTTTCTGCATAGATTTTTAAATTGCAAACTGAAAAAGTATAAAATAACAATGAAAAAATTTGGTAAAATAAGAGAAATAAATATGTAATATACACGATTACAAATGAAAACAAATAATAATATTTATACATAGTCCAAGTAAAAACAAAATGTTACATAAGTGATCGCATGGGGTTACCACTCAAGGGTATGTGTTGATGTTTCATCTGCAACTAATTAAGGGTTAATAGATTGAAAAGCAAAATCATGGTCATAAACAAAGATGGCCAACTCTGGCAGACTAGGAAATTTCAGATGTAAAGATTCTAAGGGAATTCCTATACCTCAAATCTATGATAAATGCCTACGAAGGATACGAGGGAGAAAACAGGTGATGCATTCAGCTAAACTACAGTGAGCAATCCCAACAGATTATGGCAGGACTGAAAGGTCATCAAGTAAAGATTGGGGCGAACACTCTTTTTCTCTATCTTTCTATACGGATCCGACTCAAGGACAATCCATGTCATAGACAGAAAGAGGATTCTCGGTTACTTTCGCTTATATGTGGTAGACAGCCCGATAACCTTGATAAACTGGTTAGGGTAAAAATTTTAACAAGGGCAAAAAATGAAATGATCGATACTCTACGTGCTGGTCTGACCAGGTAAAAATCATCTCGGGACTCCCTGGCCTGGGATGAGTTGAAAACAGGACATTACGTGTGCAGCTAGTCAGCTCTTCTAGCAAGGCTCTTCAAGACGAGCACAACCTTCAGAAATAAGATGCGATGAAAAAAGAAAAGTAAAATAAGCAGTTGTTTATAAAGAAGTATCTCAATTTATATTTAGTTCCTACTTTCAATTTACTGATTATTCAAACAGCAACTCTTTGGTGTATTGAAATTTTATGTGATAAAAGTAAAAAGTGTAAACAATATACACAATTTTTTGGTCGCTGTCAATATATTAGAATAATACAAAAAATAACTTGCATTCGAATCACCTTTATAACTTTAAATTTTGAGAAAATTTAATTTGGAAAATAACAACATTCCATTGTCTCAAGGAGATAACATCCCATTATCTCAAGGAGAGGTCAGATTGAAGGGTCAAAGAATGCATTTGATATTCTTATGGTGGGTCAATATATCAAAATACTTTATTCCATTTGTATTGGGGACTATTTCAACAAGTTTTATCCTCTAGACAATGCAATTCATTTTTATTGAAACAATCAAGACGACTTCCTAAAAAGATTTGTAATTTGAAGATTTCTCCTTTCATAGAGCCCAATATTTTTATATAGGTAATATAATTATATAAATTGTTTCACTCAATATATTCCTTATAACTCTTGATTCTAACACCTGCACTCAGTCAATTTTACAAATATTGATAAAATACAAAGAGTATGTTATTTATTCTCTGCATATTAAAGTGAACGTGGAAATTATATATATAAAAATTTAGAAGTTTCATAGTCATTATATTTATAGCACAGTAAATGAGGTAAAATTTATTACGATGGTTTCATTAGGAGCCTTTATGGTAAGTACACTCATCTAAAAGTAATATGCAAATACATTATTGAAATGTTTATGTGTTACTTATGTAAATGCATTATTCGAACTTGTAATTTTATACAAAACATACTTCAATCTTAAAATTAGAACAATGTAAGTAGTAAAAATACTTCTAAGTGGACATATTTGGAACCTGAATCTTAACAACGGTACTAGTCTGGAATTCCCTATATCTTGTCCATGCCCTGTTGAACTTATTTTTCTACACACCTTACAAAACAGGATATTAATAATTAAAAATGATGTATGAGATATTAGTTGATATAATTTAGTAATTTATTTTAGTAAATGATGTATAATTTATACATTAAAAATAATTTATTTAAGTAATTATTTAGCTTAGTAAATAATGTAAGTTACATTTAGCGATTCAACCCTGATATTTAATACTATAACCATCAAAAGTAATTATGCACATAAGCTTATTTACAGAAATAAAAGAGGTTGAGAAAATTATTTTCGCTTATGTAACAGAAGAAACTATTTATTTGGATGTTTGACTTTGTATATATATGCTCTGCTTAGTACACCTATGTATGTGTACTCAACATATTATATATTTTTATACTCTAACATGCATTTTGTCTGCACACTCATTTACCAAATTAATTATAATTTTAGAATTGAAGACAATTTTGGAAATTTCCAGAAAAAGAGGAACCATGTATTCATTACATTTCAATGCAATTTTTCATTTTTAATGTACCAAAAGGTACATGTGTAGATTATTTTGAAGAACTGAAAAATAATTAACTTACTCCAGAATTTGGTTACTACTTTGTATCTCAATTATGTATTGAACTTTGTATCTCAATTATATATTAGGTAGAAAATCATGGTATTTTGAAAATAATAATTTTAAGGCATTTGCAAATTAATCTGGTCACTAAATAACACAAATGACATGTAGTACTTAGGCATCCATCTCGGTAAATACATAACCTAGCAAAAATACATATTTGCTAATAGAAAAGAACTTGGTGTAAAATTTAGACAAGGGTATTGGTTGATTGCTCGAAATTCTGGATTAACATTAGACAACAAACAGCTTGTATTTAAGTTGATCTTCAAGCTGACTTGAATCTATGGCAAACAGCCTTTGAGAATCGCTAGCTACTCTAAATTTCCAATTCTTCAAAAGATCCCAGAATAAAGTGTTATCTATAGTCCATAGCAAATACCACAATGCATACACACTATATGCTCTCCAATAGAAAAGGGTTTCCAAGTGCCTCCAGTCAAAGAAATGATAACAAGCCACGGTAATCGTTTAACTGCACATCAGAATAAACTTGCTAAGAAGTTCATTGCCAAGAGCCTATAACATAGGTATATAGTTATATATATAACTATTCATATGTTTTATATTGGTTCCTAAACGGTCCGTAATAAATTAGTAACTTAATAGTTGCAATTAGTTAAAGAAGCTTGTTTAGCAGTAGCTCCTACGTTACACATATAGACGAAGCTAATGACATTCAATTACTCTTATTGTGTATTTGATAGATTGTAATTAAAACTAGAATTAGAAAAAAAATATGGCACTGAATATATTTTGCCATTCAAATGGCATTTCCCCATTAGAATTGAACATCTAAAACAACTTACGTAAGAATGTGATGACATATATTTCCATATGAATTTTTTAGTGTTTTCTAATAAACCATATCATAGTTACATGTTATGATGGCTTCTATTTTAAATAATACATTAAAATTATTTTGATTAATGTTTTTTTATATCTATGCAACTTGTTATCCACAAGTGATTATCCTAAATTTAAATGTCCTAAAATTGTTTTCTTTTTAAATGTTGTGGCACATTTCCTTTTATTCGTCTCCCATATACCCCTTCTGTTTAAAAACCTGCAATATGGAATAACACAAACCTTGAAATAGATAGTATTTACAACCACAAGGCATGTTGGCAGGTCATAACTATTAGGCAACAGCAGATCTTTAAAATGGTTATTGTTTTTGATTCGACCTGTACTATAGAAATTAAACTATTGTTTATAATATCGAAATTGCTGTAACTGTAACCGCTGTATTTCCATAACATTGAGAGAATAGCTTATTAGTCAAATTTAGAGTCATTGTCTGTGGGTAATTCCCTAATTTGATAAAATTTTAAAATTTAAATAAAAGTTTGTAATTTCACAAACATTTCTAGTGCTCGTTTCAATTTATTTATTTATGAGTCAAATTTTATATGTTCAGATTAATATCCCCCCTCTATTCAAAAAATTAGTACCTGGCCTATAATGTGCAAAGCATCATTCATTCTGTTTAGTTGATTTTATGTAATCTGGAGACAGAATATGCGTCAATCTAATCTGATGTTATCTTCCAAACAAATGTGACTTTATATTTGTCCTGCTTCATTTATCAACCAATGCTTTTCAAATGAACCATTCTTTTTTGGTTAAAATAAGTAAATAAAAATTTATTTACTGACCCATCTATTGATAGTTTTAGCGAACACCCCCTTGTTCTCAAAATTGAGGGTTTCAATTTCAGCCTTAAATAGTTTCACATCATCACGCTCAATTTTAACATCAAGAGGAATGCCATCTTTACTGACGTACATCTTGTTTGTCATGCTTAATGTAACACCTTTGACCCTTCTCAATTTATCAGTTTTTAGAAAGAAGCACGAGTCTTGAAGAAAATGTTAACTTTATTTTAATATTTTATTAAAATTACAATAATCTTGCATAATTTCAACAATAAATTTGATATGCATAAAGGGTTTCATTTGAGAAACTGAACTTGTCGACAATGCCTATTGTAATAAATGTAAGTTTGATCTTCCATCTTCTTCTTTAGAACTTTTGCTAATTGAAATATGTATATACTGTAATTCTCGCATTTTTGTACATCGGTAAACAATTACTCATTGAATGTTACATATGTATATTTAGTTTCGCATTGAGAATATATAGATACATATAAATCAACAACACAAATATTGTAAAACTAACACAATAAGGTATATGACTTATTTTTTTATTTCAAAAACTTAATTACAAGGTACGAGCTGATGAGTAATGAAAAAAGTTTTGACAAGTTGCTAAAATTTACAGAGTTGTAAATATTTGAATTTAATGTTTAGGCAAGAATGAAAATATTAAATTATGTTGTTTTTTTTCATAATGCTCATTATAAGAGTGAATGTGCCAGGCAGATATTTTCACACCATCCCTACCGTTAAATTTATGAACTCATAATTCTCTTATTTTTCAACCAGTTTTTATAATTTTTTACTACTAATTTTTAATTACCATACATTTTCTTCACTTGAAGATTCAACAATTTTTTAAGTTCTGGAAAAGTGTATTACGGAGTTGTTTATTATTAGCTACTGTAATTAATTTATAAATGAAGCCTTTTACTATCAATGGAAATAATAACAGAAATAGTAGAATGGTTATACTATCCATATTGTAGGTTTATCTATACTGTTCCATATTGTAGGTTTATCCATACTGTTCCATATTGTAGGTTTTTAAACAAAAGGGGTAATATGGGAGACAAGTGAAAGAAAATGTGTCACAACATTTAGAAAGAAAACACTTTTAGCACACTCAAAATGCAAATGATCAATTGTGGATAAAAAAATTGATTCAAAGAATTTAATTAAAGTGTCTTGTTTAAATTTTACACCAAGCTGTTTTCGTTAGGTTGTGTATTTGCTGAGATGGATGCCTAAGTACTTCAGTTCTTCAAAATAATGTGGACATACTAGTTGTACCTTTTGGTACATTAAAAATGAAAAATTGCAATGAAATGTAATGGATACATAGTTCCTCTTTTTCTGGAAATTTTGAGAATTGTCTTCAATTCTAAAATTATAATTAATTTGGTAAATGAGTGTGCAGACAAAATGCATGTTAGAGTATAAAAATATGTAATATGCTGAGTACACGTACATAGGTGTACTAAGCAGAGCATATATATACAAAGTCATTATGTATGTGGTAATCTTTGTGATTATCTTCAAACATCCAAATAAATAGTTTCTTCTGTTACGTAGATGTAAAAAGAATAATTTTCTCAACCTCTTTTATTTCTATAAATAATCTTATGTGCGTAATGATAAAAATTACTTTTGACGATTATGGTATTAAATGTAAGGGTTGAATCGCTAAATGTAACTTACATTATTTACTAAGCTAAATAATTACTAACATCAAAATTTAAAGTTAGAAAGGTGATTAAAATGCCAGTTATTTTTTCGTATTATTCAAATATATTCACAGCGACCAAAAAATTGTGAATATTGTTTAAACTTTTTACTTTTATCATATAAATACACAATACACCAAAGACATGCTTTTTGAATAATTAGTCAATTGAAAGTAGGAACTAAATATAAATGAAGATATTTCTTTATAAACAACTGTTTATTTTACTGTTTATTTCTGAAGATTGTGCTCGTCTTGAAGAGCCTTGCTAGAAGAGTTGACTAGCTGCACATAGCACGTAAAGTATCAATCATTCTGTCTGTTGCCTTTGTTAAAATTCTACATTAATCAAGGTTGTCGGGTTGTCTACCAGGTATACGGCCAAAGTAACCGACGATCTTCTTTCCGTCTATTACAAGGATTGTCCTTGACTCGGATCCATATAGAAAGATAGAAAAAAAGAGTGTTTGCCCCAATCTTTCCTTGATATTCTTTCAGTCCTGCCATAATCTGTTGGGGTTGCTGTATGTTTGGTCATCTGAATGCATCACATGTTTTCTCCCTCGCATCCTTCTTAGGCATTTATCATAGATCTGAGGTATAGGAATTCCCTTAAAATCTTTAGACATGAAATTTCCCAGTGTTCTGAAGTTGGCCATCTCTGTTTATGACTATGAGTTTGCTTTTCAATCTATTAACCATTAATTAGTTGCGGATTAAACATCAACACATACTCTTGAGTGCTAACCCCATGCGATCACTTATGTAACATTTTGTTTTTACTTATACTATGTATAAATATTATTATTTATTTTCATTTGTATTTGTGTATTATTATATTACAAATTGAACTTCTTGTCATGAACACCAACTTATATGTTGACAAGATAAAGCTCAGAGCTTCTCAGTTCAATTTTATGATTTACAGACATAAGATGGATTAGGCGTAAAAATGTTTCGGCTGACAATGTCTTATAAATGCTTTAATTTTTACTAAGACGTTTATGGTTTGACGATACTTTCTATGACCTATTAGAAATCTGAGTATAATTTTAGCCTAGGAGTTAATGCACCTGGATACAAATTGATTCTAGTTGGTATTTTGAATAAAAGAAATCCTGATATCCCATCTTAATTTAATGCCTAATAAAAATAAACAAGGATTTACTTTACTTTTCGGATTTCACAATAAATTCACTATGGTATCTTATATTCCTAACTCAAATAAGCAATCATTTTACTTTTCACCATGCATAATGATAAAGTATCTTTTTGGGGTCACTACTGACCCCATGCGACTTATTATGTGATTTTTTTAATGCGCTTAATTATGAGTTAATCGAAAACCCAACCATGTCACTCTCATGCCCCACTTCTCTGAACTGTTCTGTGAGTTCATATTATGATTATGTGAAGCGCATGATGTTATCAGCGTATCTGAGGTTGCTCTTTTATTTATAATGATTAAAATACCTAAAACGATATTCCACAGATGACTTCCATTGTTAACATTTTTCACAATTGTGTATACAATTCGAGACGAATATCTCCCATATGACATACAGTATATTACAGCTGTCAGCTGAACCATTTCATTTGGACAGTGACAACAATGCTGATAAACTTCCTTTGATAATATTACTATTAGGAATGTAATCAATAAAAATGCGATAATTTTTATTATTTACATACCGCGATCATACATTTAACATAATAATAACTGGGGTTTATCTGCCGAGATTTAAATTCTGAGTCAGGAAAAATTTAGAATTTCCAATGCTTCCAGTTGTTTGTCTTTGATCCTGATTTATTTACTTAAAGAATTTTTTTCTTATTTTGATGCTGATTTTCTATAAATATTGTATATAATTATTTACAATATTTATTTGATTTTCATAGTAATCTTACTTTTTGGTATTCACATAGACAAAGTTACTTCTTAGGTTGGCGAATGAGCCTAATTACCTTTAAGTGCAGTCATGAGTACAACGTAGCTTCAGTTGTATGCAAGAGGTAACACTGAAAATTTTTAGAATATCAAAAATGAAACCAAACAGCAACTTTTTAACTTATTTATTATTTTCCAAAATAGTCTTCGTAGCACTCTATATTATGGATTTAAACACTAAGGGAAGCAGTTGTGAGTCTCTTCCATGGCCTTTCGAAAGCCTTTACCACTCTCTTATCACCCGGGAATCGTATTCCTCTCAGTTTTGTCTTTTATTCTTGGGAATAAACAGAAATCGTAATGGTGAGGTGGCTATTCGAAATTTTTTTAAACTTTTGCATAACACTATACCCAGCATTTATCAGAAAAACTATGTCGAATACAGTATTTGAGTGACCTTCATTGAATGTTACTAATATTTCGTATCACAAATCAATAGGACGATGTTTTCGATCGATTGATCGAATCAGGAGGTACTTAGCAAAAAATTTCCTAGTGTCTCATTTAGATACATGTCGTACTTCGTGTATATTTTTCTCTACTTTACTCACTTTCTCTCAATCATCTTAATCATGACATCTTTCTCTCAATGGTGTTAGTCAAGGTTGTGTTTTTAAGATATGCAGCTGTTGTAATTACTTCTAGCCAAAATTTTATTTCAACCTTCGTTTCTGATAAAAGACATCTGTCCATTATCGACTTATCGCATCTCTCTGCAGTTCCATTTAGTTCTCGCACATATGTAGTTCCATTTAGTTCTCGCACATATGCCTGTCTGGCATTTGGTCTATTATTATTCTTTTTTTTTGTAAACTGAAGAGATATCTCATTCATACACTCCTTCCCATTGTCACATCGCAGTTCCTTTATCATGTTTCTAGTCATGTTTTGTACTCCATTAACGTACTGTTCTAAGTATTCATATACCTCGTCTTTTGTCTGGATGTAACAAACTTTAACCAATTTGCTATAGTCATCTGTTCTTCTTCTGTTGTTGGAAAACATTAGGTTATGCATTTAGTTTTCAATACATGTTGCACACTTTAAATATTCTGGTTCTATTTTATTGCGCTGTCCATGTAATGATTTATTTTTATAGATTATTCCCAAATTAATAAAATTGATATATTCCAGAGTACACTGTAGTTATTCTTTATAGTAACGTTACTTTTACTCATGTTTGCTTGCAAATTTTCTTCATGCCCATAACATTTTATTTATATATATTTTCATCTTTAATTGTGACAGCTAAATATTATTTGTAATGATTGTGTAAAAAATATTTTCTTTACACTCATGACTATTTTGATAAGAATTTTCCCATCTCTGAGGGAAATTACTAGTATTGTACAATCCATGTCCTTGATAGCCAGAAAATTCCCAGACTTGACCACAGTTTTCACTTTAAGAATGACATTTTCTTTTCATATGGCTTGGCTTTCGACAACCAAAACATTTCAAAAAATATTTTATGAACTCGAAAAATATTTCGTCGATCATATGACATTTCATTAGATTCTTCCTCTGCACTTTTTAACTTTATTTTATATTTCTCAATTCTATAATTTTCTGGTAAAACATCTATTAAATTGCCAATATGACTATAATTCTGTGGTTGCGATTTTAACTTCCAACTCAATTTTTCTTGCTCTGTTGCACCTGGCTGCTTTAATTCATTTACTTTTTCAAAATCGTAAGAATATGCAAACATCTCAATAATTTTTCAATTTGACACTCTTGATGTAATGTCGGCACACAATTTGCAAAGCTGTTGACTTTTTCAATTATAGCTCATCGCACTCTTTGATAATATCGTAAAGTGGATCGAGTTCACTTATGTATTCTGGTTATTTTTTTGTTATTGCACTGTAAATATAGTTAGTCACCTGGATATCTTGTTCATCGCAGCTATCATCATAGGTATTCTTTGCTCACATCACCATATCTTTGCAGATTTGAACTGTGAAAACTTTATTATCACATTTTTTTATTTTGTATTCTCGAACTAATTTAAGTAATTTTTCACTTCTTGTTTTTCAAACTATGGACTGCTACCAAGTTAAAATAAAGAGTCCCACCACAAAAAAATTGTGGTGGGATTTAAATTATTCCTTGTAATAAGCGAACAAAGAACTATCTGTAATTAGTATATCGACATGTATAATAATAATATGAGGAAAAAGTTCTGAATGCAAAATTTTTTTTGTAACCAATTTCAACCTAAACCTTCACGTGTGTAGAAAAGAAATGGTGGTGTCATTTAAAAATAATATTTTTGTGCAAACATTGAACATCGCTAGGTAGTTTGAGACGCATTAAAAATGTGCTATATTTTTGGTGATTTAAATGAGTGTAGTTGGCACGCTCTATTTGTGTTTCATTTTCACTGTGTTCCTGGAAAAATGAAAGATGTTGAACATAAGATGCAAGTGATGGCAATGATATTGATATCGTAAAAGAAAGACCTCAGAATACTGATATGGAACCATCCGATAGTGACAAAGAAGTTCCAGGGAATTCCACTTATCTTAGAAAAACAAAAACCTCAGCCGTTTTCTCATCCTTTTGAGAAATAACTTTGCAGTCAGGTGAGATGATAATAATATTGTCAGACATTTACCTGGAGTCATCAGGACAGCAACATTTGCGTAGGTGTATTGGAAATGTGGCAACTATTTTTGACCCAAAACATTCTGGAAGGAATAATCAAGTGCATTCAAATCTACAAAAGATCTATTCAAGCAAAATATTTCCTCTCAAAGATTCAATTTAAATAGACCTGATTCAAATGAAGGTATCTTTGGGGCTATTATTTTTTAGAAATGTGAGTGTCGTCACCATGGTGTTTGACTTGATCACTATATCATTGGTAATATGTTGAATATAAGATGAAAGAAATAAAAGAGAATTACCTAAATAGCACAGAATGTAAAAGAAAAACAGTTGAATTGAGTCTTTGTTCTCTGCGGTAAAAAATGTTTTATTATTATCAATGATTATGAAATAAATTATAAACGAGAAAAGTGACCAAAATACGCCTCCAACAGACACATTTTAAAATTCAAGAAAGTATGAGGTCGATACTGTGGACGAAATGAAATGTATGTGTATAGTTTAATGAGAATCACTGACTGCGTTTCAGGCCTAAATCCTTACATAATTTTTAAAGCAGCTAAAACAATACCTTCTAGGAGAGGTTTCCTCAAATGGTTGACAAAAGATTTACTAAACTTTAACAACATTTATATTGAAACTAATTCTTGAAGAAGCTTTTAAATATTCCAGTTTCAGCGAAAAGTTTCAATAACAATAAAAATTAATGGAAAATCAATGAAGATTTAAATTATGCCATCAATAAAAATGAACCACCTGTTGTTTAAATAATATGAAATGCAAAAATATTATTTGTATATTGCACATTTTTATTATATATATATATATATATATATATATATATATCTATATATATATAAACACACTTACACACACACACACGCACGCACGCACGCTCGCAAGCACGCATGTACGCACGCCTGCACACTCTCATGCACACACACACACATAATATACTTACACATGCACACATACATATAACATTTTAGCATCTACCATTGGAAATATTTTCAAACCATAGATATATACACATATGTGTGTGCGTATGTGCGTGCGGGTGTGCGTGCGTGTGAGCATGTGTGCGTGTGTGTGTACGTGTATGTGTGTGTGTGTGTTGTGTGTGTGTGTGTGTGTGTGTGTGTTGTGTGTGTGTGTGTGTGTGCGTATAAAATAATAATATAATAAATTATTATTTAAAAATTTGGTTTTATAATTAATTTTTTATACAAAAGCTAATATATAGGAAGTAATTTTATTTTTAATTTTGATGTGGCTATATTAAACTTGTATAGTTATGATAAAAATAATAAAAAAAAACAGTAAATAAAATTGACATAACAAATTTTAATAATAACTTATCTGAATATTTGGAAAATTTGCAAATTTAATATAAAGAAAAGTCCATATATTTACTGTCAGTGTTATAAAATAAACAAAAACTTGTCTTAAATATGTTCATTTAAGTTCTGTTGTTGGAATTCTTTAATCCCCCTTATAAACTAAATATTTTAGAATAAATCTGTTCGAAAGTTTTAAAAATGTGGTTTTATATTTTATTTCTTTAGAGTTCATATTATATTGTATAACATTCTATCGCAGGTCTCTCAAATATTAAGTATAAAATACATTTAAGTAGTATTACTGTTGATGTACAGCTATTGAAAACATTCTTAAATTGTGTGACCAAGTATATTATAAAAAATATCTGTATAACACAGACATTTTGGACAATCCTATAACTGTTCTGTAATTATCATCTATTTAAAATTTTGCATCTTCTGCAGCTATACACTGTAATAACTCTTATATAAATTATAAATTGCGTTTCATGAAACAAAGCTTTTTGTTTGTAATAATGTCTATTTATCAAAAATGTTATGAACTACTGTTTACAAAGAATACCATATCCTGTAACCTAAATGTTGTTGGATAACTTAACATTACATTATTTATTATTCCGACATGAAGCAAGCCATTCAGTATTGCTACACCTCCAGACAATATCTTCTAGTAGCCAACTTCATTCTTTTAGATTGCCATTGACTGCTCGCATACCTGTAACAGAATTATGTAATTTTCTTTATAGTTACAGATATTCAAAACATTTAGTTAAAATCATATTTACCTGTATTCATTAATACGATTAAAAGATTAGATAATCCAGTCAAAGTTTAAATAGAGTGGAATGTAAGATGCGTTTTATTCTCAAGTGAGAATAAATATATAGTGAATATTGATATTGCTACAGATTATAAATACTCGTTACAAATTGTAAGCATCTTAGAATTTACACAATTTAAAAATCTTCTCATGACAACATTCAAAATGAAAAATAGTGTTATGACTTGAGATTACTGCAAAATAAAAGTTTTTTTTACTGTCATAAACAGTAAATAAATTGTATCCCTATTGTAAGATCAAGGAAAATAAAACACAACCAATCTTACTGCTACAGAATTATAAGCATAATTGTAGAACAATTTAATTTATTTTGCCGCCAGGGCTGAATTAAGTAATCAAAAATAAATTACGCCTGATCACGTCTAAAATTAAATTAATATATAATTATTAAAGTTGCTAAGTGACAATATATTAGACGATAAAAAATTGGTAATATTTTTCTTTGTAACATAATGAGTTTTTTTAAAGAAGTCAGAAAAACTGGTTTACAAAAGGAAAATATTTATTAACACATCTAATTTATTTATTATATGAATGTATATTATATAATTATATGTATTGCACATCTCTTAAGGTCTATAAATTACCTTTGTATAACATTTCAGATAACACTCACTAAGATGCATTCCAGGTTTATCTAAATCACAAAAATATGTAGTTATGTATCTTATGAAAACAGACTTTGCAACTTTGTTTTTTTACTGTTAAGATAATTTGCAGCTTTTCATTTAATCACATATTATTGTAGTTTTTAGAGGTGTAGTACTTTCACATTCTTGACAATATTCATTTCTTAACTGGTTTATCAATAATTTTATTCATTTCATTTTACTTTTTTACATGTTTATATAACATATAGGAATTCATAATCATATAGAATTCAAGTTGCCAAAAATAATAGTTTGACCCATCATTTGAGATTCTCACTAAAAGTAATTGATATTTGGTGTTTATATGTCAATTTCTAAACCCCTACACTGGCATAATTTTATAAAATTCATTCCTACGTTATTCAAATTACTTCCAATTTATATCATTTCCAATTTTTATCTTTCAATGCTTGCAATAACAGTTTATATCCTTTTTATATGTAACTGTTTTTGTTTCCTTTAAGGTTTTTGTTTTGCATAGCAGTCGGCTATCCTCTTTTATTGCCTTAAAAATTACCTGTTAAATGACTCTCAAGCCAATATCATTCCTCATCTAACACAAATTTGTGAAATGTCTGTCCCTAAACATATGTTGTGAACTTCAGAATCAACTAAATTCGCATTTTGTCAGTTTATTTGAATTAGATATAATAAAAACGGTTTTTCCTTTGAATTTCTCAAGCAAATCTTAAAGCGTAAATTTTCTTCGACATGAAGTTGTATATTTATTAAGCACACAATTTGACTTAAAACTGTTTGCAAATGCAGCACCTAAAAATTTGTGTGAGTTTTTTCTGGTAAATATAAAAGGAATCTGGCTGGTGGTGTACTTTTACCAACATCCTTGAGTGTTGGACAACTGCATTGCTTTCATATTCGTAATAATTACAATGAGTACTTAAAATTCTTCTCAGCTAACATCCTGTCAATTTTTTGAAATAGTTTGTAATAAATATTAATTTCAATAATAATTATCTCAATTAACTCGTCGGTAAAATACAATTTAAAAAATACAATGGTTCCATAAAGTTTGAATTAACATCTAATAAATCTTTCATCACTCTTTTTATTATTTTTAGTTTTCATTTAGTTCATTTCCTTAAATATAATGTTATTGATCCATACCAAAAAATCTTCATCATTGCTGTTTCACTCATCATGTTGACCATCATTCATCTTCTTTTACTTCATGGAGCAATTATACCATAACTCTTTGCACTACCAACGTCACAATCAATTATTTTAGTCACATCTATAATATATAAACTTTGTTCAAAAGCAAGTTAATGTTTTACTGCGATTAGCCTCACATAATGATTGCAAATTATATTGTTTTCCCCACCTTTTTTTTGTGCTCTAATATTATTGTATGGATTTTTTTGAATTTAGATATCTATTTTTTTGTACTTTATATCATGTTGACAAATGAAAAAGAATGCGGCCAATTCTTGATGGCAATTATCAGTCCTCGCTTGACTTGTATCAATACATTGAATGCCAAGTGACAGTTACCTGGCAATTGGAAAGTGTTAATAATGAAAAAACTAAATTTGCTTTTATGTCAATGAGGTTAAATATATTCTTATTTTATTTATATTTATATATCATATCCAGCGCATATTGTCTGTTAGGTTTTAAATTGTATTTTTAAAGTTTATATTTTACACTACTACTGGTTGCTCAAAATAACCAATAAAAGGATAAAAGCTTCAATTAAAAAAAATTGAGATAGGAAAAATGCCAGACTGTACAAGTTATATCTATTCGCACTGTATTTGAAGTAATACTTAAAACAAACAGAGGAGTTACAGACAAGTTAGTAATTCAAGAAGATGTATCAAAATTTTACCTATTTTTTTTAACTTATCAAATGTAAATTGTTTCACTTCGGCTGCTGTGAGGGATATATCGAAGTTCATTTTTAAACTCTGCCTTATTTCAGTGGTCAGAAGAGAATCAAGGCCCAAATCGGATAGCTTGGTGGAGTCAGGAATCTGACTTGAATCCTTCAAACCTGTAAGAGAAACAATGTAAAGAGAGTCATCAAGAGAATACTGAAATAGTATTTATAAATCTCGGTTTAAAATAGACAAGGTCAAAAATCTGGTCAAAATTGTATTTATTCACATAAAGTATAATTGGGAAAAAGTATCAAGACCAAGATATACTTACAAACAAAACTTATATATACAGTGTAAAATTGCACAAACCTAATCCTTACTTAGTAGTAAAACTTTGTCAATCAACAAATCTAATAAATTAGATTGTTTTGTTCCTGTTATGTATTTTGGATATGGTTTATATAATATCTAGTTACTGTTTAATCCCAGCTCAATCGAGATTTTCACTTCATGTAATTGAAATTGGTTCCATCTTAAAAATTTCCTCCTTTAACGTCAGTCACGTGGCCATTGTTCGCAATATTCCAATTGTTGATTCTCTCCTTTAATAACAGTCATATGGGCATTGTTCGTACTATTGCAGTCGATTAATCTAATGAGGAGGCCTTACAAATCATAGAAGTCCCAGAAGGTTGCAGTAAATTTATTAAATTACATCGTTTAAACTTTACAAAATTAATCAATGGTCAACTCAAATACTTTCCATCGGAGACTATGGTCATGACCTATGATGACCAACTTTATATTCTTCTAATGTCAAAATATATAGTTCTTACAATACAATGTTTCAAATGTAGGCATGAACATATGGCTGAAAAATACCGATCTTCCAAGCGTTGTTTCTGATATGGCGAAGGTTACCTTGGAAGAAACTGCCCTCTCCCTATTCTTTGTGAAGTTTCAGAATGGGAATTATAATTAGAGTTTTCCTTGACATTGGCATATTGCCTGATTTGAACAAAGGGTTGGTAATGGACGTTCGATTACAACAGGTACATGATAAAGTATTTTTCACCATTGAATATGACATTCTGTCAATACCAAGGGAAGTATCCTTAAGATGATGCGGAATTAAATCCAATTTATTAAACAAGAAATCTTTTTTGAAAAAAATGATTGGTGCTATTAAAATAATATCTTGTAGGTAATTCATCTGAATTTGGGAGAGATGGGGGAGCAAGTTTATTTAAAAATTAGTCTACTGAATTCCCGTGAGCTGATTTGGGAAGATCTGGCTAAAAGCGTTTTATATTAGACCAGATGACAAAAGAAGGAGTAGAAGGAGAGAGGGAGTAACGGGATTTCTCGCAGCCTTCCTTCTTTTATTAAGTAGAATTTGTTTAGTCTGGGCTTTGATCTTTCAGAACAAGAGGAATCAATTGGAATGATTCAGGGAACACCATTCCATTTTCTCAGCAAACAATTGGGTTTCAGAACAACTAAATTACAATGGGCAACCTCAGCATCCTAACCAGTGACTTTCCCTCTTTCGACAAAAGCTCCTCGTTGCTACTTTTTTTATTTTTCTTCAGTCTAAGAAATGTCAACCTTCTAATCCGTAAGAAAATTCTTTATGATCTCAAGATCCCGGTCAAGATTACAAATTCCCTCTTCAATTTTTTTTAGAAAGTTTTCTAACTTAATTATTGTCCACTCATCGGTTCATCCCTTCTGTCGTGTTTTACAATACGTTGACGACTTGCTTTTGTATTGTTCTGGTAAATAAATAATGGTTGCCAAAAATGCTTCAAACTCTCCCTTTGTTAACTTGAACAAATGGGTTAACTCTCACAGTATGGATTTATCCCCATCCAAAAGTACTGTAGTGTAGACCTCTTCCTATCATTAGCTTCTAAAATTCAAAGCCCTCTCTAACCAAGTTAATCAAAATTTCTCTCTCCCCTCTATAGTTTCCCATTTGACTCATTAATTCACAAGTCAAATATAAATTTGTGTTCTGGAGTTGGGGAAGAGCCAAAAACACCAATTTGCTGTTTAATTCAATCTTGAATAAGTTTTGGATGTGAATATTCCAAAATGAATGAAAGACCCTGTGAGGTGGCTATGTTGGAGTGTCGTTTTATTGCTAGCCACCTCTCATTCGACATATTTCTGCCTCCCAAAGAAATGTTTGGTTTTCTCTGGGGAATGCCAAGCTATTGTGGAGGCCTTGAAGTCCGGTCGACTCAAAAAGATTTGCAGGCTGCTTATTCTCTCTGACACCTTAAGTGATTTACAGTCCTTCCTCACTAATCCTTTTTCCTCACACTGTAGCTTCCTTCTCTGCATCAAGGGACTTATGCTTGATTTGGAGAGAATGGAATCGGATATTCTTCTTGCATAAATCCCTAGTCACTGTGGCATGGTAGGTAATGAAATAGTCGATACGAAAGCTCAGTTTGCCACCATGAATGGGGATACATGTTTCAGTTTTGATTTCATTGAGGATCTCCTTCCCCTCATTTGGTCAGGCTGTGTGGCTGAGTCTCAGATTTGCAATTGTGGAGTTGCGCACGGTAATCTAAATCATCTCATTTTTGCACATCTATTAAATAATAAACTTCCTTCATTCATTTATAAATTATTTAATATAAAATTCAGTTGCCTGTTAATATTAGATTCCTTTTATCTGTTGCCAATAAACCCATTCTAGAATTAATTATGCAATACATAAGAAAGAATGACATCAAAATCTAGGATCTCTCAAATTCATATATGTCTGTTTTTATATTTTGTAGCATATTCATATATTCTTATTTTGTAGTTCTTTGTATATTGTGTTTCCATTTACAATTATGTATGATAAAAGAAACTTTTTTATTTTATTTATTTAATTGTAATTTCTTTCTTATTTAATTTCTCTTTTGATGTGTATTTTAATTTTTCGTTACCAAACAGCGATGACAGATATCCAAAATATGATTTAGTCAGTGTTGCACAGCTATACCTTCCATTTTTAACATTGACAAAGGTTCTCTGTGGAGAGGATGAATACCAGAGAATAAAAGATAAACTCAAAGAAATGAGTCCAAAGAAATGATACGTTATAGATTTCTTATTACGGTGTCCTTTGTCCAAATATATGCCATATTTACAAATCTACACTTAAATTTATAACTTATTTAACTTGGTGTGTTTATGTACATAATTACATATTACCTAAAATTTTCCTGACAGTTAAGATTGCGTCTTCTTCTGAATCTGATTTTGATAATTTCTCTGCTAGTACCATTGAACCAACAACAGGATATGATGAGAGCATCAATGTAGATAGAACATTAAAACAAGACAATATCCTCTGTGGTATTGTACTACTTATTACTTTATCAATATCATCTAATTCAGTCAAGAAGCCCACATCTGCTATGGGGCCCCATTGTATAGCCAGACCTGCAAAGATAAATTATGATGAATTAGTACTCTGGTTGTTTAAATTTAGTTTCATTACCAATTCTGCTAAGTAATCAAACCATGTGTAAGTAAGAACACCATTTCTCTTCTATCAATGCTTTTGTTACAATTACCTGGCAAACCTGCTTCCTTTCTCACTTCGCATATCCTTTCCATCGCTGAATTGGCAAGTCCATAATTTGATTGTCCTGCATTTCCACGACCACAAGAAACACTAGAGAATACCACAAAGTGATCCAGATGAGGAGCCATATTTCTAGAAGTAATATCCAAATTCTTGGTACCTGCAAACAGTTTCTTAAAATGTTATTAAAATATTGAAGATGAAAATAAATATAAGCGTCAGAACTTATATAAATATTATAATTAAGAAACTTAAAGAAAAAAATAGATCATGTACCTGACACTTTAGGGTTTATAACTTCTTGGAAATTAGATACTGTTTGATTTTCCATTAATGCGTCCTTCAGTATTAGAGCCAGATTGAATATACCACCGATTGGAGCTAAAGCACAAGCTTCCTTTGTAAGTTCATAAGCACCACTAAGGGTGGTAACATCCGAGGTCGATATAACAATCTTCACACCATATTTTCGCCATCTATAGTATTAAAATTCTTTTGATATCGTAAACTTATTTAATTAATCAAAAGTACAAGTTAATAATTATAACCAATATTATTTCAACAATAACTTGTATTAATCTTAATGAAAAAAATGACAAAATATAGAACTGATCTTACTTGAACATATAATAGTCATAGGGATTAAATATTAGCTTTATTTCCCAATATGATCTTAAGAAATTACATAGTTTTCAGGTATGATCGTCAAAAGAATTTGCGTAATCTTAAAATAAACTTTGCATTACTCATAAAAATTAACAAAATAAAAATTGTTAAATTGTCACCATGTGCAAAAGGTAATGCCGGATTCTGCCCCCCACCCTCCCCCTCTCACTGGAATGTAGCTAACACAAATTATTAATTATTATTATAAAGAATTAACCATTGTCTTCGGAACTTATTAAAATGTAATTTACTGATATGAATTTATTATCGTTTCTTTTAGTATTAATATTAAAAAGAGAGAAGAATGTCATCAATGTGGGGAGATTAATGTTTATATATTCACATTGTTATATTAGCGAAAATTTCATAGATGTAATTTATAAAATAAAATCAATAATATTTCTAATACACGGCCGATGAAATGAATATATGGGCTCCTTATACTTGTATCAGTTTTATAGAAGAATTCTTAATAAAAACGGAAGTTTGAATTAAACTTTTAATGCTGACTTGACAAAGGTGTTATTAACTCAAAATCTCACAAAATGCTCTAAATGAATAAAAAGACCTATATTTCACTATTTCTAGGAAATAAGAAAATGGAGGAGTAATCCAAAGTTTGAAATATAGTGAACTTATTAAATTATTAAAAGGTTTGTTAGAAGAGAACATTCCTTAGATAACATAAGCATTTTAAAAAAAATGTGTGTGTATATATATATATATATATATATATATATATATATATATATATATTATTTAGTTATATATATTAAAGTTTTAACTTCACAATTTGACAATAATATCTAAATTTTGTTTAATTCTTTCACAAATTTAAATTTTGTAAATAAGAATTTTAGTTTTTGGACCGTTTTTTTAATGTTTCATCAAATGTTACACATCAACATCAAATCGTGGAACTGTTTCTTATAATCGTGGAACTTGACTTTTATTTACATGCTTAAAGCAAATGAAAATTTTTTCTATATTTCACACTTGAAGGTGTCTTTTTTATGTTAAAGTTATTTTGGATTCACGAAAATACTTCATTTTAAAAAATGTGTTAATACCGTATGTATTTAATTTCAAATTTTAACATAATTGATACATATGTAACAAATTAACTGTTTATTAAGCTAGCACTAGATGGCGCTAATTTTGCCCACCTTAAAAGTGAGTTACTGAATAATTTAAATGCAAAATATTCCTTCACTATTTCTCATAAATATTTTTTCTTTACGTAAATAGTATAGGTAATCGAAAGGTCTACGAAATTCACCCCTCCATCCATTTTAGTTTATAAATTATTTCCATTTTATTACTTAACACTATCTCGTACGTGCATACGTGCATAAAAGGATTCGAAGAAACTAAAAGCTTAAATGTACACCAATTTTCCCAACTAGGGCAAAAGTTCATACATCGATTGTTATTGCTTTTGAGATTTATTTCCATATCAAAACATTTTTTATATTTGAAATTTGAGCAATTATTACAAATAAATATAATTATTAAATAACTATTAGATGAACTCATTCATCATTAAAAATATATTATATCCTATTTATTTATTTCTTAAGCTTCACTATGTATAAAGTTATAGCTAAGTTTTCATGTAAAATTATATCCTAATTTTTCTTTTCTAGTCATGAAAATCACTTCTGCTAAAAAGTTTTAATCTGTGACAAATCAATAATAACATTGCCAAGTTATTAGAAAAATCGGATATGTAGAATCTTACGTTTTGAATACATACTATTAATAAATTGAGAAGTATGGTTTCTTAACATAGCATGTAACAGCAACATAAGTCAATCCCAGAAGAACAAAATAAAACTGTAGAAATGTAAAATACTGAATGTGGTAATTAGTAACATGTAACTTAGTAAAATAATTTCTATAGTCCATGGAAATACAGAATATTGCCTTTTACTCGTCTTTGTATCTGAGTGGAATAAGATCAACATAAGGCCCAATACTAAGTTTAAATTTGAATTCATTGCTCCAATAATCTCTAGCTACAGCTTTCAGAATTTGCTGAATATTCTATAAAGGACTACAATAGTAGACAGGTTTAGGACATATCCTGCTCTCTTTGAGAAAATTCCAACACTTTAGAGGAGTACAGTCCAAAGGCCTCTAGGCCGTTAGGAAACATTTAGTTTGGACTAATGTGGGGACATATTTAGATTTTCGACATACTCACTTATTGATGCAATAGGATTGATATTCCGTTCTTATTCCTCTTCTGGACGAGAGCACAAAATTACAAGCACCGAGAGAAATGAGCCACTGAAACAATTCTAGTCCGAAACCTCCCAAGCCACCTGGTTAATTGAAATGTAGGTGTTTTAATCTTATGAATTCAAAACATACGGTGTATATCTTGCCAAAATATACACAATAAAGGGTAAAAGGATAGATAAAAAAATATTTTTACCCTTGAAACTAAATATTTTCTAAAATATAGTTTATTTTATTTTTATTATTTATACTATTGCGCCAACTCGAATCCCATTTAGTTAATAGATAATGAAAGCTCATCCCGCCTCTGATGATATAAGTTTTGTACTGGGAATTTTTTGAGGGAAATTTATTTATTGGGGGTTAATATTAGTTATATGGTTACATCTTATAGAAAAAATTAAATCATTTTGACACCGACGTGAATAATCCTGAACATTCTGTTATTTCTAAGGTATATGTTTCTTTGATAAATTTGCAAGTAACTGTATTTCCACACATATATAAACATGCTCACACACACATATACACAAACACATACACGTCTTTAGGTTTGTTCTTTGCTTTGAGATAACAATTAAATGTCTAATTCCCAAACCCATTTCTGGATTCTGGTCCTGAGGAAGGTTTCTAAAGAAAGTTACGAATTTGAATAATCCTTTGACTCCCTTGAAGCCATCAGGTTTTGAATTCAGAACCATCTTCAGAAGCAATCCAAATCACAGCTATATATAATCTCTGTACATTTTATTCCAGAGATAAAAACCTTAGTTCTATCTACATCTACATCTTCGAGTTTTCAACTGGAATTATATGATCATCAGACTTACTCATTATAAATGTCCAGGTTCAGTTGAAAAAGTTAATGTAAATGTGTCTGAAATTCTTTTCAATATTCTCAAATTCAAGGTGAACCAATGCTTCAATGTAAACGTATGTGCTCCATTACAGCCACAAAGGGAATTGTCATTAGTCTGAGAGTGGAGAACTTTATACTTAACCACTTTTTATTTCTCACATTTATTCAATGATCTTGAAGGACACAAGACAGAAGATAAGGTGGAAGAAAACCAAGAGTGAGGATCGTCTTTGAAATAAAAATGTGAAATTTCCGTAACCTGTCGTAAATTTCCTGGGCTTCCTTGCTGAATATTGCGAGATATTTATCATTGATGTGTGGTTATTTATTATGAAAAAGCCCAATGTTGACGGAATCGTTTGCTGTCTCGTGGCACACTTTGACTCAGTATGAGCTTTGGTCTGTTGTGACTAGGGGATGTCAGTAATTCCACTCCCAGATTCTAATACTCACCTTTATGAATATATTATACGTATTTAACTTATATTTTAATTATATGTGATTATCTGGACGATATTAATCATAATGCCTGATCACCTGACTACCTGACGCATTGCTTATTATGAGAACTGAAAAAATACGAAGTTGCCAAAAAATTTATATTTCAATATATGTAACAAGAATACTATTTAAAATAGTCTCCCCAAGACTACATTTCAGTTTAATGTTGGATTTAGTCAAATTAGCCACGACAAAATGATAAAAGTTCAGTTTTATTTGTGTTCCTGTAATCATTATATATTGTTTTATTTATGAGTAGTCATGCTTTCTATAATGTTCATTACATAATATAATATCAATGTGACTTACCAACAATAATGTAACTTTTATTTGGGTTCATATACAGTTTAGGTACTGCATTCACTATTTTCAGTAACGACTTGTTGCTGTTTTCCTTCCTGAGTTGAATGAGAACCTTCCCTATATGCTTCTCTGATGCCATTAATCTAAATGCCTGTTCTAACCGGTTGTCATCAAAAATAATACTGGGTAAAGGCTGCACTACACCACTTGCTATTCCTTCAGATAATTTATGAGCAATCTCATCTTTAATTTCTGGTGCTTCATTTATAAATATGTCCACGTGGACTTCACAAAAAGTTCTGTTCATTAAAAATGACCTCTTACCCTGGAAAGGATTTGATACAAAATAGATATACCATTTTAACTATACATATCGTAAATTGCAAATATTAAACATTGCGTTATGAGAGATTTAGGAGAGTCACGTTTTATGATTCTCAAACAGGACTAGGCCCTTTATAATTTATAATATTGCCAATGCTACTTGTGCATCAGGAATATTTTTAGTTTCTTTGTAAAGAAAGAAGAGTAACTGTTGATATGTCATCTGCTACTATAATTTTGATAATTTTTAATGAAACTAATTTCTTGTTGAAAATATTTTCCAGTCCTAAGACTTAATCCTTTTACTTGAAGCAGATTGTCAAGGTTGTCACTTCTATTAAACAGCTATTTTTAGATATATGTACAAAAAAGGTATAAATTTAAGTCATTTGCATGAATTTGCATGAGATATAAGATTAAACAATATTGCATGATGTTACAATAGGGTGGATTAGATTGAGATTTATAAAATTTATGATTGGTATAACTAGTCAGTTAGGATGAGGCATGAATAGATTGACATGAGTGGCCATTACCAAAAACACTTTATAAGTTTTCGCATTTAACCCTCAAATGTATATTACGCAGCTGCTAAATAAACTTATTATTCCATTATGTGAATAACACAAAACATCAAATATTTCCTTCATATTACTGTTCATTTCGACTGCAAGCTGCAGATTGTAAGAATTGAGGAAATTTTGATAACACTGTCATGTTTTATTTTCATTTTGTAAATTGATATCCATATAATTGTATGTAACTGAACCAATATAAATTTATATAAAATATAGAATTAAAAATGGGAGAGTAATTATAAATCATCATTATAAGTTTACAAAAATAAGTGCACTTCTTGCCTAATCTAACATCAGCTACCATAAAAATATCGCTATTGAGTTTATGAGAAATGAAAAATTGATTAATGATACATACAAGATACATGTTTCTGAACATATCTCCTTTATCTTTTTTAATCCCCAAAAATCGTCCTCGTGGTGTTATGCAATGCAGTAAAGTCCGTAAGTTATCTTCTGAGTGTGAATTAAGAATAACATCAACTCCATATCCATTTGTCATTGATTTTATAAAATGTTCAAAATTTGTGTCACGAGGGTTACCAATGTGACTGTCAGGGATCTGAAAATTATTACCAATACAGTTTTGGTTTTTCCATTTGTGTACCATACTGGTATAATTTACTTGTATATTATTTATCAGCCTGAAGAGCAAACATAAATAATCGTTTGGCTTATGACTGTTAAAAAAAAAAACTCTCAAAGTTTAGTTTAACTTATACTCACACTTTGACTCACGCGATAATATTTATTTACATACATAGTTAATCTAAATGAGATTCTAATATATGGAAAAAATTCATAAATTGTAAAATTCTTATTTCATCGTATATTACTATAGTACTACACAAAAACCAAATGGAATACTGTTTATTATTCAAATTTTATTCTTCCACTTATACGTACAAGGTAAGAAATTTATTTCTTTTTTTCCAAAGAGATGTTTTATTTATGGATAAAATAATAATACTAATAATAAAAACTGAGCATTAAAATCAGAGATTTCCAAACCAATTTATTCATAAATTGTCAATGAATATAATAAAGATTATTCATAATTAAGGATATCTCTGATATACACAATGATTCTTACGTACAAATGTTATTCAAGTATCCCAAGAAGTAATAAAATATTCAGCTAAATAAATTTTGCTTATTAATTAACATTGTCGATTAAATAACTATATTTTGGTACTCTGTTTAACCGTTAGAGTGCCGACAAGCGCCAACCAAATTAAATAAAAAAGCTACCAACTAAATTTGCTATGAGTGCGATGGCGTTCGCGAAATCAGTTACTGTTTAGCGTGCGGACCCCTTCCGCATACATCGCTTATTTTTTATCTTTCTACGTGTTACATAAAGTTCAAATTATAATATTATTAGTAATTACAATATAAAAAGGATCCAGGAAAAGAAAATTTTTAACCCATAATGTCGGAATACGAAAATAATTTGAGTGAAAGTTATTGTCTTTCAAGTTGCGAAGAAATTGATAATAGGAGTGACATTGTGGTGCGCTCACAATTTGGCGTAATGCAAATTTTGAGTGATAATGATAATAGTGACGATAACAATTATTTTGCTGATACGGAAGATGTACCGGACTACAAAAATGACGATGTGACCTTGATTTAAGTTTTTGTAATAATTTTTGTTCACAATATATATTTCCATAATTTTCGTTGTATTTTATTATCCTTATACAAGTTTTTATTAAGAAAACCAGAAAAAAATATTAAAATTGGATAATTTTTGGAAGAGATACAATTTTTTTTCAAGACAAGGGTAAATGACATCAAAAACAAAAGATTTCTTTGGCATTTTTAGGTACATATTAGTAAAAAACAATGACACTAAAATGGTTAATATTATTTACAAAAGGACCTGCCTGGGGGAAATATTTCTTCATATACTCTTGCTTTTCTGCTGAGTCAACTGTCATGAAGACCATGCAACTCATATGCAAAGCAATCCTTACTGCAGCAATGCCTTCTCCACTAGCTGCGCCGTGGACCAATATGCTTTCTCCAGGACAAAGTTTCCCTCTTATCAGTAGGCCATAATATACCTAAAAATTGTGTTATGTATGTAACTTTTATCTTTTATCTGAAACCTACTTGAAATTATAATAACATGGATTTAGAAATTAAATAAGGAGTTAGTTTTCAGAGATTTTACAAACACAACAATATGTATTATTATTGTCAGCTCTTGTGGATAACCTGTGACCGATATCTTGTATAACCTAAAAGGCTAAAAGGATGGCAAAAAGCACCGCTCTTACAGCTAAATTAAGTTCACTAACATATAATCCTTTCACAAATTCGACTTACCGTACTGTGAAATTAGAAAACAAAGTTAAACAAATTTCACTTCAAAGATAGGAATTGACAACAAACTAAGAGAATAGATTTAAGTATTGAATATTACCCCCACCCCCCTCCCTTCCATACAAAGCCTGCATATTCTTGAATCAGTTCATAAATCTAAAAATATAAAGTTGAAATAGAAAATGTTCTCACAAAGATTTAAACAAAAAATTCCATCAACTATATAATTGACAAAAGATGGATTCGACGATAAAGTGATGTTACACAGCTTTATATATATATATATATATATATATATACACATATATATGCATATATATATATATATATATATATATATATATATATATATATATATATATACACATATGTATATACACACACAAGTGACACATCAGGGTAAAAGTGGCAGTTTATAAATTTGTAAGGAAGGTACAGCTCTATAATCATTTGTCCGTTATATTTTACTAATGCACAAAATTTAATAGGAATAATTAACTTGGTATTTAGAAAATAACTCGGTGTCTCCACAAGTTCTAATTATGGCAATTCACAAGTAGTAAAATTTCATGCCAAATTACTTAGATTAATATACTTACCGTAGCATAAACTACAGGAACAGTAGCAGCTTGCTCCAATGTCCAGTCGTCAGGAACAAGCCATGAAAATATAGGATCAACTAAAACTGATGTTGCAATTCCCCTTTTTGGGACTATGCCCATAATTCTCTGCTTGTCCCCTGTTATTCCTGAATACTCAATTCCAATACAGTCATCCTAAAAGTAAAAACAAATTGATAATGATATTTTAAATACTTACCTATCAATGAAACTTTTCGACAATGGCATATATGTAAGAAATGATTTAGACGTAAGATTATTTTCTTCAGAAGCTTTACGTTTTATATTCTAATTAATTATTTCAGATGTGGACACAAATTAAATGATAATTGAAAGGAATTAATATCCGGTAATAAAAATAAAAAATAAAATATGTTATTGTCAATTTATAGAAAGTTATGAAGTAAAATTGAAGAGTGTGTGAAGACGGTAATGAGGTGTAAAATCTAAAAAAAAATAATAGTGATATAACTATATATTTTATTTATATATAACATTAAATAAAAACAATTACACCAAGAATGAAATAATTTGTTTTAAGCAAATTGAACAGAATTTTAATATAAACAAAACGTAAACACATGTGCAATGTTTACGTTACTGACTTTTGCTTGCGTGCCGTTGCAATTGAATCAAATAAAAGTAGTTAAAATTACATATTCAAAATTGAAGCTAAGATGAAATAAATAAATCGAAACATGCTTTTCGATTTCACGGGAGACTCGTATCATATTATGACTCTTACAACACAGCCATAAGAATTACTTTACCATTTGCCTGTAATTAGGAAATAAAATAACTTTATACTAAGGTGTAGATGTTGCAATGCATATTGACTTAGCAAATTTTTGATGAAAGGTCAACATGTTTGAAATTATAAACCACTTAAAATTATTTCTGTGACTAAACTTATGAATTTTGTTCAGTACATTTTAGTGTATGGTTGATTCATTTATTGTCCAACGATCATATCCACATTGTATATACACACATATATAAATACACACACCCATATATACGTAATGTAATATAACGGAACATGATTTACATAAGATTAGGTATACTTAAAAAATCATAAAATCATCATTGATAATTAATTATTCTGCCATGTGAAAGTTGTGTAGCAAAGCATATATCATAGCAATATCAGTTATGTTGTCTACTTGTAATTACATAGGTTTTCTCAGTACTCTAAAGACAGCCGACAATATTGAAAACATTCCCGACCATTATTAGAGCTTTTGAAAGCCTGTTATTGAACACTTGCTCTCTTAATTCTTTGTTGTGAATTCCACCATATGGTGATATCCAGCATATTTTCACTTAAAGTGAATTCTCTATCTGCTACAAAAGTATAAAGTAGTGGTGTTTCTTTCAGTGGAAAGCACTTTCCTGGTGGGAAATCTAGTCTACTACAACAAAGTTGTTGTATAGCACTGAGTTTTTGTACACACCATCATAAATCATTTTTCGTGGGCAACCGCAATCTACAAAAATGTAATTAGACTGCTTCAACTAAAGCCAGAAGCACAATGATTTAACTTGTGTGACAACTGATAAACTTCGAACCGCTATGAACAGAACATTGTACAAGTATTAAGACATGATTCTCGACCAGTGTTCCAAGGGAAAGTGAAGAATTAAAAATTTGGCTGAATTCCTTATCTATTGTTAGTCAGTCACATGACTGAGCAAACTGAAACAAACAATAACTGTTGATTGAACAAAAAGATATAAAAAGTAAAATAAGAAAATAAATTTTTATTTCAATGTTTATGACCATGAAGTTATAAGAGAAACCGAAGATAAAAATACTCGTTTTGCTTTAAATTGTATGAAATGTATGTAGACATTTATCAATATATAAGATCTGCCCTCTGCAAGTACAACAGATGTAGAATATTTTAAAATGAATTTGGACACAACCTATTGATATTTGAAATTTACTGATGCCATTAATAAATTTCCCAATATTTTTTCAAAGAGACAAAAAGTTGTGAATTAATTCAAAAAAGATTACTAGAGAGAGATAAAAAGTTGTGAATTAATTCAAAAAGGATTACTCATTTGTGCCAATGCTGAATTTTCGTTCATACAAGGATACTTAGCAAGGACATTCACAGTGGTCTAAACAGAGTGTAAGTTTAACAGTAATAAGTTTTTGCATTATAAAGTGTACAGATATTATTATTATTTATTTCATTAAAATTTTATAATTGGCTTAATTGAATGTGGTATAATTGGTTCTAGAATGCTGACAGGAATAACATTTGATCCTGTATTTTTTTTAATTATTTCATTATTTTGTTGATAATACCCCTAACTTGAGTTTAGCAGCACGTTATATGCATGTTAGTAGCACTTTATACGCGTACAAATTTGCTCCAGCAATGCTGGTCTTTAGTGCATTCACATTGTTCAACATAATATTACGAGACATGACTAGTCTAATATTTTTTTTGCTCCATTAACCGCTCCAGAATGAGTTTATGGAGCTACTTATTGGTTTATATCTGATTAGTAGTTAGAGTGACATTTATTCAAATTGATATCTGTTTCTACTTATTTGTTTTTGTTTGTATTACATTTTATAACCATTTGTTCTCATGGTTTTTCCACATGTCCCACGTTTAGGATAAGTCTGTAAGTGTGGGGTTTTTAAGAAACAAAAATAACTTATGTACTCTAATTTTGTTCAATCGAAACTACAATATTGGGAATAAATCATTTTATAAAGAAACTTAGAGCAAACACTAACACATACAAACACACATACTGATTCAATATTCAGACAACACTAACAGCTTGAGTATAGAATTTTGTTAACAAATTGCCTTCATAAACAAAATTGTCACTCAAATTTTATCTGTTGAGGATCATTATTATCAACTTGTCACCCTACCAATCCATTTTTTCTTGAGCCACATCTTTAATTAGCTATTCAAGATGTATTTATAAATACAAAATTTAATTTTCCAAATGAAGCAAAAGCGAGTGTGATAAATTCAATGAATTTTTAGAACTATTTTCATTATCAAATATTCTTCCTATTTTCATAATGGAAGGAATTAAAACAAATAATTGATCTTCTGTAATCATATACTATTGAATATCTCTAGCTTCTGTCATATATGATAGCTGCATTTAAACTATAAAAAAAAATGGGGAGAACCTTACATATAATCAATTTTCTAATACTGTAGTTGCTAAAAATTGCTATAGTTGTAGTTACTGAAATGACTCTTGCATTGATTGAAATATTGGAAAGTTATGATAATCTCTGAAATATAACATGTTGAATGGATTTCTAATGGTCTCAATTTACAATATTGCAGATGAATGGAGATGTAATTAAAAGACAGTCTATGAAAAACATCGCTTTATGGTAATTTTTTTTCCATTCTGATTATGCTTTTTCGATTAATCATTCTTATAATTCATCAAAATTTTAGTTACGCTACTGCTTTTACAAATGAGTAAAATTTTAACTTTGAAAATGAAACTATATTTTGTGATGTATTTGGAATAAATATAAATACAAAATTATTTTCAATTCTTAAAATTTACCTCATCAGTTGTGAATTCAAATGGCTTTGATGGCACATTCCCATTGGTCAATAACACGTCCTTAAAGTTAATAGCAGAGTAATAGACGAAGCATATTTTTGTTTTTGAAATGTTTAATTTTGTGGAATTAATTGGGCTTTCCATCCACTGTAAGCTTGACAAATCAGCTCTTGTCAAAGTATCCACATACGCATGCTCCATCTGGAATGAAAGACCACCCTTCAATTTGTTAATAATTAAGCAGCATAGTAATTAATAGCTACTATGCTCAAATTATTTTAGTGATACAAAATAATGCATTTAAAAAAGCTGCTGTCTAAAAATTGTTTTTAAAAAAATTTATGGACATGTGCGACATCCACACTCATAGCTAACCTATAAATTTTGTTGTAAGCAAAATAAGCTGTTATTTTATTCAATAAGAAAAGAACTATATAAGTCCTTTTTTGTTAGAGAAAGTTTTCAAGGCACATAAAAAAGCATAACCTCACTTCTGTGATTTGATTTTGATGCATATCTAATATCCAATAACTAGCTACCCATCCAAGGTTTAACTGGACCAAAAGGAACAATGACTATCTTTTGTTTTAATGACTCTTTCATATATTAATTATCTACAGTTACGAATTTTCTAAAAATTGTGCACAGCTTTATTTTCTTTCTATATGAGAGGAAGTCAACTTAAATTACTTCAAGTTCATTATAAAATATTCGAAACTCATTTTCGTGTCGTAGGGAATTTCGATAAATCCTTTTTTTTAGTGATCGCGTAAAGGTAAAGAGAAACGTACGTGCTGAATTTCAAGTTTGTAGACTGTGTAGTTGTGGAGATTTTGTGACGAGTCAGCTAGTCCAATAAATGAACGGTAGTTAGCTTTTACCCAAAGAGAATATTTATGATGTGGGGGACAAAGTTGCTCGCGTCCGTGATCTTCACACGTGTCCCCTGGGTAACGCTAAATGAGCAACAGCGATTCGCCACTTTGCGCGCCGACCATGCGAAGAAAACAATTATCAAACGGCACTTCTAAGCGCCAGAACGCAGGCCTCAAAGTCATTTTTTGGAATGCCGGAGGTCTAAGCAACAACAAGTTCTTAGAACTAAAACGAAACGTCCTGAAAACGGATGCGGATTTATATGTCATTGTTGAGGCAGGTGCCTCCACCGAGAGTTCCCAGTTCTATACAACTAAATTGATAAGAATAGCTCTGTATTTTTTTTTTTTTTAAAAAAAGAAAAAAAGATGACGCTGGAGGCTGTGGACACAGAGCTATGCTTATCAATTTCAAATTGAAAGGGGAAGAAAGAATGCCAAACAGGGCGCCAAGGTGGAACTTTCGTAAGGCAAAGTGGGATGAATACCGGCGACGTACAGACGAGGTGCTTTCAGATGTGCCAATAACAGACCCAGAGAAAACCACAAGAGACATCACGAATTGCATCCTCGAGTGCGCAAGAAAATGTATACCACGTGGACAAGTCAAGCGATATAAACCCTTTTGGAATGCAGCCCTTGAACATCTTAAAAATGCCTGAAATGGAGCCAGGCGTAAAGCAGAAGGATCTAAATCACATCGAGACTGTGAGGAGCTTCGTGGAAGACAGTCTGCTCTTACGCGGGCTATAAAAACAGGGAAAAGAGAAGTTTTTAGAACCTTTTGTGGCTGGGCTAGATTTCAGAAAAGATGGTCCCAGAGCCCACAAATTCCTGTCCACTTTAAATAACTACGAAAATAAACAGCAACAACATCCTATTCTACACAACAACAAAGAGCTCACTTCTCATGCTGAAATCGCAGAAGCACTCTGCAGACATTTTACAAGTGTCAGCAGTGTAAAGATCAACAAAAAAGTAAAGCCATGCCTCCTTCGGACTCCTCCCCAGACATGCCTGGATCAGACACTGAGTGGAATCTGTACAGAGGACTTCCTTATGACTGACCTTGAAACAGCCCTCTCCCAGTGTAAAAAGAAAAAAGCAGCTGGTCTAGACCAAATCTTTCCTGAGATGCTGATTCATCTTGGAAAAACAGCAAAGGAGGTGCTACTGAGACTCACCTGGAACAGTGGAGTACCCGGCAAATGGAGAAAAGGTGAAGTTATACCAATCTTGAAAAAGGGAAAAGATCCGTGTAGAATCGATAGCTATCGTCCCATCACTCTAACTAGTTCCCTGTGCAAGGTGGCTGAGAGGATGGTCCTAAACAGGTTACAGCTCGCCACAAGCTATCTGGATCTCATCGAAGATGCGCAGGCTGGCTTTCGTAAGCATAGGAACACCATGGATCAAGTTGTGGCTTTCTCTCAGTGCGTTAAAGACGGTTTTCACCGGAAGATGTCCACGGTAGCAGTCCTCGTGGACCTCAAAGCAGCTTACGACACCGTGTGGCGCAGCATGCTTTTGCACAAGATGGCCAAGGCTGGATTGTCGGGAAAGCTTTTCCACTGGACAAAGTCCTTTCTTGGAGAGCGCTACCAAAGAGTAAAATTCCAAGGCCAGTGCTCCAAATTCCGTATCCAAAGACAGGGGCTTCCTAAAGGAGCCGTTATCAGCTGCCAACTCTTCAACCTCATGATTAATGACGTGCTTAATGCTATCAAAACCAACCCGGGTGTGGAGGCACTACTGTATGCTGACGATCTGCTCATTTGGGCCAGCAGTAGCTCTCTTCTTTCCATCGAGTCAGCGCTGAATAAGACCCTCGAAGATCTCAAAAGATGGGCGGATGAAAATTGCCTCACAGTCAGCACGGAAAAAACCGTATTCCAAGTCCTCAGCCTATCGACAAAACAGCCAGATATAAATCTGACTTACAAGGGTGTGAATCTTGAAAAACAAGATGTTAGTAAATACCTAGGCGTGTACATCGACAACAAAATGATATGGAAAGCCCATATTAGCAGCTCTGCCGAAAAGGCCATCAAAAGATGTCGTCTGCTCAAACGCCTAACAGCAACGAAATGGGGTGCTACCCAAGACGTACTCCTAACGACGTACAAAACCTACATTCGTCCTGTCCTTGAGTATGGAGGCGAAGCTACCATAACAGCAAGTGAAAGTACTGTCTCCCCCCTGGAACTCGCACAAAATACAGCACTGAGAATCATAACTGGAGCCCCGAAATCAACACCTATCACCGCTATGGAAACTCAAACTAACATTGAGCCTATACAGTGCCGACAAGACAGATCTGCACTTCTTTTCTGGGAAAGGCAAAGACGAATACTTCCGTGTAAATGGAAACAATACAAACAAGCTTTCTCCCGACTGAAAACACAGAAAACGCCTCTCACGATAACTGACTCTATCAGAGAAAAATATGATATACCACTACCAGAGCCAGCACCTTTTCTTCAGAGGTCAGATACTGTGTCCTGCTTGCCCCTTGTGGAGCTTCGACTCATGAACCACAACTTGCCGAAACACCAATCAATTGATGTTGCCCTGAGAATGGCTGCCCTGGAGACTATCCACACCAGGTATCCCTCCCAGGACTGGTTGCATATTTACTGTGACGGCTCGTCGATGCCAAACACAGGGAATACCGGAGCAGGCTTCACATCTACAGTATTTGAGGGCTCTGTTGCCGTCGGTTCCTCGCTTACCAACTACGATGGAGAGATTGCAGTGATATACGAGGCTGCCGGGGAACTGGAGCGTCTTACAACATCACAAAGCCTGGTTTTTCTCATCGACTGCCAGACAGCTATTCTGGCACTCTCCACCAACCGTTACACAGATTATCCCAAAACCCAACTCTGTCGTGCCAGACTGTCCAACCTGGTGAATGCTGGCTTTCGACTTACTCTGCAGTGGATTCCGAGCCACGTCGGGATAGAGGGGAACGAAAAAGCCGATGTACTGGCAAAACACGGAACGACTCTACAGCAGCCCATCTGCTCTCCGTCATTTTCATCCTCTAAGTCAGCCGTCTGCAGAGTGATACATGCCTGGATCAAGTCTCGGCGCACACAGTCCGCCGTCAGAAAGAACTAGGCTTGTCTAATTGATTCGCCTATTCGACGCGACCTACCCAGAGCTATCAGTGTCGCAGCTTTCCGGTGTGCCACGGGCCACGACTACCTCGCGTACCACCTGAAACATATTGGTGTCCTGGGGAGCGATGCCTGCCTGCTCTGTGGACGTCCAGGAATGTCTTTTGACCATCTCCACGTTTGCCCGAAGATGAAGCCCTACCTTGATGATTGGGAGAGGAGGGCGCCCCCTGATGATCACCCTGCCTACAAAACAGCTTTTCTCTATTGGTCGGCGCGCCACCTAATGGCAGACATGCCAAGGGTGGGCGTTGGCTAGTAGTAGTAGTATATTTATGATGAAAAACTATAATTGAAAATTTATGTAAAAGTGATAAAATTTACTATTTATTGTTTAATAGTAGAAAAAAATGTGTATGGCAATTGGCTTTAAAGAAATGGTAATTGGCTTTTATCTACAAAGATAGTCGTGACATATAAAATTAAAAAGCAATGTATATGTGAAAGAATCAATGATCCGTTGGAGACTCAATTGAAGACATCAAACAGAATTTGCAGCGGAAATTAAAAGCCATACCACTTTCCGTCCATGATAAGTACATGTAAAAGTAGGTCCGGCATTATCAGAGTTGTATTGTAAACAATGGGGAATACTTTGAAAATGACAAAATGAATTTTGATGAATAAGCTTAAATTTGTGTGTCTCTTTTTAATGATTCCGTGTAGTTTTATATACACAGGTATATTAAAAGCAATTGTATAACAAAGTATAATATGCAATACCCTGTCATAGAATTTATTTAAATTATTATTGAATAACTTTTACTTGATAATTATTTATAGGTATGTTAAGTTTGTTTCACTGCACTAATATTTACAACTGGGTCTTATCCAGCCCAGATGGATACAAAGTTTCTACTATTGACTTCATTCTTTCTATTTTTACTATTTTTTTTATTTGAGTTAGTCACTCAAATCCATACAGGTTTATTAAAGACAGTGTCTATTATTCATACAACTTTTTCTGTGCTTTGAACTGAGTATATTTGAAGGTTTGAAATTATTTTTGTTAAAATATCAATTTTGACAATTCTTTCAGAAATTTCAAGAATTGTCATATAGTTCCTTAATGTTTTAGATAATAGATATATTTTTATTCCAACCTGTATATATAAGTATAAGACAACAAAAAGATGTATATTATTAATGCAAGTGATACTGTACATAAAACTGAATATTTGAAGTAAGTTTCTGTAAAAAATGTAAATATATTTATACAAATCACAACTCTGATAATGATTTTCTTCATAAACAGAGAATTTAATATCTTTACCTAACATTTTCACACATAAAATTAATAAAAGTGTGATAATTAGTTTTCAGTTTCCCAGAAATAACATCAGAATATGAAAATGACTATTAATTTGAAAACAGCAGGCAAACAATCCAATTTAATTTCTGTACATTTTTTTAAAAAACCCTAAAGTCACAAATTTACAAAAACTTTAAAAACCAACTCACTGGTAAAAGTTTTGAGTCAACATCAGCTGGAAGTGGGAGATGCCTATAGGATCCCCATTTACCTTTATGATATACATTTATTAACAAATCTTTTTGAATTTGTCGCTTGTAAAATTTTGATCTGGTATTAAAAGGTTCCATATCATCATCTTGTATGAAGAAAAGACGAATATTTTGTCCGCCTGGTTCCAAACGCAGGCAATTTACTAAACCGACTCCGCCAAAAGTTCTCTCATTCTGTGATACGATGTAAATTTTTTTATCGGTACCATAAGTTTCCTTTAGGGCTAGTTTTAAATTTTCTATCCACACAAAATCTTTTTCTCTTACAGTAATGATATTGCAATCTTGAGACAATACAATTTTCTTTCGTAATAATAAGTAAGAATGGTCTTTTGTTTTAATAAGAGCTACCACCTCAACAGCAGAACTTCTTAAATATTCATGGAAACATTCGTTAACCAAGTAATCAGCGCTTTCTTCAAGAATGATTAATCCTTGTGGATTTAAACATTGTAACATGTTTAGCAGATTACTTAAGTCATTGCTTTGGTGTAAGTTACTGGCCATGATTAAATGGCACTTGTTTTCCACTGGACCCAATTGAATATCCTCTGAAGTTAGTATGGTAGAAGAATCTGTAAACGAGTGTACATTGAGAGAAGATGATTGTACAGCCGCCATTGAAATTTGGACATTTACTTTTAGTTCTGATTGCAATATATCTCTTGTTCTTGTTGCAAGCAAACTTTTTGCTGATATACCAGATGCTACTATCACAACTTTTAGATCATATGTACCAACAGTGTCCATAGCAACTTGCAAAGTGGCTCTCAAAGCTTCCTCCTTAGATAGTAGCGTAGTCGTTTCGTAGGGAATGAAAGCATATTTTTCTATTTTAGGACACTGAGTTTGAGGTTCCCTGATTACCGAGCACAATTCCATGCCTCGGATTTCAACGCCCCCACAATGAATCACATTGAGATCAATGTCAAACCGAGCCGGTATATGTTTTTCACTTGACAAAATGTTTAGTATTTTTATTTGCTTTCTAGGATCAATAATCAATCTTTTCAACCAGCAAGCAACAAATAGTTTTCTAGGGCTCTGGGAAAATATACTTAGGTGCATCATGGCATCAAGAAATGCAATCCAGTTATTATGCCATGCAATTTTTGCTCTGGAACCTTCTTCGTTGCAGTTGATAACACTTTTGAAAATCCCACTGCATTCATGACCACGAACCCTGGAATAATACAATATGCAACATTAGTTTACATCAACATTAAGATTGATATAAGAGTCCACACTTAATAATGAAATTTACTTGTAAATAGACAGCTGTTTTTATTTAATTATAAAAAACCTCTATTATTTGTAAATAGCAAATTGTATATATACACAGGAAGTTTTTCTTGTCACTTGATCATTTAGTTGACTACTAGTCGGAATGTAATTAGTTTTTTAATAAAATGTACATTTAATTTTATAATATAAGTAACATAGTGCCATCCTCTTTTTGAAAGTCATCCATTTAAATTGGATAATCTACATAATATAAAGTTTAGATGGCGTACCTACCTACACCGTTTGGGAAAGATAAGTATTAATATAGACTCAAATGTATTGTTTATTCAAAAAATATTTATCAAAATGAAATGATGTCTTAGAGCTAAGGGTTATTCTATTTGTATCAATTAAATATAAAAATAATTTTTTGGACACATTTTTGAGGATCACAATCAAGTTAAGTAAAAAGTCAAAGTATTCACAATAGGTATTTAAAAAAGTCTTTCGGACATACACTGTAGAATTTTGTGTCAAGATTACTTCTGTTTACGTTGGACAAAAGACACTTCAAAGAACACGTAACATTAGATAATTCATAGGAAAAGAGAAAGTATATTACAGTGGATTGATGACAATGATGAGTAATGACAAGTTTCTACAATATTAATATTATCTTTTTATAATAAAATTTTTTTTAATAAACTTGCAGTACTGTTCTGTAAGGTTATTATCATGTAATAAACATATCATTTTGAAATATCAATGTGTTTTTTATTTATTACATCTCCTAATAATGGAAAAAAACATTCACTTTTTTGTTATACCCTTTTTTTATCGGGGCCCATCCGTTGCAATATATAAGAAAAACAAATAATATTAATAATTGTAAACCATGCAAAAATTACATATGCATTAAAATAAAAAATATTAAATAAAAACATCACATATTTTAATGTTTTTAATTCCATATCTTGGCAAGTATATCGTACCATAATTCCTGATAAAGATGGTCTGCAGTCAAATAAGAATATTTATCAGTTGCATTTAATTTGACTGTCTCTTCTTCCGGCTCTTTGCATATTCGAACTGTGCCTGACACAGCTACAGTGTTTTCAACAATCACATTGAAATATTCTGTTCCATGTAGCAGGTTCACCGTGAACGTCACTTTCCCCTGCTTTGGGAGTATTGTTGTGCTCAGCACCTCCACATCTTCGAAGATAATTGGTATCATTTTAATATTTGTGTTGTTTGCCTTGGCTAGTGATTGCCACACCAACATCTATAAAATAAATAACATTTACTACATTTCCAATTGAACAATATTAGTACTCAAACTATTTTTCAAAATGAAGCAATTACCAAAACCTACCAAATAACCACTGACCGGGAACATTATCCTGCCATTAATCATATTTCCTTTTAGAAATTCATCCTTAGAGTTGCTGAGATCAAATTCATAAGTATTATTTCCAGCAGAAAAAACTGAGAGAAAAATAAAACAATATTGAACATTTTTAGATATGGATTTTTTTGTTTCAAATGGAATTTTGACAGATTTAGTTCCACTTTTAAAGGATAATTGTGATGAATTATGAATGTTTATACAAAATATTACATAGTCACATAATTACGTGTATCACAATCTTATGATATCTCAGTGAAGGTCAGATGATATTAAAGCCCGACAAAAATTATTATTTAATAAAGAATCTTTACAACTTTGTGCCAGGCAAAAAATACAAGTTTTATGAATATTACTAATTACGTTTTGAAAAATAATTGGAAATATTAAACTATGGAGAGAAATAAGTGCAAAAAAATGATTGATAAAAAACACTGTTTTATTTAAGTATTTAGAGTTGGTTCTTTCGGGATTAAAGAAACATGAACAAAAGCATAGTAATATTTTATTAACATCTGATTAGTCTTTTTCCATTATAAGCAATAAGCCAATTACGAACATCTGTGTCATGAAGACATGTATGTTCATTGAATATTCTGAACCAAAATAATCTAGTACTGAACTCATTGAAATTTAAAGTTATCTGTTTACTGCAATAAAAAGTAATTATTTTTAAAGAAAATCCAAGAAAGATTCATAAATGGAGGTATATAAGGAGAAATTTATTGAAGGACTGGAAATTATGGATGCTCATACATATGGATCCTCCACATGATTGGAAAATATATATATCAAACAACAAGCAGTGAAGAGATTAGAATTTTTTTTAGATCACTAAAATCCCTTTATGAACATTTAAACGTTCAAAAGTTTGCATTAATAATTAAATGTGCAATAAATAATCAGACCAATGTGCAATAATCAGAGCTATATTTTAAGCTATATGATTATTTGGTTCTTTAAACATTTACACAAACAGATGAAACAATTCAAAAGATTTATTAAAATTACCTTTCCCTTTGAAATTTGGATATTCCCATGTGACTCTATGATCCCACTTAATGCATGGGGAAAGCATGGGTGTGCCTCTACTGACAGGGAAACAGACAGACTCGTACAGTTTACTCACTTGCGGCTGTGCACCCGCAATATATAACCTTGAAACATTAAATATATTTATAAATTACAGTTGCTGTTGCAGACTTTGAAACCTTAATATTACTCAAATAAAGATTTCACCAATTACAATACTCATAGTCTTAATACTAAATAGAACGTATTTTACAGCCCACTTCTATAATATTTCATTATATGTTTATAAGTATGGAATACAGCTGTGGGGCTGCGCCAGTAAGTCTAATATCCAAGTGATACAAAGATTCCAAAACAAAGTGCTTAAGTGTGTAGTTAACGCGCCTTGGTATGTTCGTAACTGTGATCTCCATCACGATCTTGAGAATGAGATGGTAGACGATACTATTAGTAAATTTTCTAGTTCTCACCAAAAGAGACTTTAAAACCACATTAATCCAGGAGTGTCCAGACTCTCAAATGTGCAAAATACTATTAGAAGACTCAAAAGAATAAAACCTTTTGAGCTTGTTAGACATAAGAACACTAAGTGATTTAAAGGAAAATCTTAGTTTAGTCAGCACATAGTTCATTAATTCAGAAACAAATTAATCGTTAGTTATATAACTAGTTTGAATAAAAATTGTAATTAAAAAAAAAATATGTTTATAAGGAACCTGCTTAGAAGGACAGACTTTAATTGTTATCATTATAAATATGAATTTCATAACTAAGCCAAAAAATACTAACTTGCCAATATTATGAAGGAAATACTTTACATTGTCTTCATTGTAATGCATCATAAGAGGAATATTGATAACCGTCTCTGGTAGAGATCTTTTAAGGATTGTTTGTAGTAAACCATGTGGTGCTATCTCTATGAGAATTGCATTTTCAGGAATGTGTTTAACTGCATTATGAAAATTTACGCATGAAGTCAGATTATTAATAAAGTATTCAGCTGAACAAAGGTTTGCTGAAAAAGAAATAAATTTGTTAAATCTTGTTTTTCAAACTACAATGATATTTGCTTTTTATGTAAAACCTAGAAAGATGACCATAAAAATATAAAAGTTGTTATTAAAAAATAAAAGTAATTATTTGCTCTCCATATAAAGTTTAAGTTTTATTTAGATTTATGATAATTAACATATGATTTATTCATGACACACCATTTACTTCACCCAATTTTACTTCCGAAGCAGATGTAGTAATCCAATGTGAGCTGCGAGACTTCGGATTTATAATGAAACCTTTTAATTTTTTCAGCAAGGCCGGAGCAACTGGCTCTATATATTTGCAATGATATGCTATGCCACTTGTATTCAGAATTTTTGCAAATATATCTTTAGCCTTCAATTCTTCAATAAGTATTTTGATTTTATGGCAAGGCCCTGAAATCTGAATAAAGATTTGTTTATCTACTGAAAAAAAACAATTTAAAAAGGGGAAAATACCATATAAGGAAAAACACAATAGATATTTAAAACAGTTTAAAAATAACAGTTTTACCAGAAATAACAATTATTTATTTCAAGGACATTTCAGGTCTTTTGATTATATAATATTTCACCATATATTTATTTTAAATCCTATAAATATAAAAACAATATGACATTATATAAATGTAAATAAATAAGAAAATATGATAGTTTTTCAAATTACTTCTTTTTACATTACTTCCCTCATATCATTAATAAATTTTCTTGAAGTTTATTCCAATAATTTATTAACACAACTCTTTAGATTTGATTATTTAAGTAACCCAATTTTTGTATAAAATTAATTATCAATTGCAACCTGTTGTCGAACTGCGCCCAAGAGGCCACAGTGGACGTGTTTTCTGTGTCTGCAGAATACAAGCAATTCACTTCTAGTTTATTTGTTTCTAAAAATATAACTCTAATTAAAGAAAGTCTGCAGTTATATAAAATTTTATTATCGTTTTATTTATTTATTATTGCAAATAAAAATTTATTTAAAATTTACGACTGTTATATATTAAATTTTAAATATATTTTTAAGATATTGAGTTTATTTAAAGATATTGGTGAAAAATTGTTAGTTGTCAAAGGAAAATCATAAGAAACTATATGAAAAATAATTTTATAAGGGAAGAAAGTTTAATGTTTTATATTGAATATTTATTCTGTTATACCAATTACAGGTGAAAAACAAGTAATTATGACAGACATTTTGTGATTTTTTACAACAGTTAAAGTAAGAGTGAGCTCTCTTAAATAAAAACACTTACTGTTATATTGTTCGTTGAATTGTGGCATGAAACAAAAATATCTGGAAGGTTTTTTGCTTCAAACTCTTCCTTGCTCATATTGACGACAGCCATCAAACCAGGGTCAAGTTGAGCATCTTTGGCATCTAGTGAACAACGTCCCCTCCAGTAAGCTGATAACATCATCTGTTCAGCTGTTAAACCACCGTCAGCATATGCACAACCTGTGTAATAAGTAAATATTATTATAAACTTATTCTAATATCTAAACTAAAAATTATAAGGAACGATAGTAAGTACAATAAGGTATATGTATCGAGTGATAGAAAATGTCTATTGCTTATTTTGTTCATTGTACCACAATTAATTGGCATAAAAATTTCAATAATTTTGAAAAAAAACACATAACACGCTATTGTCAAAAAACTGTAATGCTATTTATATTCATGACCATACACTACAAAGTGTACATTTAATCATTTAGTCTCTCGTATAGTGAAATTGTTATTGCGTATTATTTAATTTCTTCACTATTTACTAAAGACTTTCATGTCCAAATTGTTCCAAATTTATCTGCTCTATATTTATATACTGTAGACAAATTTGGAATAATGTGAACATGTAACATTGGATGTTATGTGGAGTATCTTACTCCATAATTATGTAAAAATGCAATTTTTTTATGCGTTAAACTAACGGTGATGCTGCCAAGATATGTATAGTAATAAGTATAAACACTATATAAATGCATATAAAGTTATAAATAAAATAATAATTATGGATGGCAAAACTGCCAATTCTCACATTGGTCTTCATAGATTTCACACCACCGGGAGTCATATTCTGTATGATTTCTTATTCCTGATCCATAAAATGTAAGATTTAAACCAAAAAGTCTACAAATATTGGACTTAAAATTATAATTTCGAGTTGTACCCACATTTCATATTTTGTTCCATGTGTAAAATGCTATTAAAAATATCACTGTAATTCTGTTATATTAATTGATTATTTAAGTAAGTAATTATAGATGAGAAGCAAATACTAATGACAAACATTTTAATGTTGGATTAAATAAACTCTTTATTAAATAGAAATACCTTTTCTCACAGGACAGACACAGAAATTTTTTCAGTGGGGAGCATAAAGGTCAGTTTTCATTATGGTTAATCTTTAAGCATCAACGTGCCGTTTTAGTTACATAAGTACCGACGTGAGGTCTGTTAGACCACCATAGTGAATTGTGTATTTTGTGTAAATTTAAAAAAAACATTGCTCCTAAGTACTGTTTATACATCTACAATAGTGTAAATAAAACCAAATATAAAGATTCAAACATTTATTAATAATTACAAGTATTAAAATCACAGACATCGATTTTTTGGAACAAAAATTGGACTTTGACCTTAATATTAATATATTTTCTTTATACAGTTTATTGTTTCAGAAACAAATTATTCTTGAATTTAAATTACTAGTTAAACTATAAAAACAAAATTTGATGCATTGATGACAGGAGAAGACAGTTTTGTTTTTTTTTGGCACTTGGAAAATAAGTGTAATATATTTGGTAAATCCGTACAAGTTAGAACCAACATCACTTGTTTTTTTTTGGTAGAAAGTTGGGAGTATTAACCGTTTATTCTTTTTCAGAAAACCTACAAATGTTAGTCCTTTTTTTTAGATCTTCGATACGCTGAACATAACTGTACCAATTATGATCAATAATGTTTTGGTCACTGCCGTGCGAATTCCTGGTCAATCTTAATACACATTGAGTGGGAACTTGAAATTTAATTTCTTCTTCTGTTTATCCTTTACCATCTAATCCTTTCCCAGAATATAAATAAGCATCGTAAAAATAAAATGTCTTTGAATCACAAATGGCTTGTATTTTCAAGCCATACTCGGTGGATTTCTGGGGCATATAAATTATAAGATAAGAGTGGCCAACAAAGCGATAATTAATGAGATGTTGAAAACAAAGCAACATCTCATCAATGATCGCGTTTATATCCATATTATAATTGTTTCGACAATTATTTATAAACATCTTGAACACCAATGATATTGTAGCAGTTTTATCTTCGATTTGTCTTTCTAGTCTTGTGTCTGGGTTATCAAGACTCAAGCAATTCAGAATATACATGAATCTGTTTTTTAAAAGGACGCATCTGAATATTTCTCGGCCAGCACCACCAGTCATAAACAATAGATCACAGACTTCGTGATTGGACTTGAATACAGCTGAATATAAAAGAAGTCCCAGGAAAGCGTTCACTTCAATTTCATCAATATCATGCAACTAAGTCGTATTTTTGAATGGTTCCCTATATCTTTGCAACTTCACATTGGTCCAAGCAGAATCTCTTGAAATATCGAATTATCAAAAAACTTACGTATGTGGAACGTATCTTTCAAATCATCTTCAGAGAGGTTTGAAGACGATACTGTAGATGCTGTTATAATATAGGTAGCTAGACTTCTCCAATGCTCAAAGTGTCTGTCAAACTACACAACGGTACTTCAGATTATTTACATGCAATGTTATTAATAATGTTAATTGCGTGAAATGTTATTTATTTATTTATCTACTTTATTGTATCTAATTGATACATAAGGCGGACTTACTGCTACGAAAACAATCTCTTACAGCCAATCACAAAACTAGTTCAGCCCCGTTCGACGAACGGCCGGGAATCAAAGCCGGGTTCCCGTGATGTGCTGCATCATCAAAGGCTGTACGCCTTATGATCAACCCAACACACTACGGCGACAACTATTACCGTGACAACAAAATGTTATCAAAAGTATTATGATATTCATCCCTTACTAGTTCAAAATTTTGTCAGAAAAATAGTCCACACCTTTATGTGCTTTGTCCTAAAATGCTTTTAAATTTGTTGTTTTATAATAATAAGTAATTATTATACTTACATAATAAATAAATTAAAACAATAGATTTTATTAGATACAAAAAGATAGTTTCAATTTAAACTATTTGATTTACTGCCCACAAGATTTCTTGTAAGCTGTAAATCAAATAGTTTAAATTGAAATCATTTTTTTGTATCTTGTCAACTCTACTATGTTTTAATTAGTGTATTATGTAAGTATACTAATTTTATATTGTTATTAACTATGCAAACACAATAAATTTGAAAGTGTTTTAGGACAAAGTACATAAAAGTGTGACTATTTTTTTGACAATATTTGGACTAGTATGGGATGAAATAAGACAAAAAATATCTAGAACTTACCAAGTTCTCCAACGGAATGTCCAATTAAGCCATCTGCTGTTATATTCATACTGAATAACAAGTCAACAAGAGCTATTTGTACAGCAGCTATAGCCACAAATGAATTTAGTATGCTATCAAAGTACTCTGGAGTGCTGTTGACTAAAATGTCAATCAGATCAAGGTTAAATTGATATAGTGTAGCAGCACTCTTTTCTATTGATTTCCGGAAAACTGGCAACATCATCATGTCTCGGGCCATCTGTGGCCATTGGGACCCCATGCCAGAGAAAAGAAACCATACCGGATTTCCTTGTTGGGATATCTGAAAAGACGGTTGGTATGAAACATCTTTAAGCAGGCAGTTTAGTCTTTCATTTCAACCCTAGATTCTTGTTGTTCTTAATTTTTACAAGAAGCAACTGAAAAAAATAATTGTTTTTTTCTAAGCCATTATGACACTTTCTTGTCTATTCATCTCATCTCAATTCACTATCGTTTATCAGTGTATGGTATGTCATGCTTTTTCTTTTATTTTTAAAGAGATACAAGTCTGTTGAAATTCATTCAGGGTGAAAAACTTACTATAAGAGATTAAATATAATTGATTTCCTATTTAGGACATCAAATGAAAAACAGGAAATGGGTCTTCATTAACATGATGTCAAAAATTTTATGAACAGTCTACATAGTCGAACTAAAGTATCATTGCAATTATTGGTTTTATTCTGTACTATTAACACATAATGTGCAACAAGAACAATTTAAATTTATAATGGTCGGCAGATAATGGGTTTTAGTTCTGTATTATTTTATTAGCTAAAAATAAATAATTATAAAATATATTTACTCTTATTTCGTTACTATTTAAAGGTTATTGTTTTTTATATGATAACAGCAATAAATAAACCTTATATGTTATGAACGTAAGTAGTCATTTCACAAGTTCAAAAATATCACAATATGATAGGAACTGATATTCGTATATAAAAAAAATATGAGACCGATATAGGATTACACAGATACCTGCTATTACACAGATACCTACTATTACACAGGTACCTATTATTACACAGATACCTACTATTGAACTGTTCAAATATATGATTTATACAGGACTGAATAAGAAATGTAGGTATCACTAAAAACATTCTGAGTGTCTGTGACAGAAATTAAAAATTTTGGTTATTTATGTGTCTATAATGTTTTTGTTTATAAAACATGAATACAATACAGTTTTAGTCATTCAGCAGTGAAATTTTAAAAAAATATAAATGAAATGAAGCAACTATTTAGAGCTGGTTACATTATTAATGTGACAGAATTTCATTTCATAGTTGTGAAAATTGCGAAACATACTTAAATTATTTACAATTTGATGACATTAATATAGCCATGTATTTATTTACCATCAGATGGTGTTGGTATATATAACTTTAAGCAGCCCACATTGTATAGAAAATAATTACTAAATACGAGGAATGCTTTATTAATATATTTAAACAGATAACAAGAGGATTTCCATTCATAGTTCCTTGTGCTATATTTTTTAGTGAAAAATTTTACTTTATCTTTAATTAAAATGGGAATCGTAAGAGAAGTCCATTTTTAAAATATAATGAACATACAAAAGAGGTAGACACAGTTTGCTGTATGAAATGAAATTATTTTATTGGTGGTAATGTCTGAAATTAAATTTCTCTATTGATTGAATTTATCAGTATTAAAGAAGTAAAAAATGTTAACATCGAACCTTTATTTCCTTCTGAGCTTCAGAACTGAGCACAGCGTATCCCCGATAATTGTGTTTCTTAATGTCCCTTCTGTGTACATTGTCGACCAGAGCTAGGAACTCATGGTCTTTCCCATGATTAATTACATAATTCAGGAAATGTTCCACTGCTTCTTCAGTTCTTCCTGATACAGTCACCAGTCGTGATAGTGTCGTAGTTTCAACAGGTTTTTTTTCTTTCGAGTTTGATTGTAATAAGATATGAACATTGACACCACCAAATCCAAATGAGTTTATAGCAACTAATCCACCTTCCCAAGGAGCTTTCTCAGTAAGAACCTGGTTTCAAATTGTAAATAATACTCTTGAGTCATTATTTGAAAAAAAAATGTAAGGCTGAAATTATAAGTTGGCATTAATTTTAAATGAAATAACTTCTAATTACATGAAAATAATTTCAATATATATATATATATGTAGATATATATATATATATATATATATATATATATATATATATGTATATATATATATATATGTATATATAGCCATTAGTATTGCATCCCAGATTGTAATTTTTACATATGTTTTTGTGTCCATCAGCTTATTGCGTCCAATATATGGATGCAAAATGACCAAGCTTCAAATTTGATCAGGGGCTTTCTTATGGTTGACACAATACCTGGACAAAAAATTTTATTTGTCATGGAATTGTTTTTCAGCGTATTTCTTTGTTCCACCAGTTGCTGCGTAGAAATTATAGGTCGCTATTTTATGTGGTATATTGCAGCCATATTGATAATATTGATTTTGTTACGTCCAATGTATATATATTAAAAGTTATCTTGAATCCATTATTTGAGTTAATTTCTGAGAGTTCATAGGGAGTAAGATGCACAGAGAGGGGCGGGAGGCGTAGGTACTTACAAGAACCATGATATCTTCTTGTGCTGATTTGTTTTTAACAGTCCAAGCACCAGTTTAAACGGAACTGAGTGTGATTACAGAATGGATTTCTCTACTGTAAAATTGACTTCAAACAGAAATGCTACGAAAAGTAGTACTAGAATTATTCACTTGGCAAAAGGTGAGTCATTTTAAAATTAAATAAAAAGTAACATGTTAAATTTCGTTACCTATAATTGATAGGTGAAAGTTGAAATGTTTTTAATAAGAAAAATTTTTAAAAAAAGTTAGAGTGACCATGACATACTTGTTTTACATTGCAAAAACAATGTTTTGCTTGTGGTCTGAATATGAAAAATTGTTTTACTATAAATCATTTTGTTTTGCCTATGAATGACATAAAAATGCCAGTTCATTTTTCCTTCTCCTGGTACTATGTTTATGAATATGCCATTTACAACCATTTTCCGACGGATGAATGTCATGAAAATTAGCTATAGTACTCGTTAATTAATAGTAGCAATTGCTAAACAAACTTTTTTAGGAAAAGGTGAAAATAAAGAAAATTGACTTCTACAAATATTCCATAAAATCATCAAATACCCATCTGCATTTCATGATAATGAGGCATGTACCTATTACTTTAATTGTAAGTGTACACATATGTCACGTAACATTCTTGGTTACAAAATTTTCGATTTGTGGCAACTTATTCCAAGTTCTAATTAGATCAAACAAAGTTCGAGTAGATATCAAACTGCTATGCAGAAGGTACCGGGTTTGATTGCCGGTTGGGCAGGTTTTGAGAAACAAACTTTTTTGAATGGGGCTCGAATATTTTCTATATTGTGGTGTCTATAACATAAGCTATGCTAAGTTTGGACTATAGTCAGTATTTCTGGCACTGATACAAAATGTACTGTGTCTAGATATAATGTAAGGCTATATCATTTACTACAGTTTGATGTTATGCTTGTCGTTTGTATCTACTTATTTTATAACCAGTAATCAAAGTACGAAGATTTATTTTACATACATCTTCAAAAAAGTAAGTACTAAAAATTTTAACAACTTTTTAAGAATTGAAGCAAAATTTGCAGGATTTCCCAGATAAACAAATGTAAAAGTACAGTAGGCACAATAAAAAAATTTGGTTCCAAAATAATTTAAGCATTCCATTTGAATTTATAAAGAAGGGTGGAATAGGCAGAGGAATTACTGACACAGAGACCATGACATCTAAATTCTGAAGTAAACAACCTGATACTTTTAGGTGCCATCAATACAGATGTTCTGGCTTATCACTACAATTGGCGATGATGACCGCTTACCATCAGGTGACTCGTGAGCTAGTTTACCTACGTACGTCATAAAAAAAAAAGATATTCAAAATTACAACAGACCAAAAAAAACATGAAATCAAAAACGTTATTCAAAAAGGAATTGTTTTGCGTAGCCTGCAATCATAATTACAAAATGAAAATGCTAATTTAATGTCAGATGGCCCAGCTAATTCTGACTGTTTCACCAGGTTGGATCAACCCCTTGTAGTTACTTTTTCGAAGTTAAGTAAAACTACTATCCCTTTTGTATTTCCACAAGATCAATTTTTGGATACCTCTAAGAACGGGGTCCTTTTTTGATTACTGTTGATAATAGGACATCCAGAAACATACTTGAATGCACCATCACATAAGGGGGTACCTGTTTTTGAAATTCGCTAATTTAATAATTTAAATATATAAATAAGTATATATCAAAAAACTACCCTTTTAACCTTAAAATTCCCTGTAATTTACTTTATAGTTAAATCTCTCTATTATAGGCTTATAAAATCATGTAGAATTCATAAACTTATCCATTCAATTTCAAGAAAGAATCTTTATAGACAAAGGAATTTACCAGTTAAAATATGGTTGGCACAAATATATTTTCGATCAGCTGATGACTTTTATAAAACTCATTTTATTATACCCAGAGTGTTATTAAACTATTTAAATAATCATATGTATTAATTTATGAAGTTTCACCATAAATAATATTATAAATACCAGTATTACATCATTATTTTACTAATACAAATTGTAAAATTTTCATGGTAAAAATGGACCACTTTTCATTTTTATTCCGAAATTTCCAGTCCTTCTAAACATTTCATGAAAATAATCTATATTTTGACATTGAAAAAGCCTAGAGCAAATATGCTGTTCATTAATTTTATAAGGCATTAGAGTGAGATAGCTACAATACATTGCTTCACTGCTATATTTCTAGATTTGATTGAATTATAAATAACAGCCAAACTCAAAGTGTGCTCCGCAGATCTCTAGGGCTATGCAAAGTCTATGTGAAGGCTCTGCGAAAATACTGGTCATAATGAAATAAAATTACTAAAGTGACACCATAAATCAGTAGACTAAATAAAATCAATCCAAAATTAAATATTCCTTAAATATTCCTAAATAAAGGAGTTATAGCGGAACACGTAATGCGAGAGCTTGAGTGCGCGACAACACTGATTTGATTCATCGTGCCGGGCTTGATTTATGACATTTGACAATGCTGCGGCTGATGAAAAGCAAGCTGTGGCCTAAATAACTGAACAGTCAGTCGCCAGACGTCCATGACAGTCCATTTCATGGGTGCATTACGGTGTGTTGTATTTAGTGGTTATGAACTCCTGTATTTCGAGACAATATTATTTCTGTGTGTCATATTTTACAATCAAATTATTGATAAAGAAATTTTAAAAAATAATTAAAAGCTTTAAAAAGTTACAACAAAATTTTCCCCCAAAAATTCAAAAGTGATACACCCACTGGAGGATGTGGCAATTCTCGATCAAGACGATGATACAATGTCAAGCTCCACGGCTTTGAGTAGTAAAATATGTTATGACACATTAAAGGCGAAAAAAAATGTTGACATTTACCTGATAAGACATGTCGACACTTAGAAACTCTATACCCCAAATTTAAAGACAAAAGAGAAGAATTCTTGATGCATAAAAAAGAACATTTATTGAAAAGCCCAAAAACTATGATGTGTACGACCCAAATTGTGAATGAAAAGGCCATGGAGGCATCATATTTAGTTAGCTATCACATTGCATGAGCGAGTGAAGCGCACACTATTGCTGAGAATTTGATTAAACCATGACTATTAGATATAACACAATGTATGCGCGACGAAAAACCTGCAAAGCCTCTGTCTATAGTGCCGCTTTCAAACAATACTATTTCATGCCGAATTCATGATCTCGTGAGCTATGTCAAACAAGAATTAGTTGCACAGCTATAAAAAACTAATTCGTCTTCCAAATGGATGAGTCGACTGATATTGCTAATAATTGTTCGATATCCATACAAATATTCTTTTGAAGGAGACATGCACATTACCGGAGAAGAAATTTTTAACAAAATCAGTATATTTTTTGAAGAAAACCATTTCTATTGGAATGATTGCATCGACATTTGTAAAGATGGCATTAAGGCAATGACAGGTAAAATTACAGGTGCCATATTACGAATAAAAAGTATAGCACCTAGTAGTATTTCCAGCCATTGTATCCTGCATAGACAGACACTTGCAACTAAGAAAATGTGGCTAAACCTAAAAATGGTTCTCGAGGAACGGTAAAGCTATTTAATTTTGTCGAATCATGTCCACTGCAATCCCGATTGTTTTCATTATTGTGTGAAGATTATGGGAGCAAACATAAAATATAATTGCTGCATACAGAAGTGAAATGGTCAGCTCGGAGTAAAACTTTAACAAGGCTATTTGAACTCGAGTGGAGTTAAAAACTTTTTTTACAGGTAGTTTTTTTAATTTGAAATGCAATTTATATTATAGAACTTGGTTGTTCAGACTATCTTTTAAGGCCAATATGTTTCAAAAACTGAACTACTACTAAATTTCTCATTACAAGGTAAACATCAAACACAAACATAGAATTACTATTCAAAACATACCTCTGAATGATTTTGGTGCATGATTCGTGATGAATATCCGGAACTTGTCTCAAAGGCCCTAAACGTTCTTTTCCCGTTCCCAACAATGTACTTGTGCAAAACAGAATTGTCAACCTATGCAGCTACAAAAGCACAATACCGTAATAGACTAGATGCCGAACCTGACATGCATCTATAGTTCTCGTCTTTCAAACAATTGATGAAAAATAAAAAGAAATTTCATACCTCTCATTAGATGCAAATATTAATGTTAATTATAAGTAAAATGATTATTAATAAAAAATACACATAAAACCAGTTTTTGATTATTAGTAGGATACTTGCACGGTGAGCTTCGTATCCAGTAGATGTTAACGAAATTTAATTTTTAATAAGGAAATAAATTAGAAGGCCTGATCAAACACAATCTTTGCAATACAATGTATTAAAACATATCAGAACCGATGGAAAATTCATAGATGATTCAAAAGAGTGTGTCTTTTGAATATGAATGCCTTAGATGATATATATATATATATATATATATATATATATATATATATATATATATATATATATATATATATAGTGTGGCAGATGGGTATGGGTGGGGCAGAGATCGTCACTCCCTCAAAATTCGTTACTAGGGGTAGAGAGAAGTGTAGAAAACCAATTGAAAATTGTGGGACATTTTCCGATAAAAGCTTAGATACACACATCATTACCTAGAATGAGCATATGCACATATGTACATATTTACATATTTATATAAATATTAAGAAGCCAGACACGGCTTCGCCCGCATGTTTTTCCTTTTCATTAACAACATTTGTAACAATTTGATTCAAATTAATATCTAAGTATTATCACCAACCAGGCTACCGTAAAATATCGTCAACGTCGAGCCAGGGCAGCGGTCAGTATAAACCTACTAGGTAACCGAGGACCCTGAGGATTAAATCCCCTCAAAAAGTTTGGATGCAAAAACATGAGAGCTACTTGCAATTAAACATCCCAAAAAAAAAAAACCACCATGTCTGCAAAACAACTACAGAGAATAAAGGAAGCAAGAAGATGGTCCAGCAGGCGTTTCATCCTAGCCTGTTCATTAATAGACAGAGGAGCTTATCACTCAGCTCTTCTAGCGGAAAAAACATCACCACACCGGAAACATTAACTGTCCGGAATAACAATCCTCCTATCTGGCAAAGAGGACTATCCCTAAGAAATCCTAAAAGGAAAAAACATTCATCTCCATCACCTGAGAGGATACTTACCAACAATCAATTCAGTGTACTTGCCGTGGATGTAATAGAAGACGGGAACACCAAAAATACCCTTAAAAAAGCATCATATAAACCACCACCAATCGTACTGTATGGAATTGAAGATATTAACAAGCTAACTGAACTGATTAGTACTGTAGCAGAAAAGAACGAATTCTTCATAAAAATAGTTAACAAAAACCACTTAAGATTAATTTCCATAGGCATAGCGACATACAGGAAAATTATTACCATCGTTCGTGAAAATGGACTTATAGGTCATATTTTAATATAAAAGACCAAAGTTGTTGCCGCCTTGTGATAAAAAATCTCCATCATTCAACTCCACATAATGATATCATTGAAGAAATCGAAAGTACAGGAAATAAAGTCCATGGTGAAAACATCAATGTAAAATATGGTCCAGAAAAGAAACCGACGTCGACATTCTTTGTTAATATCGAGAATAAATAACAACACTGCTAAAGCAGTAAAAAATATTAATAAACAACTCGTCAAAATTGAAGAACCCAGGAAAAGAAACACACTACCACAATGACAAAGACGCCAACAATACGGACATTCCAAAAACTATTGTATGCAGCCATACCGATGCGTAAAGTGTGCGCAAGGTCACAAGACATCCGACTGTCCCAATAAAAACAGGAACTCACCGGCCTCTTGTGTTCTATGTGGAGGTGCTCATCGAGGCACAGGGACATTGTGATGTAATTCCCTGTGGGTGCAGTGTATTTTTTCTATGAAATATTATTGTATTTCGTGTATTTTTATACATTAGATTATTTTTAAAAAAATATTAATGGTTACTCAAAAATTAAGTATTTGTGATTACTTTGTAGTAATCATATATAACATTTGATTATATCACTATTTCTATCTAAATTTTTGGTATTATTTTATTATGTTTATTTTATGTAAGAATAATACTTATAACTTGTTCGAAACATTTCATCCTACTTATCTGAATTTCTCTCAAATTTAAAAAATAAAACCTAAATTGTTTAAGTTACATGTGTATACATGGCAAAAGCGCACTCTTATAAAAAACTCAAACTTACATGTATCTGTGAACTTATGACTATATTTTATATATCTCTAATATAATAAAATAATTATAGTGGGTAGTTGGGTGGGTGAGATGAAGCTTACAATTTCAATTTAAGCATGTTTGACAATGAGAGAGTGAAAAGAGATGAAGCTTGGAGGGGAGATCAAAGCTTCTTTTCATGAGAACATAGGAACATGGAATGTTAAATTTAATGTAGGCGATGAACATAGACAAATAATCATCAGAAGTTGGAATAGAACGATAATATTTTACCTCAAATTTGAAAAAGTTAATATAGAGCAGGTCAACTGGTCTAAATTGCCAGATTTGTCAGGGCGAAGATCAATAAAAATCTTATTTTAATTCTTGGGTTTATGTTGGTATCAGTTGGTCACATAACTTTGATATTAACACTTGCAATATATTTTATATTAAACTTTTTCAGCCCAAATTAATTAATGTTATAAAAATTGAAATAGAGTGCCTGTATTACCATATGAATGGTATGTCTCAATTATATATATTTATTACCCATAACTACTTCCCCAAGAAATTCTGGAAATTTAAATAACTCTGAGAATTGTATCAACCCTTAATTTTTTCAAAGGTTGATTCCAATCTTTATTAATTATTAATAAATAAATTCCTAACACACCAACTGTAAGGCTCCTAACTAAGCACAGATTGAATTAGAGTCATCACTCATTTGAACAGAGGCATCTTAATTTAGAAAATTTGGTTTTGAAAATTAGCCGCACATTGTACGAGTAAGAACAAATGAGTAAATATTTGAAAAACATTTTGGCACAATATATATTGCGGTATAAATGGAAGTAAAAACTTTATCAAAATGAAAACATTAGTAAGCTAATATACACAAGCAATAAAGGAGCAGAGGAAGAAGAAAAGTCATGTTAATGAATAAAATATTCAGTGTACCAGATGATCTTCATGATGAAAGGACGGGCAAACAAAAATTTTATAAAAATAAATATAACCAATTTGTGTTGAATAAAATTTTCATATCGACCAATGAAAATGAATTTTCATGTTTAGCAAGGAAATGTACGACATATGCATTACAATCTATTAAAATTATAAAAAGAGGCAAGTGTTTCGTGATTTATATATATATACATATATATATATATATATATATATATATATATATATATATATGTGTGTGTGTGTGTGTGTATATATGAGAGAAAATCCAAAAGTTCTTAGAACAAGAGTTGCAAGTTATATAAATCGACTATTAAATGATATAATCTGAAATCATCAAAAATATTTTTTTGTCTCATAAAAGTGACCTGAATTTATCTCCTTGACCTCACGGTCGTCCTTGTTTGTGTTTTTTCTCGAAGCTCTTTTTTTCAGGTTTGTGAACAAGTAAAAATCACTGGGAGCTAGGTCAGTGCCATAGGGTGAGTGAATCTGTGATTCGAACCCAAGTTTGTGAACAGTGTCCATTGCAAATTTACTTTTGTAAACCGGCACATTGTCTTTCAAAAGCAACACACCCCTAGCCAGTTTTCTACATCTCTTTTTCTTGATAACTTCCTTTAGTTTATCCGATATGATAACATAATACTTTTCAGTGATAGTAATTCCTTTTTCTTTATAATAGATCAATCAAATCCCTACACAGTCCCAAAAAATATTGCCATCACTTTTCCAGCCGATTCAAAGACTTTGAACTTCTTAGTGGGTCGAGCACCTTCTTTGTGCCATTGCATCGACCCTTGCTTGGACTCAGCTTTCAAGTGATGAACCCAAGTTTAATCTCCAGTCACAATTCTCCTTAAAATCAATGTAGATTTGTCAGCACACAGCTTCAAAAACTCCTTAGACGCTTGAACTCGTTGCTTTTGGGGCGGCGTAAGCATTCTCTGAATCCATCTTGCACTGACTTTAGTCATGCCAATATGGTCGTGTAGAATTCTCAAAATTGTTGTATTTGATACACCAACTAAAGCAGAAAGTTGGTTCTTCTTCAGGCGAGTATCTTCCAATACTATTTTTCAATTATTTTGACGATATCCGATGTGTGGACCTCAAACGGTCATCCTGGGCATGGGTCAACCTTGTTTAAATAGACCATGCCACTTGTCAACCATGGTTTTACCAGGTCAAAAACAACTCCAATCTCACTCATGACAGTTTGAGAAGTATTAACTTGCTTGGTGAGGAATTTAATCACAGCGTGTAGTTTGATTTGCTACATCTTCATAGTTCACTTCCAGATTTACTGAATTAAGGGATGATTATTCATTAATGAATGACATCAGGGACTTGACATTTAACTTATATACCTCTAATGAGTTTCTAATTAGTGGGGTGACAAGAAAGACTGTATCTCCCCTCCCTTCACCTTCATTCTGAGGACTTGTGGACCTCCCTTGTCTACACATGTATATACATTTATACATACACACACACACACAAACATGTATATAGAGACATAAATAATTATAACACAATCAAAGAAAAAATCAGTAAACAGAGAAATTATAATAATGAGATTAATTAATAAAATTTCTTTACCTTAAGTTTACCATTGTGCAGTCCTGGTATATCAGGATTGGGTATATTAAAATGTAAATTAGGTGGAAGCATTCCGGACTCCATACTGGCAATGATTTTAGCCACTGAGCACAGACATGAACATGACTCAGAATGACCCATATTTGTCTTCACTGAACCTATTAAGAGAGGCTCCTTCCTCCCGGAACAAAATACATCTACTATGGAGTTTATTTCCTCTGGGTCGCCGACCTAGACAATAAACCAACAATTAAACTGACACCTAGACAATAAAACCGACAATTTTTAAAAAACCACTGTGCCACTTATGTTTTTCTGAAAACAATTTGTCTTAAGAAACTAAAACCTTCCTTTCATGGTGTACTCTTATAAAAATAGGCAATACTCTATAAGTGGATATACATCACAAAGACAATTGTATAAGTGTACTTCAGAATCTATTACTATTCTTTAAATAATAAAATATACTTTTGATCAGATTCCATAGAATTTAAAAATTTTCAAACTTAGTAAGTCGCAAATTTTTCTAATCCATTAATAACATTTTATTTTTTATCTCCATATTTTCTTCAAAGGTAATTTTACATATTTACATTATAGTGTTTAAAAATAAGAGGGACAGAATTTTTCTGCAATCCGTTTTCTTACATTTCGCGACTAATATATCCACTATATTATTTTTTTATTAAATTATTTTTTAATAATTCTTTATAACTCTCACTTTGGCCTCAGCTAGTAAGAACATTACAATATACTTTGTATAATATTTAATAAAGTCTGATCTCATGTCACTGTTTACAAGTGTCTCAAACAATTCAAATATGTCTATGTTCATCATTGTGCAACTTCCATTAGAAGCATAACACAGAACTATACTCCATTTCATTTCAAAAGAGAATGTTTGTAAATAAACCAATTTTAAGTTAGAATATGGTTGGCACCATTATTCATTTAATTAGTTGTAGTATTCACAGACGACCCTTTATGAAATTTTTATAAGAATATAAAAATTTCATAAAGCGTCGTCTTCTGACCCAATAAAGAAGTAATTATGATTCGTGAAGATGGTATTATAATTATTTATGCCCTCTATCTTTTCGAAAATATTAATGATTTTATGTTTGAGTAACTAAAATCAGATAGTTGCAAAAGATTTGGAAAAGATAATTTGAATACTTCTTCTATAAATTACTAACAGAAATTATTTTAATTGTAATTCATTAATGTGAGATGGGAATGATTTCATACTATTTAAATTTAATAATAGTATCTATTGACAGGAAGCATGCTTTAATTAAAATGGAAGCAACACTTGATTAAAACAGCACGACTTAAACAGGAAGCAATTTTGAAACATAAAAATAAAAAGTACAGGTTTTAATTTTATTTTCAGGCCATTTCTAAAAACATCCTTGTCTATGAACTTCTTACTTCTTTCTCTTCCTTTTTTTTTTACTCTTTCTTATGTACATATTGAGTTATTATAAGTAGCCATACTGAAATTAAGTTCTTAAATTTTTAATTACACATATAGCAAAATTAATTAGTTGAATTGGCCAATAAATTTCATGTGAATATATCGTAAATTTCTTCACCATGGCCAACATGACGGACGGATGGACTAGATGAATTTGTAAAGGTTCCTGGCTATTTATCTTCAGAATTCCATTCAGCCACTCTGCCTGCTGATGTTAAGTTTTGTAATAAACTTAGCATCTGCTTTAACATTGTGGTTCATCATACCTTCGTGACTGAAGTGATGATACACACTTATATGATGATATTTCCTTCCTGTTTCTACAAACCTTTGTTCCTGTTCCATGCGCCTCAACATATGACACAGTATTTGGATCAATTCCAACATCTTCATACACTTTTTTGGCTAACTCTTTTTGTCTCTCAGCTGATGGAAATGTAATACCTTGCTCCTTTGCGCCATCAGTATTTGTCATCACATTGATCACACTGGCATATGTTCTAAGCGCCGTCGACTTTTTCTGCAAGAACAATATGACTGCACCTTCGGATCTGACATATCCATCTGCACTGGCATCAAAAGTCTTGCATTTACCTAAAAAAATTGGATGTTTTTGTCTAATTGTAATTATGTTAATTACCTCCTGTATAGTTTTGGGTAGGACTTTTGTTTCATTCAATAATTCTGGTTTGATTTTAGCAACCACAAAATTCTAAATCAGCATAAACCTGTCCATGAATCTCTCACAAAAAAAATATTGAACTTTTCATAAGCTCATTTTCAATTTTAGTATTGCCACATATAAATATGTGTTTATTTCTTTTCACAGCCTTTTAATAATCTATTTAATTTTTGTGTGCTATATTTACTCTTAATTTATGAGCTATGAAACAAATTGTTTTCTTAACTATTGTAATGTGCCCAGAGATTATAGAATAATGTAAACTAGTCAGAAAAATTACTCTCAAGATCACAGGTGATTAAATAGATTAGGTCAAGTATTTTTAGTTTTACATGTTAAAACACCAATTTAACTTGTTCATTTATGGTGTATAAATTACTTTCCTGTGTCAACAAGAACAGTACATAATATTACTTAACATTTATATAGTACATTAATTTTTTCATTTCTTGCTTTTGATGCAAATCTTTGTCCTTATCATTTGGGGCCCAAATGTAAAGGACAAATATTTGCATCACCTATAGAGTGAAGATCTTTATCTCATTAAAATAATAGTAGATGAGAAACAATGACTTTCAGAAAATAAAAGGTGATAGGTAGTTTTTATTTAAAAAATTTTTTCATGACTATATATAAGATAAATATTTAATAACTTTTAGATTCTGAGAAATTGTTAAAAGACTTTTTTCGCTTCGCAGCTTCTTTGTTTAAGTATAAGAGCACAGTCCTATGGATAAAACGCATTGTCCTGGGGCTCCCTTATAAATTGAACTAACAAGATTTAACTGCCATTATTTTTGCAACTCAAAAGTGAAAAGACTTTTTGTTCTTATCAATTTCTTTTGCCTAAATAAAATAATGATGTCATAATCTGTTCACACCATTAAATGCGTGCACCACAATTCATCAGTTGAAAGTAAATTCACATAGTCACTGCTTTCACAAAGCAGTGACGAATTGATGAGCTTTTGACTGATACAGAGGAATTTGCTTTCAACTGTATCTAAGGAATTGTCAGCGTTGTAATTCTGTGCCTTTTTTTGTATTCTCAAGAGCTTAAGTTTTCTTAAGTAAAGCCTTTTTGAGTTTTAAATTTTCTTCTTTCTTCTTTCTTCTTTGGATGTGCCTCTGTATTCTACCACAGAAGTTTAGGCCTCTGTCATATATATCGTTCTTTTGATGTCATCGTACCAATGCATAATTGGCCTTCCTTGTGGGAGTTCTTCACTCCAAGGTCTCCATTCCACGTGTGCTTTGCACTTATGGTCTTGACTTATAACAGGAAATTCAACTGCAATGGAAGTAGAATAATCAGCTGCTTGTTGAAACTAATCAGCCGTTCCTGCATGAATATCAAAGGTTTCCCAAGATGCCTGATTATCAGTCTCTGCTCCCTTTTCAAAAGTTTCTGTTTTCTCATATTCCGATTTGACTAACTCAGCAATATGATATACTGTAATGATTTTTCCCAGGTGATGAGAAATTCAGGTATCATTGGCTGTATCACAATTTGTTTACAATGATTTGTAGAAAACTCTATCTAGGCTCTGGGTTTTACAAGGGAAAACTAACCATTTGAAAATTATTAACTTTTGCAGCAAGTGGTATCATTCATATCTACAGAAGTTACCTAATCATTACCCTCCACATACCCCCTAAGGGTGGCACTAAAATAAAGTGACAATACCATGTTTTCGATACTGGTTTATTTAACCAAAACGAAGAAGTAAGAAATTACTTCTTCACACCGTAACCCTATGAATATATGTAGAACGATGATGAGAAGATGTGGGGGTTTGTGCTTTAGTGATCAAATTGTGAAGAAGAAAAATATCTTCAAAAATAACTCTAATCAAACAGTAGGTCATGCGCCAATTGCTGCATGGCTGACATGAAAATCAGTTCCTAGCAACAACCCCTCTGGACATGGTAAATGTAATTGCATTCTACCTTCTAAAAGAAAGGTGTAACTCCTAAGTGACCTTTTATTTCATCCTAATTCATGGGAACAACACGGACATTCCTCATAATAAAACAAATCTTAAGTCAAACACCATCCAACAAACTTTTTATGAGAGTGTATTTCATAAAATATGTAGGAACTCTGTTAGAGTGATACCAAACTTGTACATACCTCTCTCACCAAAATATCTGCTCAAACTAAAGACTACTCTACTCTAGTAGACCAGAAAAAAAGAAAGCACCTCCAAAAAGACCACATACCACTATTCAAAAGGAAAAAGAATGAAATCTAGTCCTCCAAAAATGAAAAATGGTAGGAAATATGACAAATAATTCACAATTCCAATATATTACCACTTCAACATATTGTGAGTTGATAAGGCAAATGCAAAGCCACCAAAGCCAGAACCCAACTATGTAACTGGTGCTGTAGACATTAACTCGCTAAGAAATTTTTACACAAAATTGCCTGCAATGAAGAGTACACTCTTTACCCTAAAAACCTACCACAACGCAGAAGATATAATGCATACAGATAGATTACCCAAATCTACGCCGATGTAACAAAAAGCAGAAGTAATTAATTAAACCCGTCAACTATGGGCTCTTCAAACAAAGCTGACGTCATTGTTGGAATCATGGACGAAATATATAATATATTTCAAACCATCATGACCAACATGATAGAGACCATGATGAATCGAATGATCCAATTCGTGAGCAGCCCTCTGTCAAAATTATTTTTAGTGACATGGAATGCCAATGGCTTAAGGCTATAGAAGGATTAAATATAATGATTCATATTGCGCTGTGCAAATCAACTCCTGCTTGTAAAATGTGGCTAGCAAAAGAGCAAATGTACCTTGTATAGATCAGGGAAAAAATCTAAGGGTGATTATGGCTTTGCAGAATATAGTATACAACAGGGTATCCTAGCCATAAGATGGCCTTCAATAAATGCTCACGAATCCTCCTACTATATTAAGCTGATGTCAACCAGCAACATAATTTATTCTCTGTGAAAGGCCATTAAAACCCTAAAACGTCCTAAAATACAAATAAAATCCATAAAAACTCAATTAGGAATGTGGGCTCGATCAGACTCCGAAAAGGCTGACACCATTTCCTACCAATATCCAGGATCGTGACCAACAGATGGAAAAATACATTTTCTCAGCTACACAAATGTGTTTGCCCCTAAAGAGTGTTAAACTGAATGAATTTCTTCGAGAAATTCACAAACTAAAGGGTGATAAATTTTCAGGATGCTACCTTGCTCCAATAGATGCTACCTTGCTAAAATATCTTCCAAATAAGTTAATACTGCTTTTAGTTGCCATTTTCAACGTATGGCTGAGATTGTATTTCCAAATCAATGGAGATAGTAATGATGATGAAACTAGGTGAACCTCCCAAGATATCTTATCTTACAGACCCATAAATCTCTTGCCTATAATTGGAAAAAGCTGGAAAAGACCATACTAAATACAATGTGACAAAACCTCAGAGAAGTCATACCTAATCACCAGTTCGGGTTTAGTGAGGGCCATGGCAAATGGAATGGTGCATGTCATAAATAGAGCTCTTCAAAATAAACAACACTGCTCAGCATTATTCCTCGATACTGGACAAGAATTGATAATGTGCAGCATGATGAACTTGTGTTTAAAATAAAACAGATACTCTCTCATTCCTCCTTTCTCATTGTGAAATGATACCTTGAGAACAGATGCCATGAAGTTAGACACAACACTGAAACGTCCCCCACGTACCAAAAAAGATCTGGCTTGCCAAAGGGTAGCATTTTAGAATTAGTGCTTCGTAACCTCATTTTCACCGCCGATCCGCCTACCTTTGATAGCACCACTGTTGTGATGTACCCAGATAATACTGCACTTCTCTCGATCCATAAAGACCCGGACTCAGCATCTGAAAACCATCAGACTCATCTAATTCTGATCGAAGAGCAGTTCAAGAAGTGGCCCATTAAAGCAAACAAAAATAAGTCCATCACGTGACACTCATGGTTGGAAAGAAAACTTGCCCTCTTATCAAACGCTACAATGAGGAAATCACACAAGAAGATGCTGTCAAATAAAGAGAAATGCACTTAAATCATCTTCTTACTCTTCTCAAAAAACATGTATTATATATTACAAGGGGATATAACTAGACTGTAAAATTGGTAACATGTGCTGGTCAACAGAGTGAAAGTCTCTAACAGATGCCAGCAAAATGGCTATCTATAAAACGATAATGAAACCAATTTGGACTTACGACATACAGCTACGGGATTCAGCCAGATGTAACATGTAAATACTGGAGTGTTTCCAGAGTAAAATAATAAGAACAGTGTTTAAATTACTGCCATAAATAAGTAATAAGTACGTGAACCTAGACCTCAAACTGCAAACAGTGAAACAAGATATAGCAAGATACAGTAAAAATTACCAGTCTAGATTGGACAGACATAACAATTAATTGGCTATGTAGCTGTAGGAAATCGTAAGTCTGCAATTCTCTAGATTAAAGTGGAATAGTATATCAAACCTGGCTACTGGATTCAAAGCAAGAAATTGAGAGAGGCTTCACTGGAACTTTTTCTTTATGATTGAAATATATCTGATGAACACTATCTGATAACAAATTAGATTAATGTTCACTTTAAAGAGATTGCTCAGTTGTAGGATTTAAAAAAAAATAACTTTTGCATAAACACACAGTTTCCATAAGAACTTCACAATTTCCATGAGAAGTATGATTAACAAGAGTTAATACAACTTCACAGTTTCCATGAGAAGTATGATTGACAAGAGTTAATATGTCACTTGTTAATAGCATCCGTTTGTCACATATGCTGCCTGGTCGGTTAATTCTCTATTAATCAAATGTTTTGCTTCTCCCTCTATAAATAAAAAGAAAGAATTTTGTGGCCAATGGCACTCATACAACAGGCTACCAAAACCGTAAACCCCGCTCAGCACAGACGTGGCTACTTCAATCTTTTCAATGGAAGCATTACGTTTAAGAGTTTTGTAATATTCAGTTAAGTCATATTCTGCAGTACATTTGCAGAGTAACTTAGGCCAAAAACTTTATAGTGGTCTACGAGCTTCATTTGTTGAAGATACTTTCCAAAATCAGCAGAGTTTATTTGCACAAGATCCTTGTTCTGACCTTTTCCTAACTGCTGACTAATCAAATCTCCTTGCTTTTTCTTTTATTGGGAGACCTTTCACCATTACTTTCTTTCCTTGCTCCAGACTTTTTGTGTTGCCAAGCGCACAGAACTATTTTCTCCTTTGTATGTTCTAAAACTAATTTTATCTGATGTAATTTAAGAAATTTTAAGATTTTTTTAAAAAAATGATTAATTTAAGGTTTATAAAAAATAAATTAAAGAAAATGGCGATTTACCATTTCTTTAACAGCACGTCCACTTTTTTTCAAGTAATACAAAAAATAAGCTATGGACTAAATCTATTTACATTATTCGAATCAATATAAATTAACATTGCTTTGATACAATTCTAATTAAAAATATATGACCAAAATTCTAAAAAAAATTAGAATAAGAAACTCACCCCATTTTTTCGATGACAATAACAGGTGGTAATCCAGTTAACAATAACATAACCTCTCAAATTGGTAAATCGTAACAGCGGTAATCACAGTTCTGACAACTGTGATGATGACTGACTCTAGAAATAGTTTCCCTCCTCATTTTCAATGTGTTCAGACATTTTGGGAGATAAATAAAATATATCTTACAAAGGAAGTACTTACTTATATCCTATTTATATATTTTACTAAATTGAATAGCATGTAATTTAATAAAATATATTGATGGAGAAAACACAAAGCTTAAATGATAATTTGTACACTCACCATCAGCAGACATCATATTTAATCGTGTCAAACTAAGTAAATTTGCTGGCTTGAGACATAAATTAACACCACCAACAATGGCCGAATCACAAGAACCCATCTGCATGTAGTAAAACGCCTGGTACAGGGCTTGTGCAGAACTAGAGCAGGCAGTGTCAACCACCCAACTGGGCCCTTATATGAAAATATTTTGAAAATGTAAATATAAAATAAAAATATTTTGCTCTTCACAATCAAGAAAGTTTTTGAAATCACAAATGAGTGTAATAATATTTCACAACGAATTGTAGGTATTCATAGAATAATCTAACCATCAGCAGAAAGTAAAATTACAATTTTATATGTTTATATATAGTCTTGGAGTGACTATTGAACATCTTTCTTGGGTATACTGTTTATTGTTTAGTGTCAATATTATTCAGATTCCCAAAAAGTCTTGGGTTCAACTTATGATAATTTGTGTAACTAAATTTTTGATCGTGTGAATCTTTCATGTTGTGAATGCTGAATCTGCATTTCATCTCAAAGAGACATAACATGAAGATATTGTTAGAAAAAAATCTGTGTCTGGTTTTTTGTCTGTCTGTTTACTAAAAATGATGTACAGGGCTGATATTATTGAGATTTATAGTAATTTTCTTTTAATTCATCAGGTCTATTTGATATTTTTCATACCTATATAACATGTGGGCAAGCTTACATATAAAGCATGAAATATATTGAAGAAGGCGAAGAATGGAAAATAATAAAATGAAGCGGAAAATAATAGTACTTAACAAATGAAAAAAGTTTGTTTATACATTTTGGCTTACCTCCTATTTCAAAACGCTTAGGTACATTTTAAATCAGTTTCTTTCAAAATTTAGAATGATTTATTATTAATTCCGTTAGCTATTACTTATTATTTTAAGTTGTGAAAGAAAATTTAAATTTTTTACATAAATTTGTATAAGGATACTTTTTAACATGTGTCATATATAGGTACGGATGCTTTTTAACATGTGTCATACATAATAGATGTATACAGATGAGCTACATTTCACACACAGATTGTCAGGCGTTATTTGCAGAGTTATTTTAATATAGAATGCATAGTAAAATAGTGTCAATACCTATAGGAAAAGTGAATAATAGTCAACACTGAGACAAACTCGCACACTTGCAAATCCACAAACATTAATGGGTGGTATGAAAATTTCTTATGGTTGAATGAAGATTTTGTAATATGTCTCCTTCGTAAGACAGTGTGATATTTTAAACTACAAGAATAGACATCTAGTGGTGCACTACTGAAAGTATGACTCTAATGAATAATGTCAGCCAATGAAAATATGTAACTGAATTTGGCCCCACTGTGGATAAAAACAAATATGATGTCAAAAAGTAGTATATTTTTTAAAAAGTATTGTAAAATCATTAATTTTGTATAGAATTTCACTTCACTAAAATATGTCCTTTTAAGTGTTACTGTATATTTGCATGAAAAATCGGCAAAAACCTTGATTATGAGAAAATGCATATTTCAATTTTGCTTTTCAAATAATTAGTTATAGTGTCAAATATCAGTTATCGTTTTTATTAGTTATTAGGTATCTTTCCAAATATTAGTTATCGTTTGTTTTTATGTGAATATACATTTGTAAAAATATTATTGTTCATTAAAACTTATAATTACTAAAAAATTCACCCTAGAATATCAAGTTGAAAGTGGTCTTAATACAAAAGAATGGAAGACGTATATTGGAATTAACAGAATTTCGTTGTTATTAAACAGTGGAACTCTCCCCTGGAAGTATGGTGATAGTGAAACGTGCAAGTGATTTATTGTAATATAATATATAGAAGTAGCATAACTACATTTACAGACATATATATATAGAGAGGCTGTCGAAATATATTGTTACATTTATATTGTAGAATCATGGACATATGAACACATTGACTATTTCTATATTGCATGTCTTTTATAGATTTCAGATGACAATATCTGTTGGATCATCCCTCTTGGACTTTGGCTTAGAATACCTTATACATTAGAATATCATCAAGGCATGAGCCACTTGAAGGGCATCGCCAGGTATGTGTAAATAGCCATATGTCTTCGAATAGAATAAGGTCTCATAGATTACAAAATAAAACTAATGAAAGAGAAAGACACATAAAGAACGTAATTGTAGCTTGGATTATGCCACAGCAGTTAACCATGTTCTTATTTGTCATTAGCACTTTGTTTTGCTTTGTTTCATAATTTAATAAGCCAATCTACTTAATCTTCCTTTTGCTAAAAATCATTTTAAATGAAATATACCATTATATTTATTTTTGGATAATTAATTTTAAACAACAAACAATATTCAATTGAACCATTAATTTTATTTTTGTCACAGCTGCACTCTTCAAATGAGATATGTCATTCTTGTTAAAAGGGAGCTACGAGAATATCATCAAATATTCCTCCACCATGTACAGTTCCTGAAGCTATTTACTCAGGATGGAATCTTGAAGCAACTATATTGCTGTATAATTTATATCAAGACTTCAATCAGTCATAGACATAGTTAATATCCTGGGCGTAATGAACAGGAAAGATTATCAGTACCTGAATTATTAAGAGTTAGACTCTTTGGTGATTTCGATTTTAATGACTTCCGCTGCTGCTGAATTAGTAGGTATTTTTTAAATAATACATCTGGAAATTTTTTATTACAAGTAGAAAAACCTTTTCATACATTTAGCACATCACACATTGAAAAATTTTCCTCCTGATTGAAAAATTAGGTGAAATCTAATTTAGACTTTGGAAATATAGATTATATTTGGCGTTAATTTTATAGAAATTCATTATTCACAATCAAATGCAACTACGTGATGTAGTATTATTTCTACTTTCTTTAAGTTCTTTACCACCACCTAGGTTTCGTTGTATTACAACATCTTCAGGTGCGCTATTAGCAAAGATTGTATTAATTGTCAATTTGGTTTCACAATACAACTCTTTTTTGCCATTTTGCATGAAATACTTAGAATATCAAATATTCATGGAGGATAATTTAATTTAGGGTTTAATTTATTGATGTTAAGAACAGGCTATGCCAAAAGAATTGCAACCTTATTAAAAGACTAGAGAACAACACAGAATTGTTTAATAGGGAAAATATTAGAGGGTTATTAAATGAAGACTTTGTAACCCAGTAATATAACTTTTAGGAATAAGTTATATTAATTCCTAACAGACTTTTTGGGTGTCAAAAAAGAAAGCCAATTGCAAATCTAGCTGGAACTTATGCTTATTTTTACCAAATTTCCAGTTACTTATATCGAAAAAAAATACATATCACTTTCATAAGTATAAAAATCTGCTTCAGCCTTTTTTGATTGTTTATTCTGATGGTTATAAATGTATCACCTATCCAACAATTATGTTCTGTGTCCAGATTATAATAAACAAAATTAGTAATGATAAAATCCTTCAATACTTTCAAGCAGGAGATATTTTTACTTTGGACAGAAGCTTCAGAGACTCTGTTAAATTGTTAGAATAATGTAAATATAGAGTTCAAATATTTTCATTTCTCGAAGGCATTCCACCTTAGAAGCAAATAAAACTTGGAATATGACAATATGTAAAAGAAAAGTTGAAGTTATTAATGGAATTTTTAAATATTCATTTAAAATCTTTCAACAAGAATATCTTAACGAGGGTTCCAGTCACTTAACATTGCCAAGACAGCTGCCTCAATAAATGAGTTTCAGCGTCGTATAGTGGAGATTGTAAATGTTAGAAAATGTAAATAGATTATTGTATAAGACGAGTGATTTAGCAGAGGTCATAGTGATAAATAACTTAAACAGAAGGCAAACACAATTTGTAAATATAAATGTAGGTAATAAACAGTTGACTGACTTCATAAATTATCTGCAACAAATTAGTATTGCTTGCCTGTAGGACATATCAGCAGAAATAAGACCGCTATTATTACTGAGAATACACGTGAACACATGGTTCCTATGCTATCGAAGTGTGTATAGACAGGAGTAACCTTCTACTGGAAGGTTTTCCATTCAGCAGTAAATGTATTTTAATGTAATTTTAGCAAAAAACTATATTTTTAAAAGACACAAAAGAAACAAGGTTTGAAGCAATTAAGCATTATTATAGCAATTGGTTAGCTGGCTGAAACACATTAGATTGTAGTGTTCATGTCGTGACTAATGTACTGTATTTGTTCTGGGTAAAATATTAAACTAATATATATCCGACAGCTCATGAAATAAAAAAATAATGAAACACATTGTTTTATTTTCCCTTTTTCGTTCATATTTTCAGTATTACACAGTCTCATTGGAACAGTGGATAAAAGTTTTCTAGCCTGTCAAAATATTTGTCGCCATGTTCAGATTCTAGGATCTATATTCTTGCATGTTGTAGAATCCTAAATACCTAAATGTGCATATATATTTGAACTTGCAGACTGAATAATAAAAGAAATTAATTGTACATATATATATATATATATATATATATATATATATATATATATATATATATATATATATATACGCACAAATGTGTGTGTATATAAATAACCATCATATGCAAATTACATATTATAGCCATCTTTTTCAATTTAATCATAATCCATGTAATTAAATATTTTATATTTGCGTAGAACATGTTTAGAAATTTAACAAGAAAGTCGAAGATTTTCAGATCAGGTAAAGTAAACAAAGATATGTAAAGTAAAATCAGAAGGAAAGTTTTCCTGCCAAAGCCAGTAAATGGGAAACTTCTTCTACATGTTGAAATAGAATAATGAAATTAAAACAAATACAATCACTGTAGTGCGTGCTCACTGAAAGTGACATTTTTTCATTCACTTTTGATTAGGCCCATATCAAAACTAGAAATTGTGGCTGTAAGAACTTGTGGCTCTCATTTTTGCTAACTACATATACCAAAGTCACATTGGGCAAATAGTGTTTAGTTTACATCACAAAATTTAAAAATTATTGTCAAAGTGGAAACTAGAAACTACTATAAAAATATGTCACTTAAGGAAGATTGTTGAATCATTTTAAAAGGTTTAGGTTGAATCATGGTATAATTTTTAAACAATTGCTATCATTTCTCATTTATCCTTGACTGTGTCTCCGATATACCATGACACATATTTCCTGCTGCTACTTGATTTCACATAAACTTTTCAGCTGATGTTCTGCTATTAAAGAATTTTCATCTCTAAACAAAAAAAAATATTTCATTTGCTACACCACCTTCATAAGCTCTACAAAGTATAATGAAGCATTTACCTCTAAAATCAAATGAGAAAGATATTCTATTGGCAAGCATCGACCGGTTGCTTCCTGTTAAACTATATCCGTTGTTCTTTTCAGGATCACTTGTCCAATACTCCTCGGCTTCATTATTTGGTGCACCCATGAATACACCAGTATTAGAACCTCTTAAGTCATGTGGATTTGTACCTGTGTAATAATAATAAAAAGCTAGTAAAATTTATACTCGTGGTCTGTTTGAGAAGACCATTATGGCAAAACTTGAAAACTGTTTAGGGTAAGGCAAAATAAGATAAATTGATAAGACAAATACGGTAAATTGAAACCAATAATATGTTACATAAACCATTATGTTTTTATTAATAAGTTGCCCTGTCAACTCCAGTATTAACAATAATACTAGTTTCCATTTCACGAATAGAGAGTATCTGATAATGGCTTATTTAAATTATATAAAATAAACAAATATTCTTAAGAGATCACTTTGTAAATTGAATTTTATACTCCAACAAGAACTGACGATCTTTTCTTATGCTTACTTCATAGTGTTGTGTATGTTCTTATTTTAGATTATAACTATCCCCTCGAGCGCTTGGGCTCAAAACGTTGCAACCGGCTTCCGATAAAATAAGCTTCCGATGAAATAGTTCAAAAACAACATAAACTTTCAAATACAATATAAGCTTAGAAAAAGTAGGAAAAAAGGTTTCGAAATTACAGATTTTTCTTGTTTATGAATGAAAATAAGCCAAAAACATTAAACCACTATAAACTAGTATAAAAAAATGTTCAACAACAAGGAAAAAATAATATGTTTCAAAATAATAAATATAAAACAGGTAAATTCCTTTAGAAAAGTTGGCACAATTCTGAGAATTATGGATTATTTTCCCATCTACATAATAATGTATTCAAATATTCACGACTCAATAATTTCACTAGTACCTTTCATAAATAAAATTATGTTTTCGTGCCCTCGTCACATATTTTGTCAGTTTTAAGAAAAATAACTTTGTTTTTTGCCAAAAAAGATATATACAAAAGTAACTATGCCCTGTATATGACTGTATCGCCAATCGATTAGCTATTTCATTTTCTTTCATCTCCTATGATATATATATATATATATATATATATATATATATATATGTATATATATGTATATATATATATATATATATATATATACTACATACATATATATATCCGTTTGAGTGCTGACAAGCGCTATCGCACTCGTGCGCGTACTAAATAAATTTGCCACGAGCGCGATGGCGCTCGCAAAATCAGTTGCTGATTAGCTCACGGTAGGCGAAATCGCTCACACGCATTGCTACTTTTTTATCTTTCTACGTGTTACATAAAGTCCAAATTATAATATTATTAGTAATTATGATATAAAAAGGATCCAGGAAAAGAAAATTTTTAACCCATAATATCGGAATGTGAAAATAATTCGAGTGAAAATGATTGTTTTTCAAGTTGTGAACAAAGTGATAGTGAGAGTGACATTTTGATGTGCTCACAATTTGGCATAATATAAAATAATAGTGAAGATAACAATTATTTTGCTGATACGGAGGAAGTACCGGACTGCAAAAATGTGACTTTGATTTCAGTTCTTTTTATAATTTTTGTTCAAAAAGTTATTAAAATTGAATAATTTTTGGAAGAGATACAGTTTTTTTTTCGAAACAAGGGTAATTTACATGAAAAACAAAAGATTTCTTTGGCGTTTTTAAATATATATGAATAAAAAACCATGGCATTAAAACGGATATATACACATATACATATATATATATATATATATATATATATATATATATATATATATATATATACACATACATATAATTTTAACTTAACTATGTTTGGGTGGCGCTAGTCGTTGACTGCACTAGCCGTCAAAAATACAACAGTATAGTATATACAAATAGACAGGGATACTCAAGGGGCTGGATTTTATAATCACTTGCATATTTTAAAAACAAATCATACTACAGGAATATTGCATAATTTCTTCTTTATCTTCTAAATAGTCTGGAACCTCTTGTTTTAGTTTTTACTTGCAGTTTTGATAAAAGTCTGGTGGATTCTCTTTGACACATTCAAATTGTAAGTTTGGCTAAAGGAATAATTGGGTATGTCATGTTAAGAAATTGATGAAAATTCTCTGTCAATAATAACAATGGCTAAGAGCTTTCTGCTTTCGTTAATGGCTTCCTTCAAAGTTTTGAAAGAAATCTTTGAAATTGTCGTTGAAAATGCTTGGAGGATTCTTACTAATATTAAAAAAATGTTCATGCCAAAGTTATTGTTTGAAAATCAATAAGGAATCTCTCTCTGTTCCGTCCAATGTAAGTAAAATAAAACTAAAGAAACAATATCGACTGTTGACATGCCATTTGATAATATGTTCGAAATTAAAAACTTCTGAACCATGCAAAGAACAAACCTGAATCAATTATGGCCTCATAGGTTAGCTCCAATAGTATTCTCAACTGAGGATCCATCACATTTGCTTGCTTTGCGTGCACTCCAAAAAAATCTGAATCGAATCTATCGATAACGTCAATTTTTCCACTCCTCGTAGGCATGTCATATAAATCTAAAATATATCAATCAAACATTTTATTGGCTTATATTACTCCGTCTATTTATTTTAGAACATTATTAACCATTTTTTTTAACGTAGTACTAAAAAACCCGGTAAATATAATCTAATGCTTAAAATATAGCTTATAGAAAGTACCCAATGGCCATCTTCTCTCATCTTCAGTTACCATGTCCACTCCATTCATGAGATTATCTTGGAACTCTTCAAAGTTAGTGCTCAAGGGCAGCTTAACAGCGATGCCGGATATTACGATGTCTCTCATGCTGCAACCCATTAAAACACATCAGCATCAGATCTTCATAAGACATAATATCTAATGGAATATATATTGTATACTTGATCTTGATTTGAAAATATTTCACTAAACAAGTTCATATATAAATCTAAATGAAACTTCGTGTGATAACAAAAAATTATGCAATCCATTTAATTGTAAATATCACATTTTTTGTAATACTGAATCTGTCTTTGAATACAGATTCACTGCAATAGAATTAAAACTGCTTTTATATTAGACTGCTTAAATTCTAACACCATGTAACTCAATATGATAAACGTTTGAGGTGAGCAAGAAATTATCTTATTTTATATTTACCGTATAAGGCTTTTCTTTAAAATAACTGTATTTGAAAATGGCTCTTTTAATTAAAATGTTTTATTTTGTTACTTGGTTTAAAAATTCAATAACAAATTGCAAGATAATTTATTGTGATTGCTGAATAGATTAATTTATTCTATTTTATAATCAGAATTATTGACAATGTCCATTTAATATATAATATTAGTCATAACAAATATTATATTATTGTTTTTCATTAAAGTTTTCTTATACAATATAGTCATTTAAGACATAAATACATAAAGAGACAAAGTGCCCCTTGAATTTGTGGAATAATCACATACTTATTACTATACTGGTCAGTGAAACTAAACAATTTATTAATATAATTTTTTTTAAAGATGTTTGCAAAATTTTTATTAATTTTTATAAATTAATTATTGAATATTAAAAAACACAATATTTAGGCAATTTTATTTAAAGTTAATATTAGGTGTACAACTTTGCTTCCACTGTTTTTCCCCAATATTGGTGTCTTTATTGTAATACCTATTATTCAGAGTATTGTCCATCGCTGGTTGCTACTTTCTCCGATCTTTCAGGAAATGTATGTATTCTGCTTCTAAAAAACTGGTCATCTTTTGAGACAATTCATGAATTGATTAAATTTTTTACTTCTTTATAAAACTGGAAGTGCTGGTCAGCCAAGTCGTGTGCCAGTGATCTAAACAAGTGATAGTCAAAGGGAGCAACATAGTCTGGAGAATATATTGGATGGCATAGGACTTTCTATTCGTGTTCAATATCGATAGTCTGTGATTGTTTCAGCCTGTTTTAAAAGCAAGTAATACACTACGCCAAGCTGGTTCTGCCAAATACAGAGCATGACTTTGAGCCATGAATATTCAGTTTAGCCCTCGATGTGAAAGCATAGCTGGTAATTCCCCATGATTTTCTGCGCTTGGAGTTATCATAATGAATCCATTTTTTTGGAATCAGTCACAATGTGATGTAGAAATCATTCCCATGACATTTGTGACATTTTAGAATAGCTTGTTGAGTCACTCCCAATGATTGTGCCAATCGATTTTGAAATGAGCCTTCATTAAGTAATATCTCCAATTCCCATCTTAAACCTTCTCTCTTCCGTCATTATACAGTTCTTTGACATCAAAATTGCCATTCTTGAAAAGTTGAAACACACTCATGACAAATTTTTTCACTAATAGTGGCCTCACCATAAGTATTTGAAAGTATTCGATGAGGCTCAGCCGCAAATTTCTTCATATTGAAACAGAAAATTAAAAAATCTCGCAAATGAGGAGAATTTGTCTTGTAAAATGAAATTTTAAATTGAAATTTTATGATGCAGACACAAATTGAATAATATATCATTGAGGTTATGTTTACAGATGCCTTAGTTTCTTGAATGATGTCTATGATATATTTATTTCGACCACCACTTACCGCTAAAGCCATCTATAGGAAAAGGGTGGAAGCAAAGTTGTACACCTAATATTACTATATTATTTCAGAACCATTAATCAGGTTGCATGACACCAAGGGTTCAATTATATTCAAATAATCCATATCTCTCATCAAATTGCTTGCTGTTAAAACCAAATCTAATGAATTCAGTTGCATTTGGACCTACTTTAAGGTTTGAATATTCTTTTATCTTTGATATATCCATTGCTCCTCTGCATAAATCATCATATTTGTACCCAATAGTGGAAAGTCAACAAATAAATATTTCTATTGGATGACCTTCTACATTCACATACATGAAGATGTGATACATTTGGAAGGAGTTGGCAATGATAAAATAATAATAAGATTTCATTCATTAAATTTTTTCGGCCATCAAGTGGATGAATTGTTTATATGTAAATGAGGATTGTTTGACCTTTTCCAGGGTTGCCATTCTGCCATAACACATGCATAATGAGACATAAATGTGTTACAGCGGAATGGTTCAAACTCGACTATCAATTTCATGCTGATTTTGATATTTCCAGTAATTTGAGTAGAATCAAATTTTTCGTTATATTCTTTTAATTCCAGCCTGTTAAATGCGAATGTTCATGCGCATTGCATAAGTAAATTCTCTCTCTCAATTTGTCGATAAAAAAAGTATACATTTTTGCAAAATAGAACAGCCTTCATGATTGAGTTCGGTTTTGTTCTGAATGGGTCGAAATCTTCCATGACCTTCACATCATCTTCATCTTCCCTCAAATTTGGGATAGCCACACTAGGTGTTAAGTTAAGTTGTTATCATAATACTTGTTCGTTTTCTGTAATTCTGTTAGAGTGACAGTTATTGGTTTGCCATTACTGAGATAAAGACAATTTAGGCACGTAGCCAAATGATTTCTCCACTTCTTGACAATTGATTTTTGAATTGTTTTGTCTATCGTTTAACCTAATAATTGCTTTATAGATTTAGTTCCATATTATTTTAATTTATACAATAATACATGCAAAATACATAAAAATTTCTTTGAACAAAATTGAATGACAACATAATAATGTGAAAAAAAGTGCAAAAAATTAAATATATGTTTAAAAACAAGTGATAACCTTTTATACCAAAAACTAAAAATGTGACAGTGCATTCATTGGACAGCTTCACTCAGCACTCAGGACTACAATCTACTTCTACAGATCCAAGGGTGGATGTCTCAAAGATAAATGCTCCAAGTAATAGAATGTTTCTACACAAATATACAATAATTCTCACCCTCCCCTCATTCCGCAAGTGAAATCACAATCTGTCATAGACACAAGTTCAAGCAACAGTGAAAATAGTGATGGTAAAACTAATATACTCATTCAAGATGAAGTTGCAATTTGCATATACGACACTGTCAAACTTATTTCAATTTCAAATGTACCAGGGCTACGGGGCATCAATGAAATGATATGTGGCTACATGTCGAAGCACAGTGTTAGGCAGAATATTAATAAAATAAAATTAATCATTTATCTATATCAAAAAGAACATTTAGTATGAATGGAAACATTGTTCTCGAAGTTTAATACATGCTTGTAAAGAGCAAAAAAAACCAAGGATTAGCCTAACATATTCATAAAGAATTAGTCATACTTTTTGTGTGCTCTGTTGCCTGTTCGGAGGAACTACCAAAACAACAATAGAAGGATTTCACAATTAGAAACATGGCAACAAAGCACCATGAAGGCAAATTGTGTTTCATGGATAAAACTAAGACTGCCCTATTTTGCAAAAATAGATAGATAGCCTTTTTTATCGACAAATTAAAAGAGAGAGAAATTACTTATGTAATATGAATGAACGTTCGCATGTAACAGGCTGGAATTAAAATAATATACCGAAAAATTCAGTTCTACTCAAATTACTGGAAATTTCAAAATCAGCATGAAATTTATAGCCGAGTTTGAACCATTCTGCTATAATACAATGACGCATGTGTCAATATGTTATGGCAGAATGGCAACCCTGGAAAAAATCCAACAATCCTCATTCACATATAAACAATTCATCCACTTGATGGCTGATAAAATTTAATGAATATGAAATCTTCTTATTATTGTTTTATCATTGTCAACTCTCTTCAAATGTATCACATTTGAAGCAGCTCCATGTATGTGAATTTCAATTCTCAAATATAGATCGTTGAGTGTCTATTTGACCACTTGTTTTTGAAATTTCATTATAACCTCTACAAACTATCGGGATATTGCAAAGCTCCATTGGTATAAAAGCAAGATCTGTTATATTTTGATTAAAAAAAGAAACCAAAATAAACGTACATTTAATTTCTAGTTCAAACTGAATAAATGTTTTTACTATAACATATGAAAATTAACAAACTGGAACACTCATGTAATAACAATATTTTCCCCACAAGTTATTTGAGGTATAAATGTTGAAATTTGGTATTACTATATAAAGTGGTAATCATATTAAAGATATGAAGTATACAGTTTGCACTCTGGAGGTTGATTAGCAGAGGTAAAATGGGAAGTAGAAAAATTAGTTTTCAAAACCATTGTGTGCGAGCCAAATGCAAGCGTTCCCGATTTGCAAATTTGCTTCAACCACAACGCTTTCTGGTTTGAGATGTATACGTAGATCAATGTTCTCCTATAATGTGAAACTTTTTCAACGTCGTTTGTCTACCACATTTATAAGTTCTGGTAATTTTTAGACATTTTTCTTTTATATTACAAGATTCTTAACTAACAGAACCATGAAATGCAATAGTTTAAATTATTTCATGTTCCAGTTCATACATTCCATGTTTATTACGTAAAAATTAGTCCCAGGCATCATAAGAACTTAAGAAAATCATTTTTCCACCATTTTTACGATATATGTTTCTAAAATCAAATACAGCCAATAACTGATCGTATAAATCTACTTTGCCCATTTCCTCATCGTAGAACTTTATTGCTTCAGGGCACAGTGTTCTTATCATCCTTTTCTTGTTCTGACCTTTCAGAATATATTTTTTGGCAGTTGCTCAATACTACTGCACATTTGACATGTTTCCATCTAAATGCGTCTAAATCGTTATAATTAACAAATATATAACTCTGGACATTCCGAAGAGATCTCTTAAAGGATTTAGACACATTTTCGATATAGGCGATTCACCGAACATGTAGCTCTGGTAGGACGAACTACATTTTCTAAGAGTTGAAGAATCTACTAAAACATGCTGCGACGTTTTAAGGCATATTTTACCGATGAAAGTTATTTCGATTCCACATTTCGATCCTTTCTACTATAAAGGCTGAGATCGTACATACCTAAATCTTGACTCAGAGTCACATGTCATCGAAAGTTTTATGTAACGTATCATGAACTTATTAGGAATAAAACGCTTCAAGGAAGATCAATCATTGAAATTAGCCATCAATTCGTATTTCTAGAAGGTCGGTGGTGTAGGTTTGTTTTTTAGAGACTACAACGTGAGAAAAATAAAGCGACGTATTAAAATTGGAGCATTTATAGTGACGTTATCTATAAAAGGTTGCTGGTATCAATAGATGTCGAATGATGGTAAATGATTATAGAACATAATGAGCACGTATCCTATTAACATAATTATTTCCGAGAAATAAGCGTGAGGAGAATATATATTTTTGTCATAAATGTTAATTATCTCATTTGTATAATGCAATAAAAATCAAATTATGCAATAAAAATCATTATTATTTTGGGAGATACCATCATAAAATAGACTTTAGAAATAGACCTATCACACCACAGTTAAATAATACATATGTCGCTGTAAAATTGTAAATATCGATAGATAATAATCTATCTCGCAAAACTGTCAAAATATTATGATCCGTAACATACCGCTTACAATTTAGCGCATTGTTTTTCGATAGAATATAATCTATCGAAGTCAAACCGGCAAATTGGGAAATGGCATGCGACGGAACGCACCTCGCGCGCTCATTGGTTGAACGTCATGTGCCCCGCGCCGCCATATTTGGTTGTCAATTCGTTGGTTGTCGAAAGTAAACAGTGTACAGTGTTTTGGTTATTTTCAATTAATTTCGTGTTGAATGTAACTCAATGTTTTGGAATAAGTTATATAAAATTGTTGTGGAAATAAAATAAATCTGTGATTAACCAAAAAAGTGCATTTTAAATGATAAATGAATGTTAGTTACCGAACATAAGCAAAGTTATATTTTCCGCCTTCTAATATTTTTTTATGCGTGTGAACATGTGTGTACGCATTTGATATCTTATTTGGTAATATTTACAATGTCGGATATTGAGCCTGTCCATCAACAATACTCTGAAATACGAGTTATTGGAATTTACCATAGCGTTACAAAACTACTTCTTTGGGCATAATAAAAAATTCGAATGGACAAATTAAAGTACACAAAGTGTAATACATTTGTTAGACGAGTATAATACAATAAAATCTCAAGGTAGGCGACCAACAAACAAGCATTACCATCATGCAAGAAAATACGACTTAATGAATATTGATAATCAGAAAGTTTTAATAATGAAAAGAAAGGCTATGTCAGGTTCTGTAGTACAAATAATTCCAACGGAAGAGTATTAGCAAAAAATACTCGAAGCACATTTCGCTACTGGACAAGGACGACGACACAAGATTTTTCACGCCTTGGAATATCAATATATGGTACCAATATTTGCGGTATCAATATTCCTGAATTTATGTAAAACATGCCTCTCAAAGAAAAGCTTTCCAAAAAAAGGAATTTTCGTAAAACCGTTGATTTCTGACGATTTCAATATAAGGGGACAAATATCAGGATCATTTAACTGAATTTTGTTTTTTACGACAGGTTAAAGAAAAGGCAATCGAGAATCTTAAGATTTTTTTGGAAGTTGGCTGTCTTAATATCCTCCAAAGTGATAATGAACGCGAGTTCACAGCATCTGTCCTAAAAGAAATAGGCTGTTTGTGGCCTGCTTGTAAAATAGTTAAATATATCTATTGGACTATATTAAATGTACCTATTGGTCCATTGGATGCTATTTCATTAAATTCCTGAAAAATTAATCTTACCATTAAACAATTGCTCAAAATATATAGCTTTGTTCGTATAAAGCCTTGTTTGGAGAGGATCCAAAACTCGGATTCTTATCCACTAACTTATCTGAAAATATAATATCTAAATTAGAAACCAAAGAAGATGTGGAGAAATTTTTTGAAGACAATAATAACAACAACAAACAAATTTCAGAAAAATATCAAGAAGAGGAAGAACAGGAAAACGTAACTACAATAAATATTCCAAAAATTGAGAACAGACGATTAAACGAAAAGAAATAACTACAGCGGGTCATGAAATAAGTATCTTAAAACAAATTAACATTGCAAACAATCCTGAACTTCTTCCTGATTTACTAGAATTCTAAAACTTTGAGTTATTTCAACACAAAATGAGTTTAAAATAACCAAAACACTGTTTGTTTACACTCGACAACCCACGAATTGACGTCCAAATATGGCGGTGCGGGGCACATGACGTTCAACCAATCAGCGCGCGAAGTGCGTTCCGTCGCATGTTTGACGGTTTGACTTCGATAGATTATATTCTATCGAAAAATAATGCGTTAAATTGTAAGCAGTCAGTCATGGATCACAATTTTTCGACATTTTACAATCTCGCGAGATAGATGTTTACAATTTTACGGTGACATGTGTACTTCACATTTCTTGGGGTCTGGTATTTTTACGGTCAAAAGTTATCAAGCATAGCTTTCTGTAAAATAGCTGATGCTGAAAATGAACCAGCAACAGCCAAGTTCTCTGCTGTGTTAAGAACATCTATATCCACCCAGATAATTTGAGCTGTTTCATTACATCATCATAATTCGGAATCTCGCCTAGGTTGAAGGACTGCTCCAATTCCGGTACATATGAAGAACATGCATCCGAGGTAAATGTATCAATTTCTTCATCTCTGTAAAAGTGGCATAACGAAACGATATGGGGTCCTTGGCAAATTTTTAGACTGGGACCACAAAAGAATTTATAGCTCGTCGTTATTTTTATTATAGGTACTTTATATGTTGTAGAACCTCACTTGTAGCTCAATCCGCGTCCGTGCAATTAAATATGAGAAATATCTGCTACAATAATATTCGATTGACAGTATTGCTAAATTGTGCAACCTTTCTTATACAATAGAATTCCTTAAATATGTTTTTTTATTAATTTTAAGAATGATTTTTAGGCACTAGCGGTAGAGACGGCCTTCAGGGAAGCTTGAAGACACAAAATGGTATTTCATAATTAATACCTCTCTGAGTTGCTTATAGAGGTCAGTTTTTCGATATCATGTGTAAAAGTTGACCGAAGCTGAGGATTTTTTTGCGAACGTAACAGATATATTTTTTTATACAAATCGATAAAGTTTGTAGCCTTGTCTAACAAGTTTGAGTCATTTAAACTTTTCAAGGATATAGGATGTAAAACACTAAAATTGGAAACTATTTCATTCATACCAACGAAGCGGAATGTCAATTGATTTATGATTATATCTAATACACGATAAAACAGGTTCACTCGAAACAAACTTTCAGGGTCTTGCAAACAATTTTCATCGAAATGACGTTTCTCCTTCCTTTGGCGAGTTTTAGAAAAGTCGGGAGTTATGCTCCATTTTTTTTGCTACGCTATAGGCTCGCGTTTGTAACTTCTCAAATTCATGACAATATTTTTTAATCTCTCCCAAACAGACTTCTGAACGCCTTGATACTTGTGATAAGATCTGTTATTTTAGACCAAAGTGCTTTGGAGACTACGTCGACTGTTTGCGAAATTTTGCAGTGGAAAACTAAAAATGTAATAAAATCTTAGTTTTTAATCTTTTTTAGTGTTTTGTAACTTTATTACGCTCAACTGATTTGGAACTTAATAAAATAGTTTTTAATAGTGCTTTTTGAACTTTTACAAACCGTGATTTCAGAGCAAAAATGTATCATATCGTCCTGGCCATCATGTTGGATTGAATTTTTTTTTAAACTATAAAGGTTGAAGATGCATCTCATGCATAAGAAATAAGATTTGATAAAACATTCCACTTTTTAATGTTATGTCCAAAAATATGTAAACTTGGGTTTCAAAAAACGTTTGCATCTCTAATATATCTTTTACGGCATCAGTATCTACTGGATTTAAGTTATGAACAGCACAATATGCATATATTGCATTTGGCTCAACATTTATTATAAGTTTTTGAACTCCATCATAAATCCCTTTCATGGTATTAGTACCGTCGTATCCTTGTCCGCGATATTTGCTGAAGGGGATGTTTTTTCATTTATAAATTTTATAATCTGGTTCAACATAGCTAAGGTAATCTGACCCATTACTGTACGGAAATTTAAAAATGACTCTTTATTAACAAAAGATTGTGTAGTGCTCCATTGTCATCATTTTCAATTACACAGTAATGATAGTGTTAACTGAGTTGGTCTATTTTTTATATATCTTGAGTTGTATCAAATATTCAACTTTTTGTGAAAGAATAGCAATAACCTAATTTTGTATTTTTGGACTTAAATATTTTATTTGACCTTTTGGTTTGTTTAATAACATTTCTAAAACAGGATCATATTTTGCTAATAACACAATAATATTTAAATAATTAACACTTGGTTTCTTGCTGTCTATTTTTTTCTGTATGTCCACGAAAATTTAAATTACTCATAGAAAGAATCAGATTTACATCAAAGAGCCTTTTCAGTAATTGGCGTACAAAAATATTTTTTTTAAACTATGGACCCTTGTTTTTTGTCTAGAGTACCAAGCATCCGTCAAATTTAATTTACGAGACACGAGCGTAAATGCATTTTAGAAATCTCGTGTTTTTCTAAAACCAACACAATATATATCCAGTCACTGTATTCGTTTATCCAAATATGCTATAACTGTTTGGATCATGTGAATAACCAGAATTTTTGAAGTCAGTGTCAAAACTGTCGACCAACTTGAACGAATTTATAATTTAATTGAATTTATCATGTAAATATAAAACTTTAACTTCTAATGCAATATAAAAAAATACATTCGTTTAAGTTGATCGGCTGTGCTGGGACCGACTCAAAAATAATGAACTTAGTTATTTATTGCAAATAAGTAGGTACGTTTTTTTGAGTTAATTATTTTTTACTTTTTAGTACCTACTTTTTTGAAGTCGGTTTTTTAAAAGATATTTTATTTTAGAATTTTTAGTGAATAAAATATTAATATCCAATCATCCTTTCCTCCAATCTTGAATACTTATTAAAAGTTATGGGCAAAAGCTAATATATAGATAATTTCCTTTTTGCATAATATTGATTATGAACAATACATAGGAATGAAGTGATATTAGTAGTCGTCAATGGTTAGCTGTTAGCCGTTGAGGAGTTCGGATTCCAATACGTGAAGTCCAATTTCAGATTTTTCAAATTAAAAACTACCCTTGGGGAGACCCGTTCTCCATATCGAAAAACCAATATCAAATTTAGCAAAGTAATACCAGAAGTAACAACAAACCAGTAGCATATATGTTGAATCACGCGGGATTTATTATCATCCGTTAAGAAGTTATATTATTCATCTTCAGAACTCGTCATCATATAATGACCTGGTCGATGGTGCCGTTATTTTGCAAAGTAAAAACTACCAGTAGTAAATATCTTGAATACGGTAGATTTACTACCATCCGATAAAGAGTTCCATTGTTCATCTTCAGAATGCATCAATAGATTCTGACGTGATCGATAGTATAGATATTTTGCAAAGTAACAACTACCAGTAGCAAATATCTTGAATCAATTTCAATTTACTACCAACCGTTATGGAGTCCCACTGTTCATCTCCAGAACTCATCATCAAACCCTGACCTGGTCGGCGGTGTAGTTATTTTGCAAAATACAACTACCCGTACTCCTCCTTTTTTGAAGTCGCTTAATAAATATAAAATAATGAGTATTTATATTCCGAGCTAAGAAAATAGCTGAAGAAAGTAAGAAGAGATGGCAAAACATAAGTGACATTTACGAGAAAAATCAAAATAAGAAAAACCGGGAGTGTTGCCAGTGTTCCAAAATATTAACGGCGCAAGATTAAAATTTTAATGATAGATTTGAGGAAAGAAATATTTATGTCTAATATAAATTCAACAAATATTCACAACGTTCACGAGGAACAGGATTTGCCTGAGGAAATATATCCATCAACTTCTTCTTCAACGCGGATGTTACCATTTGAACCTCTTTCACTACAGCAACCAACAGAACACCATCTCACACCAAATCAAAGCCACAAAAATTATCATAACTAAAGAACAGGGACGCTCTTCTGGAAGAATTTTGAAAAAATAGAGAAGAGAGAAATAAATTTTGACCCAAATATCAGAAACAGGTAATAAATCAGCACACATATTTAGTGGTATAGCCGACGTCGTACCCTAAATCTCACAACAAAATCGCTTAAATTGGATAACAAATTTGTAACGTCGTTACTGAAATGGAATCACTAATTTTGGCGCAACGGAAAACACAATGCCCACAACATTCATACAGCATACCATGAATGTTCCAACAGTCACAACATGCAATACACTCACACAACATAAAACGAGAGACACAATCCCCACAACATTCATACAGCATGGCATGGATGTGCCAACAGCCACAATATGCAATACACGCAAACAACATAAAACGAGAGACACAATCCCCACATATTCATACAGCGTGCCATGGACGCTCCAACAGCCACAACATACAATACAATATAAAACGGGAGACACAATCCCAACATTCACGACACTCAAACAATTCGCTGGAGTAGAAACGAGATCACACACTCTATAGATAATTGACATAAATGGTAATTTTTTAAATGTTGTTAAGCTTAGTTATATTCTCTGTTACTGAATACTGTTACGAATATAAGTAAACCTCTTATGTTAACATTAAACATCATTTTTATTGTGTAATAATATCATATTTCCGTTCCCCGCTTCTAGGCTATACACGTAATCTTTTATTGCTATGAAAATCTTATTTAATATTTTTCTCAAAACACGACACTATTCCATAAACACTTTTTCATAATCTATTAAATGCTTTTATATTAAATTTTCAAATCAATCTTCAGTATTTCGTTTTTTTCAATAAAATTCTGGGACTACTTCTTAGTATTTTTTAAAGCATAATAAATATATCTCATCCTCTTCCTCTCCAATTAAAGTTCGACTTTCTAAAATGTTGTTTACATTTCACATGTACTTTGCTTATTGCGGCAAAATTAACAGACCACTTCTCGGGAAACAGACAGCGACAAAATGCTGTGTTATGCCGCTCACAGCAGCAATGTGCATTTTAATCAACAGAATGACGCTTAAGGATTGGGAGGTTTGCATTACCTCCATATTTTTTTGCCTAAGAAAAAAATTCGGCGACAAACTTTGTTTTGAGGTTTGATACCATTTCCATATAAATTGTATCAAGCTGTACAACACAATATGGTTTGTCGATCAATTATCGAAATATACACCTCTAATGTTAAGAATATTTGGTTTGGTCTAATTCAAAAGTTTTATTTTTTGTTTGTAACGACTTTCAGTCGTATAATAATATTAGCAACTAATGTGGCGAAAGAAATTATAAAATATTCTTTCTAGGAACCGACAGTTAACCTTCTGATTATTATAGAATAGATTCTAATAAATTTAGAACTTTGTTATCTAACGAAAAGTTACAAAAATGTTGCTATTACTTTCTGTAGGCTATTTCCGTCTCTTTCCGATACCCGCAGTTAGACAAAGATAAAGGTATTACAGTATCAACAGTGACATCTCTATTTTTACTTTTCAAAAAAATCTTTCGGAATAACAAATATATTTATTATTGTCATTATTCATTGATCTTTTAGTGATGTGCTATACATTTCACGCTCAAAAATAATTGATTTCATGGCTTTTCGCACTAATTGCACAAGTACCACTTGCACTTGGCAAAGCAAAAAAAAAATTGCAATTAAAAATGCGAAAAAATTGAAAAAAAAACAAGTTTTACAAGCATTGTCATAATTATTTTAAACAATTGTATGCAGGCGGAAGTCGATTATGAGTTGAGGTAGAATGATTATTCCTATTCTTTCAATGTAGATAATGGAACTTTTCCACTTTGTTTAATTTGTTTTTTATGCAAACCAAAATATTGTCCGCTAAATCTATTATAGTGGATGTATGTCGTTTAATTTCCCAAAATATGATATGTGGAAAAATGTTGACATTTTTCCGTACATTAAAAATCTTTGTGTAATTTATCACAACTTTACATCGATGTTTTCTTATATTTATGTAAATTGGACTTCATCAGTTGATTTACCTGACGTTCACTTTTATAACATAGAGTTTTCTATACTATTTGAATTTCTGTTTCAGGGCAATAGTAGCATTTGACGTAATAAATGTATTACAATCATTTTCTAGTAAAAAGTGGTGTAATATTTTAGGAATTTCGAAATTTGACGAGGTTATCTCAAAAATAAATGAGTTTTTTTTCACGTACTAAAATGTTACATATTCAAAATAATAAGAGAAGCTATTCCTGTAAAGGAAAATCTTGAGAAAAAAATGAGCTCTGTCTAAGATTTATTGCATAATTAGTTAATAATGTCCTTTAGATTTTTCTTTAGTATTAGTTCAGTAGTCAAGTCTTTTTTTTGCTAAAAAGTCCGAGTAAAATTTTTGATTTCGAAATCGTTTATTGGTTTTCCCGAGTATATATTTAAGTCGGCGCGGCGAGTACGGTTATACTTCAGCTGCTAATTTGGAAAATGCTTCTTATTAAATATTTCGGAAATTATTTTACTTAAGATTTATAATTTTTTTAAAGTATAATATCTTCTACAAGCTTTTCATAAATGTTTTCCAAAAAATCAATATTTTCAAATTTACAGCAGCATGTATTTTTTCAAAATTAATAGCTACGGGTATAAGCTGCGTCGTCTAAAAGTTACCCCTACACTGTTTGCTGGCTATATATATTTCAATACGGTGTAAATTTTCCTTTAAAATGTTACAAATATCTCCACCTGTTTGTCTGTTTGTATGTACTACGTGTACATAAATACAGAATATCGACGTGTATATGAATGAAATCAGATTTCAAGCACATCCCCGATACCCCATACTAGCGCACAGATTTAATTGCCTACATTATTACGTACGTACTAGCATATCCTTAGCCGTTTGTTTGTGTACGTAAATTAATCTAGGACTGTCAGCAGCGTGCAGATAAAGAATGTTCACTATTACTACATATCGCTCTTGATCATTGCGAGCAATTGCCGATCGAGCGAGTCGATGCTAATACGTCAGTAACATAGCTGTTTCTCTTTCTAACCAATAGCGTCGATCTAATGACTGTCTCGATAGCACACTGGTACAGTAACTTTGTACTAGTGCATGTGTCTTCTTTTTGTGAAAGTGGTTTGACAATAATAATATAAACATAGAATTTGAAAAAGATACGTCGTGTGGATTTTAAAAACGAAATAAAATCTTAAAAATATATTTTGTTTATTTGTAAATGTGATACACAGAAATATTCTCTTCATTGTTCTTTTGACTTGTTTAGATTTGCTGCATGTAAAAGATCTCTTAATTAACAATACAATAAGCCAATAGCGGACACTACAAGGATACATAATACAAACACATCGACGTTCAAACAAAACAATGAGTTTTAAGAACAGTTTGAAATTTAAAACTGCTCAGTGAATGTTTGTGGACATAAAATTATATATACTAACTAATAATTTAACAAAATTATTTGTAAGAATATACAGTTGTCCTACCCTCTTTCATTGGAAGGGAAACAAAAAAAATCTCCTCTCCTTATTGATTTTATTGCTTTCTAAGCACCGTACACAGCACAATAACGGGGCATTATGTTAAATTATTATAAATTAAAGGTGAAGCATAGTTAATGTCACCGATTAAAATATTTGATATTTCTGGATAAAATATGTACTTTGTATGCAAAATACAAAATATTTGGTATTTTTAATAATTGGCCTACCGGACGTTTGAACATTGATTACTTTATGGTAGGGCTGCGTAATGTACGTAGGCTTTCTCGCTCTTTTAAATCTAAAACGTATAAGAAATAAGGAATAAACCAAATATTTGAATACTCGTATTCAAATAATACTCGTAGTATTATTTCTACTTTCTTTAAGTTCTTTACCACGACCTAGGTTTCGTTATACAACGAAACTTAGATCGTAATACAACGAAACCTAGGTCGTGGTACAGAACTTAAAGGAAGTAGAAATAATACTGCATCACGTAGTTTCATTTAATTGTGAATAATGAATTTCTACAAAATTAACGCCAAATATATTCAATACTCGTAAGTCCTAACGCTTTTGCATTAAATATATTCACTACGTTAAGTATTGCTTTGCACTTCGCACTTCGCAGCTCGCGAACAAATATTTACTGAATATGACGAAAACAAGTATTTTAAAAATAGGATTTTAAGTACGGATCTTTTCGTGTAAAGACTTTCTGTATTTCTGTTTGAATAATTAACAACTTGATTCGTTTTTTAAATACACATTCTAAGTTATTACCTTAAACGTACCGTTTACTTATTAGTCCTAAGTCTGGAACTGTGAATATTTATAGCATTATCTTTAACGACACTAAAGCGTACGTAATGCTTTCACAATTATTTGTCAAACAGATTAATATTTATAAACAGTTTTTTTTTCACAAAAACTATCTTTTTTATGAGGTATGTGATCAAGCCGCGATTGATGACCACGTTTTTCTTTGACTTTCACCTTATTATTATATTTACCATTAACTAACGTAAATTTATGACATCGGTCAGATTTATAAATTTGAAAAAAAATCAATATTAATAAAATTAAAATAAAATGCGGAGTGTACACTTAAAGTTTTATCAGCGGTTTTATATGTTTTAATAAGAATTTATTTCTTATCTCCTGGAACATTTGGAGTTTTAAACGCGGAGCCAGCCGTCTCGTCGTTTCCGATAAAATGATGGATACCTACGAAATTTATAATCAGATTTCACGAAATTGTTTGCATATATATATATATATATATATATATATATATATACATGTATATATATATATATATATATATGTATATATATATATATATATATATATACATATATATATATGTATATGTATATATATATATATATATCATAAGCGTAGTAATAAAATGATCGCTACATTCATGTATGTGACATATGCAGTTTTATGAGTTTAATAAATATTGAAATACAAGTAATTAACGGTTTTCGTAAGGAAAAACGTTTAAAAACTTAAAAAATAATTGAGTGCAAATCTATATAAAATCATTTGCCTTAATAACATATTATGTTATTGTTGAATTTTTTATGGGCCATCACAAAGTTGTACGCAAAATACAACAATTGAAAACAACAAACGGAAGAAGTCAGTGTATGCTAAAAACATGATAAAATCAATATTATATCATGTTTTTAGAATACACTGACTTCCGTTTCTTGTTTTCAATTGTTGTATTTTGCGTATCACCGATCAAATGTGATGAATATTATATTCATCATATTTGATCTGTGGTTACGTCAAAAATATAGTAAGAAATCCACAAAAACTTACATAAAGTAAACCTCGCCAAAAATAAAGACCAAAATGTATGAAAATGATGTGGAAATACGTTCCCATGGGAATTATACTCTCTCAGAGTGTATTCTATCTTCAAATAAATCTAACATTACACAAAAGTCCAAAAAAGGCTAATAGAAAAAAAATATTAAAAAATTTACATTGAATTTTGTCATCGTATAGTTTTTGTTAGGATTTGGTACCGACTCAAAAACCAAATAATTATTGGTGCGTACTTAAAATACATCAGGGTCAATTGTTATTCCAATACTTGATTAGACCAAATGTTAATTTCAACATCTCAGTACGTCATAAAAAGTTCGTCTTGATTGGGGTTTCATAGAACTGCATCATTCATGATACAGTTTTTGTGATCTTTAAAATTAACTTAATTATTTTAACCACTCCCTTTTTAAAATATTATTAGGGAATACGGCTTAAATGTATTTACGTCACAATTCTAATAAAATTTTAAAAAATGATTATCCGTGTGGTGATATATTTTTCTTGCAATTGACAACTTGGAAATAAATTGTTGTTTATTTCAAGGAGCTCGAGGTAATATTGTATTTTTACGTAAAAATAAATAAATGATATCTTGACATTCATTATAATATTTTATGTGGCAAATAAATAAATATATATATATATATATACATATATAAACTAAATAATTTATATACATTTTTCAATATTTTTATACTTACATTACACTGGTTTCTTCTTAAATATTATTCCACACAATTTCACTTGTAAATATCACTGACATAAGCCGCTTGTTAACACGAACGATAGCGGTGGTAATATACAAAAAGTTGAATGTTATGGTTGTGGTTCAAGCGCCGAAACCACAATGAAATAGTTGATTTACTTGCGTGATAAAGCTTTTATATAGGAAAGCCGCGCCCTTCGCCGCGCATATATGCGTTAAAATCGGCTGCGTATAATAAATCAAGACAAAAACGGAAGCCTGAAACTTTATGAAATATATATATATATATATATATATATATATATATATATATATATATATATATATATATACGCGGGCCCTACATACGAAACCATATATCTGAGTTAACTGAAATTTAAAAAGTTTAAAACACAATATCAAAAACCTATCAGTAATTTTCATTGATATTATGTAACACAGTATTTTACCAGCATAACCTAATTGTCTGTTATTTTCTCTTCGGTAAAACTTCTAGTTAACCGTCTTTACTTTTACTTAGAGAACTTGAAAAAAGAACGAGTCAAACATATCATTTTTGTAACGTCACCGAGCTCCGCTCCTGCTAGCTGTCAGATTTCGTGATGGCATATCTATTCGACCATCTTGTACCATGTCATATTGCTATGCGTTCACGTATACTGGCTAGAAAGAGCTGAGAATGCATTATGACGTGTCAATTTCACCGGTTAATTTGGGTCTGTCGCTCAGAAATGGACGCAGAGAGCGTATCGATATGTAATTATGCTTTTTTTTGGTACAGTTTTTTTCAGGTACAGGATTAGTGGTGTGTATACAGGTACAAGGTAACTCCTGAAAGCTCCTTGGTACAAGGTAACTCCTGAAGAAAAACGCCGAATCGTAAGTACTGGACGTGAAGTCTTGAATGCTGGGGAACGCCATGTAGTAGTTATCTTGTTGTTCCTAAGTTGTCGTTATAAGGTCAGTTCTGATGAGAGCTGCTAATGACGACTTGTAATTATCTTCACTGAGCGTGTAGGTTGATTTCAAAATATTAATGGAGATGGTTGGTAGTTAGATGGTAAATTTGTTGCTATGCCATTTCAAAATTTTGTAGGGACATTGTGTACGAATATGCGTTCAAGAATCAAGAGATCTTGATGCGCAAAAATAGGTCGCTTTCCAGAATGCGAGAGATAATAGACGCCTTACGTACACTGATTGGCTTTCAAAGATATTGAACTTAGTTGTAGTCATTGTGTCTTGTTCAGTTATAACCATAATCAGAAATACGCCCAAAAAGCTCAAGTTATAACAGTAGAAGCGGTGATTACTCTATTGTCTGTGCATAGAGCGATCAGTAAACCGAAAAGTATGGTAAATATTTCGACTGTTTATATTGTTTGGCTAAGCGTGATCTCTATGCAGCCATTAGTGAGCGGCGGCACACTCTCAACTGACGTCTTTAGTCGTTGATGAGTGTCGCAGGATATCCAAATTAGTTTTCGTAAATTAATATCGATATCGGTAGATATCGCTTAAAATGGTGCGATTGGCGGAGATCTTGTAATTCAATCGATAATCATGAAAAGGAATCGGTCGCCGCTCGGTGTAGCGGGTAGTGGTTCGATAATATCGACATGGTATATATTGAAATCAGTCAGTTGATAGGATACTTTAAAATTACCTCGTAGTATGGATTTTCTAGCAACATATAACTGTTTTGGTTCAATTTGTGACATTTGTCTTTACGGATGACAAAAATAAACTTTTGCGCCACCATCTTACATGTAGTTTTTGTGTCGGAATCGGACGAGGTGGTATAATATCACGTCTGGCGCGTTCCTCGGACCTTAACCCTACTGATTATTTTCTGTAGGGTTTTTGTATAGAAAAGGTCTACATGAAGGAAATTTCAACATTACAGGAATTGCGAAGAAGAATAAATGTGACGGAAGAACATATAATAACCCTTCGTTCGTTAAGGTTTTTAAAACGAAACTTTTTACGACGATGTCGTCTTTTTTAAGGGCTGGAGGAGGATATTTTGAACACGTAATGCAGTGTAATTTTTAATAAATGCTATTTTTTTTTAAATTGTTTTATTTACACTGTTTACCCAGTTTATTTGTGTACTTTTTGATCGTCGTTACGCTATTACGTTTGAATTATGTTTGAAGTTTGGAAGAAAGTAGCAATTTGGAAAAATTTACCTTATGTAGGAAAAAATTAAACTAAAAAAATCAGTTAGACACTTGAAATTTTAGATTCACGTCTTTTTTGATAAAAAAATCAATGCGTTTATTAAAGGTATGAAAGAGGGGGTGAAAGTTTCTATGGAAGTCCGTAAGGCAGAGGGTGTGCCCTAATAACGTTACATTTAATTATTACAAGGATAATTTCAGACATCCAGTAATATGATAATTCCGGACATCCATCGAACTAGTAATAAATAATTGTCTCGATTCAAGAAAAATAAATTCTGATTTTGTGTATTGTCTATCACAGTGCACTGCGTGCACGGCAAGGTAAATAGCGTGCGGACCCGTGGTCAGGGAGCGGGGGAGTGTGCGCGAGATGGCGACCCGAATGCGGGCAGACGCGTGAGGGCAGACGTCATTGAAGGTCGTATGTGATAACTAAATTTTTCGGAGTTGTAGATAAGTACAGATGGTGACGATTGAATGTTCACACCCATTATGTTGTTAAGAAATTAAAAGCCCTAAAACTCTGTTATGGAACCAGGCTTCAAAGCAAAGTCTTACATTAGAACGTATTTGATGCTATTATATTGACTAGGTGTATTAGGGGAGAAACGGTTTTCATACCCTGAATCCCTATGATACCCAACAACCTACCGTTCGAATTTAAAAGATTTCAATTTCCAGTGAATGTCAGCTTTGCAATGGCAATTAATAAATCACATGACCAGACTCTTAAATTCACCGGGGTTGATTTAAGGGAGGGTCGTTTTTCTCATGGTCAATTTCATGTGGCTTACTTCCGTATCAGTGCTCCAAATAACCTGGTCTTACTGGCACCGACCACTAAGTTAGTAAAAAATGTGGTTTATAAGGAAGTACAGTAGGTTTATTCATATTTCCGTATTATAAGAAAACGATTTTTAAAATACAAACCCTACGAGGGTAAAATGGAAAATGACAACTTGTATGATTTTTTTAATAATTTTATAGATTTGCTTCAAATAAACAAATAGGGTAAAAATAGAGCTGCATCATTTACTGGAATGTATTGTAATATCGATTTTTCCGCAAGCAAAGTCGAGTGTAAAAGCTAGTGAATAAATATTATTGGCTAGCTAGTGAATAAATTTTGTACCAATAATTTTTTTTTGCTTTTTCTCTTATACAAAAACCTCCTGTTATGCAAGAACGGCTCTCCCTTTTCCATATCTTTCATATGGGATAGTTTTTTAAGCTTTTTCTTTAACAATGTTGCTCTGCCACTATTGTTAAAAAAAATAAAGCATTCATCCACATGTACTGAGATAAATAGTATGACATCCATATTTAAAGCCTGTAATATATACATGGATCCATCTTTAAGTGAAACATTTGAACCTAAAAAATAACATTGTTTAGCTTTTGGTTCCATAGTCTACTGGCCTGTTTAATATTTCATATGAATTCGTTGCAAGCGGCAAATATTTTTTCTTGCTCAAAAAATAACTGTTGGGAAATGTAAATTTCTTCATCTATTTTTTCCGGAAGAAACACTATAACGGCATCCATTTGATAAATATTCAATTTGTATTTTAAAGTTAATCCAAATAAATATCTTATGGACCTATGTCCAGAAACAGGTACTTTTACATCATTACAGTCAATGTCTTTCTTTTGTTGATAACCTTTAATGATTAAACGGGCCTTATTGCATGTGACATCTCTACTTTCATAAAATTTCATCTTATAAATCTAGTTACACGGTATGACTTTCTTTCCAACAAGTAAATCAACCATCGACCAAGTATTATTCTTTTATTAATGATTCATATTCTTCTTTCAAAGCTAGCCACCATTCGTCTGCCATGTTGCTTTTAAAAGCTTCAATAAGACTTCGTGAATCTTTTTTCAGTAAACTTGGCATAGATTCAACATTCACACACATTTAAGAATTCAATTTAATTTCTGGAGGACGGTTGAAGCTGTCATCAGGCATGTGAATTTCACCTTGACTATCGAACACTGTACTAGTTTAGTTCGAAATATCAGAATTCAAAACATTTAAATTATCATGAGCATTATCATTTTTGTTCCTAGAGTCTTATTCAGGAAATATTTACGCGAATTTAAGATAAGTTTCTTTTATTTTAGTCCTCTTTCACATTATTTTCTCTTTTATGAAGTTCTGTTATTGTTTCAAGTTTTGATTCAGATGGAGAAGTACTGATCAAATATCTTTCAGCATTTGCCTCACTTGTTCTAGGAATGTTACGTCTCTACTCATTAATGATTTTCAACTTTTTTGGTCAATAAATTTATATGCTTTTGTAGAGTCTGAGCATTCAACAAAGATAATTTTGTACCCTGTTTCTGCAGTTCTTTAGGTACGTATACTATATCCAAATACTCGCATTTTATTTATTCATAGTTGCTTATCAGTTCATACCTCCTCAGGTGTGACTACAAAAGCAGGTGATGGCGAGGGATTGATGATGTGATCCGCTATTGATACAGCTTCAGCCCAGAAGTTGTTCTGCAATTTAAAATTTAATATTTTACATTTAACACGGTCAATTAATATACAGTTCATTCGTTCACTTAATTAGATTTGTTGGGGGCGTTTATGAGTTTATTATATATATATATGATGATGGATTATATATATATATATATATATATATATATATATATATATATATATATCCACGAAGATAGATGTGAAGTATAATTATCTAAAGTCCGTATGCAGGTTTCCCAGTGTTATTGACTGTGTAGAGTTGGAACGATAGTCATTAGGTCGTAGTCACCTTTTTCCCATTAGTAGAGCGAATATGTTAGCGCTCCTGTCTGCCAGATAAGTTCTCATGATTTTTTTCATTTGGTCTGTGACAAAAATGCGATGGGATTGTCAATAAGCACTGGATTCCGTTGCAGGCAAATTTTATTCGGACATTTCCGATTTCTTGTATAAGTATGTGTATTCTTCCGTAGGTTCCAAATTTGCATAGCTTCGATGATAATCGGTAAATAACGCTACTGATTTCGGCTAATTACGAGATGGTAATCGATGGCGAATGAATTACACCAAGAATTTTAGTTGTATTATGCTTTTGGCTTGAATTCTTCGATTTCAAGTGAAAACTTCCATATCTAGTCCAGGAGGAACTCGTTGTCTACAGCGGTTGATGCGGAAGTGTCTACAACTTACTGTAATGTTGTTTCCTTTAGTGCCATGTCATTAAGTTCTTAAGCCGGAATTCAACGCCGTGATATTGGTATTTTTTTTTCCTTACTATCTGTTGACTCGCCATCCGGTCGCTAGTCTTACATCTGCCGAGTAGCGATTCATCCTCCGTTCTTCTACGGGTTACTATTTTGAACAGCGAGCTTTATATAGAAAAGCTCCGATTTTATGGGTAGAACAGGAATGAATTTGATTTCCGAAAGTGCGTCTATTTATAGAGATAAATATATGCAAACGAGGATATAAAATAGTAAAATATTGGTACGCGGCCCATGCGTCGCAGCCTCAGGAGTCTATAAATATACTCATCTCGAACGCGCTCACTCGTTCTGTCGCCTTTTGCTGTGCCAATTGGATGTCATCAAACACCGTGCCTGTGTGCTCCGCGACTTCAAGATGGACAGTTTTGTTCGTTCTGTACAGATACAGCTACGCGCTGAAGTTACAATCCTTTTATTATTTAAGCAATACATATAATTAGTTTGAATTCTACTTATTTTCCATTCTCTTTGTACTTATCGGTAAAACACCAAACACTTCCTCTCAGTCAAAGACTACAAAAGACTGCAAACATGGTCTGTAGAAGGTTATAGTTACTTTGTAATTGATAATAATGTAAACCTTTTAAGGTTAAAGACTGTTTCTATTAAACTGACCTGACAAAAGTTTAAGGCTAAAGATTGTTTCTATTAAACTATTAACTAATGTTAATTTTTCACAACGTGAGTCTATTCCCTGCTGTATCTCTCACAGGCGTAAAAAACAAGGTGCGGGTATCTAAAAATGTGACATCTAGAATTATTACTATAGTTTTCGGAGGCTTTTAAAAACCGTATTTTTATAATATTAGGTTGAGTGCTTTCAGATATAAGAGGAGATAGACAAAATAGTTTGCATATTTTTCAGTAGATCTCTGAAAATATACTATTTATAGTTATAGAAAAAAAGATTAAGACTTTTATAATAAATATTAAGCATGAAATTTAAAATTAATTTTATTCCCTCCTCCTCCCCTCCCTAAAATTTCTATACGAATCACTTTTATTAGCAATTGAGTTATTTGGAGTTTAATACATTTCATTACTATGTAAAATTACGAGTTTTCATGTCAAACGGTTTATGAGAAAAATTGAACATATTTGGCGTTAATTTTGTAGAAATTCATTATTCACAATTAAATGAAACTACGTGATGTAGTATTACTTCTACTTTCTTTAAGTTCTTTACCACGACCTAGGTTTCGTTGTATTGCAACATTTTCAGGTGGGCTATTAGCAAAGATCGTAAGGTAATGTGTAACGTAATGTTAGCTAATAGCCCACCTGAAGATGTTGTAATACAACGAAACCTAGGTCGTGGTAAAGAAATTAAAGAAAGTAGAAATAATACTACATCACGTAGTTTCATTTAATTGTTGAAAAAAAATTTCAACTTTCGTTGGAGAATCGATGGTAGATCACACGCAACTCCAACGCTAAGTAAAGAAAATATTAAAATGGACAAAAATTAATTTTATTTTAAAGGGAGTGAACCGTTGGAAAAGTTAAAGGGGTTGTTTTATTGCGCCACCAATTTATGGTTCGTTTTTAGTCGCTTAAGAGAGTATATCCGGTTTAAGATAGTAAATTCTGTCGAAGAATCTCGATTTAGGATGTGACAAATATTAACTATTCATTTACCCTATGAGTATAAGGTTCTGTAATTCTTATCACACTATTAGGGTTAGTTTTTATTTTTTATGCCTTAAATTGGTGATCAGCTAGATTATTACTCTCTGCTATTCTATAAATTCTAATTTATATTGCTTTGACATAAAGTAACAATTATTTCAACTAAAATTCACCCAATCTATTTTCGCGTTGAATATAAATATTTTGTGAAAAATTAGGGAAAATCCACCTTCATATTACTTACTTAATAGTTGGATAATTAAACACGTGGAGTCCGTCAAATTGTTCCGCTTTTGTGCCGCTTTGAATATTCATTGAATTATTCTTTCTATTTCCTGTTTTTAACAATTCAGTTTGAATAAAATCTTGCCCTTCGACTATTGATTTGCGATTTCGTTCATTAAAATTCGCAAGTGTCAGGTCAGCCTATTAAAATTACTGTTTATTGTGTCATCGAATATTGATGAAATGAATGCCCTTGTATTGTGACAAAATACTATAATTTTATTCGATAAAATAAGTTGGAGTCACTATACAGAGTGTATTATCCTGAACATAATTTTTTCTTTTGTAAATAATTTACGGTAGGAAAATTTCTTTGAAAGTTTTGTATGATCAATTGTACGATCAAAGTCGCATCATTGCTAAACTGCAGCCGGCACCACCTGTAATCCCTTTTGCCTTTGCGTAGCTGATATAACACCGAGATTAAATATTTCCATTTTTGGTTTGACCTGACGTGACGTAATGTGCAACGTAACATAATTTGAAGTACAACGTGTAACGTAAAGTGTAACGTGTAAGTTAACGTAAAATGTTTTAAGTATCGTGATGCGTGACGCGACTGAATGTAATGTGTAACATTACGAATGAGGTGACCTGTGACATGACGTGACGCGTGACGTGACGTAACATGTATTACAACGTGGAACTTTATGAGTAATGTGACGTGTAACGTAACGTGTAACGTAGCAAAATGTGTAACGTAGCGTAACACTAAAATTTACGTTCGCGTATCGTACCATCGTGTGCAGCGTAACGTAACATACACCATATAATAAAACGTGGAAAGTGAAATGTGACGTGACGCAATGTGAAGTGACATGTGACATAATGTAACGTGTAAGTAACGTAACATGTAACGTATAAATCTGTATCGTTACATAACATAACGTAACGGTAAATAAACCTGTAACCTAATATATCGCGGAAGGTAACGAACTGTATAACGTAACCTAGAACGCGACTTGTGAAATAACCCAACGTGTCGCATAATGCCGTGATTCACGTTCCGAAGCGCATGATTATGATTACGTCTCACGTCACGCATACTGTTACATGTTACGTTCTTTTTATTATTTATTAATTACACGTAATTTTTAAATTGACTGCAAGCTTAGAAAACTAAATTTACAGTGGCGGACTTGTAGCGACAAAAGCAATCTCCTACAGCCAACCGCGATGAATTAAATGAGAATAATAAGTGAGGTTGTAGACGGTAAGCCATTATTGAGCGCTGAATAATGATTCTCACGATATGAGGTAAGTAATTATAAATTTACATTGTAAAAACGTAAAATTAAAGGCCGGTTTCACAGTTTGTTGATAACGTAATCTATTTGACACTTATTATTCTTTATACTCTGACAGATAAAGTTGTTGCTAAGTTATCTGTCAGATAAAGTTGCTGCTAAGTTATTTGTTAGATAAAGGGGCTAATATTATTTTATCTGACAGATAAGAAAAATTCTTCAAGCAAATTGTATTTGTTTTGCCGCTCGCTGAGGAAGTGGCTGATAACGTGACACTTATTTAATAGACGTATCGCCAATTTCTGTTCGATAGCTATGTCTGATAGATAAAGATGGTGATATTTATCAGCCAGATAAAGTAGCCAATATTTGTTTTATTTGTCAGGTAAGAAATCTGTTTGATGAAAAGCGAGTTTTCAATTAATTAAAACCTTGGTTTTTTATTAAATAATATGCATGGAAAACAATATATTCAACAAAAATAAAATTCGATTACTACCGACAAACTGATGTAAGTATCAAATTTCAAGCGTTTATTTAGGTATTTTTTATTGTTTTTTTTTATTAGTTTTATTGTTTTTATATTTAATATTTATCAATGTGTATTTGTATAAAACAATGTTTATATAAAACTATATTTAGTACAAGTTGTCTTCCAATTACATAAAAACAAAGGTGAAAAATTTGCTTTTGCTAAAATGTGTCACAATTATAGTGTAATATATTAAAATATGCAACATATTTATTTATACAACAGTACCAAATTTGCAGGTTTGCTAATAATGATGATTTTTTGACGAAGTTGTTGATCGCAGCGGAGTTAATGAAGCAACAGCTTCACATATAATTTGAATAATGGCTGAACAAACAGTGAAATTAAGACCTACATTTATCACATCCGTTACAAACCTATAACTAATTACACTAGAATTTTATGAAATGAGAAGATTTATACTCATTTTAAAATAAAATTATCAGGTACGGTTTTTTCAAGTCTAGGGACTAATCGCGTGAGTGTCTGAAATTCGAGTTATCAACTATGATGGATCTTTATTAACAAGTCGGATAAATGCACAATATTGGAGATATATTCATTTAATATCTAAACAGTAATGGACTCGAAGTGAAAGATTATGAACTTAATTGCAAAATGGCTTACTTCCTGCCACAATCAAATTTTTCTTAATAAATCTAGAACTAAACGACCTTTAGGCAATGAATTTATAAGTACTTAAACAAACTGGTAAACAAAGTTTGTTGACCGTGCTTTACAGCCCTTCCACTTTAATCAAAGAAGAAACAAAAAAGCAATAAAAGATTTCCTCACGTTTAACCAGATAGATCTATAATTGTAACGTGTGCAGTTCTTCATATTAAAGCGATTATTTCTGGTAATCAGCACTTTAATAATGAGAGAAAACCCTCAAAGTAACTACATGGTAAACATGTAGTAAATTAATAAATGATAGTGAAAATAGGCTAAGTTACAATGTCTTATCGTGATTTTTGTTATTAATTAATTATTTGCAATAAAGTTAAGACGATATTTGTTGCAAATAATTAATTAATTACAAAAAACCTACTAAATTAAGTTTTATTGTTACTAACAACACATTGTGCTAAAGTTTACAAAATATGTTTTCCTTATAACCTATTTTCCTTTTAACTTATAACACTATCTCTTTCTGCTTATCTTTAGAATGAAAATGAAAAAAACTTTTTAACTATTTTTAATTTCATTTTAAATAGGTAAAACAAAAATTGTACGACATAAGTTATGATTGTTAATAACAACACATTGCAATAAAAATAGTCTGAAAAAATATGAAAAACTAAAACTTAAAATATTTTTCCTTATTGTTAGGTTACTTACTGTCAATTTTTGGTAACCTCTTCACATTTTTAAATTTTGACTTCAATACAAGAACAATCAAAATCTTTATTAATGTAATTTTTTTTTTCAAAAAATAGCCTGCTTGAAATAAAAATTATATCAAAAACTAAAATCCAAAAAAATGTCTTCTTGTAACTCTTCTTGTACAATTATAGTTCTAACTATCTTTAGAATTACAGTCTTATATTTATAGTCTTTATCGGCTTGCTCGTCCTTAGAATAATTATTCCTATTTTTAATAATATAATATTTTCCTCTTTTCTAAATCTATGTTTCGTTCCTTTTTTCTTTCTCTCTGCATCATGCTTTTTTTTGATGCCCTATTTATTTTTTCAACAATTGACTTTTCCTGTAAAAGTACAACACTCATTTTCTTTTCTTCCAATGGATTAATTTCTCTTGGTATATGTGTAAAAAATTAATAACTAGTTTAACTGGAACTACGATTTTGTTTTTATTTGTCAATGCACAAAACAAATTACGGCTTTCATTTATTTTGAAGTAGCATTAAAACTCAATTCAATTAAATGTATTCCAAGCCACGTGAACTGTCGGAATTAGTAATTAATATTACTACACATTCGATAACATATTCGATATGGTTCATTCCTTATAAATTAACAGTACACTAATGAGGTATTCTGATAATTACCACACAGTCGATTAGTGTACTGATAATTACGTGACATTTTCCTTGATATTATATAACACGTCTCGCTACATTAAACGTTAAGTTATAGTTTTCGTTACGTTACCCGACATGTTACGTTAGACCTTACGTTGCACTATGTCACACGTCACCATATAACATCGTATTGAATTGGGAGTAACAGTGCTAAAAAGTCTCAGGCATTGTCGGTACCATTATTCAGACATTGTGATCCGACGGCATTATGGTGTTCTCATCAGATCGACCCATAACTTTGCGCTCTTTTACTTTCCGACAACTCATATTATTGCCGGTATTAACCAATTTCGGTAATGCAACACAATGGGTAACGTAGTCTAACGTATAACGTAATGTGCAACGAAATCGAATGATTAAGGTAAAATAGTGAGTAACGTAACGCAGCGAGTAACCTAACCTGTGTCGTAACCTAATGTGTAACGTATCGCGTAATGTAAAAAGTAATTTAAAATAAATTGTAATATTATGTAAACATGATGAAATATAACGTAATGCGCAACGCAACATAACATAACGTGCAGTGGGTGACTTAGAATGTGACATATGATTTGGCATAACGTGTAACGTATAACATTGGACGGTTATAAACAAATAGGACATAATATAACATTACATAAACTGTAACTTAACACGATCGTAGTGTAACATATAATATACTGTAACATGACACGTATTGTAGCTTTTAACATAACAGTACGTAACGTGTAACGTGACCTAACGAAACGCGTAAATCAAAGTAGCATACAACGAAACATAACGTGCAAGGTAATGTAACTAGTAACGTATTGTAGCATGTAACGTAACGTACAACGTAACCTAACTTTTAGCATGTTACTTTAATATCAAGTGTAACGTAACGTAAAGTGAAACCAACGGAAAGTATAACGTTATGTCACGTGACACGATATGTCACGTTAATGTATGTTACGTGACGTCTTACTTCATGTTAAGAAACATTTCACGATATGGTACAAGCTTACGTGACATTCTACGTTACATTACAAGTTATGTAGCTTTTTAGATGTATTTAAGAGGGTTATTCCTCTATAGATGTTACATTCCAACTAGTCTCCTTTTTTGTATATTGGGTATACGGAACCGTCTTCCCATTCAATGAACATTTCTTCCACATTCTAAACATTGGACATAATGTCATGTATTTCCCTGTAAAGTTTAGGCTCTTTGTTCTTCAAGAGCTTGGCCTTAATTCGATCTGGTCCTACTGCACTGTTTAGTTTATTTAGGTTATTTACTGCTTTCTCCACTTCATCAAGAACAATTACATACTGTATATCTAAATAGTGCCCTAAGGTAACTTTAGGTAATTATAGGTAATAGTCACATTTATGTTGTGCAAATTATTATAATATAGTTAATCTTTTTAGAAGAAAGTCACATGTCATTTAACTAAAATAATCACAAGGAAATCACGATTTTTTTAAATAATTGTTTGTGCTTAACGTTAACCATTCAAGCCAATGACAACAAGATCTTTCACCTAAAACTTTACAAAGGAAGACCGAGTAATTTTATTGAACAACTTTCGTTGCACTTGACTTTTAAGCGATATGTTAAACGTACACAGACAGGCTATTGAATTGGGAGAAGCGATGCAACACAATATCGGTCTTGATTGACGCGATTGTTTTTATGTTATGTGCCTGATTTATAGTGCGCCTAAGAGATCGAGCCACAGCACAATGTTACCTTTTCACAACTCGTAATAATGTCGGTTTCCGCGCCGCACTCCGCAATCTTTGCGATGTCACGTCAAGCTGTTCTTTTCTATCAACGTACTTTCTAATTCGGCATACCAATACAAACTGTCCATTTATCGATTGTTACTTGAGGGTCAGTCTGTAAACAATAATTAAACATCGCATACACCTCTCACTGACACCTCAAAAAGCCATTCGCCTCACCTCCTTCAGTCGTGAATATAACTGGAGGGTCAGTCTGTAAACAATAATTAAACATCGCATACACCTCGCACTGACACCTCAAAATGCCATTCGCCTCACCTCCTTCGATCGTGAATATGACTTGCTCGTGTATTTTTTTCGGTTCGTGTGTACATTTATACAAAATGGCACAAACGCAAAGTTACTCTAACTGCGAACATCACGAAAAAACATGATCTATATTCTCAATAATCAAAACTCACTTGGTACACACCGAATATACTGAATTAAAATTGTATCATACCTACGGGGACAAGAAATTTTAAATGAAATGAGTACTTAATGTAATCTAAACACATTTATTTCCCCTACTGTAATGAAATTTACTGAAAAACGTGAATTTCATTAAAACAATTAAGTTTTTCATAACTGCTTTAAAATGTTGCACCGACATGCTCATCACACGATATGACAAATTGGTGAGGTCACGATAAACAAAACTGATTACTAGAGTAATCACTACTGAAAACTCATTTCTGGTTAAAGTGAAAGAAGATTTGTGCAGTGCCATTATGTGAAAACGCGGTAAGTAGATAAGGAATTTTGGTGAATTATTTATCCATATCTTATTAACTCTGGAGACTCATAATAATACGTAAGACTGAATAGGGTGACGCTAAACTCGTTCGTCAGGAAATTAATAAATTGGAATTTATTTTTGTTGAGACCAATTTAATATAAATAAAATATACGCGGGGACCAGTAGAGATCTAGTATTCCTTACGACATATTTTAACAGAGGTCTTTCTTCTGAATAATAAAAAGAGAAAAAAAATATTTTGAATTCTTTTTCTTCCTTTCTATTCAGCATCGTATAACGACTAACATCTTAATGGAAATGAAGGAAAAACCCTCAAGTCTGCACTGCGAACTAACATTTGATCTTATTACTGATATACATTTTAAAGGTTTTCTAATAGTTTTTAACCTTTTTTCTGGGCTTTTAGTATTTTACATTAAATGTATTAAAGTGATTTTATGATAAAAAATTTGATTTTTTTTAAAATTTTTAACTTTTAGAAGCAGTTGAACTTTTCCATACATACCAAATATATTTTACGTTCAGAATGACTACAGAAATCCTTTTAAAACGTATCGTAAAAAACATACAACCTGCACAATTACAAAACATTTACAATAAAAATTAATCGATAAACAGATATCCTACTTTAAATCTTAACATAGACACTTAATGAAATTTGGGGCAAGTACTTATAAATTATCTTTACCTATATTTCACGCCTGAGTATTTATTTACGCAAATTAGGAAGTTTTTGATTATTTCAGTGAAATTAATATTCTTAACTAATGAATATTGATATGGAACATACGCACAATAAAGTCTATATATTTATGAAATGCGCTGAACAAAATTTGGAATAAAATTGTTTGCTTTTGAGAAATACTCTATTTTTGGCAAATTTGTACCATCAGTCATGGCGAAACTAATTTCCGTTTCATCTAAAAATTATTCACTCAGGTTTTTTGTAATAAGCATCCACAAAATTCTTTTAGTATATTTGACGTTACGCGCTTTAATCGGCGCTTCTATGACTATAAAACGATATTTTAATTGTTGAATTAAAATACTTTTATTTACAATAATTGAATACAGTCAAACTCTGTTATTAACACTTTTAACCCTCAACTTAAGTCGTATATAATAATCTAGGTTAATATTTAAAAACATTTTGTAGAATCGAATACCCAATTTGCACTTCCTACACATGCTACGAACAGAGCATGAATTATTCAATGTATTTGATTTACAATCCTATTGTTTCCAGCCAGACACAAGTGTTGCACAATTTAATTAGCGCATCGCGTACAAAAATGAACGGACGAATCGATGTTGGACTAATGAGAAATGAAAATCGTCTTTAATGCGGGATTATTATAGCTCCAACACTGAGCAAACCTTGCTGGTTCTCGTCGAGAGCGTTTCAGTTTAAATCTATGGGTGGGTAAGAATTAAATGTGATATTAAATTCTATTTTAGGTATTGGGCCTTATTTTGGGGACAGTTATCTGACCGAATATTGGTGAAAATACCTCGGATATGTTAGTGGAAGTAACGATTGCCTACATGTTAACATGACGGCATCATGTGACTACCATCTGTACATGTTAATTTTGAAAAATATGCATATATGGCTATAAGTGAAAAGGCCTTGGAGGAATTGTACCCTGGCTTATGAAGTCGCAAGACCTCAATTCCCTAGCTTTACAGGTAGCTGTGGGGTAAGTAAAGACATTGTTAATATTCCTTAGACGTAATGCTACGACGAATATAAAATTTGAAAGATTTACGCATTTAATAAAGCGAAAACGGAGCTGTTACATATTGAAGATTGAGTAGTAATTTACATAAACGTGTTTGCAAGTTGAATATCGTTGTTCCGGTTAAATATTCTAGGTCTAGGTCACTCATTGTAAGGAAATAAGTTTGAATTTTTATTAAATATGTAAATTTATTCTTTATTCGGCAAGTGTAAACCCAGTTGATGCTAACATTATTAGTATTTAAATGTACTGTACTGTTTTTACTGAAGCCTTCCATTTTAGTTTCTGATTAAGTTATTGATATTTTATAGGTATAAAATAAAAAAGATGGATTTTATTTTTGTTAATAACATCAAGTTTGTATATTTCGTTTACATATGGCGTAACGTACGCAATGAACGACCAGCATGCCGAAAATAAGTCGAAAAATTAACGAAACCAGATAATACATTTTGCAAATTAATAAATTACATTCATACTTTTATAATAATTTTAGTTGGTCACGAAGTTAATAGAAATAAATGCGATATTAGGTAATTGTATATGGTAACAGTATACCGGAGCTGCCCGCTCTCCATACCCTATTCCACAAAAGTCAAATCTTCGCGCCAAATAGGGGTACACGCGAACATAAAAAAAAACTCAATATAGAATGAATGTAATGTATATAATGTGAAATGTAAAGTATAAACATTGTATAATTTCAAGTTCAAAGTATCAAGATATTGAAAGGTGGAGGCGCGCCGCAATAGATGTTGTCTCGTTCAGAGCTGAAAGTGCAGTAAGTAGTAGGGAAGAACTTCATTACGTTAAACAGCGCTGAACTTCATTACGGTGGCGAAAACATCCAGTATAGCCCAGTAGGAAGAAGGTAGACCCAGTTGAGTGCCCTTCGCTCGATGCCGCTGTTGTCCTGTAATCGACCACTCTGCAAAGACCACCCTGACCGGGAAATAGCTTGGCGACCCGTCCCATTCTCCATTTAAGTGGAGGCGCGTTATCCTCCTTTAAGTCTACCAGGTCGTCGACTCGTAGCAAAGGCTGCTGACGATGCCACTTGCTGCGACGCTGCAGGTATTCGCTACTCCATCTGAGTACTCGCTACTCCCTACTCCATATTCACCAGGTACTCGCTACTCCATCTGAGCCAGAAATGTCATCTTAATTCTTCAATGCGCTCGTACGTGGCTGGATGCTTGAGGATTGTTGCCGACAGAAGTGAAGTGAGGGTGTCAACCAATTAAGTGCCCAGGAGTTAAGGGAGACAGGTCGTTAGGATCAGTTGATAAGGGAATGAGTGGACGGGAATTAAGAACAGCCTCTATCTGCACGAACAATGTTCCCAATTCGTCATGGATCAAATTAGCATTGCCCATAATACGTTTTAAATTATATTTTGTTGACTTTACGCCCGCTTCCCATAAACCACATATCGTAGGGAAATACGGGGGAATAAACGAAAAATTAATGAATTCTTTTAACGCGAAAGTGCTTATCGCTGATTCGGAGTACTTGAGAATTCTACCCAATTAATAAATTACATCCATTATCACAATGAATAGTGTGAGGTTTACCTCGACGTGATATGAATCTACGCAAACACAATATAAATGCATCTAAGGTGAGATCACTGACCAACTCCAAACGTAATGCTTTCGTTAAAAACATATAAACAAACTATGGTAACATTTTGATAATTTATTGCCTCGTCCCTTCTCACTTGATAGTTGAACACCGCATACTTGAAATGGAAAGCCTTGTCTAAGCCTATTAGCTGATAAGCTGCCCATTAGTTGCTTCATAACTTTACCAGGTAAATGCGTATAAAGTACGTACTATTTTACTACACTTCGAACTAGAATTCTACCCTTCAAAGTCCAATATTTCTCACGTATAGAACTGAGGATTAATTGTGGACCGGCAAGCTTCAGGCCTATGTATTAATGGTCCATTAACAGCCGCGTAGATGATGCTTATAATCAAGAAGGACTGTATGACTTTTATTGTATTCGTCGTCAGTATCTATAAGACGACTCGAAGCACACAGTTCCCGACAATAAACGGTGACGATGGCAATAAAGACGAATTTAAAATTAATTATATTTTTTAACTTCAAGTCACCTTAGTTTATTTGGAAATTAAATCTCGTCGCACGAATTTAATTATTTCTACGTGCATGGCGAATCTCACTATAAAGACCTCTTTTGTTGATATCATTTCTTTTACAATTATTAATTAATGAGTATTTACGAAAGAATTGAATGTAATGAATTAACATCAAATGGAATAATTTTCATATATTAAAAATTAGATTGTCATCATGATTATTAACCTAAGTTTAATTGTTACTTTCCCCCTCTTTTCTTTAATGTTTATACTCGTGTTTTACTTTCATGTTTTTACTGAGATTTATATTTAAATTCGAAAAAATAAATTGAGAATTAAAGTATGGCTCACTTAATGTTTTGGATGACCCACGTAACGGCATACGAATTGGAACTCCATCATTATTAAAGCGATTAGTTTTATTATTAATAAAATGTTTTTCCCGTAGTTCATATTCAGGTTTGATAGGAATTTTAGGAGCAATTTTACTTTTATCTCCACTAAAATTACTCTGAATATTTTTTTGAATTATTATCACCGCCTCTTATTGGTCCAACTTCCAAGCAACCAAGTTTTGAATTTTGTAAAGTTGGTGAATTTGGTCCTAATAGTTATTGTTCCGGACTAATAAGTTCGTAAAATAAATCCGCTCTCAACATAATGTCAATATCAGACGGCTTAAAGAATTCAGGATGCGCTGGTTTAATCAAATTTGTTATTGCCAGTGATGAAGTTTCATTTAAAGAATTTGGCAAGTGACCTGTTATTTTATGAACTACCAAACATTTATCGCTAAAGTTGTATATATTAGTCAAAGAACATACATTAATGACAATGCTTTCTGAAATCTTAAATGTAAAGTCATTAATGCCTGTAACCAAAACTGGTTCCGTATCATGTGGAATAAAGCCCAGTTTATTTTTAAAGTAATCAGTTATAAAGGATGACTGACTGCCTGTATATTTATGAGTACGTTAACATTATTATATCGTTCGCAAATGAGATCCCAAGCAATGAAGATCCCATGAAATGAGACGTTAACAATATTATATCGTTCGCAAATGAGATCCCAAGCAATGAAGATCCTAAGAAATGAGACGTTAACAATATTATATCGTTCGCAAATGAGATCCCAAGTAATGAAGATCCTAAGAAATGAGATCCTAGCTTGTTTTTAAAGTTATCAGCTATAAAGAATGACTGACTGCCTGCATATTTATGAGTACGTTAACATTATTATGTGGTTCACAAATGAGATGCCAAGCAATGAAGATCCCAAGAAATGAGACGTTAACATTATTATATCGTTCGCAAATGAGATCCCAAGCAATGAAGATCCCAAGAAATGAGATCCCAACTTGTTTTTAAAGTTATCAGTTATGAAGGATGACTGACTGCCTGCATCAAGTAATGCCCGAGCAATGTAAGATTTATTATTTAATTTATCATATAATAATAATGTGTTATGTCTATGTTTACATATTCGACAAGATCCGAAGAGACGACATTGTGACGAATTATGCCCCTTTCGAAGATAGTTTGAACACAAATTTAATTCAAAAATAAATGAAACTATTGAAGCGTTTGAATTAATTAATGAATTAAATGTATCTCTAAATTTCAACCATGTAAGATAATATAATTACCGTCAAATATATTCAATTAATCAACCTTTATAATACCGCGTTTTCTAATTAAATCACTTAATAGTTTTTTCTCTTCTTCATTTAATGACACATCGTTTAATTTATTCGCGTTCATTGTTAAAGTTAGGTAAATAATGAATTAGATAAATAATGATAAATATGAAATCGAACCCAAGTCCTCGGTGAGCAATCCACTACGCCGCTCAAAGTCAGGAATCGCAACTTAAATTAACTCACGCGCAGACGGGTAGATCGACGCAGCTTATCTGAAATAATTCGGCGGTATACATCAGCAAATATTGAAAATAATATTCTTATGTTTCAAGCTGTTAATAATGATTACTATCAATTGAATCGGGAGTAAACTTAGGATAATAACGTTATCGAATAATTAACAAAGTATTCACTGTATTGCTTAGTAATTAACTTTAATGCATATTCAATTAATGAAATAAATGAATATTAATCGAAAGTAGATACAATGCCAAATTAATTGACCTTGAGGTAGAAACGTGCAAAGAAATTATTTATTTCAAATTTGTAATGAATTTAGATAGGACTGCACAATAATGGAAATTAAGAATAATTTAAGGAAATGAAGGAAAAGTGTACCTCTTTTTTGATAGACTCTGTCCAGTTGATGAAATCGGCCACCCCAAGCTGCGGGTTCGTGTCTACGGTCGCCACTTATGTTCGCGCCAAATAGGGGTACACGCGAGCATAAAAAAAACTCAATGTAGAATGAATGTAATGTATATAATGTGAAATGTAAAGTATAAACATTGTATAATTTCAAGTTCAAAGTATCAAGATATTGAAAGGTGGAGGCGCGCCGCAATAGATATTGTCTCGTTCAAAGCCGAAAGGGCAGTGAGTAGTAGGAAAGAACTTCGTAATGAAGTACTTCGTAATTAAGCCACGCGCTGAAGTTCAGTATGGTGGCGCGAACAGAGGTGATATCGTGCTGTATCGGCACGCGAACGGGGGGGAGTTGATCTGCCTATGTATATACGGGTGTCGCACTTTAATTCTTAGAATGGCTATTTGCAATAATGGTGACAAAAATAAATTGAAATTTCGAAAATCAAGCTCTTTGGTAATCCAATGACATAGTTTACTTTATTTTGTCGTTGATATAAATATCAAGATACGGTCAAAGGAACATCAAATCGAATAGAAAATGACAACGCCAATTCACGTGCGCCATCTGTTGCAATTAAACAACACTACTTCGTCAGTTACATGGCCGGCTGTGTGCGACCGTAGATGTAATCTTGTCGTCGCGTATTGCATTTTATTATTTTTTAACCAAATTAAAAAAAAATATTTTAAATTTGTATGCATGTATATTGATACGACAATGCTTAAATAATAAAAAGGAAAAAATTTAAACTAATGAAAAAGTTATTTTTATATAACAAAAGGCAATTATAATAGGTAGATACAATTGTACTATGCTACATAGATATGTCAGGAATATTTCAAAATTAAGGTGGCTTAATTATCTCAACTTAATTCTGTTACGATCAATTTTAAATTACTCCTTGTATCGGGGGGAGGGGGGCGTTGCGTACTTATAGTTGTCGGCATCGGTAAGACTATTATGCAAAAACCGATATATACTTTATCAGTTCTTGTGTTATCATCAAAAAAGGCTTAGAATTAAAAAAAATAAATTTTATCGTAAAGAAATTATAATGTTATACTACTCTCCTTCTACATACAGATACATATCTATGGGATGTTTTAGGTAATAATTTACACTTTCTCGTATTTCACATTATTTTAGTTTAAAATATTTGTTTATTACTTTAGTGCAAAATTCATTCAGACATTTTCCATTGTGGACTAGGAGTTAGTTTAGGAAGTGTATTTTTCTCAGAAACCAACCAGCCAAACAACTTTAATTTGGCATAGTGTTTAAATATATTGGCCTGTTTTGAAATTTAAAACTCAAACATTTTAGAGGACATATAGAAATTTATTTTTTTTAAATTCCACATGTTGCGTAGGTTTTCAATTGAAAGATCGAGTTACAAAGATTCCGAAACTATTTTGTCAAAATATTATGTAAGACAGTTCAAGAGGTATTGCTGAAATTGTTCACATATAAGGCTGTTTTACAAAAAAAATTAACGGACGTCCATTAATCATCGAACAAGAAGAGCACTGAAAAATATAAAACAATGAAAATACGAGGTAGTTGAAAATCTTGCGGTACAATATCATTTCCGAACATAATTAAATTATTTTTGGAATCGGCACCAAGTCAGCGCTTCTCTTTCTCCCTTACATACATAGGTGTGCGGTGACCTACAATCACAGATGAGTGCAACATTTCACTTGAAACCGACTAAATAAATATTATTGATATTGAATTACCTTTATCGAACCTGAATATAAATAAACACATCCTGAATATATATAAATCACATTCGCTCTTTTGACTTCAGCGTAACCAGTGGTTCAAGTGCATATATGCGTTTTTAAGTTCGCGGAATGGAGGATAAGGAGTAAGAATAAAAATACAAAATTATTTTTATTTTTCAATATATTCACCTGCTATCCTAATACATTTTTCAGATATTTCAATTAGCTTATGTATAACTTCACAAAAAATGTTTGGTCTTTGCCCGAAAAATAAGCTGACACTATGTCCTGCACGTCTTCATTGTTTGAAAACTTCTTTCCACGAAGTTCTTTTTTAAGGTCGGGAACAAATAATAAGAACTAGGAGCCAGGTCAGGACTGTAGGGTGGGTGTTTCAAAATATCTAAGCCCACCTTGAGCAGGGCGACCAGCACAAGGCGGCTCGTGTGAACGGGCGCGTTGTCGTGCAAAAGCATGACATCTTTGATCAATTTTCCCCTTCTTTTTTCTTCGATTGCTTCTTTCAACTTATCTAGAATTGACGCATAGTATTATCCGGTTATTGAAACACCTTTATCTTTGTAATCCGTCAACAGGATCCCTTCTGAATCTCAAAAGACTGTCGCCATGATTTTTCCAGCCGACTGTGACACCTTGAATTTCTTGGGTAGTGGTGTGCCTTTTTTGTGTCACTGCGGTGAGTCTTGTTTGAATTCAGGTTCATAATGTTGAATCCAAGTTTCGTCTCCAGTAACAATTCGACTCAATAATTCATCCTTGTCTTCACTCGCTTCTTGCTTGTCTTCACTTCACTTGACGTCCAAATACGCGCGAGAACACTCCACGCGGCGTTGTTTTTGAAGCGTTGTGAGCCTTCTTGGCACCCATTTTGCGCTGACCTTTGTCATGCCAACATGATAATGGAGAATTTTAAAAGTTATTATATCCGATACTCAAACCATCTTTGCAAGCTGTTTCTTCTTTAGTTTGGCATCTTCTAATACTATTTTTTAACTTTTTCAATAATATTCGGAGTAGTCATTTCTATCGATCGACCGGAGCGTGAGTCGCCTTCAAGTGAGTCTCTACTCTATTTAAAGAGACTATGCCAATTGTAAACCATGGTTTTACCCCAGCAAGAGTCCCCGTAAACGGATGCCATCTCTTTCAGCAGGTTTGAACCGACTTTCCTTGTTTGGTAAGGAACTTTATAACGGCGCAGTATTCGATTTATTCCATAGTCTAGACTTTCTTCCAGATTGAGTTGTTTGTTCGACGATAGTTCAAAGACTAATGATCCATTTATGATAAAACTTGGTATTTATACTAATAATGAGTTACTTAACTAGCTATCATTCCGTTAATCACCTTCACTCATGACGTACCTTTCCATTCCACGAACTTAAAAACGACCCTTTGTACATACTTCTTCCTTTTTTTCTTTCAGCGACGCTACAAACCTATGTGGGTCTTAGCTTGTTCCACAGTTACTCTCCACTTGACTCTATTATTTTACCTCTCTTCTTCAGTTGATTCCATTCACTTCCATGTCATAAACATTCCCAACCTTCTGAGATCTTCCTCTACAAAATTGATCCATCATTTCCTATGCTTGCCTCTTGACCTCTTTTGTTGGTTGTAAATTTTGCAACCCTGTTTTCCGGTATTATTTCCAGATGACCTTCCCATTTTAGACTCTTTGACTAATAGGAATGGTGCATAGCAATGGTGCTCCATCAGTACTTCCGGTTTGTGGTTCAATCGTATACGATGTGTATTATTTGTTCCTCTCACTGGCTCGAAGATTTTTCTGAATATTTTTCTTTAAAAAAATGGCAAGCTTTTCTATATCTCTCTGGGTTATAGCCCGAATCTCGCACGAGTAAGTTACAATAGATGTTATGATAATCTGGTAGATGAATAATTTCGATGTTGTGCTTAGGACATTTAAACTTAAGTGTTTTCTGTACTCGTAGAAACATTTGTTGCCCTCCCCATAATCCTAGCTTTTACTTCTTCCTCTACCTTGTTCTGACTGGTTAGTATTGTCACGTCCGACAAAGATGTTTGAAGATGGTCTAGGCTGTCTCCTTGTCGCAAGTTTTCGCTTTTTTTGCCAAGGTTCAAGCTGTGGGCTACTATTTGGCTTTAAAACCTGCTGGTGGCTACTATGTCATCAGCATACGCTGCAATTTGAGAGGTTCGATTGGTTGATCAGCCTATTGATGTTCGGCCTTCGAGTGATAGCCTCCACAACAAGATTGAAGACTATAGTAAACAATACGTTACCTTGTTTGACTCCGGAGTGGATTTCAAAGGATTTTGATAATTCATTCTATATCGTTACGAAGAACTTGGAGTATTTCACGGTTGTTTCAATGAGGTACACTAACTTACTGGGCACGTCGATACCATCGTATTGAAGAGGATCTGTGTACGGTTAATACTATCAAATACCTGCTTTAAGTCAACAAACATGCGGTGAAGGTCTGTGTTGTGTTACTAAGTGTTGTCTAGCGTTTGGCGCTGTAGGTGGATCCTATATGTGGTAGAGCAGTTAGGTCTAAAGCGGCACTGGTACTCTTCCAGAATTTCCTCAGCATACCACTTACACTTAATCTACTGTTTATAACTAAAAATAAGATCTTGTAGACAGCTGAAAGTACAGAGATGCCTCAGTAGTGACTGCACACGGTTTTCTCTCCTTTCTTGCGTATAGGCATGATAATTGCGGAATTCCAGTCTTCGGGCATTTGCTCATCTTCCCTTATTTCACGATAACTTCTTAAGAAGTTCTGCTGTAATGATGCCTAGCTCCGGTACCTTATCGTCTTTTTCAGGTAAGGCATAGCTTCATTTAATGTGGGAATTTGCAGTTGCTCTTCGACGTTATAGAATTCTTTCATAACATCGAAGTCTTCGGCATAAAGAAGTTTCTTGAAGTGATCATGCCATTGCTATACTACATCCAATTTTTCGATGAGAAATTTACCTGTTCTAGGATAGAATTCCTCTCGTAAGCTATTTATGCCCATATAGAAAGGTCTGATGTAATTTATCTTTTTTTAGATCCAGGTCTCTAATCTTATAGTTTTTCATTGTTCTCATCTTTACTTTAGCCATTTTTTTGCATCTGTCCCTCTCCGTCTTATGGAGCCTTTTATCTTCGTACGTACCCTTACACACTACATACTACATAGCTACTTACTAATATCCTACTTACTGTATGCCTTTGTATATATTTGTGCATACGGACTTACCCACTTACTAATATTCTAGTTGCCATATGCCTTTTTATATACTTGTATATACCTACTTACCAACGAATATTTAGTTACTTTATGCGCTTTTTATACCTGTACTAACTTATTTTTATACCAAGTAATATTTTAGTTGGTTTACGCCTTTGCGTATATACTTACTTACTTATTTACTTTGTTACTTTCTTGCTTACGTCAAGACAATTGAAAGGAATTCAAACACGATGTGTTTACTCCTCGTCAGTGAAGAGTAATGGTCATCACCTTCCGGGTCCATCATTGTCCTGCTTTGATTTTGCTAAAGAACAATTTTTTGTCACCCTTAGTCATGTCTTATTAAATTATCATTAGACTTATATCATTCAAAATCGATCACGGCACCTGTGTTGTTTAGTGTTGAGGAACTCTACGGTGTAACTTAAATTTTCATGATCAAATTTTACCAAATTATAATGGGACCCTCAAATTGATTGATAAATACCGGATACATGGAGTAAACACATAAAAAAATTGAGAACCTCCTCCCTCCTTCTGCAACACCACTAAAGTCAAAATTCTGAAAATAACAGCGTTACTAGAAGTTTACCAAAAGTTTAGATTACTCTAACATTAATCGTGTACGACAATTTAATTTATGGCATTTTACACCTGTGAAAAATATGCCAAGTAATATATTTATATGGTGTAAAATAACATTAATATTTGTAAATACTTCAATAGCTATAATATGTACAATTAAATGTTTGTGTATATCTAAATGTTTACGGAATCCTAGTGATGTTAATTCCATTCGTACTTATCAGTTTATATTTTAAAGGTTTGGTATATCCATGACCCATCATATCACCATACAGACATCTTAACAAATAAACGTTTACTAGCTAAGTACCGGGCGTTACCCGTTCTTTTCTAAACTTACTTAGTGCGAGAAAAATATGAGTGGGACAGAGATCGTCACGCCCTCAAGATTTGTTGCTAGGGGTAGAGGTAAGTGTTGAAAATTGTAGGAAATTTTACAATAAAAATATAGGTACACACATCATTACCTAGAATGAGCATATGCACACATGCACATATACGCGTATCATTACGTACAATGAGCATGTGCACATATTTATGTAATTATTAGCGAGCCGCTCACGCTTCGCCCGCAAGTTTTTCTTTTCATTAACAACATTTGTAGCAATTAGATTTCAATAAGTAAATTGTGAGAAAACATACTTGTATCAGGATAACCCAAAAATATGGGTTAAGATTTTAAAATTAGAACAGTGAAAACTAAATTTAAACTTGTAATTTTCAATTGAGTAATGTACAAGCGAACGAATAAAACATACCGACACACAGTTCGACTCGCGAAGCTTAAAAAAGCTCTACACTGCTTACCGTTCTTTAGGCTCTAAGGGGTGTAAGAACGAAACCTTCGTCTAAATTCCACCAGCAGTTTTCACGTAATGTGTTACTAAATAGATGACAAAAATGCCGAAAACATTCAGTCCTTTAGCTTATTTACAAAACAATAAAATATAATGGTAGTCTTTTCAGTATTTAGTTATATTTATAGATTATAATGCGTACGGTTTTGCGGTCCAATTAATATTAACACGAAACTTTTCGAACTGTTTAAAATAACGAGACTTCAAGTGTGCTTACTATCCGATTAAGAGTGTCACGAGATTAAAAAAGCTACGAAAGCACATTTAAGTCCTCAAAGGGTACACCAAACGGCTACTAGATCAGCGCTTGGCATTTGATTGTAAGCGCAGATCCAGTCTACGGGAGATACCAACATGCAGAGTCGTAGCTAGCTAACGACCTGTTGAAGTACAATCTGTGAGGAATGTATTATATATATATATATATATATATATATATATATATATATATATATAATTCGTGAAAACATGCTGATATGGTACCTTAAATTACAAATAAATGAGTAGATATCCATATGGGTTCGGCATAAATAATCCAGGTCTCTTGGTGTCTCGCTCGGGGACGGGGGTAATTAAAATTTCAAATTTAGGAGAATTCTTAACAGTTAACGTGCGAAAAGAAACTTAGAGGTTGGCGTTTGGGTAATGGAATGTCTGGACAAAGCTACGGAACTCTGAAAATAGTTTTTTTTATTTAAAAAGTAAATATTTCGCCATAACAAAATTCACATTAAAATATGTCATATATTATTTGCTTGTTATGTGATATTATATATTAATTTCGCCTTTTAAAGGAATCTATAAAAATTCTTTCAGTACCAGTTGACGAAGACCCTATATAATATCTCCACATATTGATGTATTTTTAATGATTTTATCAGCTTAAGCTAGAAAAATATCCAATTTATACATTTTTTCTGGCTTTATTCACAGATATCATAATTTCCTTAAAAAATTATACTCTTTCGTAAAAAAATCATAACTAAAGTCCATCAGTATTAAATTAGCTTCTTAACAGTGAAAACTATATGGAAATAACTGGAATTATTTCTGAGATTAAATGTAAATAAAACAACGAACTCGCACTTTTTATAATACTGGATTACCGTTTGATCAGTGACGAGAAGAGATTAATAACAGGCACCTACACCATGTAGTGAAAACATAATAAAAAAAATGTGTTTTCTTAAATTGTTTTCTCTATATGATTTAGTTGCCGATTCCTAATCGCTCCTTAAAATTCTGTCATTGATCAAAAGGTAACCCAGTATAACAAGCTTGAATAAAAGTTTTTTTGTTGCCAGTTTTCAAAATAAAATTATTATAATAACCACCAAAAAATATATATAATGCAACTACGTATAATAAAACAAACGTCACTGGTTATGTAAGCTAATAATGGTAATAAAGTTGAGTAAGTTTATTATATTATATTATGAGTGTTCAAATATAACAAAGTATAGATTTAACGTCTCATCAGGTAAAAGGAAAGTAAATAATATAATGATTTGTGTTACCGGGGGTCTATATACGTTCTTTTCTCGATAAGTCATACCGGGAAACGCAAGAGAAGAATTAAGAGCGACGCCAAATAAACAAGACGAGCTCGCCCAGCGCGATAAAACGAGTCCAGCGGGGCCATTGTGGAGCCATTCTGTCATTAGCAGTGTTTAGAGCAACACGCACGACCTGCCGAGATGACACGTTTTTCAGCTTCGGGTGAGCTTCATATTGTTTAAACGATTATTCATCATTATTACCGACATAGACCGAATAATTAAAATAATAAAGTGGAAGTATTATGTCGGGATTATAACAAACTACATTTTTATAGCATTGTTTATATAGAATGTATGTATATGACATTTAGAAAAATTAATTTAATTACATTTATTTTTAAAAACAATACTAACGTATTAATTTACACTACTTAAACAACCAGTAGTGTAGAACTGACTTATTCGTTCGCCCAATACATTCTCGGTTCTGACGTGTCAGAAGAGAGATGTGTTATCGTTTATTAATTTTCATTTCGCTTTAATTCTTTTTAACATCCAAAATACGTAGACGTATTGCCCGATGATAATACGGTTATTTTGTCGTAAAAATGTTGGCTGAATGTTTATATTAAATTTCATCGTCAACAAATCTCTTTTTGCGAAGATACTCTTTAGAATATCGAAACAGAAAAGTTAGGGCCAGGTCTGAACCATACCGCGATGGTTTTATTTTTTTCATAAAACGCATCTCCTAAAAGCGAAGTGTCCATACTAGGTGGTACAATTTTAGAATTGATACAACAAACCTCCTAATACGAGTCGTATTTTCACTACGAGAAACTGGCACTACAAAAGCAGTCCCAGTTCCTCGTAGTGAAAGTTTACGTAAAATTCTGAAAAAAAGTATTTTGAAAACCTTTTTCACCTGTCAACCCACATGACAAAAAAATAAAAATGTATTTGATTTAATATGTATGAGGATTAACATGCTTTGTATCTAGGCCAAATTTCAAGTCTACCGCAAACAGTTTCTAAAAGAAAAAAACGGCTCCGATGGACACAAAAGTGTTCTTTTGAGGATTCGGTTGTTTTGTTTCGAATTGTGGAACAGGTTAAACCTCTTATTTGTGATGGTACAGTGACGCTTGATATAAAAACGTTTATATGTTTGCTGCGGTGCCGCTTCAACTCCGTATGTTTATTTTTTTGTATTTTATCATATATCGAAACGACAAAACAATGATTTTGAAGGCCAAAGTCACTATTATGCGGCGGCCTTTTTTGTAATGCTTAATTGATATAAACAGTTGTCGATTCCTGGCGACCTTGAGACATCGAAGATCGAGTAATTTGAATGACGTTGGATTGAATCAAACTAACCTAATCCAATGAAAGTAGATACTATAGAAGAACTTTTTTTTAATATTTGATGCCATAGAAAAGTTGTGAGTTTTGGAATTCATTAGTACTGTTATAAAAGTAAAGTAAATAATAGTATATTTTACTGCAATCGGATCTGTTAATAACATTTGTACTGTGAATCTCATTGTCTACTCATGTTGGTTTTATAAAAATGTAATGTTTTTGTTAGTCTCTTTGTTTTCTTAAAGGTTGCTATAAAACAGCGTATTCGAATGACACAGAACTTCATCGCCATAAAGCTTGTAATGCCTACATTTATAAAGAGCATGTAATATCTCTTTTAATAATGAGAAATATAAATTCAAGTGAAGCGAAGTTTCAGATATCTCGAGTTAAACTTTTAAACGATTACGGTACGAAACACCTCCGCTGATAAAATGTATTTTAAATGAAAGGTTATCAATAACATGACACGTCACGATCGCGTTGCCTTGAAAAGTCTTATCGCAATTATCTTTTATTACATATATTAATCATAATTAAATGAAACTGATGAAGTATTGTAGTATATAATAGATGAACGTGATGTAGTATTACATATTATTATTATTAACTTTTATGTATAGTACATATGGCGGACTTATTGCTACATGAGCAATCTCTTCTAGTCAACCATAACAATTTGTATTGAAATTCAGTTGGTAGACTGTAAGAGATTTTACAATGAAAATTCTTCATAGCACATTGGACAAAACAAATACAAAAGTAAATTAAAAAAGAAAACAAAATATTGACATGATTTGGGTTGGGAAAGACAGGAAAGGGCGAGAACGCAAAGGAAAAGGTTTCAGGAGATGCAGGACTTTTTCACTCGATCTTTGAAAATATTTATAGACGTGATTTTCCTGATGTCAGGATCCAGGTGATTCCAAATTTTTGCTGCTTGGACAGTGAAGGATTTTTCGTAAGTGGTAGAGGTATGTTTAGGAATAAGTAGGGTATGTGAACTTTCAGATTGCAGCCCGAGGCCGTGAGCAGACTAATCTTTAAATTTGCCACTAAGATAATTTGGGCTATGAGCATTTTTTAATATGTTAAAAAGAAGTGTAAGTATGTGAAGTTGGCGTCGATCACGTATCTTCAGCCATTTGAGAAGTGGGCTATTAGCAATGATCTTTGCTAATAGCCCACGTGAATATGTTGTAATATAACGAAACCTAGGTCATAGTAACGAACTTAAAGAAAGTAGAAATAATGCTACATCACGTAGTTTCATTTAATTGTGAATAATGAATTTCTACAAAATTAACGCCAAATATATTCAATACATATATTAATTTTTTTTTGCAATTTTCACGAAATAAATAAAACGTCACATTGTTTAAAAGAAAACGATGTAAATAATGTGAAGAAAATGATTTCCAGCCCTCATCCTGTTAGATGTATTCGAGTATTTTTTGTAAACTATTTACGTCCATTGAGTTTCTTGACAGGATTCATCCAAAATTAAAGTTGATTTTTTCTCTCCACACTATAGCCACGGTTACGTGACCAACATCTACCGTAAGTTGCGGCAGATTTTGGTCACGGTCACGTAAATAAATTACGATCGTGTTGCATACGCGTATGTGGGAGAGAGAAAGAATGAGCGCGTAACTTTGTGATGTATACGGTGTGGAGAAACAGGCGGCACGGCAGATGCGACTGTTATCTCGGCCGCAAAGGCGCACACTTGACAATACCTTTGTCTCGTTCTTGGAGTAAGGACGTTACCAATCGATTTTTAATTTTGATCGATTTAACTATTTTTATGAAAAAAATATGCTGTGCAAGAATTTACCGCTCGTTTCGAATAAGGCATGAAAATATAAGGGTCAATAATGCTCTGTATCAAGCACTAAAAATACTAACGATTCAAAAAAAGTTAAAAATCTCAAGCCCAAATTAATTCTATCGTGTATTGAAACAAGTAACATTGCGAATTATTTATGTTAATTCTAAGTAGCTAAATACGACAAAAGTAAAAACTTCAACCCAAAATTAATTATATCGTGTATTGAAACAAGTAATATTGCGAATTATTTATGTTAATTCAAAGTGGTTAAATGCGACAAATACATCTTGTATTAAACGACAATACATCCGACAAAATAAAATAAATACGACCTTGTACTGAACGCAGAAGATTGTGGTTTATTATTAATATAGATGACATTTCCAAACCAAATTGGTTTATTGGTGATTCTAAACCAATGAGAATAAGAGACGTTTTATGTATATCAAAGAAAGAAACTTCAGAAGTCGAGATCTTGAATAAAATTTCTCATGATTGTATTTATAAGATATTTATTTACTATATTTTTAATTTAATATATTGCGTCCATTTTTACCACGCGCAACAGCGGGCATCCATTTCCCTCCTTGTAGTTCAATTATGCTGAAATTGATTTTCTTAAATACCGGTAACCTCTAGTTGCGATAGTTTTTTGCCAACAATCATGAGTTACTGTGTACAGAAACCAATTTAATTTGGTAGAAAATTTGTTGGAAAACTCGATGAACCTAAGTAATTATGAAGGGAATACCTATTTACACTTCACAACCTGGGATTGGACCAGGTTTAGAGCTGGCAATAATTTTTTTCACGTTCTTTACATAATTTTCTTTCAAATGACCTTACATTTCTTGTTCTGCTTTCTATTCCAAATGGCGCTCATTCTCCTTTAGCGGGAGAACCTTTGCCAGTGTAAAGTTAAGGTGCTTGTTAAGCTATACTGACTAAATCATTTTCCAGACATCTATCACCCTTGCTTGGTTAGTATAATAAACTACTGCAAAAAAGAAAAGGGTAAAACTAAAAATTGAACATATCACCTAAATAACTACCACAATCAATATACGGTAGCACACACAAACACTAAATACGAGTGCCTGTGACTCGCGTGCATTTACAATGATCTGTATTGTCGTTATTTCTTACATATTAAGTGATAAGTAAAATAGATTTATTGGAGATTGATAAGTGTTGGTAGGATGTTGAATATTATAATATGTTAATTTATATTATTAGAGACGAAATTTATCCTTTAAGAGCCATGCAAATATGAGATGGGCGAGATCACCGTCTCGTCTCAGTCAATTGGCGAATCTCAAACATAAAAAGAAACAATATTTGGTTACGTTTAAAATTAATCGTCTGATTAAAATTTATCTTTGATACCTGAGAAAGCCAATCATAATCAATAATTGACGGACAATTGATGCGGGCGCGCGAAAATGGTAATGTTTTCAAGATTACCAAAAAGAGCTTAAAATTGTAAAATTATGTTGACATAGTTTTTTTCACTTCTCTATGTTGATAAAACCCAACGTCTGCCTGTATGTCTGTTCGCTTGGAGAATCACTGGAACGATTTTGATGCAGTTTTCACTTTTTATTGAATACCTTCCTAATTATAACCAGTAAACAAACTATAGATACACTTTTAAATATATCACGATTCAGTATTTTACGTTAATATTGAAATTTTAATAAAATCACTTATTAATTATTTGCATAAATTCATTTTATATTTAAAAGCACGACTTCCTCTAGCCTTGCCCTTCGCTGCTCCTTAAAATTTCGGATACAAAAGAATCTGCTTTCGCAAATATTAGTAATTTGCATTGTGCCATTAGTCATATAATTGCCATTATATGTGAACATAAATGTAGTATTAAATTAAAAACATTTCCCACAAATGATGTAAATACGGTCATCTAGTGAAAAATTAAAATACTTATTAGTCTTTTTAACAAATATTTACACTCTTTTACAGATGATTTTTTATAAACTGCAACAGTTTTGGCGTAGCTTGAAAATTATTTATATTATATTATTAAATAAAAAACATTTTTTCTGGATTTTTCACAGTCCCATAATTTACCAAAAAGTCGCATGGGTAATCTAAAAATTAAATAAACGCGATGTTTTTTTCCACAATATTTACTAGTTCCATCCTCATCCTCATTGCGACATCATATAAAATGAAAAAGCAGTATTTGAGACCTACGATCGAAACCTTGGGATCAGAAGCAGAACCTTTCCATTTAAGCACGGGGAGCTGTGGGAGTATGAAAAACACCCCCCACCGAATAAAAGAATATTGCACACATTGACAATCTCTTTAAATATGTTTTTTTCTCTCTCTGTTTTTCTTTAAATCTAAGAACGATAAAAAAAGTTCGGTCATCGACTTTCAAATAAGGTGGTACTGCTGAGTGATAATTATAACGGCAAATGGGGGCGACATCTATTTTAACATGTAATTACGGAACTATAAGGTCTTAAAAAAATTTACAAATAAGTAAACAACACGTCTGCACTGATTACGAGAGCCTACTAATTTCAATAAGGTTATTTTTTAACAGAGTATTGTTATTATTACTCCACCAAGACAATTAGACATGAACAAAGGTGACGTCACTACGTTTAATTGCTTGGTGGACAGAAAATAGTAGAAAACGCGCGAGTCAGTCACTGCTCAGGTGTTTTTTTTTATTGATAGAGTATAGCCGACGTGAAAACACTATACGAAACAGGTTTTGTTGCTTCACATGTAAGGAACCGCGTCTGTAGTATAATCGTTTTTTGGTTATTACTTTTGAAATATTATGAGTTTTTTTTGCTGAGGATACTCAGTAGATACTAGCGCTATCTTGCATGTTGTTAGCTCGAGAAATTCTGCGATTATTTGACCGTTAGATTCCGTACAGTGACCGTGACCGAACACTTATGAAGATTGCTGACCTTTGCCGACCATAATGAAAGCAACATGATTAGTGACAGAAATAGACATGATAATGTGCATTTGTTATAATTTTGTGTTGTTAATGCAAGATTCAAAATTCATTTTTACTTGGATTATATTATCAGATTCAATTAAATATAAATAACAACAGAAATATTTTTGTTGGACTGCAGCCAATATTATGAGCGAACACTGCGAACTACGTACCTTAGTAGAGAAAAAAAGTGGCTGTGTAGAGAAAAAAAGTGGCTGTGTCATGGACACGGCTGTGTCTTATACGTGAATACGTCTATGTAACGCATAATTTCAATCGCCCCAGCTGCAGATGTACTGGCACCGTCGTTGATCCGCTCGGCCGCATTTATTCTTTTACGTTCCCGGCACTGCTTGACTCGGTCATATGGTGTTTTATTATTACCATTCGATTGTTCTTGAGAAGCCCTTTCCAGCCGTATACGATCTCTGTATTTGGTTTTGGCTTTTCGACGCGTATAGGCCGACATTATATATTTGTTGATAATATTTTTTGATTAAATCGATAGATTTTGACGACAGCTGACGAGTAAAACTTAAACAAACATCGTAGCTTTTCCGAATCAAAAGTTATACTAATTACAAATCTCGAACGCAGCAAAATAACCTCAAAATGGCGACGCTTCCCCCTCCACCGCGCGCGATGCGTCACTGTTCTCGCTTATCGTAATGAATTCTTTTATCCTTTAGCTATCCAGTGGTATAATTTAATTTTTGATATAGAAGATAGATTCTAAACTGCAACGCCAAACTGTATCCCCCACTTTTGTTATCATTAGGTTTTTTGGATTGCGCCCGTATGGTAGCAAATTTAAAGACGTATTCACGTCAAAAATGTAATTTTCAATTTATTTTGCAATGATAGGCACATATTTATGCTATGTAGGTAGATATAAGTTTAGATCTAAATTTTGAATACTACTAAAGTGAAAATAAATTTACCATCCTTGAATAATATTTATCTATATGCATAATTTATTGATTTAACAATTAAATATAACACAGAATAATGTAATTAATTTAAAAACTCCATGGATCATTTTAATGTAACATGTAATAAGACAAAATGCATAATTAATTATATTTTTCCATCCGGATAACTTTAAAAGTTCAAGTGTTGCATATTATGAAGAAGGAGACGAAAAAAGATAAGGAATAATTAGTCTATGAGCATGGATTACTGGAAACGATGTCGTCGATAGGTGGTTACAAGCACTGCATCGAACCTCGACTGTTTTCTGATGACTTTCCCGGTTGAATATAACACCACCTCATACTCGAATCCAACAGTGATAGTGTGATGACGCATGTGACTTCAACTTTAAAATTAGCTTTGATATCTTATTCAAGGAGAAGACGTTCGGTTGACTCATTGCCTTCAGCCAGCAATCAATCTACTACCAGCTCAGCATTGCCCATTAGCTTATTGGTTACCACCTCCCTCCTCCTATTACTAGTACTGCATCTAAATTAGATCTAGGTTTTTATTCATACAAAGATGTATGAATAGATGATTTAAAAAAAAATACATTTTCAAAGAGCCTTGGATCCCGTCAAATTTCACATTTCTACAAAACTAAATTTCCGTTTTTAACAAAAATGGTTAAATAATTTTCCCTGGCTTCATATTCCCATTATGAATAGACCATTCTGCTTATTTGTAGTCCGAGTTCTATGAAGTCAAAGCGGGCGTTCCCCAAGGATCAGTCTTGGAACCTTTATTGTATACCTTGTATACGTGTGACCTACCGAGCACAGAGGGCATAATAACTGCGACATTTGCTGATGACACGGCGATTCTGGCAAGCAGTAAGAATGCTAATGAAGCCTCAGAAATGTTGCAAACTGGCCTTGACAAAATAACAAATTGGCTCCACAAATGGCGCATCAAGGCAAGCGCTGCTAAGTCCGTCCATGTCACCTTCACTTTGCGGAAGGGCAACTGTCCAGCTGTGAAACTGGAGAACAATACACTTCCCCAACAAGACAGCGTAAAATATCTTGGCCTACACCTTGACCGACGTTTAACCTGGCGCCAACACATAAAAACAAAGAGAGATGAGCTTAAGATAAGATACAACAACCTTTTATGGCTCCTAGGGAGGCATAATAAACTATCTCTAAACAACAAGCTACTCATCTACAAAGCTATCTTAAAACCAGTTTGGCTACATGGCGTTCAGTTATGGGGAAGTGCCAGTAACTCAAACATTGCCATACTCCAACGAATGCAAAATATGATACTGCGCTCAACCTCGAATGTCCCATGGTACATCACTAACATGGAAATACATGAACAGTTGGGTATGAACACTGTGAAATCGGAGTTTACACAAATGACAGAAAGATACAGAGAGAGGCTGGAACGCCACCCAAACAAACTCGCAACTGAACTACTTACTCGTAATTATCAGAAGCGCCTCAAAAGAAAGGATGTCCTAATCTCCTGATTACGAGTAGATGCTCTCATTGGAGGGCACACTCTACCTAACCTATTGCCCACAAAACATCCGCTAAAAGCAAATGCTGATTGCAGATTATAATAGAGAAAAAAAAAAAAAAATTTTAGTTAAAGGTGAAAAATGTACTAAAGACATTTCAAACCCACATTCGAAAAGCATAAGAGAAAGAAATTTGGACTGACAGATAACTTTCTTAAAATATTGTCTTTGCAGACCTCTTCTTCGATTTTCAGAGATAACACAACAACAAGAGGAAGGAAAAGAAACTGTCATTTACTATAAAAATGATTATTTTTTGGCAGCAAACTAATCTTTGTCTCATAAAGTAAGAGACAAATTAAGAAAAAAACTGAGAAATTAGAAATAAGCATAATTTTGAGGATTTAGCTACTCTCTCTCTCTCTCTCTGATTCTCTCAACACAAGTTCATATAAAATTAAATAATTGATGTTTGTTGTGAAATTATATGACAAGATAATCAATGGAATTAAGTAAACTCTAGTTTTTGCTATTCTGGCTGACGGAATATCTGATATCACGCCAACAGGGCAAGTTTTCTTGTAATCATTGTGTTTATATTAAATTGATTGAGAAGATAATAAATATTCCCTTATGTTTACAATATGTTGAATTAGAGGGAAATACACGTTCCTTAAATATGTTCCAACTATGGATATACTTAGAACTGGCCCAGCAAATTTAATTATTATTGCTTGAAAGAGTATGATGTTGGGTGCTCCCTTATATTAGGCTAATATTATAACGGTACTTCTTTATAATTGGGAAATTGCATCAAATCAGGCTCAAATTTGTGAAGAATGTGTCCGTGCTCTCTGTATATATTGCAATACACACTCCCTTAATTTTACTTTTGCCGACTCATGCTTATAACCAGAAGTTCAAAATTGCATACAATCTGTTGGTACTTAGTTATTATGCTAAAAGCACTGCCTTGTCAAAAGATAAACTTTGTGGACTGTTACCAGCAAATTGTCAATAAAAACCTAAAAGTTATCCTGTAGATTTTTTATAGTTTTAGTAGAAGTACATTTAAATTTTAAGGAATCCTGTTCTGAAAACGGTAGAGTTTTCTTCTAAAATATTCTGAAATAAAGTGTTAAAAATGTGACGTTTAGCACCTATGAAATTAACTAAGTTCAAAGGTAATCGAACTGTCTGTGCAACTTTGGCAAGCCTTTGAAGAGTAAATATATGCCTATGTACACACAGGTATACATTCTTGAAGACTCTTATGTAAGTCATAGTTATTCATCATAATTTTGCCCTAAACACCCGTTTTCCGTCTTTTATATTTTTTTGGGATAATTTGCACATTGATTAAAGTGAGAAGTAACAATCATTACTTAAAGAAATGTTGCTAGCGTTAGTAAATTTTTCTTTTCTTTTCAATTTTTTACGTTAGCAACTTCTTTATTTTTTTAATAATATTTTTTTACTTCAAGTTTTTTATTAAGTTCCTTCTTCAAATACAATTTCACTCAACACAAGTTCATTTGGGCAATACGATATACGGATATTATAAATTTATACATTTAAGTGTGGAGGCGGGGTTTGGTATAAAAATGTTGAGTAGAAGACTAATAAATTTTATTTACAAAAGTGTCTATTTACACAAAATATCTTAAAAAGAAATGAGAATATACTGATGAGACAGAAAATAGTAAAATGTTGGTATGTGCTCTGCTCATGCTGGGCTCACGAGTGTTTAAATATGTCTACCAGTGTCGACAGCACTCGCACTGGAATTTCATGAAAATTTCTCGATTCTGTCATGTTACTGTACGTTTATGTATATTAGATAGCGAGAATGTAAGTGGCTTGTCGATTGCAGTTCGTTGCTCTGAGATGAACGAAAGAGAGATTGTATATACTTAAGAAAAGATAATCTAGGTAGTTTCATTATTGAAGGTATTAAAAATATTGATACTTTCAATAAAACTACTGTACCACTCCAGTAATTAAATAATATTCATTACCAGTAATATTACTGAATTACCGGCACATACGTACCATACGTATGTGTACATACCATGTTTCTCTGGCCACGCCAATCTGCTGTTGTTCATCTGTACTGTGGCCGATCCCACTCACAACTCTCCAGTATTGGAGAAAAGACAACACCAAAAAAAAATTTATTTAGTGAGAAAATAAAAACCTACATATAGATATTAGGTGAAAAAGAATGTTGAATGAAAGAACATTCCTCTTCTCAGTTTTATTCGCTTCTTCTCCTGATTTTTAATATAACTTTTATTATGGATTTCTCTATTAGGTTTTCTAAACTTATCATTTGAACATTTAGCGAGTGGTATCCTTTTCTATTGTAAATTAAGTTCTCCTCATCAATTGGTTTCACTTTTGCAACATGGGTACCTAAAAATATAAATCAAATATATTCACTTTTGATAATGTTTAGAAGTATTTCACTTTATGACTTAACATTCCTATTTGCTCCGAATCACAAAACAGTATCAATAGCTTCCTTCACTTTCTGTATCCTAAAAAACAGATACGGATAGATCGGCTAAGTTTGAGCCTTTAAATTTCTTGGTTGACAGTGAAGAGGCCATCGCTTATTATTTTGTCTTTGGATTGAAGTGACGGAACCAGGTTAGATTAGTTTTTTATTTGTATAACTTGATATAGAAACCTATCGAATTTATCTGATCTTAAAACCGATGCAAAAACCTTGAATATCTTCATCACTCAACTTACAGATATTTTCCCACATTCTGTTTTATGGTAATGATCTTTTGAATACTGCTACATGAGAGCTTCATGACCTCAACTAACTGTCTAATCAGGACTATTTGATTTGCCAACACCGGCCTTTAACTTTGGTAAGTGACGTAAAAGGTAAAGCAATCAAATTCTGTTTAAATTAAACTTTCTACACTACTTTGGAATACAGAAAGGAGAGAGACGACCATATGTTTCTGTGTAGATGATACGCATCTTTTTATAGAGTTTTTTTTTTCAAGAACTGCATTATTTTCCTTTTGCAATGTAACACACTTCACTATTTTCCATTTGCATCACATTACTTTCCACTTGCAATGTAAGCACAACAGAGTATTGGATCATGCTGCTAGACTCGAAAGACATACCCTTTTCACGTAGTCAGGTACGAAGGATATTGTGAGTAATACTAATCTATTTTGGCATTTTTCTTTGAGTAACTTTACGGCTTAATGTAAAACATTCTACTTAAATATTAAAATCAAAATTTAATTTAAGTGTAATAAAAATGCAGGTTAATGATAATTAGGAAACTTATTTATGTAAAAAGCTAACATTTGAAAAATTCTGTCCCAATTACTTAGTAAATCATTGAAAATCTTACAAATATTTTGATTATAACTTGTAACCAAAATGTTTCATACAAAATGTTATAAAAACATTAGTTACGAATCTTATTATTGTGTAAAAGGACAAATGTGTTATTGTTAAAAATTTGCCACTTATTTTAATTGTTCTAGCATTCCTACTAGCAAGCGCTCTAATATCAGCTGGAGTTTGTAGTCCAACATCAGAGAATAGGGATGTGGCTCAACTGAGTGCAAAGATTGCCAAATTTTCTACCTCTTTCCATAATGTAAGTTGGACAGTTTTCATTTCTTTATTTATGTATTCTTGTCTATTAAAGGTGTAAAATCGTTATACATCTCGGAGTTACCTGCAGACGCTCAGAACTATGATAGGGAAAATTGGGGTTTGCTTGTTTTATTACTATCATTGGAATGTGCGTGTAAAGTTTTGAAAGGTTTTTGAGACTGCTTTTCATTACCTGTAAAAATAAATTCTATTTAACCAATGGTACAAAATTATGTAATTAGCATTTAATGAAGGATTTCTGTCGTTCTGTATTTAATTAAATTAAATTTGGAAGATTTACAATAATAGAATACAAGAAGGCAACTCGATTATAGATGGACTGTTTTGGCTGTAGCTAAAACTATCCTCAATAATATGAATAATATAACTAGCACTGGTTTCGGCTATGGAATGAATCTGATTGAACTATCAAATCGGACAGCGCTCCTCGATTCCATCACATCCACTGAGTCAGCTATGAGCATTTTTTGAATGTTCAATATTGAATTGAAAATTTAAATTTAGAAAGAAAACATCAAAATGTCAAGTCTTGAGAACGTTAAATTTCTATAAAATATTAAAATTGTTAATATTTATACAAATCTGAAGAAAATTTTCTCTATAACATTTCTGTTTATTAACATTAAATTCCTCATATTTATTGCAATGATGTTACAAGAAATACTTCATTCTTTCAGGAAGTGGCTAAAGAATTGCCAAACAAGAATGTTGTCATGTCACCACTCTCGGTGGAGGTGCTCCTTGCATTGCTAACGCTGGGAGCAGAATCTCATACACGCAAGGAGCTTTTAGATGCACTGGATTTACCTAATGATCAATTTGTAAGTTTATGACTAGTTTCTATTATGAAAGACATTTCATGTAGATGCTATAGAATACTAGTTATATTATCTGTCTCAGCACCAAATGTATTTTTGCAAGTACCATTTCCAATTTGTGCTAAATTATTTGGTTTTAATGTCATTTTACTTTGCGTTTAAAAAAGCTATAGTGAATTTTTAATTTAAATTTTTTTACAGGCTTTCATGGCATAATATTTTTAGGAACTTTTGCTACTCTGTTTATCATTTCATCTTCAGGAAGACATTTACATAAATTTTCACTGCCAAATACTTATGTATGTCAATGCCACATGTAGAGGGAATGGAAAGAAATGTGGAAAACTTATGGTCACAGGGAATAAATGAATGTCAGTTACTTTTAATATCTCGTAATACTTAAATTTTATTAATATTCACAGCAAAGCAATTTTGCAATAAAATTGGTCACCAGAAGTAATGTACAAAGGTATATAGAGTAAGAAAACCTTCCTGCTTAGGGAAAAGTATTGTGATCTCACTTGTATTTTATTGAAATATTTATACATGAAATCGATGTCAGTACAAAATTTTTGAAGGTTTTATGTTTCTATGAATATAAATAAAATTACAGGTATTATTTCTGTGGAATGTGAAGGTGATCTTATAATCCTGATAATTTGAATTAATTTAAAAAATTTACTGGGTAATTGACTGCTTTGTTACAACCTATATCTATATTCATGAAATTAAAATTTTTTAAATATTTGTTTTCTTGGTAATCTCGTCATGATTCGTCAAAATTAAGATGCTAATTTTATGCGTACGTCACACATAATTTTAATTTGGAAAACATTTGAAATAAGTTCTCTTACGGAATCTAGGATAGGACAAAAGTTCAACGCCAAATTTCTATTACTATGGGTGGGTTGCTGAATTCCCTTCTGTCAGTTTTTAATATGTTTAATAACTTACAATGTCATAAGACACAGACACAAAGAGAGGTTTTGTTTATGTTACATACAGCTATTAATAGATAGCCAATTATTTAGTAGTTATAAAGCAGAATATATTGCATGACTGTTTCTAAGTAAACCTGAAATATAAAGGCCACATTTAATGCAACAAACGAGTCAGAGAATGCTTCCACCATTACATTCCACTAAGTGCATATAATGGAATGCATATTTCCTTCTGTCTCCTTTAAAACAGAGTCAAATACGATTTGTTGATCAAATATTAGTATAGCTGGAGTATCTAAAATTTAGATTTGATGTACTGTTAAGATTTAGTAATTAATTTAAAAAGTTTGTCTCATGGTTGGAAAATTATGAACCTAATTGTTTATTTGCAATTGATGTGACTAAATCTTTTATAAGTTAATGTCAGCTTGTACTATCAATAATAAGAGCCTGGTATGTAGATTGACTAAAAGGTCCAGCTCTTTAGTCTGTTGATTGATTAGATTGAGAACTTATTTTATGGACCTAATTACAGTACGTATAAATTTGTAGTGTAATTATTATGTGGAACTATCAATGGAATCTAGTCCATAAAATGATATTAATTTTAATTCATGTTCATGCAATTGCTGATACAAAGTTCAATAACAAATTGGTTTTTAAATAATTTTTTTCTACTTTGGTTTTTCGTTTTTTTTTATAACTACTTGTCCTATCTTAGTGGTACTTGACTCTACCCAGAACTAATAAATTATTGTAACGAAGTAAACGCTATTGAAATCAGTATAGTTTTGTTTTCTACGAAGAAACAACAGAAATACAGAGCTACTATTTTTACCATAGATTGAATATTTAGACATCATATTGTGTTAAAAAGTCTTAGTTTTAAGAGAAAGCAAATAATGCAACAGAGGAAATATTAAAGTAACTAGGGTAGAATACAATAAAGGCCATAGATTAATTCACTTTACAGACGCGCTCATCATTCAGGGCATTGTCTAAACAAACAAGACATGTGAATGGAGTAACTCTGGACATGGCGAATAAAATATTTGTGAAGAAAGGAAAAGAATTGAATCCCAATTTCCAGCACGACAGCATAGATGTCTTCAATGCTGGTATTGAAGCTCTCAACTTCAACGATGCAAAAAATTCTGCAAAAGTCATCAATACATGGGTTAGCAGTGCTTTACATATGAGAATATTGGCACACCTTCAAAAGTTTTATTGTGAAAATTTTTTATACAGCCAAGTTTATAAATTTTACAGGTGGAATCAAAGACAAACAACCGTATACAGAAACTATTATCACCTGAAGACTTCGATTCCAGAACTCGTCTAGTTCTTGTTAATGCGATTTACTTTAAGGTATATTAAACAATTCAATAACACTAAGCTAGAGCATGTATAATTTAAAAGCATTACGAACAATTTTGAATATCTATTGTAAAATTTAATCTGAAATGTTCTTTCATTCTTTCCATACAATTGAAACAAACACTTGATAAACAAATCTTCAAATTAATATTTTTACAAAATTCTGTTTTAAATATTGGTACACACAGTGAATGGTGCTACAACAAAATGTTGTCTTACGTTAGATCTGTCAACAGTTACTGTTATTCGTTTTATTAACTTGTTTTTTTTTGGGCACATTAGCAAAGCTTCTCATAATTTTCATAGTGAAAAAATTGTGTATTTTTTCAGGGCATGTGGAAAGTGAAATTCGAGAAGGACTTGACAGAAAACAAATCGTTCCAGACAAGCAGTGGAGCGTATTCAATGGTTCCCACCATGAGTTCACATGGAGATTTTTCCTATATTCATAATTACAAACTTAATGCCAAGGTGAGTGTCTTTCGGAAAATTTTTCATTCCGTATTGATCATTGGTGGTCAATGTAAACAAATATTAAATTAAAAAACACATAAAATAGAATTATAGATTAAAAAAATACAAAATAGAAACTCAAGCAGACTAAATACTTGTAAGAATGTTGTCAATAAAAGCAAATACATTTAATTGTTTAACAAGTTACCTTTGGAATTTCAAACTGCAATATTTTATTAGACAGCTTTACTTAAATGTTCTTTTTAGGATTTCCACAGGTATGAAAAATTAATGTGTTTCTTCACATACAATTTAAATGAAATATCCATTGATAGTCTTTATTACATATTCTCATTACTTCATTTATATTTATTGTATATAAATTATGGATCAGACATAACTTTAAATTTTTGGTACTTTTAAAAAGCTGTAAATGATTTTAATAGATTTTTGAATTTTTCAGAACTCTTAATTTCTCTTCAGTTATTTGTGCTCAAAATTAATTTATTATTTTCTCAAAGTTAATAAAATTAAAATTAAAAAAATATAAAATCTAAGGTCTGCATTACACTTAGAACTCAATGAAAAGTGAGAAGAATTAAATTATCACTTCCCTTTGTGAAACCCTTTATTAATTATGTTTAATGAAAAGGACATGAATATTTAATCTTTATCGAATATTTAATCTTTTTGTTATATTCAAATTTGTTATAACATGATCTCCACACATTCTTTTATTTTCATTCCATCAACAAAGTTATGTATCTGGTAGCAATATAGTTTATGTAATTACACCTTCCTAGGATCAATAATAGAAATTTGCACTATTTTAAATGATCTTACATTTGTCAAATAGAGCTGCAAATTTTCAAAAAATTACATAAAAAAATATTTATTGGAATAGTTTGATCAAAAGACCATAAATATTTTTGGGAGTCTTTCCTTTTTATTGAGATTTTTTTTATTTTTAAATAAAAGAATTGAACATTTATTTCTCAATATCTGAAATTTGTATGACATGTACATAAACAGTAGTAATTAGCAATTTCATGTCAACATTTAAATTACATGTCAACATTTCTCATTCTTAATATGAGATTCACTATAAGTTTGTTATGTTCAAATAAACATTGAATTGAGATTGAGAATGAAGTAGAATGCACAATCAATAATAGATGTTGTTTCATTCCGTATAAATTTTTTATTCAACAGTTCCTACAGCTGCCTTATGAGGGAGGGGAAATGTCTATGGTGTTTGCTTTGCCAAATGAAGGTGACAATCTCAACACTTTGCAGACTAAATTGGCTACGGAGTACAATTTACAGGATATTGTTGCCAGTATGAGATCACAGGAGGTCGATGTCACAATACCCAAATTTAAAATAGAAACAACTTTAGATTTAAATAAAATTCTACCTAAGGTTTGAAATATTTTTAATTTTTTTAAATTATTTTTTTTAATTTTTATATGTTTTATTATCCTTTAAGAATTGTACAATTATTGAGATAATTTTTTACTACTGTGACTGTTAAAAAAGGACAGTGCTTTTAGTTAACATTGAGCTAAAAATTACATATTTGAAACTGTAACTCACATAATGCTTTCAGAAATTTTTAAATATTCCTGGTGAATTACTAAATTATGTGGAAAAGTATTAAGTAGTTTTTACTGATTTTAATAAACATTTTAAGCTCAATATTTTAATAGGAAATGAAACATTAATATCTACAATACAAGAAAAACTCTGCATTTGTATTAGTTTTATAATAATTTTTATACCTTCTAGGTATCAGGCCATAAAAAACTAGAAAAATCAACCAGAAAAAGTAGTAGAAAAATCTGTCACATAAGATTCGTCTGCAATAAGTGGTGAAAATCTTCCCATTTTTATATATTTAATTACCTACTGATTTAATTATCTATATATTAATTGATTTAATTAAGAAAAAATGTTAATAACTGTGAAATGGTGAACAGTATTAACATTTTATACTTCTCCCTGAGTAGCTGTCATAATTTGTTAAATTAATTGTGCCCGTTTTATACAAATCACATATTGAGAAAATAAAGTAGCATATCGGAAAATGTTGAATCAGAAGGTAACAAAAATCAATAACTAATTGAGTAAGAAAATTGTATTATTCTTATTATTGGTATCCAACTGAAAATTTAGTTGCAGTTTTGATTACATTTGTATTAAATTATTTACTGATAAATACACTATTTTTATCTTGTAAATATAACAATAACAAAAAACAGAGTTACTTATGAGGAAAGTGCGCACCAGAAAGAAAAAAACAACAAGTCAAATAAACCTTCCGAAAATGGCCCAATAAAACAATAAAAGTTCCATCGCCTCCAGCAATCAATATAAGCAATGCAGAAGACGCAGAGAAGAGGCGTCGAAATTAATTAACAGTATTGTTGGCAGCAAGTCAAAGCCCTATTGAATAATAATATTGAAATCACACATCAAAATGAAAATGATCACAGCACAAATAAACCTTATACTCGAACTAAAATAACGAACGTACAAGGCAGATATATCAGTCCCTTTTACAAGTTTCACCTTTACCTTCAATCCAAATTGTTTGAAAAACTGTTGGTGGACCAACTTAAACCACTTATCAATAACTCAGATATTCCAGCTTGGATTTATAAATAAATATTACACTATCGATGAAGTTCATTGCTTTATCATAATCTTTTGACAGAGTATGACATGGGGATCTCACCCATAAATAGCGTGAATTGCTACTGGGAAACTACTAAAGTCTGATCTATCTGATAGGAAATTCATAGTATCCATACATGAGGATGTGTATTCAGGTTTATATCCAATCTGGACAGGTGTACCACATGGAAACGTCTTGGCCTTTTTTCCTGTTCTAAATACTGTATACTGCTGATTTTCCCAAAACAGAAAGAAATGTTCATAGCCACCTTTGCTCAACAAAATCAATAGATAGATAATTGATTTGAAAATCAAAAACATTTGCATTTTGACAAACAGCAATCTTTCTACTTTCTTCAAGGGAATTTGAGTTCTGAAATAGATGTAGTGAAATATTCGAACTCCATCTCTATAAAAAGCTAAATCAGATATAACAATTTAAATACAGGTGTTGAAGTTTATCAGATTTGTTTTGGTATTAAATGTTTAAATCATTATGGCTAATGGTGTACAAAGATACTATAGGCAAAAAACGTTTAGCAGTGTTTTATAAATAATTGTATGTAGCCTGCCCTTAACATCTAGTATACATAACCACATATGCCTGAATATTTAATTTATGGCATTCAAATGAAGTTTCCAAACAAACCGAACATTTCCAGCGTGTGCCATTTTAAATGAACTGTACAGACTTCATTCCAATCTTGCTAAGTATGAAATTGCAAGAACTTCTCACCACAAAAGTTTTCTATGAGAAAATATAATTTATTAGGTCATTTCTAACTGCCGGTTTCCAAGGCGAAGGCAAACTAGCACTTCTCCGCTTATGGCTATATTCAGAATGAAACAATCCTGTTTATTGGTCCGACTATATCATATATCAGACACACACACAGAATCACTGCGTTATAACAATGATCTGTTCTGTCATTCACTGATCATCTGCTATTCAGATTAATTAAAATCAGAATAAAATGACTAATTTTCCATTTTATAAATATGTCCAGTATATTTTATTGGTAAATTCCATTCTCTAAATTAGTAATTGCTTCCTGTTTGTGTTTACTTCATTGCAGTGAATGCTCATTTTCATCGTGACAGGTAGTATGTCCAACCCAAAAGCGCTGCACCCCACTGAAGTTTAATAATTTATAGATTTCCTATTATAACCTCTTGTCTGTTTCAAAATTTGACCATCGAAATATATTTGAATTAAATTAATTAAACTGTCGTAAATACATTAAATCTATGTTAGAATGATTTATAAATGACTAGGAAATCCATAAAAAAGTACAAAAATGTGTTACTTAGATTATTGTTTGTTTGTAACAAGTGTTTTTATGTCACAAATTTGGCCATGAAAATTTGTACTCGACTAAAGCACAGAATACGTTTGAGAATGTAACTAATAAATACCTATGTAAAATTATTATATAAAAAAGCAACTAAAAGAAATTCCAGTCATAGTCCTATGTTGCCAAAAGAAAAATTGGATTGAGAAGCTATTTGAAGGTTATATTATTTATGGTAATATCCATGTTAAAATTGACAATTTTTGTGATGTATATATTTAAATCATTACAGCTTGGCATTAACAGTATTTTTGATCAATATACATCTCAATTGACGAAGATAACCTCAGAGCGGCTGTATGTCAGCAAGGGCATTCAGAAGGCCTTTATCGAAGTTAACGAGGAAGGTGCAGAAGCTGCGGCCGCTACTGGTATGTTGCATTCTTTACTAGTTCTGCATTAAGAATCTCATAAAATTATGGAAACGAGAATAGAATTTCGCCAGGAACAATGTGGTAATGAATTCCTTTAAAAAAATGTAAGGTTTGTAAATAAGGAAATCCACATAAAATTACTTTGACGGGAATGTATCAAGAGACGTGATCAAATTGTTAGTCACATACTAAATGATTCTTAATTTAACGTTTTGTAATTTATTTGGAAAACGTTTTGGAATTTAACGTTTGTATTTAGATATTTTTTTATAATTATTCATCTAACATTGATTGGATATACAGATTTTATAGAGCTCATAATTGAATCTATAGACATAGTTATTCTGTATTTATAAAACTATTTAGATACACATTAGATCGAATGTTTGTCTTGTCATCCGTAGGTTGCATATAAGTTAGTAAAAAATTCTAGAATAACAAAGAATACTAAATTTAATGCATAAAACATTTATTTTATCTTATTGCTTTTTTTGTCTATTTCATCCTATCTCAGTTAAAATAATATAGTTTTAGTATTTTTGCTTCGAATATTATAACTATTATCTATATATTGTGCAAGTATTATAAAATAATCATTGAAAATTATAAATTTCCAAGTATGGAAAATATATCTTTTATTAAATTCTAGTCATAAAATCAAGACAATCTACCAATAAAATAAGCTCAATATAGTAATTAAAGAAAAAAAACACAATGAAGTACTTTAAATTTAAATTACATTTTCACAAAATTTAAATTAAATTTTCTGTTTTCCTTTATATTGTCTCCATATCATTATGAACTACTGTTTATTCAATGCTATATGAATATCAATCACTCTACTACAACCTTCTTGTGACCAAACTTAACATTTAATACATTTTTCTGCCTTAATTTTTGGAAGGTTTTCTATTAAATAAAGGAATCTGCCATTCAAATATTAGTCTTCAATACCCTTTCAATTGACTCGTAACCATTGAGAGTTAATCAAGTACGGTTATGAATTGTTTATGTATAGTGTGTGTAATTGTGACTGTTTTTATCTTTTTACAGCTTTTGTGGTTGCTGTACCGTATTCATTAGTCATAGGAGGTCCATCGTATGAAGAATTCCATGCTAACCGCCCGTTTGCTTTTTATCTTCTTCATGGCGATCAGATCTTGTTTACTGGGTCTGTTAATGAATTAAAATAATTGTGATTGCGAAATAAAATTGTTGAAAATGCAATAAAGTGACAATTGTAAAAATCTGGATGTAGTGACTTAATTTTTTTTTCTATTTCATTTCCGGGTGAAAAAAGTATTAGTAACATTTCTCATTGACATTGTAATCTCATAAAATGTGGCTGATATGAGGGCTGAATACAATTGCTAATTTGAATAATATTCCTCTCATTGCTATCCTTGATGTCCTTCTTTTGCCATAATATTGGAACATTTCAAGATGTTAATAAAATCAGAAGGATATAATGTTAAAAGGGTAAGGAGGCAATTGCAGCCACTTGCCATTGTGGACTTAAAAAAAAAGGAAACTGAGATAATTTTTTAACAGTAATAATTAAGAATTATTCTATTTATATTAAGGTAAAACATGTTGTTACATCTGTGTTGCAAGTTGACTTCTGTGGATTCCTGAACAAAAAATAAGGCGACTGCAAAACAATACAATTTTCTTGAAACTTATTGTATTCTTGATATAATCTACTTCAGCATTAACTGGGGTTAAATATCATCCAGCACATGCTCACCAGGTGTTGCACAACTTCAACAAAGAGATGACATAGTGATCTAAAAACAAAAACTACAAGATAGTTTTAAATAAAGAAATATTTTTTATTGATTACAAGTTTTCTTAACGTTTTTAGTGGAATTTGTGTTTATGATAATAAAATATTTAAATTTAATTGTAATTAAGAAAACGTCTCAATAAAAAAACCTTTCATTGAAAAATAAATTATTTCTACATGGTAAAATCATAAAAATACATCGATTATTATATTGTAACAAAAGTCTTGGTGACGTGACTAAGAACATTTAAATGCTCTGAGAAAAGGAGGGGGAGGAGAGGAGATGAGATGAGAGGAGAGGAGATATAAGATGAGGTGAGTATAGGTGTGTGGGAGGCAAAGCTAATGGAAATACTCAAGAGACTAGTGAAGTTGTACACACGTGTGTGGAGAGTGTTAATTTGGCTATTGTGAGAATTGCATTTGAATAAATTGTTTCACTATTGAAATTTTGTAGAATTTTAATGTACTCAAAAGTGGCATTGGACCTAAGAACAATATTCAGTAGTAATGTACGTTAATAGTGACTGTTAATAGAGTAATTAACTTAACAATATTAAGTGAGTGAAAGTGTTATAAAAAATTTAAAATGAAGCGTGGCACTGATAAATCTGAAATTTTGGTCAAGACCGAATCAGCCAAGGCAAGAAGACAGAAAATAAACAGAGTGATGGAAGGCGATTTGGTAGAAGAAATAAACAAGTAAACCAAGCCAACAAATTGCAGGAATGTTCTGTAGTGAAAAAAGTTGATGAGAGCCCTGCTCAGTTTCATAGGAAATAAAATCTTAGTTTCTTAGGAATAAAAGGCCACCATGAATTCGCGCTATGTAGAGAAATTAATTCCTAAATTTGATCCCGAGAACTGTGACCATAATGTGAAAATTTGGTTGAAGAAAACCGATCAAACGCAACATATATAACTAGAACGACGAAATGAAGTGGTTTAACTAATTAATTAGATTAATTGGTCAGTCATCCAAACTGGAACAGGTCATGTTCCAGGTACTGTTTGAATGAGTACAACTATGCCTGGGAATAATAGAAAGTTAGGCTTTTAAAAGTAGTTCCGTGTATTCACAATTACACCAATCTATTGGATTAGATGATGGATGGTAAGAAAATGACCGGAGATACTATGACAAAATACTGTCAGGAAAAGGTAGTGTTTTGTTTTTGGTGTAAACTAGTTGACAAAGTGTTTGTATCGCATATCATTAGAGGATTTCTAATAGAACGAAGAGTTAATACGCCAGAGTTTCAATGTTACAGCCCCACGAATTATACAAATAATTCCTTTGCAAACTAAAAAATTCCACACAGCAAGTCTGAATCTTTACAGGCAATTGAAATAAACAAGCCTTTAATGAAGTATAGATGCAAGAATGAGACGCAGAATATACTTAATTATTATTAATATAAGTTAATGGAACATATTATACTCATTGTTAGTTGCCAGAAACGCAAAAGCGTTTTTGCTGTGGTAAAGATGGTTATATCGCTAGTTCATCTTTACTAAAGGAAGGAATTTTAGAGAAGAATGTGATAAAATGAGTTCAAAAAATGGTGTTCAAGTCCAATGATATATCGCAAAACAGCATAGATAAATGAAGTATACATGAAAGTGTATTTATACGACGGAAGTGAGCATAATATATTGTATAAATCTGCTGCCCAGGCATTGAACTGAAGACGTTACTCACCACTATAGTGCTGATGGGATGTACAGCATTGCTGGTTAATATTTTAGGAGAAATTTTCTTTGAGCTCACTGTTAAATAAAAATGTGATTTGAAACCAGTTTATTATTTTTGTTGAATTACTTCTAGAGAAGAGTCCATTTGTCCAATTCAGTCCAAGTCCGATTTCAGTAGTATTGGAAATAAGGAGGGAAATTTTTTCCTACCTCTTTTAACATCTTTTTTAGAATATCTTTAAGTATACAATCTAAATTAGAGAAAAAAATTCCTGAGAAAATAGTAAAGATCCTCATAATAAATCGTCTCAAGTAATATACAAAGTGAAAGAAAAATGTTTTGAATATTTTAACCCCCTTCATTTTGCATGAAACTTATAAAAAGTTAGCTGATAAACAGGAAGGGTAATTTTTAATTCTTAGCATAGCTCACTGGTGGCTGATTCTATGGTAAAATGTTCCTTTAAGAAGACAATAAAAAAATAATGCATTGTCAATTTCTATTACCAAATCATTTTCTTAAAAGAACCTTGCTAAATAAGGTCTAACAATTGCTTTTTTAAATTATGAATAAGATCCTAATTGTAAAAATACTGTGTTAAATCTGTCTGCAACAGTTATAATATGTGTGACAATATACTCATAATTAAAATATATGAGTAACTCATTATAAATTATTATGCCATACTTGTTAATAAAATAACGAAATATGTATTAATAAAATAATGGAACCAATTTGTGATTTTGAAGGAAAGAGCAAAACAAAGTATAGAAAAGTCTGGCTATCAGTATGCTCACACTATTTGTGAACTGGACAGGTGGGGAGCGATAATGAAACACTTAACCTCCTCTATACCGACATACATCTTCCGCTTCACTCATTCTCATACATTCTTTCAAACAAATCTCTCTGTTGCTATTTCCTTTACTCCCTAGATCACTAAAGCCATGCCATCAAGTGAAACAATATGTGTCACCATCTTTAGTAATGTGAATTTGTAATGAAAATATCTTTTTAAATTTTCATTCATTATTTTTACCTAATTTCACTAGATGTGTTTTGATAAGGGTATGATCAAAATATAATCTATAAATTTCAATACAAAAAATACATCGAAATTGGTTCATCCATTCAACACTTGCAAATAAACATAGATATGTCACTATTTTTTTTTAAATAGCCAAAAAAATCATCATTTTTATCAAAAAATATGAGATTTTCCTAAACACTATGTCACAGTTTTATAGAAATTGGCACTGCCATCTTGGAATCATTTACTTAGGTACAAGTTGAACAGAATACAGTCTTTGAGGCAATGAAAAAGATAAAATGGCTCAAGCCACATTGTTACCTGGTTACAGGTATTAACATTTTCCTTTCCCACTCCAGCAGTAATTGAAAGAGTTCTCTGTATATTTCACCAATTTTGATGGTTTTTTGTCTTTCTGGTTGTCAAGAATAAAAGACATAAAACTTTTGGATATCATTTTGCAATTTTTAGCATGTCCATTTTTTCTTTTTTTAGATTTAGTGCAAAAATAGCTTTTCTGGTTGAACATGAATTTCGTATAGTTCATAGTATTCAGATAGTCATATATGAAATAATTTTGGAGTGAGTGGGTTTAGTAAAAAATACAGGATGCATTTTTGAGAGAAAAATGAAATCGGTATGATAAAGAACATTTTATTTATTAACAGTTACAGGTGATTCATTTAAATATATTTCAGAAAAGAAGTTGTCTGAAATCATTGCTATTACATTAATGAGTTATATTTTCAAGTAACAAATGCTGACAACACTAACTGGTTAATAATCTATAAATTCATTTAACTTAAGAAACACTATATATATATATATATATATATATATATATATATATATACATATAAATATATACATATAAATATATATATATATATATATATATATAAATTTTTTATATTTATGGAAGATCTTGAAAAGATATAAGTAAATCTTTTGAAAGTAGTATTGTTCGATATTCCAAAAAAAACTTATTAAACAAGTAAGTGTATTTGTTCTTATTGACAACAATATTACAAGTATTTAGGCTGCTATGGTTTCTGTTTTGTGTTTCTGAATCCGCAAGCTGATTTCACTACTTCTTAAATCAATACGGATTTGAATAAATCAACGAAATCAGCGTACATTAGTTCGATTATTGAATTTTGATGACACTGCGTACATAACTATGTGCTGTTCTTTTCAGGAAAGACGTGAATTATTTATTTATTATTTAAATCCCCTTAAATTATATTACAAACTACTTACATGAAAAAGCATACCACTAACATGGATTCACTCCAGAATTTCTGGTGAATATTGCACTTTTGAAGATACGCACAAGCGGCAGTTGTCAACGATTGCTGAATCTTATTTTTGTTGCACTCTTCACTCCCAGTGTTCAGTACGAAACAAAATACTCACCTTGGCGTCAAAACTGCAATCAAGGGTAGAAGGAATTTTATTTTCCATGAGCCCTGAAGAAGTATACAATTTTAACAATATCTCAACAAAAGATTTGAAAGATTTTAGATTATTAATTTAGAGTATTTCTACACTGCTTTCAAATGGTGTACCATCAAGCTTTGTGTTATTGAACTATTTAATATACCTTAAAATCAATTGCGTTAACGACGACCTGATAAGTTCTTGAATTAAAATCTTTTAGTGATAACATGTAATGTATATGGTTGTTTGTCTTTGATGCCACCTGAAAAGTTTATAAGCTTGGCTTTTACTCACTGTAGAAAAAAGAATTTAAAGTGCGTCCATATTCTGACATTCATTAAATACTCTTATTTTCTCATCCATGTAAAGTAGCAGTATTGATAATTTTGCCAGGAATTTCTCTATTGCTGAAGTGAATAGGTTCGATGCCAGCATTGAATACATCTACGCCGTCATGTTGAAAATTGGAGTTCAGTTCTACTCCAATCTTTACATATATTTTGTTTGCCATATCCAGAGTTACTGTGAAAGAATTAATTTGGCAGTTATCGGTGAAAGAATTAATTTGCCAGACTTTAATTGAAAGACCATTATTTTGCATCTATTTTTTTCGATCTAACTTCTTTTAGCTAGATTCTTCATTTATACATTTTCTGCATAGTTACATTAATTGCTCACTCTTAAATTTACATATTTACACCACATGATGCAACGTCTAAATATTTAATCCATATTATTATAAAAATATAACAGTTCTTTCACTATAAAACAACAAAATATATTAAAATTATGCAAAAAATATCTTTTAAAAGAAACATTTTCTAGGACTAAAGTTAGCGTCTAGAAACAAAACGCCTCAACTTAGATTTTGCATACATGTTGAGCCAGGTATTGGACCCTCAGGCAATTTGTATAAATTTATGTTGGGCCCAATATGGAACTCTTGGGCATTTAAGCGGTTAAATTAATTTGAATGCAGAATTATTATGTACACCATGTCATATGATGTAAATAAAAAGTATTTCCACAATATATTGTATAAAAGTTCACCTTAACATGTAATGTAGACAATGGTAAACTTAATTTATCAATATGGGTATTTCCTGCAAGTGTTGTGGGACAACTTAGTTGGCCAGTGAAGTGGGTGTGGTATTACATATAATCAGTAAATTATAGTGTTTTCTCATAAACACCTGTGTTGATTTAACGTAGAGTATCTTTCTAAAGTTATAAATAATACCGTTTCTAAATTTACTTTATCTAATCAGATAACACAGTTAGTTTTCGATATTGTCTAAATAAAAGATCAGTCAGACTTAGAGAAATTACTTACAAACTGAAAAATTGGTAATTAAGTAAATCCAATGCGTCTAGCAACACTTTGTGTGTGTGAGATTCTGCTTCTAGTGTCAGCAGTGCTAGGAGCACTTCCAAATTGGTGACATGACAATACTCTGATTTAGCAGTTTTTTAGCCATTTCCTGTAAGAATGAAATATTACTGATCACTGTAATAGATAATTGTAAGTTATTCGACTGAAATATGAAGAAGTTTTATTTCGAATGAGCATTAACATTAATTTTTTTAGAATTTCATAGCAATTTAATGCTTTCAAGCTTTGGTAAACTAATTTTTTTTTTAATTTTCGATTTAATAAATTTTGAAAAAAAAAATTTTCATTTGAAGTTTCTTTAAAACTTTTTAATTCACATAACTACGTAACATACAATTTTGTTCCAATCATAAGTGCTCCAAATGTACAAGAGAACTAAACTTGTGAAGAATGAGTGTATTTAATTAATTAAATTAAAATGTCACCACTGTCAAACTTACAATATGGAAAGAGATGCAAAACTTGGCAATTTTTGCATTTAGGTAAACCGCATCATTATTCTCTGATGGTGGTCTACAGTTTGATACGATGTAGTCTTCATATTCTTTCACTTCTGTTTAACGGTTTGACAATTTATAGAAGTGGTAGAAATATTATTCATAATACATACAACCATATTGTGGAATATGTTACACCAAAACATACAAAATGGTCCCTCCATATATGCACTTCAGAATAGACTCAAAAAGCTATACCTCTTGTAATTTCCTACAATATCAAATTTCCTTTTTTCGTATTATATTCTACTCCCTTCCTTCATCCTGAAAACCAATTTGTGAAAAATTTCAACGGGAGTTCACTTAAAAAAATTAACAGACAATGTAACTTGTTTTACCGTTTATTTACTTACTTGTATATAAAATCCATTCGCCAATCTTTTTGATGAGAAATTTAACACTTTTTTGTGCAAAATGGGAGATGGAGTTATTTAAATTTTCTATGCTTATCATATAATAAAGCTGTCAATTTTCAATACATGTGTCTGTCCAAGCAGATTCACCGCCAGTGCTTGCAAACACAAGTATCTTAAACAAAACAATTTATTGGTTCCTTTATTTCCACACAACCATGGTGTTTTAATATGTAATAAATAACACTTAATAATTTTGAGTGAGAGTTCTCTGCATCAGCGCTCCTTAGGATGAGCCTCTATGTCTTCTATATCTCTACTGTTCATTTTATGTCTTTTGTAGATTTATGTATACCTTTGAATATATATATACATAACCCACCAGTCGAAAAGAGTCAAAAAGCCAGGCTATGACTATGTATTTTACAAAATTTTACCTTAGTACACGTTTCTAGCTTTCCAAGATAAAGTCACTTTTAAAATTTGTGAAAATTACTACTCTGTGTCGATATTTGTGTGCACAGTTACAAATTTTGTCTGCTTGAGATTTTTTTTTTGTTGAGTATAGTTGTGTAATAGGCCTTTTCAAAAATGCGCTTTTCAAGAATTCGTAATTTTCATCATCCTAATTTGACTGCTCCTGTTGCAAAAAAAATTGTACTAGTCTGAACTGACAACTTATTTAAGTGCTCTCTAAATTAATATATTTTGAGAAAAAAATGTTGTTCACATTAAAACAAAATAACTCACAGTTTCAAAATTCATAGTTTTTATAGTTTGTTTCGTTCTAAGATAATGTACAATTTTCAAAAATGAAACCTGTATTATCCACATTCCAGCTACTTAGTTTTGTTTTCTTTGTTTCACCCTATTACAGCTTCCGTGTAGTTTCTACTGTTATAAAGTGTCTAATAATAGGCATTTACGTTATTGCAAAATTCAAATAGTCTATTGGTCGTTTATATAACTTGAGACAGATAACCACAGATGAAGTCATGTGTCAAATGTGATCAAGAGTAAACACAAAAGTTATGAAACACACGATATAGAGGTGAATGGGGCAGAGCAGATTGATATCAGTTGATGTAGGGTTGAAAATTATAATTTTTAATTTAAAGTATTCAAAATTTTTAAGTATACTATTCATTTCTCTACAAACAGTGATAAGTGTTACAGTGATTAGTGAAAATAAGTATATATATTTTTATTGAGTTAATTAATAACTTTTTAATACAATCATTTTGACACACAAATAATGTTAAAATATAAAAAAAATAAATGGTTATGTTATTTTTACCGTTCTTTTTATCATAATTTTTATATAACTTCAGTGTACTTCAAACATTATATTGAGAACAGAGAAAATATAATTAATAAATCTTATAACCTTTTTCAAGTTTAGCAAATTACATAAATCAATTTGAAGTTATATGTTTATCAATTACCAATCAATGATATAAACATAAAAATAATGTACTATTTCAATATTTCCGTTGGTTCCATTGGGGCTAGGAGTTAAGGGCTTAAGAAAATAAAGAGTTTTTTTCATCGTTATTAAGTTATTTCTGTTTGATTTTTTTGCTTCTCTTTCCATCAAAACAAATTATATTTTAATAGCATAATGACTACTTATTATCATAAGTTCAGTTTAACATTTTTAACAGGTTGCAAAAAAAATATAGCTAAACTAATTATTTTTTCTAATGTTCGCAGAAAGCGTCAAATAATGCGTCTAACTTAATCTGAAATATACATATTTTAATAAAAATAAATTTTTGGAAACATCTCTTCTCCACTGTTTTCTAGCTAACACATGTCTTCTAGGTCATCCTTTGTTTTATTGTATGCATGTTATTTACGTATGATATTTTATCTATGTAGTTACTAATGTTCTGTACACAGAGTCAATATAAAATGATAATAATATTTATAGTGTTTAACAATGTGGTAAACTGTGATTCTGACTATTTCTAAGAGATTTCTGAATACATAATTTGAATACATAAGTCGTCTATATTAAAAATGTTAAAAAAATATATTCTGAATATATAAGCCGTCTATATTAAAAATGTGCTTCAAGTCATAATAAGAATTAAAATAAAACTTTTTGTTATTTATATTTTTCCAAAACATGCTGAAATGTTGAATGAAAGTTTTGAGTAATGATAGGTAGATGTTAGGTGTACTAGATATTTTAGGTAGATTTCAATTTCACATTCAAATTTGGTGAAGAAAAACCTGAAAAGAGACTAACATTGTAATTTAAATACAGCTCTATAGCTTTCTGTTGCAATGTTCTAAATTGTATTTTGAAACATCTTAGTTGAGATAACTATTAAAGTTTTGTGTTGCATTGAAATAAATCCAGATTGAACAAGATTTAATTTGACAAACAAACAAGCAGACAAACTGAAATTAATATACTGAGCAATATTTTATTCTAAACAGTATTATTAGTTGTAATGGAATTAAATTAATTTACTATAAGGTTGTTCGGAAAGTAATTTCGTTTTTTCCCGACAGAGGATTTCTTTGTATTTTTTCACAGCCAACTCCATACTTAAGCTGCATGGTCATTATATATCTTGACAGCTGATATAACAAGTCTTGATTGTGAAAAGCACGATTGATTCTGCGCAGTAGTTTTAGTTTGGTGCACCATCACATATGGAAAATGAAAAGCAGAATTTTTGACCCACTTTTTTACCTTTACTTTTTTACTTTAGAACAGATAAAGATGCTGTTCAAGCAAGAAAAAATAATCTGATGTGTATGGAGAGATGTATTGACAGAACGCCAGTGCTAAAACTGGTTTGTTTTTGATGTTGAAGATGCACCATATTCTGGAAGGCCAGTTGAAGCGGATGAAGACACGATAAAGGCATTAATAGATACAAACCTTTGAATAACGACTCATGAGATTGTTGAGAGATTAAAATTATTGAAGTCAACCATATCATTTGAAGTGCCTAAGTTTAATCTCCAAGCTGGTTTGCATATGGCTTCCTTACGTTCTTATGGAAAGAAATTTGTGCCATGGCGTTGTCGTCTGTTGCTTCTCAAACTCCAAGAAAATGATCTATTTTTGAAGCGCATCGTCACTGGTGATGAGAAATCGTTTTTCTACAATAACGTTAAATGTAAGAGATTATGGATTAAAAAGTTGAACTAGCTCAAAGCACTTGAAAAGTCAAAATTCATAAAAAAAAAGTGATGCCGTCTGTTGTGATTTCAAGGGAATCTTTTTCGGGTTTCCACCAGTCAACAAAATTATCAATTCTGAAGAATACTATCATCCGCTGGATAAATTGAATGATTAACTAAAAGAGAAAAGGCCATAATTGATCAATAGAAAAAAAGTAGTGTTTCATCAAGATAATGGAAAATTTCATATAAGTTTGACAACTCGCTTAGAGCTTTTACAGCTTGGATGGGATTACTGCTATACCCACCATATTCTCCAGACCTAGCACATTCTGATTATTACTTGTTCCAGTCTATACAAAATTTTTTAGGTAGTGAAACCTTTACTTCTAATGAGGAGGACAAAAATCACCTGGACAGGTTTTCTGCCTACAAAGAACAAAACTTCTGTGAGCGTGGAATTATGCTACTGCCAGAATGATGCCAAAAGGCATTGGATCAGAATGGGCAATATACAATTAAATAAAATGTTTATTCACTATAAGAAAATTGTCGTCCACTTTCTTTAAAAAATATTAAATTCCTTTCTGAACAATGCAATACAATGGCGATAGAAAGCAAAATATACAGATGTAAAATTGTTAAATTCTAAGTAAGGACTGTATTCTAGTATGCCACAATGGGAGAGATTCAAATATGGAACAAGTTTTGGCAACCCTGGAAACCATGCTCTACTAAAGTTGGACTTCCACAAAAGTGATAAAAACAATAACGGCAGTTTGTCTCTGCTGCATAAGACTTTTATTTAAGAAATTAGATAATGAGAGTAAAAGTACAGACACACAAAAAATTATAGTGCTTTAAAAATTAGTCGTTAAATATTATCAAATAAGTGTAATTATGGTATTGCATATTTAAAAAAAAATGTTGATAAAGAATACAGTGGGCACTATGTAGACAAATAAAACTACATGCAGGCTTGCTCACTTTCATTTGTGTCAATATTTAAATAATTGTATTCTTGTAAATATTCTTTAAAGAACTACTTTTTTATTTTTTTTGTAAAAGCAAAAATACAAGTTGCTTATATTAATTTTCAAAATGCTAAAATAACTTTTATTTCAAAAGGTTTGTAATATTGTATACCTACAATATTGGAACTAATTTCGGCAAGAGAATAGAGATTGAATAAAAATAAAGTAAAACATGTTAATTTACGCTCTCTTTCAATTTGTATTAATTTCAAATATAATTTTACAACCCACTTTTTCAAATTGTGTCATTCGTTAAAAATTACAGTAATTTGTTTATTAAACAATTTTTTAAATTTAGCTTTAATGGAGTAGGATAATTACTTCACAATTATTAAGATCAAAATTATGAAGTTAAATACTGATATATGTTTTAAAATTAAATCTAAAATCAGTCTTTAAAGTATGTCTTCAAGCAACAGATATGAGAATTATATTAGTAGAATTATATAATTAGTTGATACGAAAATATTATTCATTCTTACCCATTATTTGACATCTGTTTATATGTCATTTAAATAATAATCTTGGACAAAGTACAAACGATAATGATCCTATCTAAGTATAAATGGATTTTTCTCCATGTTTAACTCACCAATCCCTTGGAATATATTAATGTTATAGTCTTTTCATGATAATAAAACAAACTAATTTTTCCGTAGTCACAAATAATGAAATATCTGGTCATTTTACATATACTTATAGTACTTGAAAATATATCACATAATATATAGTTAGGATGTAAATATATAGTTAGGATTTTCAATTCATGTTTTACAAGTCCGTATGTAGAGTATCATTCAGTATTTGTACAGAAAATTACTTTATACTTTATACGTAAGGAAAATTATGGTCTACTTTAAGATGTTTTCTTCAGCACTGAAGTTCTCTTAAAATTGAAACTAAAGAATTTAAATCAATTTAAAAGTGTCAGTTTATTCCCCCATCGGTTACTTTTTTTAGTACTCTTTGCATTATAAGATTCCTTTCATTTTTTTCCTCTATAGGTTTTAATTATATATGAAGGATTTGAATACCTATCCATTGATCAGGAAATATGCGAGTTTATCAATTCCGGATCATACCAGACATCTGAGAAAGAAAATTTTACAGTAATCGATGTATGTATGAAATAAAAGTTTTATTTGCAGCAAACCAAACAAAAATATGAAAAGCCCTAATAGTTTTAAAGTTAATGTTCATCAAATACGTGGATTTCACATAATAATTTTTGTTTGTTTTAAACTTTCTGAAAATATTGAAATGAAAACAATGTGACGTTAATGTGAATTTTTATATAAAAAGTGAATGAGGTAATTTAGCATTCTTAATCAGTATCATGTGATTGTGGCTCGAATAAACAAATTATATTTCCAATGTTTGCCATTTATGATGGACATCAAGGGTTAAATTTTTTTTTTTGGTAGATTGATAGATTTAGGTCAAGGGTTTTTAATAAATGTATCCATAGAAAACAAACAAGTTAAGCTATGTTTGATAGGAAAGTCTCCGGAAAGAAATGAAAAGATAAAACGGGGCTTTAATTAAATTTTCAAAGTATTGGAGGCCATGGAACTAGTAATCGGGATATATGGATTGATAATAGCCACACAGCAAAATATTAACCGGTTATGAGATACAGAGAAATGTGCTACAGAAGCTACCAAGGAAGCTCAATTAGATCGTAAACTGAGAAAAATAACTACTACTGAGTTATTTGAATAAGAATAATTAATTTTATATAGTCCTGGCATCGTTGCTTTGAGGTATGCCAAATAAACTTATATCAAGGTGATGGAAGTTCTTTGTAGCACTTTAATGGTGCAACTGGCATGTATTTGAATATTTAAGGAAACTGCTCCATAAAGTAGCGTGGTGAAAAATATTAAGGGTTTTTAAAATAAGGAAAATAAACAGCAATTTTATAAAAAGAAGCAGTTTTTAGATGTCATAATAGCTGAACAATGTTTTACACCTTTTTTATTCTGGGTTGCTTTATGAGCTACTTTATGCAAAAATATAAAATTGAGCAATTTTTTAACTCAGGTCATTTATTAAAGCTCTGAAATTCCCAACATTCGCTCAGTTTATTGGGCTTCATTTTGTATTCCGTAGTTTTACATGTCTCTTCTATAGCTCTAAGAAATGGGGATTTTTTTACTTCAATAGTGGTATGTTAAAAATTCATTATAAATTTTTAATAAATGTTTCAGTTCTTAAGAAAAAGAAAATAGCTGAAAATATAAAAAAATTCTATTCATATTTTCGGGAAAATCTTGAAAAGCAGAATGCATTTTAATTCTAAGCCGAAATTTATTCTTTAGATATTTTGACTCTTAATGGGTTAAAAACATTTCATAAGTAGATATACGTTATATCAGTGATTAATTGTAATGTTGTGTTTCATGTGGCAACTTTCTGATTATGCTACTTAATAAATAATAAGAAAGAGATAAACAATGATATTCCAGGTCGCAAAGGCCAAAGCTACTCTCCAAAATCGACCTGTTAAGATGGATGAGCAAATGATTCAATTTGGTGTTGACGATCGCGAGAGTAGCACATATTCAAACAACAAGATGATGCACATTCATACCATACGTAAGTTCTATATTTATTTTCTTACGAGGAAACAAATTATGATTAATATGTTATTGATAATTATTTAAATATTTATCAGATTGAAGTGATCAACAAAAATGTTTATGAGTTAATGTGATATATAACAAACTCAAGGGTGTAACATTAATGAAAAAGTTTTAAATTTATTTTAGGAGAGATAAGCAATGTACAATTATTATTCAAAATACTATTTTTTTTTAAATCATTAATTTGTTATATAAAGCATGTTCAAATTGTAAAAATAGATACAAATAATCTGCTACACTGACAAAAAGCTTAATGATTTTGACATGAACTGTTTATTTAAAGTATCAGAGAAGAAATTATAAAGGTTAGGATGTTTTTATAATATATACATATAATATATATATACGTATGTGTGTGTGTGTGTATATGTGTGTGTCTATGTGAGTGTGTGTGTGTGTGTGTGTATGTATGTATCCCTAGAAAACATGCAAGTTCTGAAAAATATACACATAATTTCTGAAAAATCTACATTTGTTATAAACAAGTCATAATAAAAATAAAAACATGGACTAATTATGAAGCAACGCTTCAATTTTCGTGAACAAAATGTGAGATGCTCTGCTGTTATTTTAATATTGCGTTTTAAGTTGTGATACTCTGGTTACGATAAAGAAATGAAATCTCTGCAAAAACACAAAATATGTAAATTTCATAAAGAGTATTTGGAGTGCTCTTACTTCATGTGTTCTATTTAGGGCCAAAAGCAAGTGAAGCATAATGCTATATATGCATAACAATGGCTACTTTCTCTAATGGCACAACCAAGCATTGTTTTCTTTTTTCCTTAAATGAATTGGCCTCCTACATTAAGTTTCAAAATATTAAAAAGCTTTTCTGAAACAGATCCCACGTTAATTTCACATTACCTGGCAGAACTACCCTCTTGTTCTCATTCTGCGTTTGAAGAACAACTTCATGCATTGGGAAAGAAATTGATCATCAACCTCTACTGATGAACAATACGTCAAGAAAATTGAAGAACTTGTGCTTGCTAATCATTGAATGACAAAGACTGTTGGTGTTTTGAAAGGATTTGCCTCTTTCTTCAAAAAGAATGTTGCATTAAGATCTGTGAAGAGATGCTTTCTGACTATCAATCCATCATAAAGCGGATTATTACTGGAGATGAGACTTGGATCTATCTCTATTACCTAGAAACCATTGACCAATCCAGTGAATATCAAGCAAAAGGTGAAGCCAAACTGAAAAGATTGCACCAAAGTCGATCGAAAATCAAGGTCACGTTAACAGTTTTCATAGATTATCATGGTATTGTTCATTCAGAACTCATTCCACCCGGACAAACCGTCAACAAAGAGTATTATCAGAGTGTTATGGGTCATTTGCGTGAAGCTATTACCAGAAGAGGCCAGAATTGTGGGCAAATAATTCTTGGTTTTTGCATCGTGATCTCCTTCTCACACTGCATTAGTTCTTCATGACTTTTCACAAAAACTTCGATCCATATCATTCCACAACCACCATATTCGCCCAATTTAGCACCGTGTGACTTCTGCGTATTCCTGAAATTCAAAAGACCACAGTTTACTTTGCCTATAAGCAATCATTCGTTGATAAACTAGATATATTTAATGATATTGTCTTAAGTTATTTTTCCGTATATAGGAAGACCTTTCAGAACATAAATTGTTGGATAGGTCTACAGGCAGCTTTACTCAATAATAGTAAATGCTTCAATTTCTCAGTATGGCAAATAATGTCTAAATTTAGTAGTAATGCCTTTTGCTGCTGAAATAGCTTTTTATTTACCTGTGACATTTATCAATGAACGAACACAGGGCCTAGAAAGTCTTATGTACCAAATACTACAAATAAAAATTGCTCTACATCAAAATAGTATTGCCATAAATCCACCTTGAAGTATTTGTTCATAAGTTCTGGTTCCCGCGTACGAGGTGTAACTCCCGCTACCAGTGTTATAACTGATCTGTAAAATATCAGACAGTGTTACAAGGAGTCAACTGTAATGGCATAAGCTGATAGAATAGAGAGCCAGTTATAATAATAAAAACTGTATTACCTCTTGACATTTTTAAACCTTATCTAAGTTCAAAAGGTAAACAATCATATGTTTTATTATTGTTAATTGGAATAGGTATAAAAGAAACATAAAAAGTGGGAAGGGTTTCATATAAAATTAAAATTGTAAGGAGTAATGTTTTATTTCTTTGCTTTTCACATTTTCATCTAAAATGTCTCATTTGATTGAAATAAAACTTTCAGTTCCATTGCTATATTTTATTCTATTAAAAACGATTTAACCGTAGGAATTTGTATCATAACTGCATTAAATGATTTATTGAGAGCCACAAGCTCTCGCTGATCTTGACGATGTTAAAATGCTTGAATGTGTATGTTTAAATAATGTCGATTGATTCTTTAAATCATTCTAATGTAAGTACAGATCAAATAACTAATTCGTTAGGAATACTCTTAATAACCACTTGGTTCACAGTGATATTTAAAAAAAATTAATTAAACAAAAGTCAGCCATGGATTCACTTTTATACATGCAAAACTAAGAGGAGCAGCAGGTTATTAAAAAAGAAAGTTGATAACACATATTTCTTTCTATTAACTGTTTTAGTGCCATGGTTTTTTACTCATATATACTTAAAAATGCCAAAGGAATCTTTTGTTTTTGATGTCATTTACCCTTGTCTCGAAAAAAACTTTATCTCTTCCAAAAATTATTCAATTTTAATAATTTTTTCGGTGTTTTCTTAATAAAAACTTGTACAAGGATAATAAAATACAAAGAAAATTATGGAAATATATATCGTGAACAAAAATTATAGCAAAAACTGAAATCAAGGTTACATCGTATTTTTGCTGTCCGGTACATCCTCCGTATTAGCAAAATAATTGTTATCGTCACTATTATCACTATCAATCAAAATTTGCATTACGCCAAATTGTGAGCGCACCACAATGTCACTCCCACTTCACTCAAATTAATTTCATATTCCGACATTATGGGTTAAAAATTTTCTTTTCCTGGATTCTTTTTAATATGTAATTACTAATAATATTCTAATTTGAATTTTATGCAACACGTAGAAAGATAAAAAATTTGCGATGCGTGCGAGCAACCTCCCTTACCGCATGCTAAACAGCAACTGATTTCACGAGCGCCATCGCGCTCTGGGCAAAATTAGTTAGTACTCCCATGAGTGCTATGGTGTTCATCGGCACTCAAACAGTTAATGTAGACAAGACAGATTTTACTTGTTTATCTTTGAATTGTGACTTTTGTTGCTATACGACATATTGCTGCCCCAAATAATAAACAAACTATTTTATTTTACTACCATTTATTGAAATATAAAAATGGGACACTACTGTTTCCTATAGCACTAACAAAGAAATGAAGGACTTGCTGTAAGAAAAACACTTTGTTATGCATGGAAAATGTAAAGGAAATACTTAGCTTCAACGTAGACCATACCTTGTCCTCACCTACATTTGTACTATCAATTGCACATTATACCTCATAGGATAGTTTTTAAAAAAAATTCATTTCATTAATTAAACCTCGGGTTCGACAAATAAATATTTTTTGTATGTTTTACAAACAATATTTATTTGTTTACAATAAATTTTAAAAAAAATGGTAAAGTTTGCCACTTGCTATATAGTACTATTGTATGAACATTTATTTTTTCCTTTGGTGAGATCATTTGACAGAGTTAAGCTTTGAATTAATATTCTATTTCAATATGAAATATTTTCATCTAAGTGCAGTAAAACTATTTTGGTTATGTGAGTTAATTTATTTGTCCATTTTTAATTTTTGAGGTTAGAAAATTACTTATCAAGAGAAAAATACAAAAATAAAATAATTTAAATTGCCTTGTGCATATAAAATAAGTATTTTAAGAGATACAGATTTACATAATCAACCTGGCAAAACTTACTCACGCAGCTGTAGATTTATATCATTATCTGATGTATTTACTGAGTCACAGACCTCTTATCATTTATTAGCAAGATGTAAATATTAAAATATAACATGGTATAAAAAAACCATTAAAAATATTGGTTCGCAATGTTTTTTTTGTTGTATCACTTTATGTAATAAAGAAATATAGTGTACTGAGGAGAACTACAACAGATTGTGTATACAATTGCTAGAAAAAACCCTAAAGTTATAACAAATAAAATGGCAAGCTAACAAAAAAACAACGGATAATAACTGGTTAATAAAAATATTTGACAGGAAAAAAGGAAAGGGACAGGATTTAGGACAGGAAATCAAGGAGGGGATGATGGGTAATTACGAAAGGGAGTTAGTTACGAAATTAATTTTTATTTCTGATGACTTTTGATTGCTTGAATTTACAGCGCATTCAAGATATTAGGGTCCAACATTCATAGAAGAAGGTACAGTGTTTTGGGGGAAAGTATATTAAGGAGATTTTCAGAGAAAAATCAAACGTTATGCATACCTAAGGCTGAGAATTAGATCTGAGATAATCTAGGCTACAAGAATAATTCAATACATTAAAAAGAAAGCAAAACATGCGCAGAATATACTGACAGCGAATGTCTAAACAGTTAAGTTGTGCCTTATTAACAGGAATGATCAAATTTCCTGAATGAGTTCTAATACATTTAAGCGATCCTCGGTGAGATTCAGGCAGCATAGATCTCCTTAGTTGAGCTAAAGAAGAATAAGAATATTAAAGATGCTTCAGAAAATGTGCTCTGCTGACAATTTTAAGAGTAATGTCATTTATTTGAGGCTACAGAAGGTTTAGATTTTTGGCAGTAGTAGAGTAGAAGATTATAGTGTTATTTAACTGTGGTAAATTGAATTTCGAGATTTCCGAAAGAAATTTTTGAATACTAACAACAATAGCTTGAGACTTACAGGGGTTGGTTAAAAAATCTATTTTGCGGGCGCATTGACTGATCAGTTCCAAACAGGCCATTGTCTAAATGTGTAAACAAATTAATAGTTCACCAGTAATAAAACTTATCCCAAGTATGTGGATGTCTATTTCCTTAAGAATTTCCACGAACAGTATTCTGCGAAGCATAAAATTTTATATAAGTTCATTATTAAAGTCCAGATCAGTAAACAGGCGGCATTAGGCATCGGCGACCGCCGGTTGCTCATTGGCGACCGCCGATGAAGGAGGCCTTGCAAAAAGTTTAATTATTCGTATTTATTTCATATTAATTTACCCAGAGTTATCTGGCAACACTGTGAAAATTAAGGGAATTCATGCGCGAGATTCTGGGAATCCCCGAGTCGTCTGTTATATATCTAGATGTGAGCTAATATATGTCACTGATCTTTTAAAAATGTAACTTGTTAATTGAGGCATAAGGTTTTAAATTTATTACAATATTGCACAAGTTGTTTCTTAGTTCTTTCTATTCGCATGTGCAGAGTGAAAGTTTCTTTTCACAGGCAACAACATACCAATCATTTCATTAATTTTGTTCAAATTGAGAGTGAGAACCAGTTATTTGTTTATTTTAAAGAAGATATTACTTTTAATATATTTGTAGTTATAGTGTTGTGATTTATTTCATATTGTTTAGGTAAGTTAATGTCCAAATATATATCCTATTTACTTTGATATTTCTTAGTTCTTGGCACATTTATTTTGTTTCTAAAAAGTCAAGGAAAACATAAACATTTAGCATTCCTCACCTCATCACCTCATTCTAAGCAGATCAACAGTTAAACTGTCAATCACTGCTAATACTAGGATATTTAGAAAGTTACTCTGCGAAAAATAAATTATGTATGAAACACTGGTAGGTTGGCTGGTATAGTTCACTAGATGCAAAGATATTAGAAATAGACTAGATATCATGCTAAATGCGTTTCATATTTAAAAGCGACTTCTACAAACGCCATCACCCTTTTTATTTTCAATTTAACTGTTTTTCCCCTAGTTAATCGTTATTTGTTATGGAATGGAATGTAACTAACTAAAAAGTCTATATGCTCTTGAAAACCATTAAATAATCAGTAGCGTTGGCTACTGATTATTAAATAGAGAAGTAAGTTCTAAAGTACTTACCTCTATTTTGAAGGTTAATATGAATACTCTTAATTCATTTTCCTCCAAATATTTTTACGACCTAAGTGAAATATTATGTCTCTACTGAATAATGAATAATAATGAAATCTACTGAATAATTATCGAGAAAATTTTCGTGCAATAATTTTTTTTCCATTTTAAATGTCTCTTAAAACCAGAGGAATTATATTTTAAACTTCAAATGGCATGTAAAGACAAAAACCACCATGTACCACTGGAAGAAACATTAAAATTGTTTTCATAGTCTTTCTTAGCATTCCACATAGTATAAACGAAAAGTGTGTCATCTGTCTTATGTTACCTTTTCACTTCACGGCTTACCCAACAGTATGAGGAAATTTCTTAAAAAACTTTTTCATGAGTTGTCCAAGTTTATGAAACAGAGCCAGTTTCAGATTTGAGTGAATCTGTTACCCAATCAACTTCAGAGTCTGATGAATCTGCTGTTATTCAAGTTTCTGAACCCAATAAAGAGTTAGAAAGTGAGATTTGTGACTCAGAATATCAAGAGCAAACAGTTTATATAAGAGAGTTATTTATAGACTTACATAACAGGGTAGGTGAGTATTTGCAGTAATGGATTCGCAGCATCATGACTTCATTCAAAATGGTCCCATCAAAATCTAGAAAAATCTGAGGAAAGTTACCCAAAAGATGCTAATAAAAGACATTTTTCTGAATTTAATTTAACTCAAAAACTAAGTAATAGCAAAACGTAACATCGCATATAGTTAACTTACTCCATACTCCATATTTCAAGACCAAGTTTGTTGCTTTCCACATAGACTTTTTACACATTTACAGACACAGATAGTAAAAGAAGGCTATTTTGACTGGAAGGATATGAGTCGGGTATTGCAAAGACATGAACAAAATCAAGGACACATGGAGTGCATGATTAAATGGATAGATTTTAAGAAAGGAATCAAACACAGAAAATCTATAGAGAAGCAAAACGAAATATTGATTAGGGAATGGCAAAAGTATTGGTATAATTTGTTTGAAAGATTGATTGATATAATAAACTACTTAACCTCATACAATCTAAAAAACTTATCCAGGATTATCTTAGCTACAACATCCGAGATGAATTAACTACTTTAATGTTTAAATCAGTCATTGACAAAGACAGAGTTAAACAAACAAAATACTACACCTTTAAGTTCGATTGCACTAAGGATGTAAGCCCAGTTGATGAAACGTCAGTAATATTAAGTTTTTTAATTCTTGAACTGGAATGATACACGAACATTTTCTTGAGTTTATTGCTGTCACAGAAACAACGAGTGAGTATTTAACAAATTCAAAAATACAAGAACTGGAAAGAAATTGTTCAAATATCCAAAACTGTCGAGTATAGAGATATGATAACGGTGTTAATATGGTCGGCATTAACAAAAGTGTTAGAACAAAAATAATCAAAACCAAGAGCATTCTTAAGGCCATGCAGAAGCCACAGTTAGAATTTACTTTTTTTAGATGCAACTAAGCCTTCTACGATAGCCAAAACATTTCTCAGCAATAAAATCTATTTGCTCTTTCAAAGTCACAAAAGCGTTGAGATCTTGTAAAAACGAAATTAAAATTGAAATTAAATTCTCACTCTGAAACAAGATGGGAGAGTAGGATCAGAGCAGTAAAAGCAATATTATTGCAATTTAATGATATCTCTGAATGTCTAAATGACATGAAAAATATACTGATGATACCAAAACTTTGAGCAACTGTGTGCTTTTGAGTTTGTTGTGGCAATATATGTATTTTACTACATGTTAACATTATAAATAAACTATGGCAATCAGTTTAAGTGAACTTGAAGGTTGCTATTGATACTTTGTTCATTTTATAACTGAATTTAAGAATATTGTAATACAGGATTTGAAAAAACATAGCAGAAGCTTAATTGTAAAAAAAAGTCATTACGAAAGTGTGTCTCAATTTAAATAAAAAAGAATAGCAAAGAAGAAACAAATGTTTGGTTATGAACATATTGATGAACCTTAACAATCTGTTGAAATACAATACAAAATTAATTTTTTTAAGATAATGACAGATGCTATCATAATCGACACCGAATATTGATTCTAAACACTCTATGAATAATTTGAAATATTTGGTTTTATTTATGACAGTTATTTGAAATCTATACCAAAACAAGACCTTTTCAAGCATTGTAATGATTTAGGCACAAGTACCTCGGAAAGGCAAAAACAGCAACATACAACATTTTGAATTATTTGACAAACTCCAGCTTTTAAAATCTCATTCAGTAAACTGTATTAATGATGCAAAACAACTTATGCAATAAATTTTAGAAAATAATTAAGAGTAAGTATATCTAAATGTTTACTTAGCAATCAGAATCATATTCACAGTTCCAGTCAGTAAAGCTTTTGCTGAGAGAAGCTTCTCAAATTTAAAATTGATTAACACCCACTAGAAACAAGAGAGACTATTTACATTATCAGTTCCATCAATCGATGCTGAAATGTTGGCTCATGTTAACTATGACATAATTTTGAAAGAATTCAGTGAGGAAAGAATACAAGCCGAAAATTTCATCTGTTTTAATTTGTGTAATTTGTTATCATTTGATTAGCAATAATACACTCAAGTATGTCTCATATTAGTTGACTTCCTTGTAATTTTTTATTAGTGCATAATTTAGTTCATTTAATGTTTTCTTTTTGACTTAAAAATACAACAGGCCTCACAAAGGTGATGTCGCCAACGTCCACATTTGGTCTAGTGCTACCAATGTCAATATATAATTAAATTAAACCTATCCAATTAAAAGAATGGTATAAAAGACAGTTCTTGCTCTAAAAGGTTGTAAGATATAGATAATACAGACAGGTATGTGTAATGCAAACATTATAACTGGGTTCCTAATAGGTATAATGGTATGTTACAAGATGATTATTTGTGTATTATCAAAATAATTTTAGTGGTCTAAGTAACAGACTACAGGATGGACAAACACACATATCTACACACATAGCCACTTTTTATTTTGGAATTTCTTATACGCTTTTAATATTTAAAGCAACCTCTATTAAGATGTCTAATTTGCCTTTTTTGTCAGTTAAAATACAGTAGGACATCAATTAACCAAATGACAATCATCAGTCAACACATCAATGTTTGGTCAGGATAAATATGATAAAAGAATTACAATGTGTGCAGTTTCGGTAATGAGTATGGTTCTCCATGATTGCTGACACGCTTCCAGCTGCTGTCTAGTAGTAGCAGATATGTGCTTAGTCGGTGTGTCGCGTAGTTTAATCATTGCATCGCATCTGTTATAATTTACTTTCCTCACACATATTGTCATTCTAAATTAAGAATACAAAAGAAATATAACCTGAAATAAATTTAATTTTGCAACTTTTTGTCTGAAGACATTACAATAGTGACTTAGTGTTATGCTAGGGCTACATTGTAAATGTTACTATAGCAAAATAACCTTTTTGCAGGATTTCTTCTACTAGCAAGTTTAATTACTGTAGGCATTTGCAATCCAACAATGGAAGAGGCACAAGTTGCTGAGCTGAGCCAAAAGATCGCCAAGTTCTCCACCTCACTGTATAATGTGAGTTTTCACACATGTAACTCACAATTTGACATATTGTTAAAACAATGTAACGTAATTATTAATTTGAGATAAGTAATAAGATTCTGAGCTTTACTATAATGATGTAATAAATGCTGCTAGTTAACAAAATTATGTTCCGCTTTTAAAAATAACACTAGTTATAAGAATTTAATAATAGTCAGAAAACTTTGATTTAATTATTAGTGTCTACACATTTGTTTGCTTTCGACTTGGAAATACATTTAAATTTTAGAATTAGAAGTTTTGTAAAGCAAATAAAAGTTCACAATCTAAAATTCGTCTACAAAAAAAATTTTGAAATGTAATTAAACGAAAAAAAAAAACGAGAATATAAATTAATGTTTCTTACTTTAGTGCAAACTGAACAACAATCAATGCATTACACAATACTGTCGTGTTAGGTTCAATGCCATATGTAACTAAAATGTAATAACTAGTTACATAATGTTAAACATGCGTTTCACATTGGGAAAATCAGACTAACGGATAATGCTACCTTGGAATTTCCAAAAAGTATGAAATTACCTTAGAGTTTTTGGATTCAGTGAACCTATATATAATGCACCACTATACTTTTAGGAATAATGAAGGGACCTAAATGGAATAAATAATCTATACAACTTAAAAATATTTATGTAACACCAGTTGAAGCTACAAATATTAACAGAGGTCATTGTCAGGTTCGATAATGATATGATAGTAATGCTATATAGTAGTATCACTATGATGTGGAGCTGAAACAATGATTTGTCAAATATTGTGCATGTGTTGGGTATAACAATTAAGTCAAATTGTTATAATTACTGTGTGGAGGTTGACAGGGGACACTTAAAATTTTCGGTGTGATCTCTGTCCAGCACAGCAAAAAAATCTCAGAGAAGATATTAAAACAGAAAGTTTGATGTATGGTGTAAGCATTGCAAACTATAGATAAACAAAAAATCTTCTTGAAACAATATTGCATTATATTTAGGAGATATTTAGTTAAAAACTGTTTTAATAGATTTCATGTTGATGTCATCATATTCAATATGAAATAGCTTGTTTTCTTATGGTATTTTGTGACAACACAACTGACCACATGACCTGTACTTTCTTGTGAATTTTTTGTCAATTTTTCAAACTTGTATTTTCTTATGAATTTTTTGCGAACTTTTACACTTTTTTGTGTTATTTACAAAAAGTTTTTTTACAGGTTGAAAACTGATTAAACATTTCTGAAAACAGCACATTATTTCTAAAAAATTTTCTTCAAAATAAATGCAATAAAAACCTTAGAAGATATTTAGTATTGCATTTACTATTATATTATGAAAATCATTAAAATGTTTTTTCTTTTTTAGGCACTAAAATGGTAATTATTACCCGTTAATAGTTTAGGTGTAACAGGAAAATACACGGTCGAATATTTGCAATCTTCAAAACTTAATTGAAAACCCTTCATTTCAAGTATTTCAGATAAAAATGAGTACTTTGTCCTCTCCCATTTAGTTAGTATTGTAGTTACGTGTCAATATGATACTTCATCTTACAGGAGATAGCTTTTAAAAGACAATGTTACAAACTGTAGCTCAGCTCAGAAATACCAATACACATAATTGAAAAGAAATGAGTTTCAAATCCATTTATGGTGATAAGTATTACAACTTCAATCATATATATTGTTTCATTAAACATAAACGATATGGTAGAGAAAGTCATTCTGGTCCAGTTTAATATATTCTATTAAAATTATGTACTAATCCACTCACTTCTTTCATAACCCTTGATCCTGTCATTTATGGTAGAAATATTTTATTCCCTGAGATCTGGGACCCGGTTATATAGCGTATTATTATTATAAATATATCATCCGTTGAGTCCCTCGATATCGTGTAAACTTATTGTGAATTGTGAACGATGTGCAACTTGTTGTATTTTACAGGAAGTGGCTAAAGAGAAGGCAGGGGAGAATGTTGTCGTGTCTCCGTTGTCTGCAGAGGTTCTGCTTGCTTTACTTTCGCTCGGATCCGAAGGGAATACTCACAAGGAGCTCCTGACTGCATTGGACCTTCCTAATGATGCATTTGTAAGTAAAAATGTTCTAAGTAATTTTTAAAATGTTCTAAGTAAAAATATTCTAAAAATGAATCTGAAATAAAAATTTCTCTGTTTTTGTAAGCAATGAAGTTTTTAAACAATATAATTATCGTAACTACAATAAAAATATATAAAATGATTAAACGTAAATAATAAAAAAATCATTTATTTATTCTGTCTCATTTGCTCTTGAATACAATTAACATTACTGTAAATGACATTACAATTCCATATTGCTGGACTTGTTTAATTTGAACCTTTACAACTCAGCAAATTTCTGAAATTTGGCAACATTTTTGTCGTTACTCGCCAGATTGTGTCTGGCAATTATATTAATTAAATAAAAAAAGTTTGTCAAATTAAGCATTGTGTTCAGATTCACTATTTTTGTGCTGCTGATTGGATCTCTCCACATATTCTCTGTAAAACTAAATACATTCAATGAGAAATCGTTTACTCATGGTAAAAAAGCAATATTTATTGTATACATTTTCAATTAGCAAAAATTCTAAAGTTCATCAAAGAACATGGAATTAATTAAAAACATTTTTTCCCCATATGAAAATGATACTGAAGATCAATCTTTCATTTATTTCAAAATATTTATTCCCAAGTATATTTTTCCTTTGCATGTATAAATTTCTTGTTGAAATTTTGCAAATTCAAATTAAGTAATAAGATTTTTAAAATGCCAAAGTTAAAATTTCTTTCCAGACTCGCACCTCATTCAAAGGACTGTCTGATAAGTTAAAAAGTGTCAAGGGTGTGACCTTGGATATTGCGAACAAGGTGTACGTCAAGAAAGGTGGTATTCCTCTTGATGCTAAATTTGAGCGTGACAGTGTAGAAGTTTTTAATGCTGGAATCGAAGCCCTCAATTTTGAGGACAAGATTTTGTCTGCTAAAACTATCAATGGATGGGTCAGTATATTAATTTTTATTTACTTATTTTGACAAAAAAAGAACAGACAGCAGTGATTAATCTATACATTGAGCAGGACAAACGTAAATTTACTTTTATTTACGTAATAACGCTGATCTATTAGATTGGCCTCTATATTACCTACAGTTTACATGAAATCAATTAAAAAGAATAAATGATGTTTCACCCATGATGGACTCGAAAGCAATTTCTCAAAAGGGGGTGATTAATTTGTATATGTAAAAAAAGTCAAACCAATAAATTAGCCACAGAAACTGTAAATTTGACTAATAAACTATTCTCTCAATATTATGAAAAAAAACAAAGGTACAGATTTTTACGTTTATGATATTATAAATAATATGTCACTTCCATTATATAGGTTGAATCCAAAACAAATAACCGCATCAAAAATCTGCTGTCGCCTGGTGACTTTGATTCGTCAACACGCCTTGTGCTTGTAAATGCTATCCACTTTAAGGTTTGTGCTGTTTCTATATCGTAACTTTTTTAGCAGAAGGGAGAATTTATGAAATAACTTAAAAAATGTGACAAATTTTCAAGAAGTAATGAAACACGGTATGCAGTTTTAGAATCGACTGACATTTATCCTTTAATATATCCACAAGTTAATACATGAAAATGATCAACTATTGGTGAAAAGTTGCATAGACATCTATAAAAATAGAGTATAAACAATTAAATTTTTCTTTTTTGTCAGAAATTACAAAAGCCATTTATATTATGACATTGTGATATGGATTATTAAAAAAACACTAAAAATCAGTTTATTGGGATGTGCACTTAGACGACTACTACACTTCGGCTTGTAATCACTTTCTTGGCTGGAGACGTTTGGAAATCCTTTTCTATTGAAGGGGATGTAATAAACCACAGAACATTTATTATGGATGATATCACATTGTTAAGGAAATGTTGGAGAATTGGAAAGAGTTGCTAGCGGTTCTCCACGCCTGCATGCATAGATCCAGATAGGCTTGAGTATCAACTTGGACACGAACAATTTCTTGTCTAATGTTAGTGCCGAGTTTTGAACAATCAAACAGTGCATTTGCCTAAATTTTATACAAAATTGTTTTCTCTTAGAAAAGATATATTTTCATCAGGTAATGGGTCTAAGTACTTTGTCATTTTTGTTATTTAGTTGAAACTGAAATAGGAAAGTTCCGAAGTTAAGAAGAAGAAATGCTAGTTATTTCTTTTCTACATGTTGACAAAATTAATATTTCTTGTAGTATTTTTAGTATAAAAAAAAAATTATTACTTCCAAAGGACTATGTTTGTGTAATTAAAAAGTATTCCGATATGAACAAGTAGTCTAGTTCTGGAGCTAGTTTATATTCTAGTTGTTTAAAATGATTTAGACATATTGTACATACTTTTTGGTAATACATTAAAAATTAAAGATTGGCCATGAAATGTGATAAATACATACTTTGTTTTTATAAAGTTTGAGAATTTTAGGTCAACTCTAAATGTGAAAATAATTTGGTAAACAAATATGAAAGTAACACACAAAATGGATATTGGAGCACAAAACAAGTACTTTGCTGAGTACTATACAAACTAAGAATAGAACACATACGAGGGTAGTATAAAAAAAATGTGACTTTTTATTTTTCGCAAAACATATTCACTTTTTCATCAATATCTATTTTGTTTCTTTCAAAGTAATCCTCCTCATATACAATACATTTATAACATTTATATAATTCTCAAAGGATTTCTGATTTGGGCTTTTTGGTATGGGGTCAAGCTCTTCCAGCGATGCGGTCTTAATCTCCTCATTCGTGGCAAAACTTCGTCATTTCATGAACCTATTCAGTTTTGGAAACAGAAAAAAATCACAGAGGGCCAAATCTGGTGAATACGATGGCTAAGGCATGATTAGGGTATGGTTTTTGGCCAAAAAATTATGAACCAGCAATGACTAGTGAGCTGGTCCATTATCATGGTGCAATATCCATGACCAGTTTTTCCACAATTCTGAGTGTTTTCTTTGTATTGCTTCACGCAAACAGCGCATGACTTGAAGATAATATTCCTTATTGATGGTACAACCTTTTGGCAAGAACTCACGATGCACCCCGCCATTGTAATCGAAGAAAATAGTGAGCAAAATGAAAAGCTTTTTTCGGTCTTGGCTCTTCTGGTCTCTTTCATTGTTGTGGTTGGGCTTTGGTTTTGACGTCATAACCATATATTCATATTTTGTGACTAGTTTTGACCCTTTTGAGCAAATCTAGATCTTCATCGATGTAATTCAACAACCCCATGAGCTATGCTCAAAATTTAGCAATTTCAGAACGAACTTCGCTGTCACACCTTCATGCCCAAAACATCCGAAAAAAATGAGCCTGAGCCAACTGACATACCATTAGCATGAGCCAACTGACATACCATTAGCATGAGCCAACTGACATACCAACTTCCTCAGCAACTTCTCTAATAATGATTCGACAATTCTCCATAACAATTTTCTTCACTGCTTTAACATTTTCGTCGGTTGTTGAGGTGGCGGGGTGTCCATTAACATCGTCATTAACATCTTAGCCTTCTAAGAAGGGCTTGTACCACTTATAAACATTTTTTTTTCTAAAAGTAGACCCGCCAAATGCCATAGTTAACATTTTAAGTACGTCGGAGCACATAATTTTACTTTCCACACGAAATTTAATACAGATTCTTTGATTCATGTTTTTCTATAGCAAAAAATCACCAAGCACAACAAAACACGTCTAACCTTTATATCTGTGAAAAACAAACTAAAAATGCAAAATGGCTGATAATGTCAACATATGTCACGGACATGTGTACCAATATAACAAAAATAATTCCAGAATCCAATGTACATAGTCAGTGAAATTTATAGTCACCTTTTTTTTTTTGAACAGACCTCGTATAACAGTTCTTTTGTATGAAATAATCTTTGTGAATATCTTTAATATCTAATCCTATAAATTTTTCTTTTATGTGGGTGTCAGCAAAAATAATTTTGACAGTTTCTCTTATTTCTGTAAAATATCCACGAAGCGTAATTGTCGTCAACATGTGTGCATGTTGATAATAATTACTTTTGATGGCTATAGTTTTTAATGTCCGTGTCGGGTGGCTAAATGTGTGTTTTAAACTTTGTAACTAATGTCACACCTAGGTATTATTCATATGAGCAATGTCTACAATAAGTTTGATGAACATTCTCATTACCAATATCCTATTTTGCAGGGTGCATGGAAAAAAAAGTTCAATAGGGCAAGGACAAGACCTAGTGAATTTCACACTAGTACTGGTGCCAAGATTCAGGTTCCAACTATGTCCATGGAAAAGTATTTTTACTACTTGCAGAGCCCAGAGCTTAGTGCCCAGGTACGTTTTGTTAAAAATTATAATTTTGAGTTATACATTTAGGTAAGCTATACATAAACTATACAATATTCTATTTGCACATTAATTTGCAGATTGAGTGTATTTACTGCACAGGTCCATAGCGAACTTATTATAAATATATCACTATTTTTGTCTGATTCAGTTTGCTGTAAATATAATGAAAAGTTACAGTTATGAAATTTGTTGAGGTTTTTTGCAAGTTCTTGAATTTTTTTTGTAGGGTTAATTCAATGTGTGTTTTAAAATACAAGACAGCTTTCAAAGTACCAAAATATCAACGTTTATTTGAATACATAGAAAATTACTTATTCCGTGTAATAGATCAAGAATTGTAAGAAAAATATCGGTAGATAAAATTAAGAAAAATTTATAAATACACACTTCAGACAAAAAAATTTAGCCTCTACGAGCTAAGAAATTTTTAAATTCCAAAAATAGATTTCGATTATGTTTGTCTTAATTGTTACAATAAATCTTATTGAAATAACCCCCAAGACCTATAAAATAAAATATGTTACTATATTCTAAATTGAGTAATAAGTAAATTAGGTAATAAAGAGGATACTTCCATAGTAACAGTCGTTTCTTTTACTTGTAATAAGATAATATCTGAAATAATATTTCACAAATGACCTTAACAAACATTCCTGTTTACATTACTTTCAATATTAATAACATTAGTTATAATAATTTTTCACAAAGTTTCAGCAGGGTGCCCAATTCGAGAAAAGTATATTCTATGTATCATGTAATACTCGTGCAATTTTGAAATAGACTACCTTTGATATTATTAGGCATATAATCTATAGAACTATGATAAGTTTTTATTATTTATATACATTGATTGTACATTTAACCTTATAATATTAGAAGTTTGTTTGACGTAATACATGAAGAGATTACTTACGTCATCAACATTTCGGCCACATTCAAAACAAATAATGAGGGATGATAGGAGCATGTGAGTAATAATTTAAATTGTTAGTCGAGAAAGTTCAGAATTTCCAGTGCTACCAATAATTTTTCTTTGGTATCTATGCTAATTTTTCAACTATTTACTTAACCAAAGAGCTGTCCGAGTACCCGATTTTGGGTACGAGTACAAATTTATGCAGATGGTCTGAAGGTTCGATATTGTGCCTGAAATTAAAGGTTGCATGTGCAGATGTTTCAAATGTCTTTAAACAATAAATGTGAATGAAATATACCTTCTAATCTCTGTTATACAATACTGGGATAAATATAATATCATATTACTCAACTTGGCATTGTTCGTGAACTATGCAGTTCGAATTAAGAGATCTCTGTGGGAAATGGAACAATGAGTGTGGTAAATTTTTGCAACATGTATACCATTATATATGAAAATAATTAATATTTATTGTAGTTTGTGATTATTTAATTTGTTTATTTAAATATTAATTATTAATCATTTTAAATGAAAAATTAATTGTTTACCCACCTTAGTTCATATAATATGGACAAAAAATTCATATAATATGGACAAAAAATTTAAAATCTGGCAAGAAATTGTCTTTTCAAAATTTGATCACATTTTTTTATATCTCTTTATACAGTTTTAATAAAAAAATTTTTTCATCAGTTAGGAAATTTCATAATCTTTTCAAAAATATATGGTTGTAGATGGTGTTCCTTGAAATTATTTCCGTAATTAAGTGATAATTAAATTTTGGCAGCGTAGCTGTTGCGAATATCATTTGCAGACTTCTGCGTAAATTGAATAATTAGTGCCTGGGTTCTGGATGCGTTAAGATTTTTTTTTACCACTTTAATGCTGATTTTCTATTTAGTTAAAAAATGAATTTCATCTATTTCATAATTATGTTATTTAAGGGACCATCTGAATCAAATTGTTTACCATATTGATATTATTTTCATGACAAGCTTGCGAGTGAAAGGATCTTCTAACCAAGACTCTGATGAAGTAAACAATATTTCTGAGTGACAGACCTATGCACAGCTTCAACTGCCATTTGCTTATTTGTTACTCATGTAGACATGTTTACTAAGAAGAGTTTGGCAATTAAACTTGGCTACCTTTAAGTATGGTCATATTGCAGCCTTCATTCCTGTACAAGACGTAACATGGAAAGTTTTTAATTTATTTATTATTTTTTAAAATAGTTTCTGTGGCACCCAGCATCGTTTTATTCTATTAAAACACTGAAAGAAGCAGTCAGTCCAATTTTCCTCGGATGTCCCATCTCTAGCGTTTTTGCAGGCATTCATTTCTGTAGTGTCCAGGAATCCTACTGCAGGAATACCAAGAATTGCAGGCATTGTATCTTTTATTCTTGGGAACAAATAGAAATCGCATGGTGCGTGGCTGGGGCTGTATGAAAATGACCCACCATTTCTGCACACAGCGTCAAATATCGGATTGTTCATTCAGCCACATGTGCAGAGGTGTTGTTGTGATGAAGGAGGAATCCGCAGCAAGGATATTGCTCTTAAACTTTTTTCCAAAACAGCAGTGAAACAATTGCTGGTACACCAGTCTACGATAACTGTTTTTTACATTCCAAGTCAATCATTGTACATCGGGCCATCCGTCCGAACAATGAGGCAACCATTTTCTTCCAGTACTTCATCCTTGCTTCACCTTTCTAGGCAACATTTTAGAACACTGTGCAAACTCTGTTTCAGTTTCGGGTTCATAATAATAGCCAAGCCAGCTTTCACCACATGTAATGATGCCGAATACAGCATCTGAGTTATTTTTAACAAATTTTTTTTTTAATTTCATCATATGATATCAATCAATGCGATGGTGTTTTTGAGCTTTGGTCAAATCATGGGGTACCTATATGCTTTGCACAAAGTTTCCTGATGCCCAAATGTCCATTTAACATTTATTATACATCCATTTTTTATGCTTTACTCATACCAAAGACTAAATCTGCTTGATCCTGCTGATAGTTTATTCTCTTATCAATCTCTATTCTAAGCCTCACAACATTGAAGTTACTGCTGTTTAAGGACAACCTTCATGCAAATTGTCGCTGACATTGTTACGATCAAGCTTGAACTCTTTAAACCTTTAAACAGTTGTGCTGGATGGAGCTTCATCATAGTTGACAGCAGAGATGATGATGAACTCATGAGTGAGATATATAAAAGATATATCTCATTTGTTATGATTATTTCTATCACTCGCTCACTTGAAATAAAAATATATCAGTATATCACTAGTTCAGGAGTGATGGCGTCTTTTTCGTTTCACCTAATCAATGATATCACTCACTAATCGCGTCGTGAAGATAGATATAAAAGTAGATGTTTTGACGTTACATGAAAGAGAAAGATAACAATCATATTGTCTAGTCTAATATGCAACTGGATCTATGTAGACGACGTAGGTACTCGCGATCGGTTGTAAACGCCGTGATAAAGTATACTTTAGTTCGTTAGAGACAAAGTATACTTTAGTTCACTCAAAATATTTGTGTAAACAAACACTTTTTATGGTTCATTTCAAATTGTGTAAATATGCTAATCTATTCCAATTTACCTAATTATCAATAAAGTTATTTTATATATAATTTGAATCTAGGTTGGCAGTACTAAATCGTCAACCTGCAAAGTATTAAGCAAAATCATGTACTCTTGTAGAAATTATTATTATTTTCAAACAATAGTGCATAATGTTCAACCATTACTTTTTATCACCACGTTGTATAACCATTGTTCAAAGTATGTGTAATAAATAATTTCGTTAATAACTCGGAGTACTGAGATACTGAGCTATTGAGCTAAAGATACAAATGAGTGATATATATCTTTCCTATCAAATGATACATATAACTCTTTTTTTTTCACTGATACATTTTGCACACCTTTAGTTAACAGTAACTTCATTGTTGATTGAAATCACAATGAAGTGTGAATAAAAAAATCATCGAATAAAAAATGCTTATAATTTTATATAAATAATTTACATTCCTTTATAGTAACTAATAAGTTAAATACATTCATAAGAAAACCAATATTTCAAAAGAAAACCAAACCAAAAATAAATCTGGGTAGAAATGCAAATCACCCTATGCTATAGACGGCGCTCCACAACAATGCATAATTGTTAGAAGCCTAAAATGAACAATTCTTACTAAAGAAATATCTTCCTCTGTAGTCAATTCCTGGTCTCATCATTTTACGTATTACTCAAAAATGACCTCTTTAAATTTGATGCAAATTTACGTGATAAAAGTACATATTGTGAATATTATGAACTTTTTTATAGGTGGAAGCACATTGGACCAATAGCAAAAGAAATAAAATAAAATATTTACATTAATTTTCCACCACTAATACTTCTGGAAACATTTTAATAAAGTATACATTTTTTAAATTATCTTTCAAGAAATGTCATTTGTCTTATCTTTCTATCTTTTATGGTTGTAGGGAAACTCTGTGGGTACTTTATTGACGATTTCTAGACAGGTTTAAATTAAAGAACAAGGACTATACATTATGTATTCTAATTATGGACCAATATCAGCTTGTTGAAACAGTCTCCATGGCTAATATTTGAATAACACTATTTGTTAGTTCAAATTTTAGCCATGGGGACTGACTTAACAAAATTATCTCAACAGACTCTTTAGGGAACTTTAATTTTTCGCAAATTCAACTTTCTATTCATGGTCTTAGTTTAATAAAATGACACTGTCACAGTTTCAGTCGCAGTTATTGAATTCTAAATATTATTGTAAATATTTAAGTTATAATACCTTAAATTAAGACAAGTATTTTTCTCCGTCTAGTTTCTACAAATGCCTTACGAGAGTGATGAAATGTCAATGGTGTTTGTTTTACCCGCAACTGTTGATGGTCTTCCAGCTCTTCAGGCTAAGCTAGCTTCTGATGTCGACATACAGAGTGTTTTAACCCAGATGCAGAATGTAAGAGTTAATGTCAAAATTCCAAAATTCAAGATCGAAACGAATATAGATCTGATGGAGTCCTTGCCGAAGGTAAGTTTATATTATCTTCTAGACAAAAACTAGGTAAGTTTATATTATCTTCTAGACTAAACCTATTGAGGTATAATTTTGTCCAAAATATTATTATTAAGTCCATTCTTAGCTCAAAAGGAAAAAGGAACCTTTATAAAATCACTGCATCATCCGTCTGTCTATCTCTCAATATAATTTCCTTTTTCTCAGGAATGCGTGGAGCTTTCAAATTGAAATTAATATCAAATACTTAAGTCTACGGTCCCTTAGAGTTGTTAAAAATCAAGCTTCTAAGTCAACGCAATAAAAAAAATCTAAAAATACAGCCATTTATGCGGCATATTTTGAACCTTGTAAATAAGTCAAGACCTATAGCGTACTTCTTATTAACCTCGAGTCATGAAATTTAGCAAGAAACAAGGTTTCGCACCGCATTCGCATTAATAGGAATATTAGGCACCATTAAATTTTTATAAATACATAAATGTATACAGATTCCTTGTATTGTGAGTTTCGTTCGTGTTTAACAGGTTTTTTTATATATCTTAGCACTTTCTATTCTTTTTAAGTATATAGCAGAAAAATGTTATTTGATTAAATAATAGGGTATTTTCTAATTCTTGAAGTAGTATTCAGAATTATTCGAAACATGTCTCCTAAACGTACAATTGTGATGTTTTCCACGTAAAACATGTTTTAAGTTGAAACAATCAACTTTTCTTGCATTAATATATAGTCATATATTCGGCGTCCTTCGATAGTGGAAGATAAACATTGTTTATAGAATTCAACTTATGGTATTGTGTTACCTTGAACACATGATTGCTTGAAGTTGGCCATCTTTTAGGACATTATGTTCTGTATGGTACATTTCAACGTCACTCATTCTGATTGGCGGACAATTTATGTTTCTCTGTCTAACTGCGAATTTTGAAATACATTATTTTTTATTTCAATCAATAAAAAAAATATTTATAGCCAGTTCATTAGAGTCCTACATGGTTTAACATTATTCTAAGCATTAAAGCTATGTCACCCTATTTTAAATATTGTGAAGTTTGTTATCACCTGAATTTATTTTACTGCCATTCATCTTCAGAATCTTTATTATTTTTTGAGTATTTAACAATTGTAACTTTAGTTAAATCTGCGTTACGAACTTGTTACAAAGGGGTGGTTTTTTTCATTTTTACTAGTTTGGCATATTTCAATTTGAAAAAGTGTAATTCATTCAGAAATTTGCTTGTTCAGTATGTTTTATTTAATTAAGACGGTGATGCATGAAGATGGTGAAGTTAGTTCTTAGCTAGCTAGCTAACTTAGAAGTGGTGCTCGGAACCAAAGGATAGTATTCTAAGTTATTACCAACTAAATAATTTTGTCGAGTCATTATCTTATATTGTTATATGATATTGCAGGTCGGTATCAACCGTATATTTAAAGGTGAAGCTGAACTGACTAAGCTAACTCCCCCAGAAAATCTTTCTGTTTCCAAGGCTGTGCAGAAAGCCTTCATCGAAGTAAATGAAGATGGAGCTGAGGCAGCAGCGTCCACAGGTAAGTTGCATTTTTCTTATATATCTTACTTTTTTATTGATCCATATAGACACAACCTGAATGTAATTGCTCTCCAAACCTGAGGTTTGACTGATATGTTGATTTTCTGGTTAATTAATGAGCTCTAATGCTATTTTTTACAGTTATAGGTACTAGTTGCTTGCTTTGGAAAAAATATATGTGACTAAGGTAACTTCCTTTTTTTGCATAGAGACAACAGTCATATTTATATCTGTATAAGCTACGAATTGGTATACCATTGAAACATATTTTAAACCTACATATAAGTTAACCTACATATAATGTTTTCATTGATTTATAACCATCCTCATAGGCAAGAGGTTACTTCATACAAGACATAAATATTTTCAGAATACACTTTGCAAAAACTGTTTCAACATTTTATGTTTATCTAAACTTTGGCAGCAATGAATAATTATCATGAAGTTAATAATTACCATCTATATAATCTTTTTGTTGAAATTTTCTAACTTCTATACTTGCTCTATACATAAATAGAGAAGCTGATATTTTCTTTGTACATCACCTTTTTAACTGGAACCTTTTTATCCTGTGGTTTGTTTACTATTGTTCAGGTATATTCTTGACAAGACTGTCCATTTCATAATTCATTACATCCTTCTCCTGTTTAGTCTTATCACACATTGATGCTCATTGAAGCGTATTTGAATAAATTGACTGAATGTTTAATTTTTCTCTTGGATGTTAGCCAAGAAAAACACCTGTTTCATCTTTTTTATCCTATTTTGGCCTCCACTTTCTTTTGGTATTTTGGTTTACATTCTACTGCCATAAATTTGTAGAATATTTAAGGATGGCTTCCTTTTGAAGAATATCTCATATTGTGTCTTTCTCTCATTAGTGCTTGCAAAAATCAAATTTTTTAAATAAATAGCAACTTATATTACTTCTGTCCAAATGCATTTGTCAACTTTTTCTTCTGTTAAAAGACATCTTGCAATATCCACTATCAATCTATTATCCCGAGACATGATTCTGTCATAATACTGCTTTGTCTAGTGAAATGATAGAACATTAATTTACTCTTCCATTACAGGAAAAATATTTACTACATAATAACATCAGCTACATCTATATTGTATTACCGATAAGACAAATTACATAAGTTTCAAAGACAAAATAGAAGGTGTTATGAATAAGACTTATTAACTATCCTATCATGAATAGAAATGATGTGAATGAACAAGAAAATGGTGTATAAGTAACTTTTTATTCTCAAAAAATTGTAAAATACATAACTATACTTACTTTTTTGTAATTTTATACATATATTTATCTTTGACAAATTTAATTTATTGTACCTTCAAAAGTAATATATGGGAGGTATTGTTAGTTGTCTGAATGACACATGCTAACCAAAAATGACTTGTGCAATTTACATTTGTTGGAAAATTTACTCACCTTGCCTTCCATGTCTACAGCACAGCACATATATCCTGTGCATTTTTCATATATCTTACCTATAAGGTAACCCGTAAAGGTTATAAATGGCATTTAAATATTGATGAAAATCAAGTTTACTTTAGGTGCACTTATTTTCTTTAAGATCATTTCATATTCTTAGTACAAACGACATAAGTTTTTCTCAGTACTGAGTTCTGTTAATAATTATATCCAAAGGCTAAACTTAGAAGTCTGGCATTACAACCTATTTAAATTATCACCATTATTTTTGGTTAACTTTCTTACTTTTTTGAAAATTTGATTTTAGTAATTTTTATTTCATCTGACTTTGGTATTTTGTAATTTTGTTTTCTGTATGAAGCTTCAATTTATTAAAGAGTACAAAGTGATCTCTCCATTAGCACTCGAGTCACGATTCAATGAACTGAAATTCTTCAAATTTTTGTTCAGCTCATACTACACAAAGAAAGATATGATGCATATCATATTCAGCATGTTTAGCCATTGTAGCCTACTGATTCCCAAAAAGAGAGTTGGATTTTAAGAAATTATGCCACAAAGAGAGTGCTGGTTTGTTATAGAAATGTTGTGAACTGATAAATCACATTTTGAAAAAAGACTTTTTAATATTCACAACTACCACAGTTGGATAATTAATAACCCATGATTGGGCAGGGAATCATCTTTTCAATAACGCTTTGGCGTAAATTTAAGGTCGATTGTACTTAACAATGAATGCATTGGGTCATTCAAATTACGATTAAGTAACAATGGTTTTGAAAACTGAATATGAATAAACTAGAATTTGAAAATATTAAAAAAAATGATATTTCAATTTTATGAAATGAAATCACCGAAAATGTAGTTAGGGAACCAGAAATTGCAATGCGTCAGATTATTTGTCCAGCACAATAGTTCTTATGGTTCTTGCTCATAAAAGACAGTCATCTTGTTAGATAGCATTTTTTTATAAATACTTCCTGTTTATTGCAATGTTTGTATAGCCATTGCCATATTGCCAAATCAATAGTGAATCGTGACATGGTATATGTGATAGGTGGCAAATTTAACTCTCTTTAGATTGTCTTGCCAACTGTGAATTAAATATCGTAACAAAATGTTTCATAAATACTTGAAGATGTTGTATAGTTCTTTGATTGCCTTTCAGGTCTCACAGACGTAAAGTAGTCACATTTTAAATATTGATTTAAATATTTAGAGTTTCACTTTTTACGTCAGTGTCTGTGTCTACAATATAAAATTGAGTTGTGCCAATGTTACCTTAGTTCTGGTATATGTCCTCTTCATTTCCTCTAGCATATAGCACAAAGTTTTTATGTCAAGATGATGTGTGCACTTATTCCATATCTAACAGTTTTAAGTGTTGTTTTCTGCCATTTATTTCACACGTTGATTTTAAATCTAATGTGCACTACCCCTGTCTGCGTTTTTTTTATTTGGCTTACATATTTACATCCTTATAGTCAAGTAAACAGAGGTTGATAATATAATTCACATCATCTAAATCTCTGATAATACTCATTCTATGATATAATACCAACAACTGTTAACAAAAGACAAAGTGAACGAAGATAGCTTTGTTGGACACATGTAAGCATCCCGACCATTTAAGAATCCTTCTTGTACACAGCTTTTGAATTATTTATGATCTTCGGCGGAATACCAACATCGCCGTGTCAGAACTAAATACTAGCTAAATAAATTTTTTTTGCTATTGTGGTACTAACCTATTTGTAGTCCAAGTCAAACGAGTTGGACTTATCAACACAAAAGCAAGGCACAAATATAAGATAAAATAAAGTTAACGTATGAGTTTCAATTTTGTAATACATTGTAGGTGCTGCTCAGTATATTCATGACAAACTAAATTCAGTGATGACTGAAGGTTTTCGTTTATGACTACCGTCAAGATCTATTTCAGCGTGTTGACATGATATGGAAGCCTTAGCTTAATTTTTAGTCTTGATGTATTATGACTAGCTTTTATTCTAGATGTATCCCTTATCATTTTCAAAAAGTTTAGTCCTCTCCTGCTTTATTTCTTCATTTTCAATTTCTCTTAAATTGTTATCATAATCTTTCTACTTTGTTTCTGTGATTTTCTTAAATTGGTACTCATGCTTATTAGTTCTCTCCATGATGTATTTTATGTTGAAATAAAATTTAAATAACGTAAAAAATGTTTTTAAAATATAAAATGAAAGCAAATATAATCAAGATAATAATATATTGCAATCAATATAATAATATAATAATATATTGAAAGCAAATATAATAATATATTGAAAAATTTATGTAGCATCAAACATATTATGTTGTTCATCTGGTCCTAGTCATGTCCACCAGAGAGAGCTTGGCAAATTTTAACACGTACTTCCAGTAACAGCATTCGGCTCAAGCTAATGAAAAGTGAAGAATCGAAAGCTCAAATTGTAACTTTCGTTTATATGCAGTCTCAATTTTGTGCTCTTAGTGGTTTTGAATATTCTAATACAAACATGTGCCTCAAGATTTCATAGATCTGATCAGGTATATGGAAGATTAAATTGGGGAAGGGGGGTGATAGTGTAAACTTTTGATTTTGTTTTATTTTCTATTATATATATTATAGTACCTTTCATTGCAAAGGATATATTTATTTCTGGAAATAAATGAGTATTGCTCAAATGTTTTTTTGTGAAACTCGGAATACTTGTACATAGATGTGAATTTTATTTTGAACTTTAATGCAAATTTAATTAATAGTATTTCTGGTATTAATGAAATCACCGAAAATGCCATTGGGAAACCTGAAATAGCAATGCGCAAGATTGTTTACCTTGCACAACAATTCTTATGGTTCTTGTTTATAAAAGAGAGTCATCTTGTAAAATAGCAGTTTTTTATAAACTTACATAAACTTTTATATACTTCCTGTTCCTGTTTTTTATATACTTCCTGTTTATTGCAATGTTTATATAGCCATTGCCATATTGCCAAATCAATAGTGAGTCGTCACATCTATGTAGCAAAATTAACTCTCTTTAAATTATCTTGCCACCTGTGAATTAAATGTCATGAGAAAATATATTTATTTTAGTATTGTTTGACAAATTTTCTCAATAGGTTTTTCATATTTTGTTTTTTCCTAGCTTTGGACAAAACTTTTGGCATACTAGGTTCAAATCGGTCCGACAATTTTATTGATAGACCATTATTCATTTGTTACATTTAATTTCTAGCGATTAAAGTAAATAGAATTGCAAGCATGTTATGCAGTGCTATTTTTCTAATATTTGTTTTTCAAAGTGCAACAGCACATCTAAATAAAACAGGAAGTTTCGTAATTGAACCGATTGTGGAATTAGTTGTTGACCACCCATTCCTGTACTATCTCATGCACTGTGACACCATCCTGTTCTCCGTAAATATGAACATTCTGCATTAATATATATTTTCAGTTTATATGCATGTATAACTGAATACTTTGAAATTGTTTTTGGTAGTTTGTGATATTTGAAGAAAGTTTTAATGAATAGTTTTTGTAAATGCGAAAAAAAGTGTACTAATTACATGGCCATAGTATAGTTTATAGTTCAATGACTATCCAATTTCTTTATGTACCTATATCATAGAGATACTGCTTATTAAGGCGGGAGGGAATCAACAGTAAAGTGCCACTTTAGTGTCCATCCAGTATGATGCCACTTTAGTGCCCGGATTGAAAAATATAATATTTTGTGTGCAATGCTGGTACATAATTTCAAGTTAAGAGGAAAATGAGAACTTTAAATCTTCTCACTGTTAGATTACATAAATTTTCATAGGAGCTGTTAAGTGCAAGTGTAACTTTTTTGTAGGTCTCTAAAATGTTCGGTAAGTCATACGTGACTTTAAAAACTGAGTCTGGTACTCTACAGTGGTTTGTATTAGACTCAATAGTACATCCAGATACTATTGGCTGATGAAGTTGAGGTTATATAATTTATTTATGCTCTTAGTGTCTTTATCTATTGTTATTATATTACCATATTTCCACAATTGTTTTAAAGAAAATTTTAAACTTATAAATAATTTTCAAAAAAATCTTTACCAATAAACATATTGCACACCATTGAAAGCTTAGTTGAAAATAAACGGCTTACAATCGTCATAGGTAATATCATATTTTCATATTCAAATTTAAGTATTTGGTAAACAACTGTATTTACCAAATACTTTAATTGGAATATAAAAATATTTTCCATTCATCTTCATTTCATTTGCACATCAACATATCCTTATTTTTCGCTGCTATATATCTTATATGCAATCGGTTCTGATACTGTAAACCACTTCTTTATCCCATCGTACGTCACAATGTATCCTTCATACCTCTTTCGCACTTCGTAAATTCGGTTTTGTATTTCCATAAAATTTAATATTTTGTTCCTCACTTCATTACTAAAAAATTATAAGTTAACCGCTATGTCAAAACTACAATAGTAAGCATTTGGTAATCTTCAGACTATGAGAAGTTTTGCATCATTGCTAATTTTCAGCTAAGCAAATTATTTCGTTTGGTCATTTATTTTTAGGCACTATTATACTTTGTCTCGAAACTTCGAGTTAGCTTGTAAAACTATATTACCTTAAACCAAAAGTCTACAAAAATAGTTCAACCTTTTTGTCAGCTGAAAGAAAGCATGATCCATGAAATTTATACTATACTGAAAACAATGTGTCACGAAGTTTTTTAGAATATATAAGTTTATTTCAAAGATGCCAAGAAGTCAATGGTGTTACATTTTTGTTCACAAAATTTTCCATTCTTTTTTGTATTTAATAATAAAAGAAAATTATATGTGCACTTATAGTACATTACATATGATGCACATAAGTGGCATCACAACAAACAGTGGTACGATGAAAAACCACTATGAATAATTTTAAGCCTATTAGGCTAATTTACCCTATTTAAAGTGGCGTAGAACGCAAAACAAATCAATATCATAAATGGAAACTTTAAGTTATGAAATGTTTAATTTTTTATTATTATTACGTTATAAATTAATTAATTTTTTATTATTATTACGTATAATTAGTTATTACGTATATTGTAAATTTCATCCAAATGTATTTCTCCAATTTTTTTATTCCATTACGGTGTTATTTACATATTGAAGTCATATTATCACATGTTGATAGATATTCCAAAATGAACTTTGAGTCCTTTTAATTTGTAAAATAAAAGTGAAGATATCTTTGTCGGTAAATACATTGAACACAATTGTAAGTTTATTTTAAAAGAAATGATATGCAATATTCATGAGCATAAACTGTATGAATAGCATTGGAAATATGTTAATAGAATGTCCACTATTCTGGAATTTAATTCAATTCAATGGATATTTAAGAAATTTCTGCTGTTTCTTCAAAATTCTTAAAGTTTATATCATTCCTTTGATTCCTATGGCTATGGCTTTTTGTTATTTTAATTAGTAATTTAAGGATGAAATTATTTAATTTTTTTATGTGTCAAATTCTTTTTTCTAGCTCTTGTTCCTGTGTTTGCTTCTGGTGTCATTGACTTTAATCCTATTGAAGAATTCCACATTGATCGCCCATTCTTGTACTACATTATGCATCAGGACACAATCGTCTTCACTGGAAATGTAAATAAACTAGAGTAATATACAGGTTCGTGCAATCTGGTTTATGTTCGCTTAATAACTACAACATAAGGTTACATGTGATTGTTTCGTTACTGGTGGTTGTTTCATTACATATGCATACTATTTTGTTTTTTGTTATTGTAGTTGTTAATTACATGTTATTCTTTGTAGTTACAACTGTTATTATATGTTGGGATTAATTAGAATATTCCTTAAATATGTCTTGTGCATACTTTATAAAATATCAAATACTGTGAGTGCTCTAAATAATAAATATTTTAATAAAATATTAAATAATGTAAACACCCCCTTAGGCGTTTACCCCCTTAACTGACCTTGGTTTAATTAGTTTCTAGGTTTAACTGGCTGGTTGACTTGGGAAATTATTTTTAAGCATATGTTGTTACAATATATGTATCAAATCTACAATGTTTACAAATCCAAAGAGTATTACTCTTGTTTTTTTGTCCGAATGTCACTGAGAAACATAAACTTCTTCTATTTGGGAAATCAAAGAAAGCTCGTAAATTTTGTAATGCGAATAAGATCTATTTGTTTAAAGAGTGTTTTATCCATCCAAGTAAAAAAAACTTACTAGGTCTTGAAAATGCATCACTTTGTCTAAACGAACTGGAGTTTTAGAAAGCTACAAGACGATCCACCAGCACAAATTTCTCAGAAATCCTTTGCAGACTTGAAACTGAAGACATTGAAACTATTGCTGCTCCAAAAGATATAAATTTTATAGTCTTGAAAGGAAGTAATAAGCATGCAGTAACACAAGGCAGTTAAGGCCTACAAAAAATATCTTAATATGTATTACAAAAATCTTAAATGAATATAAAAATAATTCTGTATTACACAATATGACCTTTGCAACACTTTTCACCCACGTGGTCCTATGTCAGACACGCACTATGTGTAGTGAAAGAATGCAACGACAATTACGATATTTCGACAAATATTATATTGAGAATAAGTTTATTTAGAGGGAACAAATAATTATTTTACAGTTAGCCTGTCAATATTTTCATATCTGTATAATTTCTCTCTATATGTATGTAAAAGTTTCAGGTAGGGATAAAAATTAACAATTTAAGTGGTTTTTTTTTTAAAACCACAATTACCTTTTTTATATTACCACAATTTTCTGGAACTTTATTTTATTTTTTCTTCATACAAGGTTTTCTACCAATCAGAATTATTTCAGAGTTGCCAGCTTGCTAACTTTGGAGGAGGAAGGAATGGTTTTGCTGCACATTTGTAAGCATAAAACCAGTTTTCGAAAGAGTAAATGACGCCATTTTACATAGTACCCCCCTCGAGCCTGTCGCCCACTTTTAAATTTCAACCCCTCATTTCACATCACATTTTGAATAAACATTTTCAAAATTCTTTCATCTTCAAAGTTTATTATAGTTATAACCTACACAACTTTTGATATGCCTCCATGTATATCTAATTAAATTTAGAAAGTACTTTAATACGTCTTGCACGTTTGACAGATGCTAGTTGCACAATCGCCAAAACTTTGTAATAATGCTTAACTTATGAAATTTGAAATTGTCATTAAGTATGTTTTTCATTAAAATTATATTAAAAAAATGTCAATATATATTCAATGTTTTATTTAAATTATGATATTGTTCCATAAATATCATAATTTCTATATAATATTGAAACACTTTTTTGAATTTTCTGTGTATTTATTTTTCAAGACTAGACAAAGATATTTTTCTAAATGCTCTGTGGAAATTTTAATAGAATATTAATGGCATATATAATAAAGTACGAATTTCCCATTCCCTGATAAATACAAATTTCTTCTGAATTTTTGTATCCCCATTAAAAGCAATGCCTCATGTCAAATTTCAGCATAATGGCAACAAAACCTTTGGATTTTGTTACATCAAAACATGGTGTACAGATTAGCAAAAAATTCACAGTCGTATATTGAGAGTCACATTTCAACGAGTACAATTATGTTGTTTTCATTGGTTTGTGTATTCATAGTTCATTATTTTTTATGCTGATCCCACAATTCTCATAATATATTGATACATCAGGTAAGATGTACATATTGAATTAAAGTAATATTTCAAATGAATATAATGAACTGATGAGTTTACAGTAAGAGAAATAAAACAATATGATAAATGCAGTGCATAATTGATACGGATGACGGATGGTATATTATGTATACTGTCAAGATAAAGAGTGCAGTGCATAATTGATACGGATGACGGATGGTATATTATGTATACCGTCAAGACTCAGAAATTTTAGAATTAACTTGAATAAGCGTTTAATGCTAATATGATGTAGAAAACTGTGAGATATTTGGTTATTTCATAATAATTCAAAATGTTTTATTTTTGGACATTATTAGACTGTGATTAAGAGAGAAAAAATAAAACAAGTTATATAAGATAAGCAAGTGGTTTACTTTATATTTATAGCTACTTTATTTAGTTACGATAAATATTTATAAAAAGCACTAAATAATGTTGATATAAACTCCTTTTTGATGATAATTAGGCCATAACTTGAGAAACTTAGAAAATTCAAAACCAAGAAAAATCAATATATTTGCTGTCAGTGTTAAAAATGTGCAATATCCTGAATTTTGAAAAGTGGAATGTGTATATTTAATGTCTATTGCCAGAATTCTTTTATCCTCCTTATACCCTAAACATTTAAACATAAATATGTTCGAAGTTTTAATGTCTTTTTACATGTTATTAATGGATCATGTTTTATTTAGATACAATTTTCTAAAATATGTAATTTATTTATTACATGAATGTACGTTTACATTATAGCTTAAGCTCTAAAAATTCCCATTGCATGAAGTTTCAGGTAACACATTAAGATGTGTTACTTGAAATTTGGTGGTGGAACCATTGCATTAGAACCATTGAACCATTGCATAAAGTTTCAATTAACATAAAATACTACAGGTCTTTCACAACTTTTAATTATTTTTCTATTAGATATTTCCCCAGATAAGGTGATATTGATCCATTCTGAAAAATATTTCCCTGTGTTAATTTTTGAATCAGTTTCACTTTCTACGACTTATCTTCTTTTGCTCGCTGGGACAATAATATAATCGCTTTCTGCGCAACTACTGTCATTATCAATTTCACATGACATGTATAATATTTAATTTTTCTAAAAAGTGAAATCTCAAACTCGTCATTACTTCTAAACCTTTCTTTTAAAGATCCATTCTATAGGGACGTTTATGACAGCCTAAATTTTTACTGAATCAGCCTCAGATAGTGATTTCCCCATCTGTTATTTCTAGAATCACAGCGGTATTGATTTTCTTTAAATTTAAATATCTACGTCTGCAACTTTATGTCATGTTTGCATATAAATAAAGAAGTAAGAAAATCTTGATGGCGACTCTTAGTTGTCACTTGAATGTATCAATATGTTGAGCGGTGAATGAGAGACTCCTTTCAAGTGCACAGGGTTAATATGCAAAAATGAAATTTTCTTTTGTTGAATAAGGCTGATTCCCGCAAAAATTTAGGCCTTTGAATAAGGCTGGTTACAATAAAACTAAGTTCTTCACTGGTTTTAACTTTTTTTTTACTTTATATTGTTCACTGGTTAGTCAAAATAGTCCACAAAAGCATAAGTGCTTGAATTACAAAAAAAAATTTAGACCTCATATGAATGGGAAAAACTGTACAAATTAGACCTTCCTCGCAATATATTATTTGGAGTAATACTTAAAACTAATAATGAGTAATAATGAGTTAAAACTAATAATCTCCTCGCAATATATTATTTGGAGTAATACTTAAAGAAGAGAATCAAGACCCAAATCTAGTAACTTGATTGAATCAGGAAACTTGCTTGAATCTTTTAAACCTATAAGAAAAAGATATACAGGTAGTCATAACGAAAATACTAAAAGTAATGTTTATAATTAGCAAAGTTGAAAATGGTCAACACAGAGATAATAAATAAATATAAGTGTAAAAAATATAAAAACACACATACGCTCTTACAAAGAAAAGTTAGACAATGTAAAGTTGCATAAAACTAATGTTTACTTTCAAGTAGGAGTTTGTGTACGAAGACATTCAAACAGATTAGACTATATTGTTTCTATAATATACTTATAATGTAGTTTGTCTAGTTTTCTTTGTGGCATTTTTGTGTAAAGCTAAACAAAGATTAATAGATTTTCCTGTGTTTCTTTGAAACAAATTTGCTATGTCTGTGATATTCATCTAATCCATTAAGTCTACAGGGTTTTAAAACTAATTAGAAAAAAACTATCTCAACATTGTTTAAAAAATTTTGCTATGTTTAATGTTTACAAATTGTTCTCTCTCTAATATCTGTCCTAACCCGTTGTATTGCCAAAAGGTCACTTAGTGACCTTTTGGCATTAAGCAATCTTTTGGCAATACAAGAGAGTTTGGCTTTTTCACAGATCTTGGGAAAATTTAAAATAAACATGGGCATAACAAGAAAAATTAAATGTGAGTGAAACAAGCATCAGATATTTTCACATTCAGATTAAGTGTTCATTTTGTATTACAAAGTGAAATCTTTTTTTTTATATGCAATACAACTTTAATAAGACCGAACCCACTCTTCCAAACCTACTTCACTAGGCTGAAAGTAGTATGGCTTTTAATTCCAGCTGCAAATTCCGTTTGATGTCTTCAATCGATCAATTCAATCAATAATTCATTTGATTGACTAAATTCAATTGATTCAATTGATGTCTGTAATCAATGCTCTTTTTGCAAGAAATTAAGTTCTTTCAGCACAAGTCTTGTGGCAAGGCATCTGATGCACAAAATATTGGTTATAATTCTATGAACCATCATTTTATCAATGTTCAACTCTCAAGCCATCTCTCTAATACTGAAATTACAAATAAATAAAGATAATCATAATTTTCAAGCATTAATTATTTGAACAATGGTAGAGATTGAAGGTTGTTCATTGTATTGAAGTATTACCAATTGTATGCCATAGAAGTGTTATTATTGTTGTCTTTGTTTAAACATGTGCTCTACTGACATATCTACATTTAACTTTACGACTTATTTAACTTGATGTATATACATATATTTTACATGCGTTGATATATCTAGAATATTAGTAATAGTTACGATTGCATCGTCTCCTAAATTTAAATTTGACAATTACTCAGCTAGCACTGTTGAACTAACAACAAGATACGACGAGATCATCAATGTTGAGTGAACATTTAAACAAGATGATATTTTCTGTGTTTCTGTACCCTAAACTGATCTATCAATATCATTTAATTCTGTCAATTAGCCATTGTATAGCCAGACCTGCAAAGATAAATCTATGTTGAATTAATTCCTACTGTTTTGTTTGAAATATGTAGACTCTTTCATAATTTCTGTCATTTGTAGATGTCATTTTTCAACCATATAAAATAATGATACCATTTCTCTTCTATCAGTGCTCATGTTATAATTACCCGGTAAAACTTTCCAACTTCAATCAAACGACAATCAAACTATGGACTTGCCGAATTGCCAAGTCCATAATTTGATTATCCTACAATACCCCAGCCACAAGAAAAACTAAAGAATACTATAAAATGATCCAAATGAGGAGCTAGATTTCTGGAAGTAATGTCCAAATTTTGGGTACGTGCAAACAATTGTATGAACTGTTATTAAAATATACTTGGTGAATAAAATTATAATAGTCAGAATTTATCAATAAATCTTAATTATGGAGTTTAAAGACTAAAATAGATCATATACTTATTATGAATGTAGTTCTAAGATTTTTTCTAAGAATTGCTAGGAAAGCGTATAATTTTTTTCATTTTTAGAGCATTTTTTAAATATGGTTACATACCTAATATTTAGGTTTTATAACTTTCTGGAAATTAAATATTGTTTGATTCTCCATTAATGCATCCTTCAGTATCAGAACCACATTGAATATACCACCTATAGGAGCCAAAGTGCAAGCTTTCTTTGTTAGTTCATAAGCACCACTCAGAGTGGTAAAGTTAGCTGTTGATACAATGACACTCGCACCATATTTTCACAACCTATAGTATTAAAACTCTTTGTCATAAATTTATTTGATAATGATGATAAAAATAATTCAAGTTATTGTTTATAGATAAACATTATTTCAACCATAACCTATCTTTTATTAAAGTTCTGAGTAAAAATTAAAATTATAAAATTGAAAGCTATTCTATTTGAATATGTTAAAACCATAGTCCTATTAATTCATTTTATTTTTATTAATTTACTTTCAATACATATTTCCAGTTCAATAACAGAATATTTTTAAATTTCAAAAACATTTATTTACTACACATAGGTATAATTTTTGATAAAAGTTAAACGATAGATTATATATGGTATTCAAAGGTATAATTTAAGACATAAGTATTTGTTTTATTTATTACCATGGTATTAAGAAATTACATTTTTTAAATTATGGTTCTCCAAATAATTAGGACAAATTGTTATAGTCCTATTTCCATAGATTTTACAAACATAGCATTTGTTTTAAATATTTGAATATAGTAAAGCATTTTAATATTTAAAACTGATTAAATTAGTACAATATATTGGGAACAACGCTATTTATCACAATGTACACAAAAAATTAATTTCAACAATTGTTAATTTTTTTAGATCAATTTTTATTCTGAAATATGCAGATTATAAAAATTAAAATAAGTTTTGTCATTTTCCATTAAACATTAAATCTCAAAATGAAGTGGAGGTATGTTAATAGCTGTTTTTTTTTGGTTAAACCATATATTTGCTTATACTTAGAATTGAAAATATGCATTTATTTTCCAATATCTCTAACTTGATGTACTTAATTCAATAGTAACAAAATTCAGCCTTTAGTCCATTTTATTGTAAACCACCATCGGAAGTTTCTATTGAACATAAGACCCACTTCAATGATCTGTATAAAACAAAGGACCTGAGGAAACTCAAAGCTTAAATGTATATCAATTTTCTCAAGAGGGGTTTAGGTCCATATATCGGGTGACATTATCCTTTGGGGTTTATTTCTATCTCTAAATACGTTGTATGCATGAAATTAAAATATTACTACAAGTTATTCCCCATAAATTATTTTCTAAAACATAAAATCTGCATACCTATAAATTGAAGTGGAAGGTTTTCTTTTATGGTCAATAAATTTATTTCGATTGAATAAATGTGAAAGATATACAAATTCTATTATTTACCTGCTTGGAAACTTAAATCCATGTCCAAAAATAGCAACATTACCAATTTATTTGAAAGAAGCTAATAAATGGAAGAATATATTTTGCTCCATATATGGATTTTTATTCCATATATGGATGGTCTATTCATACATGGCTCCATAAAACATTTTCTTTCTTAAAGTCAATGTCAATGAGTGATCCGACTAGGAAATGGAAATATGCATGGAATTACTACGTATGTTGGCAGGTTTGGAGTTTCGGAACTATGACATATCGAAGTTGAGCAAGCATGAATGGAGATAATTCGTTTTTTTTCTTAATCTAATCATTAAAGTCTTTGTTTTGCCGACTTATGCTTTAATAAAATAACAATAATTTTATCCCCAGCACTTATTAATTACAATATTACTATTAGTTTTAATTTAACAGCCATTGCCAAATATCAGTTATTCTTAACAAAACTATGGTTAATTGCATTTTAGGATTAATTCATTGTATTTATTATAATTTTATTTCAATTCTGTTGATTTTATTTTATAACTGTTAACAACACTAAATTTTTAATACAAGCGTCGTCTTAAATGTTTAATGAAAATACGTCTCTTAAAATACTCAACAAGAGATTTTACTTTTACGAGAAACAGATTTAAGGCAGAAAGGCCTTCTTTCACCATTAAATTGATAAAATTTTTATTTATTAACATGATTCAATATATTAAGTTTTAAATACCTTAATTTCCCAGTGTACTTATTTTAAGTTAGTTTTATTAAAGAATTATTGAAATAATACATTTAATAGACATAAGTTAATATTTCCTCAGTTATTATTTTATTTTAGAATATTTGAACATATTATAAAATTGAACTTTGTAATAGAACTTTATTTCCGTGATGTAATAAATATTTTAATTTGCCAGTGTATCTTTATTATTTGATGTAAATTTTATTAGCAAAAAATGAATTTATTATACGTAAATTTAATTATCACAATACATATTTTATTCAGTTAACACAACAGTTCTAACGCACATTTCAAATTTATATAACCTTTAGTTTCTTCTCAACCTGCTTTCACTAGTTACATTTGAAGGCCACCTACTGTCGGAATGCTATAACCAATAGGTAAACAAGATGTGAAAAAGGCCATCATTTCTCATGAGTAAATGAGAAGCAGAAGTTTGGTGGAAGAAGAGTGAAAATTAACTCCTGAGAATACACCATGAAGTCTTGAATATCATGAAAGGAAAAATTTGTTCAGCAAAAACATTTTATTTTACTTCTGGTACCTAAATGTCACGTAATATGGAAAGTTTCATTACTGTGTCTGCCCATTAGATTGATGAAAAAACATTATAGACAGATCTGTACAATATATGGAGACGCTTACAAGCATAGACATCTATACTTTTAAATAAGGATTAATGATTGAGCGTAGTTCTAAGTGATAATACCACAAATATCACAGCAGCTCTTATGCGGATGAGTGACGCTCAATAGAATGTTCACACATTTACTTAATTTAATTTCTGTCTTAAATCTGCTTCCCATAAGCGTAAAATTTCTTATAGAATATTTTAAAACAAGTTCCTAGCATTGAAAATTTTTTTTTTTTTTTATTTATATCATTCTTATCGCAATCTATCATTTACTAATATGCAGCGATATGTTATATGATTAGTAAGACTTGCACGGAAGTCATCCAGTGATGGCTCCGTTTATTATTGTACTCCTCTTAGATCAGATCTTGAGGAATCTTTCTTTTTAACCTCCTTGCAACTGTTTGGGTGTTCATAAGGTCTGCTTCTAGCACATTTGGATGGTTTGTATTGCGCTTCTTGTACGCTATTGTCCTTGTCGAGATTTCTTCTGAAACTGGTTTGATGCAGAGGTCGTGATGGAGTCTATCATTTGAGATATACCAAGGTGCGTTTGTTATCATTCTCAGTATTTTAGACTGGAATCTCTGGATTTTCTCAACGTTCGATTTTGCCGCTGTTCCCCACAGCTACAGACCATACGTCCATATAGGAAGTATAATAGTTTTATAGACCAACAATTTGTTATTGAGAGAGAGTTTAGACTTTTTCTTCAGTAGCCAGTACATCGTGCGCAGTTGTTGGCCCATGGCCAGCTGTTTTGTGAAAATGTGCTTCCTCCAGGTCAGGCGTCTATCCAAATATATGCCAAGATACTTGGCATGATTCTTTTGCGGAAGGGGTATGCCATTTAGGGTGACAGGGGGATATGTTCTTTTCCTGTTAGTGAAAGTTACTTGAACGGATTTGGTTTCGTTTGCTTTGATGCGTCAGTCTCTTAACCATTTGGATATATGGTCAAGACTGGTTTGAAGCTTTTGTGCAGCAATTTCTAGTGAACTGTCCACTGAAAGAATTGCCGTATCATCAGCAAATGTGTCAGTGACTATGCCCTCGGTCGTCGGGAGGTCAGCTGTAAATAGTAGGTACAGTGTTGGGCCCATTACACTACCCTGCGGAACTCCAGCTTTGATGTCTTTTAAGGATGTTGACTCTTCTCCCTGTTTAACAAAAAAGTGCCTGTCGCTCAAGTACGATTGATGAGATTATAGAAGTTAATAGGCATATCCCTTTTTATCTTGAACAGTAGTCCGTCATGCCACACACGATCAAAGGCTTGAGATATATCCAAGAATGCTGCAGCACTGTATTGTTTTGACTCAAAAGTTTTGTTAATATGTGCCACTAATCGATGTACCTGTTCTATGGTACCGTGTTTTTGGCGAAACCCAAACTGATGATCCGGTAACAGCTTCTTCTCGGATATAATCGGGGACAATCTACGCAGAATAAGTATTTCCATGATTTTTGATGGTATTGGAAGCAGGCTAATAGGTCTATATGATTGTGCCTCAACAGGATTTTTACCAGGCTTGGCAACCATGATAACCTGAGCTACTTTCCACTGGAGGGGGACCGTACCTATTTGTATAATCGCGTTATACAAGCAAGTTAGAAATAGAATGCCTTGCTTTGGCAGCTCTCTTAAGATTTTGCCTGTTATGATATCATACCCCGGAGCATTATTAGGGTCCAAGGACTTTATCGCTCTTTGTACTTCTTTCTTTGTGAACTTTGTGATGGGTGGGTCTAGTTGGTGGGTTTGATCTAGTAACTGGGCGACTTCATTGCTTCATTACTTGCATTGAAAATGAAATAATACGCAAGAGCAAATAAGAATTCCAAAACTTAAATTTGAGCAAAATGTAACCTTCTGGAATAGCACAGACGATATGCTGCAGCGTTTACTGGCTGTCAAGCATGTAGTTATGTTAACAACAATAATTTTACACCATACTGATTTTACTTTACATGACAGCGATTGGTTTATAATTAATGGTATCTTGAAATCAATAATGATTTAAAAAAATTACCAATTAAAAAAAATTATTATAATTCAATGTCTTCAAAAACCTCGAAACATATAATTATGATGCGAAAGTACAATACTTGGCCCGAGATTTAAAAATGCGGTTGCCATAACAAAAATTACTATGAGAGAGTCTTACAAGGTCTCACAAAAAGATATATCTGTGTATAATTGCCATTAGATATTCTAAAAATTGAGCAGCTGAGAAAAACATGCTCCACATGGGATGATTTCGATGTAGAAACAGCAAAAATTACTAAGCTTGTTAACTTTGTCGTAGTGGTAATTTGAGAAATTGACAAGTATATTTGCGAAGAAAATTTTGACAGGAAAAATTACCCTCTGTATTGGTGGCAAGAAAGGACCAACACATTTATTTATATCTACTAAAACACTTTTGTAATGTAGTAACCTTAATATTGGGTGAACATCCTTTTTCAGATGCAGGCCATATCTTAAAAGATTTATTAGAGGTTTTTATTGAAGATTAGGAGTTTATTGAAGCTAGACAAAGTATCAAATCTGTGGTTTCTTTATAACAATTTAAAATGAAAACTGTAATTTGAAATCAAGAAATTAATGGTAATTAATGTGCATATTTTAAGTTACGAAAATATTATTTCTTTCTCATTTTATTCTTAAATATTCACACTTATTTCTTATTACATATAGCTAGACAAATCATAAAATTTAGAATGTTAATTGTTAGCCTGCAAAGTATGATATAAAATCAAAAGTATTAATAAAATAAAATATTATAATGCTTTACTTAAACAAATAAAAACAAAAACCATAAAAGAAATGTTTGAATAGAAAATGTGATTATTAAAATATTATACAAGAGAGGTAAGTGAATAGAGAATAGTGCCGTTAAATGAATTAAAATATAATTTACGTATAGTTTATTTACTACTCATTGCCAGCATTAGACAGTCTTTATGTAAGGTCAGTACTTTGTCAAAGACTCTAACATTGTTTTGCGTTTGTACATACTTTGAATCCAAGATTACACTGTATTTGCAAAGGAACTAAAACAGTGATACTTTCAAAATAAAATGGAGCAGATTCAGTAAATGATTAAGCACACGTCTAATATCAATTGAAGAAACTATCTTACATAACATTTTGAAAAATGCTCGTTTAATCCTCATAGGGTTCCAAAACAATTTTTCCAATATTTTACAGAATATTATTCTGGAAATCTTGTTTAAATTAGCCTCATAAATAAATTCCACTCTTCTTTCTCCATCGCTCCCGATACTCATAAAGCCAAGAAGAATCCAAATCATTGCTTAACTTATTTTGCAAACAAGTAAACATTGGCTGCCATTTTCATTTTCAAAATGAGACACATGAAAGATACTCTCGTCAATCCGTATATTGAGGAAATTTTTCCAGTGCAGTCAATGTACGAGTTCCTCAGTACAGTAGCAAAATGAATGGCGTAGATAGCAAGGGCCTTCAAGCAACATTGCTTGCCTTATGATGTTGCCTCAAGATGTTGTAGATTTGGTGCTTTAATCTACCATCGGTAGTTTTTAAGTTCACTTTTTTGTGTAAAATGAACACATATTAACATGTTTTTACACTAGACTGCACCAGAACAGTGCTAGGTTAGTGCACCGGCACTAGTAAACTACGCACTGTTGCTATCGCAGCTAAATTGCTTGAGTAATCACCATACAAACATGTGTAAGTGTATGCAGAAAGCACAGTACGAAATAAGGTTTCGGGTAATAACCGCAACATCTTTCCTTTATATGCTTAAAAATGCAATTTGAATACAATACTGTTAAATTAATTTAGTTGATGCCGGGCCCTGGACAAAGAATAAAATGGAAAAAATTATTAAAACAATGACTTTTCAGTTTTTTTTGGTTTGAAATATTTGGTTTTCTTGAATGTGGTTTTGAAATAGCTCACAAGACAAAAATGGAAACAATAGTATATCATGACTTTAATTTAGTTCTTACCAGCTACACTTGTATAATCGTTCTAACTTGATTGTATATTTATTTCTTTATCAATTGTATTGACTTCTCTGTTACTGCAGTGTCAGAAAACCCGTGCTGTGAGCAGGCCGCACTGTGTAACAGGTTCGCATTAGTGCCATTTGTTGCCGGCACTATGACATTGTGGTGCCGTGCTGCAGCCATGCTAATAGCATATAAAAATGCCCTTTGTCCATTGCCTGCCTGTTCTTCTCAAGATCGTGCCCACTTTTTGCTTATTTAACCTATATAGTAAATGTTAGTCTGTTTATCAATATTCCATAAAAATTTGAAACTGTTGCAATAAAAAAGAAGTATTGGAACACCATTGGTGTGATGATTACATCTAGAAAGTAAAAAAATAAGTAACTTTTAAAGTTTCATCTGGCATCTGTTCATTGTTAAATATATGGAAAAAAATCTTATACAGCTGTGTTCTTGGTGAGCATTTTGCTAATATTGAAAAATATTTTGCCCTTTTGGTTAGTTTATATTTTACCACCAAAGTAAACATTATTTTCTTTAATTTAAGGCCGTTTCATGTTCCAACATAATTGGATCAAATTTGGTATCTTAAAATTTTATGTATAGTTTTCTCAAACACCATTCATTGCTACTTTCAAATAAAATTAAAGTTCAAGTCAAAAACGGAATCACGCAGAAAATTCTTTCTCTGACGGCTTGCCAATATTTAGTTTTTTGTTAATCACATAGTCATTTGCTACAGAAACAGTATTTTATAATGTTATATATATGTATATATATATATATATATATATATATATATATATATATATATATATACAGTGAAGGATTATCCTCGTAGCAAGAGTAGCAAATGCTACGGGCCCCGCGCTTTTACGGGCCCTGCGCACCAATGCTTTCTAACCGTAAAAAAGTATTAACTTCGATAGGAGCGAAAAAATATATTTTTAAATCAATATAGGTACCTACACTACTTACCACGAAAGAGTTGGTATCAAAATGTATGACTATAATTTAAAATTTTCGTATATTTCTAAAAGTGAGCGCTGGTAACATCACAAATTATGTTTTACACTACACTGAGCGAAAGTTGGCAACGCTGCAAAACTAACGGGGAATTCCCTGATATTGTCATCGAGCTAGTCGTAATAACCCGATGAAGATAATAATAACAATCAATAGCACTTTCGTTATGAGCCATTCTTGAGAATTGCCTTGAGTATTGTCTTCTTGCCTGATATAGTAATGTAAACACCCCATCCAGTCATTTTTTAAAAATATACCGAATAGAAGGGTTTTATGTAATGTATGAGATATAAACGAGAATAACTGCGCATAAGGTAAGATATTTTACTAAGCTAAATTTCGCATATTTGAATTGAGATTATAAATACATTCATCTGAAAGATCCGGCCATTTATAGCCAACATTATGAACGCAAAAAACATGAACAAAAACTATTTCAATCTACTTTATAAATTATCTTACTGATGTCCATGACTCCTTCCGCAAGCTTCCACTATTAAATACACAAAATAGCCAGCAACACATCAACATAGCCAAATCTCTCAAACTTTCACTACCAGTCTTTAATTTAATGTCAAATAAATAATGTTCAATGTAAATTGGGTTATTTTGATAGGTAGGCTGATATATCGCCGTGTGTATATTGTTTGTTAAGTTGGATTATATTTTGGGCTTATGTCCATTGTTAAATTTACGCCGGACTTTACACGTAAAACGAATGACGCAGTTGGCATTAATCCTGCGTGCGGTGCTTTAGTTAATTTCTGGGTAGGATAAACATTTTTATTAAAAAGGGTTTCGTCTAACTGTAGGTAACGTGAGCAGCAGATCTAGAGACACAGATCGGCACTACGCTTCAGGAAGTGCTAAGTGTAAAGCCAAATATGAAAAGGAAAAAAAGAACGAAGCTGTTCTATCAAAAACACGTAAGCTGTCCAAATTTTTTATTGTTCAAAGTGGTTCTATTGAATCTACAAAAATTGAGGCTGAAAATACAGAAGTTAGACCTATTACCGACGAAGCTACGTTTATAAATGATACTATATTTCAAGAGACAGCAGTTTGTTCTAATACAACTATATTGTGTTCTAGCCAAACAGAACTTAAAAGCACAGCAAGTCTTCTCGATCTAGAGTCGTCATGTTCAAGTCAAAAAGCAGTCAAAAGCATATTATTACATGATTCTAATGTCATTACATTTCCAAGCGAAAAACAAAACGAAAGTAAAATGATATACTCCAACGATATTGGAGAATGGCCGAGCAACTTTAATAGGGATTATTGGATTGCAAAAGGAAGCAACGAAATGGAACATATGAATAGTGATTTTATGTCTTTAAAGAAAATTTACGAAAAAGAAAATAAGCCACGCTTCTGCCAAAAGTCATTTTTTACCTATAAACTGAAGAATAAAACTCACATCAAAGATTGGCTGTGTTATTTGGAAAGCAAAGGATGACTTTTCTGTTTTGTTTACAAAGTTACGGATTCAGCTAGTTCGACATCACGGTTTACAAAAGACGGATTAGATGACTGGAAGAATGTGCACAATTTGTTGAAAAGACATGAAGAAAGCACTCAGCATAGACAAGCCATAATTTTGCTTGGCTTGGCTTCTTTTACAACAAATTATTGCAGTAGTAAAGTTTTTAGCAGAACGAGGTCTTACTTTTAGGGGTAGCGATGAAATTGTTGGTTCACCTCACAATGACAATTGTTTAGGATTATAAGAGTTAATAGCCAAATTTGATGCTTTTATGGCCCAACACATTCAAAGTCATGGCAATAAAGGAAAGGGGCATACGTCATATTTATCAAAAATAACATGTGAGGAGTGATCCATTATATTGGATCAAATTTTTTGCGAAATTAAAAGTTGCAAATACTACTCAATGTCATTGGACTCTACGGCAGATTATACCATGTAGATCAGCTGATGCTAATAGTGCGCTACGTTCTGCCATCTAGACCAGCGGAAAGATTTGTTAAGTTTTTGGACATGGAAGGCGAAGTCTTCCAACTGGTGAATAACTCGCTCAAAGCTTATTAAATTTCTGAAGTAAGTCTGGCATTGATATCAAAGACTGTCGCGGGCATAGCTAAGATAATGCCACCAATATGAGCAGAAAATACAAAGGCTTACAACCACGTATTAAAGAAATAAATTAGTATGCAGAATGCATTCCACGTCTTGTACATTCATTAAATTGCTAAGTGCTATGCAGACTGCTCTACAGAAGCATCAATTTTCTTTGATTTCATTGTAAATTGATATTATATTTTTTTCCGCTTCTACCTATTGATGGGGTCGTTTTATAAATGCACTTAAAGAAAGAACATAAAAAAAAAAAATTTTTTTTTAATTGTCGGTCACTAGGTGGTTAGCACGAGCTGATGCTACGAAAGCACTTATATGTGGTTATACTAATATCGAAAAAGTTTTGGAAGACGTTTCCAATGATGAAGATCAAAAGACAGAGTGCCGTAATCAAGCTTATGGACTAGTTTCAAAGATAAGTGAGTTGGAAACGGGAATCATGACAATTACTTGTAATGGAATCCTAGAACGTTTCCAAGTGACTAATGCTTCACTGCAGTCGGCTGATCAAGACCTTACTACTGGATACGCCCTTTATGAATCGTTACTACGATACATTCAAACAATGCCACATTTTCCGATATGAAACAAAAGCCAAAGATCTGACTGGATGTGAGGAATATCAATAAGATACTTCAAGGCAAAGAAAGCGAAATATGAAATACGATCATTACGGTGGGTCAATTACACTCAACGAGTACGAATTTGTAGATGTATGGAAGCATATAATAAACTTACTGACAACTACTTAAATCTAATCAAATTTCGTCAGTGCTTACGCAGATAATTTAGAGCACAGCCTAGGAGACGAATTAGTACAGTTTGCTGCCTTGCTGAAATCTGATGTAGCTAGTACAATTGACAGCAAAAAGCACGAGGCTCTAGAACTCCAATCTAGAAAACAAGCTTTTGCCGAATAATTTTTTAAAAGCTTGTTTTCCAAACATAGAAATTGCTTGGAACATTTATTTGTCTCTGATGATCACCAACTGCAGTGGTGAACGTTCTTTCTCAACACTAAAATGTGTACGAAATGAGTTAAGGAATACGATGCACCAAGAAAGACTGAATTACCTCACTTTAATAAATATTGAGTATGATTTGTTCAGAGAAGTCGATATTGATAGTACTAGTTCTAAATTTGCCCAAATTAAATCCAGAAAGTTTGTTTGCAAGAGTTTTGTTTTATTTAATACCGTAAACTTGATAACCTAAAGCAAGCCAAGAGCCCCTTGACAGAATTTGCTATATTCCCCGCGCTGGCTTAATCCGGCACTGTATATGTGTATATATATATGTATATATATATATGTATATATTTATATATATACATATATATATGTATATATATATATATATATATATATATATACATGTGTGTGTGTGTGTATATCATGTGTAACAAAGAAAGTGTCTATTATTCAGATAGGTGATTCTTTATGTCAAACTGAGTAGAAAATGTCGAAAAACTACATAGAAATTCTCAACCATTTCTGAAAAAATCACTGTCACAATTGTGATTCCCACAAAAAAAAAACAATTTGAATTCTTTACAGAAATACTTTTTATGGGACCATGTTTTTAAACATATTACCTGTATGGATAGTAGTCACATCCTTTGTTGTACCTGCACAGGCGCAGTTTTCAATAAATTTTATTTTGGTTGTAACTACTTGCAAACAAATTATTAATATAAGAATATATTTTGGATGAAAAAGAACTGTCGCTGTTCGAAATTGTTTCATCTTATTTCATTATTTCACATAGTTCATGATAAATTAAAGACAATATCATAGAATGTGCAGATTCTTGAATATTTATATGGTTAAATAATTCCCAAAACTAGATTCCAGTCTCCATATTCCATCAAAATTGTCCCACCATACTCTTTGGTGAATTTCTTTAACATGACACTTCTGACATATAATGCAATTGAAATGAGATGAATATGAAAGGCATAATACAGAAGTGGTAAAACAAGCATAAAATAAATGAAAGTTGTGCTGAAAAAAAAAAGAAAATGATGCAAAAATGTGCCGTGTGGTTTAATCCATCAATAAATTTTCTCACAAATTTGTTTGCAAAAATGAAGAAAATGTTAAAATATGTAAACAAATATTCATATTTTATTTTCAGGTAATTAAATATTGAAAACTATATTTTCAGGTAGGGCATTATCTCATATAGTTTTCATTTCTCATCTATAAAGATAAAAACATTTTTTTAATTCGTACAGGATCTTTCAATATAATTGGAATTCGGCCACATCACCCTCTGATGACAAACCCAAACTTGGGTAATCATTTTTAATTGGGTATTTGACTAAATTTTTTTTATTTCATTAATCATCATTTCAAGGTACAAGCTGATGAAAAGTGAAAATCTTTTTTAATAATCTTAAAAATTTACAGAGTTATAAAAGTTTAAATTTAATCTTTAGACCAGGACGGGAATACTGTGTTGTGAGGTCATTTTTAATATTGCACATTATATTCTACAAGAGGAAAAGAGACAGGGATATACCCAACCCTATCCGTATCTTCAAATTTAGAAGCCTATAACTGGCTTATTTTCCAATCAATTTTTGAATTTTTTTCAAGACTGGTTTTTAATTACCTTATATTTCACAATATTGTACGAAATTTAGATTGAGTCAACTACCATATTGTCAGGTAAAATAACTCATCAGTAAGTGATGATAGCCATAAATAAAATGATATTCTTAACAACATTGAAAATGATGATGAATAAAATAACTCTCGTACCTCGATTAATCGTTTTTCATTCCCCAAATATTTCTCGCACAAAGTTTTCACTTGTGATATATATATTTATACTTTGACTTCTTCAAGTTCAAGAAGAGATTACTGAATAAATATAATAAACAAGAAATTGCACAGACTCTTTACAAATACTCTTATTTGTAAAGAATGATTATTAATTACTTAATAATAATATATTCCTATTAGTGGCAAGAGATAGATTTTCATTGTGACTGCTTAGGAACTGACATAGGTTAGAGAGGGCAGATACATATTAACCAGCTTTCAGTGTTATTACAATTTATGCTGTCAGTAAATCTACCATGGTTTACTATCACAAATATCAAATTGAGACAAAAGGGTTGTTTGACTTCGTTTCAAACAATACCTTAAATACATTATTAAACTAAATATATTTTCTTAATGTTGCATAGTCGAAACGTTGCAGATTAATGATGGTTATAAAGTGTAAAAGGTCATATTATACAACATTTAATTAAATAAAAAGATATGTATAGATTATTAATATCCCACGTTTTGACTACACACGCATATCAAACGTGACATGAAATTGTGCACTAAGGGTTTCTTATCCATTATGCATTGCAACAAGTTTATTAATAATTTATTAACCTATAACTATTTATCCGACTATAAATATTTAGGTGACTTGACACGGCCATAACTATTTAGGTGACTTGAAACGTTTCAACCATGCCTTTTTATAAATTGTTTGTAATGGAACATATATTTTCCATTACATCTATGCTCGTTGTGTCCACTGTCATTGGTTCAATAATTTTGAGTAGTGGTTTATGTTCTTATAATGGGAAATACCTAGAGATGTAATATGTAATACATTTATAATTTGTTTTATTAACACAATTTAATATTTGTATTAATTACACATTCATTGCATTTTTTACATCCATACTAGAAATCACAATGCACCATATATTTGATATAGTTGATGTCTAATTAAAATTATAAATTGGTGTTAACAATAATAAATAAAGAAAAGTTATTTAAAAAAAAACAATTATTATGTGAGACTGTATTAAAAATACAATTCAATTAAAAAATTAACAAATATTAACCATATTAACATTTTAATCTTTTTTTTTAAATTTTCCTTCTATTTATTTGTCACCGTTAGATAAATGTTTTTATAAATACTCTGTGGAAATTTTAGTGGAATATTCATGGCATACCTACAAGTACAAATTTTCTGTTCACTGATGAATAAAAATTTCTTCTGAATCATTATTTTCTCTTTAAAAGCAGTGCTCCCCAACAAATTTCAGCATAACAGCAGCAACAATCCCACCCGCCGGAGCATCTTATTACTTCGAAACTCGGTGTGTCCAATCATCAATGAATTCAACGTTGTAGTGGATTCACATCTCAACGAATACAATTATGTTGTAGTCATTGGCAACACAAAAAAGTAGTAAACTATGAATATACAATATTCATTGTTTGCTATTTTTTGTGTTGATCCCACACAATTCTAATATATTGACATATTAAGTAAGTTGTTCATATTGTATTAAAGAAATATTTCAATTGAAAATAATGAAATAATGGCTTCATCTTAAGAGAAATAAAAGAGTCCAAGTAGGTATATATAACTGATAGCAGATATTTGTAATTCTTTTTTTCACTTTTGTAATTAAAAATGTGAAAAATAAGTTAAGGACAGTGTCACATGTTATGTAAAATATTATGTAGAAATTTTAGAAGCGAATTCAAGAAGCATTTAATGTTAATATAGGGATGGCGAACCAATGGCACGTGTGCCATTGATGGCACGTGACACAATATTTTGGGCACGTCACCGATCACAAAATTCATTATGAAAAGAAGTGTCAAGTAGATATTTATGACCAGCGAACGCGAGTGATCCTACGCTACGGAGTGCTCGGGTGCGGTGTGCGGGGTGGGGGCAGCGCGATGGGAGGCGGGAAGCGTGCACTGCGCTCTTTTGTTTTTGTACTTACCTACTTATCCTGGGTTGCAATATGACGCATTATCCGACCTTTTCTAGCGCAGGCCTTTGTTATCATTGTGTAGTTTACTAGTTTATGGTTTTAGTTGTAAAAATCTTAATTCTATATTTTCTCATGGTATTTTTATTTTTGGTCCCGTTAAGGATCTGTACTGTTAACTTTAATTTGAATGTTTATTGCACAATATCTTTGTACAAACTATGGGTGCCACCTGTTATAAAATGCAACGTTGAATCACCGCACATAACTGTTATTTAATATGGCTACTTCAAACTTGGTGGACTGAGAAATACTGCATGGTTAATAAAGGTGACAAGGCGTTGTGTGTTTTATGTTCTGGAATAGTGGTATGTAGAACATTGTCTGTTAAACGACATTTTGAAACAAATCACAAATCCGTTAATCAAAAAAGCGAAGCATAGCAAAAGGAATTAATTGCAAATGCATTGAAAGACAGAAATAAACAGTCAACATCTATGATTAAATATGTTGGCAAAAATTGTCATACGAGCGCGGCAAGTTATGCGGCTGCAAATGTCATTGCTCAGCATAGTAAATCTTTTCAAGAGGGTGAGTTTTTGAAGGAAGCCTGGTTAGCATGCGCACCCTCTCTTTTTGATGATTTTGATAATAAAGATAAGATAATTCAGCGCATCGAGGATACTCCTCTGTCAACACAATAAAAGAAAGAATCTTAAAATTGGCCAAAACTGTAACAGATCAACAAAAAAATTACATTAACTCTGCTTCTTTTATATCGCTTTGTCTTGACGAAAGCACTGACGTCACTAAATCTGCACGTTTAGCTGTTTTTGCTCGATATTGCGTAGAAAACGTCATTAAGGAAGAATTAATTGCGATAAATCAAGAAAAATGGCACGTTGATGCAAAAAGGTTCTCCATACATATGCTAATATAACATAGAAAGCTATGAGATAGTTTGATTAATTAATAATAATTTAGAATATTTTCTTTATTTCACATTATTAGATGGGAATTAGGAGTGAAAAAACTGATTATATAAGATATAGCAAGTGGTTTTATTATGAATTTGACTATGGCTACTTTATATTCACTATATTTATGTTGAAAAAAAACACTAAATATTGTTGATATAAACACCATTTTGATGATAATTAAGCTTTAAGTTTTTGAAAAACACAAATATCTTGAATTTCAGAAAGTGTGTATTTGACATCTATTGCTAGAATTTTTTTATCCCCTTATTCCCTAAACATTCAAACGCAAATATATTCAAAGTTTTAATGATTTTGTTTTATGTATAGTTTACATAAAACAACATCATTAAAAAAAATAAAGTAATATTATATTATGTGTTATTGTTTTAATATGAAGAGGCCTCTTCATTTTTGCTGCTCTCCCAGATCCTATCTTTCGGTTGTCAACTTCATTCCCTTACATTGCCATTGGCTGTTTGCATACCTGTAACATGACATATCCTTTTAATTTGTGGTCACAATTATATGTAACATTTAATTAATATTATTAACATTAATCAATATTCAACTAAAATTTAAATACAGTGAAATGTAAGAAGTATCTCATTGTAGAGTACATATAAATATATAACAAATATAGATAATTTGAAGGGTCCACTGCAATAACGATGAATGTCCACAATTATTCAAATCTGAGTTAGTAACGGTATTCGGTAACTTGACATATGCCGTTAGTAATCTCGTTTACAAACACAGCAATATCGCTTACAGTTCCAAGATAAATACGTTTTTAATATTGGGCTACATGGCAAGAACGCTCAGCGTCACAGGTGTTCATGGCTATAACGATAAATGTCCATCGCCTCGTAATGGCAGCCATCTTGTAGTCGAACCGGCGGCAGCAGCGTGGCATTTGTTTTAACAGTATTGACAGTCTTGATTGTGTCATGCGGTTGTAAGGTTGTGTTAAATGTATTTAAGTGATTTATTTCTGAAAATTATTGCCGAAAGCAACGAAACGAAAAAAAGAAAACGCACAGGCAGAATGAGTGATGTTTTGAAGAAACTTCGACTCCAGGGACATGAGATTGGCGATGACTGCAAATGTGATCGTTTCAAAAGTTTTGAAGTGACAAATACAGACCAGAGGAGAATAATAATAGGACAATTTAATAATTTTGCCAACAGGTATGATCAGGATAATTATTTATGTGGGCTTATAACTGTATTTAATGTACGATGTCGTCGTCCGCGAGTAACTGAAGAAAATGCGAAATTGCACTATAAATCGTACTCTTACAAGGTTCGTATGATTGGCGATGATACTTACGAGATACCCATGTGTAGAAAAGCTTTTTTATCCTTACACGGTATCACTGGAAGAAGACTTCAGTTTCTTCAGAAATCACTAACTGACCATGGTGTTCTTCAAGAAGATAAACGGGGGAAACTTGTTAAAAAGCAGCTTCCTGAACAAACTACTGATTTGATGTACAAGCAGATTGATGCCCTGAAATCAGCCAAAGGTAAAAAAGGCCACTACAATTTACGCGAAAGTCAAAAAATATATTTGTCTGATGAGTTGAACTTGTCTAAGATTCACGAAATGTTTAACGAAGATCATCCAAATAACAAAGTATCATACAAAACATATCGTAACTTTTTCAATAAAAATTTCAACATTTCATTTGGGTATCCCAGAATGGATACATGTTCGCCTTGCGACGAATTCCAAGCAGAGAAAAAACATCTTAAAATTAAAATTGCTTCTCTTCCTGATGGTCAAGAAAAATCGCAGATTTTGTCTCAAGTTCGAAAGCTGGAAATTGAGAACCTAGCACATAAAAAAAGAGTAGGAGTCTTTTATGATAATAAACGCAAAGCTCGTTTGAGAGCTAGGCAAGATGCCACAACAATCGCTATAGCAATGGATTTCTCAAAAAATCTCCCGACACCAAACATAACTACAAATGATGTATATTATAAGAGGCAGCTTAGTTATTATATGTTTAATATTCATGTGCTTGCTGATTCCTCATCTTACTTTTTCACATACGATGAGAGTATTGGAAAAAATGGATCAGATGATGTGGCCTCACATCTCTTCCATTTCATATATAATAAAATGGATATACAGGGCAAAACTCTTATAATTTTCTGTGACTCATATGGTGGTCAAAACAAAAATTACACCATCTTCAGAATGCTACACTACATAGTGCACTCTTGCGATCGTTTAGAAACTGTCACAGTTATATTCCCGATCAGAGGTCACTTGTACCTTGAATACGATCGGAACATGGCCTTCATAAATCAAAAACTAGGATTGAACTCCCTGAAGAATGGGCCGAACACGTACGTGAAGCTCGACAGAAACCGAAACTTTTTGATGTCATCGAGTGTTCACAAGAAGCCTTCAAGGGCTGGACTGAATTTCTAAAACCGTTTTACAAAAAAACTTGTCTTTTCCCCATAAGACCAGTGCGTGAATTCCGAGTCCACAAAGAACATCCTCGGCTCGTGTTTCATAGAAACTTTAATAATTGTCCATGGGAATCAAGTGTGGTTAACACACCGGCTTCTTTTAAATCTATGAAGACAGGTAATGATAAGGGAGAATTTAAATTACCTAATTTAGGTTACAAAGACAAGCTGCCTATATCAAAAGCAAAATATAATGAACCTGCAGTTCCTGAAAAAATTCTGTAGGCCTGAAATGAAACGGTATTATGATGAACTTCCTCATGCCACAAATATTAAAGAATCAGAAGTATAATAAACCAGGCATTCGGACAACTATCGTTATTGATTGTGAGCTAAGTATGGACATCTATCGTTTTTGTCCTGACATTTCAAGACTTACATAAGGTTTTATATTTTTTTATTGGTTTATAATACTTAAAAAATGATTATTATCTAAAGAAATACTACTAGGATACATTGTCTTTAACATAAATAAAAATAATATTTCGAAGTTCAATTCTGACTTTCATTACTCCAATTATAAACTTAAATCCCAATTATCACAAAACAAATCACAAAGGACATTCATCGTTATTGCAGTGGACCCTTCATTTATTATAATTCTTATATTGAAACAGATTATAAAAATATTACGACAGAACATGTATAACATGAGTATACTGTAAAATAAAATTTGCATTTATTATCACATCTAGTGGATAATATCTAACCCTAACTATGATCAAAATGTATAAAATAAAATAAATCTCCATATTTCAGGGTTATCAGCATTTGATTAAAAGAAATTTTATTTATTGTAAGAACAAGTGAATAATGATAACATAATGTGACCAAATGTAATGATATATTTCTCTGTAAATTTCAGCGTACATTAATCCTTTGCATTTGGGGTTTTTTAACACCGAGAAACAACCAATTTAATGAGTTTTTTTAAAACAATCACAAATATTTATTTACTACAAGAAAATATTTATTAAAACATATAATTATATTTATTACATGAATGTAGGTTTACGTTATGTAATATGTATCAATTAAGCTCTATAAATTTTCTTTGTAAGAAATGTCAGATAACCCTCACTAAGATATATTTCGGGTTTGTCTGCATTGCAAAAATATGTATTTTCATGTCTTTTATTCTTTGGTGTTTCAAGAAAGTAGACTTCGCAGTCTTGTTTCCTTACTGTTAAAAGAACTTATGGTATTCCATTTATACTGGTTGTTTGCATTCTTGACAATGTTCATTTGTCAAATATTTGATGAATGATTTTACAAATTCATATATATATGAATACACAATAACTTCTTTTTCTTATCACCTCTTTATATAAATTCAGGATGTATATTTTAAATCCCCAAAAAGAGTATCGTAAGTCACTATTTCAAATTTTCTTATAAAGTAGTAACAAGTAGTAAGTATAGATATACTGACCAGTTTGATCCACAGCTTCCATGTTTTTTATGTGTTGCAAAATTACGTTTTGTTTTTGTACATAAATTTCTACACCCCCCACTCCAATCATTAGATAGAAGTAATTCATACATTGTTTCAATTAGTCAACATGGTTACCGGTCGCTTATCTTTCCTAGCTAACAATAATAGTGTATGTCCTTTTTTGTAAGTAACTCCTTTTTTAATCAGTGCAATCAGTGATTCTCTTCTATTGGCTTGAATAACAACGCATGTTATGTTTTCCTCATCTAATACAAGACTTTTGAATGTCTGTCCACAAACAATTGATGTGAACTTCAGAATCAACTAAATCAAATTTGATCTGCTTATTTGGATTACACATGATGAAAGAAATTATTCCTTTAAATTTGACAACTGTTTCATTAAAGTACAAATATTCTTCAGGCATGAAATGCGGTTAAAATGTTAATTTATGTAGTCTACAATTATTACAGTATGTTTTATATTAAACAACCACTTTCTGTTGAAATTGTTCTCAAATGCGGCATCTAAAAAATTTGTGTTTATCTATCTCTAGTGAATATATTAGACCAAAAAGAATCTAGTGATTGATGGTGGCATCCGCTGACCAATATTCTTGAATGTCAGCCAATTGCATCGTTCTTATAACTAAAATATTTTTCAATGGGTGCCTAAAACTCTTCTCAATAAATGTACCGTTAATTTTTCCAAATTAAATTTATTTGACAAAGTTTTATTTTCTAACTTAGTTTTGGCTAATTATCTATTGGACTTTCTAATAATTTTTTAATCAGATCGTTGATAAAGTGCAGTCTAAAAAGTTCCATTAAATTTAAATTAACATACAGTCCAACAGATGTTTTGCCCCTTGTAAATAGTTTTCTGTTTGGTATTTCCCCAGATGCAGTGATATCGATCCAGTCTGAATAATCTTCCTCTTATTTGATTTTAGAATCGGTTTCGTTTTCTTATCTTCTTTTGCTCACTGGAGCAATTGTATCACTCCTTTCTGCACAACTACCGCCATTATCAATTTCATGTCATATCTATAATATTTAATTTCTGTAAAAGCTCAAATCCCAAAACTCACCATCACTGCTAAAACTTTCTTGGTTAAAATCCATTCTGCAAGAATGCTTATGACAGTTTAAATTTTTACTGCAATCAACCTCAGAGAGTGATTGAAAATGAAGTGGTTTTCTCTTTGCGCTTTGTTGTGATTATTTGAGTTTTTGTTATGGTTAAATATCTATTGTGTGTGACTTTATATTATGTTGACAAATAAAAAAGGAATTAAGTAATTCTTGATGATGACTCTCAATTGTCACTTGAACGTATTATTACGATGAGCAGCTAGTGAGAGTCTCCTCTCAAATGCACAGGGTTAATATTCAAAAAACAAAATTTGCTTTTGTGTGAATAAGGTTGAACATGTTTTACTTTATATACGAGGGGCCGTTTTTAAGTTCACGGAATGGAGGATAAGTAGTGAGAATAAAAATAAAAAATTATTTTTCTTTTTCAATATATTCACCTGCTACCCTCATACATTTTTCAGATCTTTCAATTAGCTTATGTATACCTTCATAAAAAAATGTTTCGTCTTACGTTTATGTCCCGAATAAGCTGAAACTGCATTCTTCACTTCTTCATCGCTTAAAAACTTCTTTCCACGAAGTTCTTTTTTAAGGTTTGGGAACAAATAATAATCAATGGGAACCAGGTCAGGACTGTAGGGTGGGTGTTCCAAAATATTGAAGCTCACCTTGTGCAGGGTGGCCAGCGCAACGCAGCTCATATGAACGGGTGCATTGTCGTGCAAAAGCAGAACAGCTTTGGTAAATTTTCCCCTTTTTTCTTTGATTGGTTCTTTCAACCTCCCTAGAATTTATGTATAGTATTCTCCGGTTATGGAAACACCTTTATCTGTATGATCCATCAACAGGATCTCTTCTGAATCCCAAAAGACTGTCACCATGATTTTTCCAGCCGACTGTGACACCTAAAACTTCTTGGGTGGTGGTGTGCCTTTTTTGCGCCACTGCATTGAGTCTTGTTTAGACTCAGGTTCATAATGATGACCCAAGTTTTGTCTCCAGTAACAATTCCACTCAATAGTCCATCCTTGTCTTCACTACAGAGGTCCAAAAACACGCAAGAACACTCCAAGCAGCATTGTTTTTGAGGCGGTGTGAGCATTATCGGCACCCATCTTGCGCTGAGCTTTGTCATGGCAAGATGATCATGGAGAAGTTTAAAAATTGTTGTATCCGATGCTCTAACCATTTCTGCAAGCTGTTTCTTCTTTGGTCTGGCATTTTCTAATACTAATTTTTCAACTTTTTCAATAATTTCCGGGGTAGTCATTTCGATCGGCCGACCGGGGCGTGGGTTATCTTCAAGTGAGTCTCTACTCTTTTTAAAGAGACTATGCCACTTGTAAACCATGGTTTTACCCGGGCAAGAGTCCCCGTAAACAGATGCCATCTCTTTCAGTGTGATTTGAACTGACTTTCCTTGCTTGGTAAGGAACTTTATAACGGCACGGTACTCGATTCCATAGTTCAGACTTTCTTCCAAATCGGGTTGTTTGTTCAATGATAGTTCCTTTGAACTGTCTTTACTAATGATCCAATTATGATAAAACTTGGTATTTAAACTAATAATGAGTTACTTAACTAGCTATCATTCCGATAATCAACTTTACTAATAGCCTACCTTTCCATTCCGCGAAGTTAAAAATGCCCCCTCGTATATAAATATATATAAAGGTCATACAAAATCTATTAAGTTCTTCAATGAATTTTTAAAATTTTTATTTTATTTTATACGGTTCACTGGTTAGTCAAAATAACTCATAAAAGGATACGAACAACTCTTCTATCTCTGCTAATAAAACCATTCTGGATTTAATAATTCAATACATAAGAAAGAACGACATCAAAATCTAGGACCTTCTATTTGCTAATTTATTGTATCATAGCAAACTTTTATTTGATTTTTGTTTTACTCTTTAGTTTATTTCTTCTGATCAAGCAATAGTGGCAGATATTCAGAGTGTAATATAATTAGTGTTGCCTAACCAACAAATCTAAACAATGGCTGAAGACCCTGGCAAAAGTTCTATCTAGAGACAGTAATCACCACGAAATAAAAGAAAGAAAGAAAGAACAAGGGCTCGTTTTTAAAAAAAAAACTTTAGACTTGATGGGAATGGCGAAAATACTAGGCTTTACAGGCTATACCTGCTCGCACTATATTATTTGGAATAACATATAAAATAAATAACGAATTACAAATTTAATGAGAAACATGAAAATTTTACCTATTTTTTTCAACTTATCAAAGGTCAACAGTTTCACCTCAGCTGCTGAGACGGATACATCAAAGTTAATTTTTAATGTATGTCTTATTTCAGTGATCAGAAGAGAATCAAGACCCAAATCTAATAACTTGGTTGAGTCGGGAAGCTTACTTGAATCCTTTAAACCTGTAAGAAAAATAAAACACAGATTGTCATAATGAGAATACTAAAAGCAATGTCTATAATTTTCAAAGTTTGCAATAGTAAAGACAGAAAAATTTATTATACACACTAAATATAAATGTGAAAAAAGTAAAAATATAGAAACACATTAATACAATGGAAAGTTGCAAAAAGTTAAAGTTAAAAGTATATTGTTTCCATTCCATAGTTTGTTTAGTTTTTTGTAGCATTTTTATGTAAAGCTAAACAATTAGGAAAAGATTTGCATGTTTCTTTAAAACAATTTACTATGTCTATAATAATCCGTGAAGTCTACAGTCTAGAAAAAGACAAAAATTATCTCAGTATCGTTTCAAAAATTTGGTAAGATGTAATGTTTAAAATTTTTTCTCAATCTAATTTCTATGTTAATCTGTTTTGTTGCTGGAAGATCACTTAGTGATTTTTTTTTCATGGAGTCTGGGAAAATTTAAAATAAACACTGGTATTAATTTTTTAATATTTAAAATAAACACGGGTATTAATTTTTTATTACAAAGTCAAATGCTTTTTTGGTAGGACCGTTAACTATATAGTGGCACATATTGATAAAATTTTATCTTAGTTACAAATAGTGTCTACATATGTAGCATTATAAAGTTTTTGAATATGTCGAACCAAATTATATGTCATGGAATTAAAGTATTATTATATACATTAAAAAAAGTATTGTTATTGTTTTCTTTGTCTAAATATGCTGTTTATTAACACATCTATGTTTAACTTTGTATCTTATTGAACTAGATCTGTATATGTATACATATAATGATATAATACCTAAAATATTGGCGATAGTTAAGATTGCATCTTGTCCAAAGTTAGATTGTGATAATTTTTCAGCTAGCACCGTTGAACAGACGACTGGATATGGCGAGAGCATCAATATCGAGAGAACATTTAAACAAGATGATATCTTCTGTGGCACTGTACCACGAACTAATCTATTATTATTATTTAATTCACTCAAATAGCCCACATCTGCTATGAGGCCCCATTGTATCGCTAGACCTGTGAAGATAAATCATATTAAACTAATACTTTGATCATTTAAAATATGTAAATTCTTTCATAATTTCTGTCATTTGTAGGCCCTATTTTTCCACCGTATATAAGCAATGATTTCATTTCTCTACTATCAGTGTTTATGTTATAATTACCTGGTAACCCTGCTTCCTTTCTCAGTTCGCATATCCGTTCCATGGCCGAATTGGCAAATCCATAGTTTGATTGGCCTACAATACCCCGGCCAGAAGCAATACTAGAGAATACTACAAAATGATCCAAATGAGGAGCTAGATTTCTGGATGTAATGTCCAAATTCTGGGTACCTGCAAACAGTTCTTAAAATGTTATTAAAATATACTTAGTGAATACAATTATAATAGTCAGAATTTATCTTAAAACTATAATTATGAAATTTATAGAACAAACTAAATCATGTACCTAGTACCTGTGTACGAGGGGGCATTTTTAAGTTCGCAGAATGAGGGATAAGAAATAAGAATAAAAATACATATTAATTTTTCTTTTTCATTATACCCATTTGCTATCCTAATACATTTTTCCGATCTTTCAATTAGCTTATGTATAGTTCTATAAAAAATTTATCTTTGTCCGAAAAGTAAGCTGAAACTGCTTCCTCCACTTCTTTATGGCTTGAAAATTTCTACCCACAAAGTTCTTTTTTTAACTTTGAGAATAGATAATAATTGCTGGTAGTCAGGTCAGGACTGTAGGGTGGGTGATCCAATAGATCGAAGCCCAACTTATGCAGGGCAGCCAATGCAACACGACTCTTGAGAACAGGCACATTGTCGTGTAGAAGGAGGATGTTTTTGGTTAATTTTCCCCCTCTTGTTTCTTTGATGCATTTTTTCAACTGCTCTAGAACTGAAGCATAATATTCTCTGGTTATGGAGACCATTTTACCTTTATTACCCATTAACAGGATATCTTCTGAGTCCCAAAAGACTGTCGCCATGATTTTCCCTGCTGACCGTGACACCTTAAACTTCTTGGGTGTGCTTTTTTGTGCTACTGCATAGAGTCCCGCTTTGATTAGATTCATAATGATGCTACCAAGATTAATCCCCACTTATGATTTGACTGAATAGTTCATCCTTATCTTCAATAAAGAGGTCCGAAAATGCGCGAGAACCCTCCACGCGGCATTGTTTTGGAAGCGGTGTGAGCATTCTCGCGAGAACACTGCACGTGGTGTTGTTTTTGAGGCGTAGTAAATATTTTGGCACCCACCTTGCACTGACCCTACTCATACCAAGATATTCGTGATGAATTTAAAAATTGTTGTATCTGACACAGCAACCATTTCTGAGAGCTGTTTTTTCCTTAATCTAATATTAATTTTTTAGCATCTTCTAATATTAATTTTTTTACTTTTTGCATAATTTGCGGAGTAGTCACTTTAGCCATCTAGGCCTTGGGTCGTCTTTAAGTGAGTCCCTGCATTGTTTAAAGATACTGTGCCACTTATAAATTATGGTTTTGCCTGGCCAAGAATCCTCGTAAACGGATACCATCTCTTCCAGTATGGTTTGAACTAACTTTCCTTGCTTGATAAGAAACTTTATAACAGCGCGGTACTTGATTTTCTCCATATTTCTTAATTATTTCCCGATTAATTTGCTTTGTCGACGATAGTTCAAAAGCTAATGGCCTAATTAAGATAAAACTTGTTATTTATACTAACAAGTCACTGATCTCATTATGGTTCACTAAAGTACTGAGGGCGCTAATAACGTAATTACCAATTCCCGCAAACTTAAAAATGCACCCTCTTAGGTTAGATGTAAGAAAGCATATAAATGTTTCATTATGAGAGAGTCTTACAAAGATAGAAATGGTTACATACCCGACACTTTAGGTTTTATAACTTCTTGGAAATTGGATATTGTTTGATTTCCCATTAACCCATCCTTTACTATTAGTGTCAGGTTGAATATACCACCTATCGGTGCCAAATCACAAGCCTCCTTTGTAAGTTCATATGCACCGCTGAGAGTGGTAACGTCAGCTATTGATACAACGATATTAATACCATATTTTCGCCATCTATAATATTAAAACTCTTTACATATCATAAATTTATTTGATAATGGTGTTAAAATTGATTCAGGTAATTGATTATAAATAATTATTATTTCATCAATAACATTTCTTGTATTAAAAACCTGATTAAAAGGTAAAAATTATAAAATAGAGATTTTCTTAATTTACTTTCAATAAATATTTCTAGTTCAATCACAAGCAATTGTATAGACATTTTAATTAGTTATGTAAATCTACAAATGTATAATTATCTATTATTAAAACCCAGAAGATAAATTGCATATGATAATTAAACAAAATATTTGTTTTTTTTGTTAATATATATTAAGAAATTCCATTGTAGTCAATTATGATTGTCGAAGTTAAATCTGCATAAACTTAGCTCCATAGGTTTCAGAAACTTAGCACTGAGGTCCATATAACAATTTGTGTTGTCTTTTGAGGTGTATTTCTATGCGCAATTAAATGAAACTACGTGATGTAGTATTATTTCTACTTTCTTTAATTTCTTTACCACGACCTAGGTTTCATTACAACATCTTCAGGTTGGATATTAGGTTGTATTACAACATCTTCAGGTGGGATATTAGCAAAGATCTATTTAGTGTATTTCTATCTCAAAATATTTTGTATGTTTGAAATTGGAATATTCCTACAAATAAATTTAAATGTGCTTTCAGTTTCAGACAAACTTGTTCACTGTTAGAAATATATATTCCACATTTACTATTAATTTTCTAAACTATAAAATTTGCAAACCTGTAACTTATGGTGTAAGTATTTCTTTTCTAATCACGAAATTCATATATAGACAAATTGATTCTGTCAATTACCAGTAAGGAAATTTTAAACCGTGTCCAATCAATGACAACATTACCAATTTATTTATTACACAGAAACTAATAAATGGAAGAAAATATTTTTTGGGTGTGTAGCTCTCATAAAAATGAGAAGTATGGCTTTTCTAAACAACATTTAACAGCAAATATAAATCACATGAAGAATAAAATTAAACTATGGAAATATAAATGCAAATATTGATTGTGATAATTAATAAAATGTGAATCTGGCATTATGTTAAATTTCATACTCTGTGGAAATACATGTTAGTTTCTTGTACTGGACTGCATCTGACAGGTGCAGGATCACCATAGCAACCATAACTAAGGTTAAAGTAGCCTCCATTGCTCCAATAACCTCTAAAGCCATCAGCATTTAGAACTTGCTAAGTATCCTTTTATAAATTACAACAAGTGTGAAACACTAGACCAGTGAGGCAAAATAAACTGAGGAACAAGGATTGCGGCATCTGATTTACTATTTCTAGTCTGAGTCAGAATGTAGCTTTGCATTTCTTGCCTGTGGGAAATACAAATGTATATTTATGCCATTAGATATCCAACAATATAGAAACCTTAAAATTGAAATGCAATTTTTTTGCGAAAACAATCATTTATGTTTTGTTGGTATTAATCTTTTTGCCACTAGTGTAACTCTTTTACAAAATATAAGTGTTTATTTTGTTAATTCAGTATTTATCTAAGTGCATATCAATACCAAAGATCCTGAGCCTTGGGAACAGTGACTGTACTTTCATTAAGACATACTGTGATTTTAGACATACTCACCTGTTGATACAGTAGGATTGGTATTTTGTTCTTATTCCTCTTCTAGACGATAGCACAAAATTACAAGCACCGTGTGAAATAAGCCATTGAAACAATTCTAGTCCAAAACCTCCCAAGCCACCTGTTTAATTGAAATTAAAGCTAAAAAAGTGATTGTTTATTTTGTATTCATTTAAGAATGGATGTGATATTAAATTTAAATAGTTATTGACTGTAAAATAATTGCCAGGATGAGATTGGCCATTCATATGTATAAATTAACAATTTTTTTGTGATTGGTTGCATGCATCAAATTAAATATTACCTACTAAACTAAAACTATCTAAACTAAATATTAGCTATTCAACTAATGGTATGGAGCTGGTAGCAACAGTTTTGTTAGTAGATGAGATAAGCTCGCCAGCAGCAGATTAAGCAAATTTCGTTCTAGGATTTTTTTGTTAGGACTACAATAAGGTTTCAAGTCGAGATTTCTTAAAGTGAGAAAACTCGAGAAATCTTCCCATTTCAAGACGAAAAAAACTCAAGAATTTAAGAAATAGTTCATAGTTTCTTTACATTGCAAAATCTGTGGAAAAAATTAATTCTTTAGACCATATGGGACAATTGGTCAGCTTGATTCTGTTTTAGCAATTACCAATAGACATGTTTAAGAAACTGAACATATTTTAATATTTTGTATTCACCATACAGATGGCACATTTGTGCACAACAACCCTGTTGATAAACGTTTTTACAATCATATTAATAGATTTGGCAAATTAAGCAATTCTTGTGATGCAAGTGAATTTAGTGTTGGTCACTGCAATTCAGAATCCAAATCAAAAAATTATGTACACACACTAAAAATTAATTAAACATAGTTTTTAAGGAAGCACTTTCATTGTTAAAACTATTTAGAAAGAGTCCGACCAAACTAACAATTTACTTCCCATAAAGCTTGTCCATTGAAGACTATCAAGAAAGATTGCTACAATAAAAGATGTATTGGTTGATGATTTATAATCGATGAAAGACAATTTGGCTATTAAATTTTTTGAACCCCTAAAAAAATTGAATAATGGCATGTGAAATGTAAACTTGGCTTTTTTAAATCAGCTATTTTACAACCCTTCTATATTCAATAATAACAGAAAATATTTTGCAAAGGTTGAGTATAAATTTCATTCTGTACTTTTTGGATTTTGTAATGTTTTACATGTTTCTCTAATACTAAAGAAAACTCGAGAATCGGAAGTCGAGAATTTTCAAATCTTGAGAACTAAAATAACTCAAGAAAATTGAAACAATAGCTTACAAATAAACTATAATACTAAAAATAATTTGATCAGTAATGGGGTTTATAGTTATATTTTATAGAACAAATTAAATATTTTGACACGTAAGTGAATAATCATTAATAGCCTCCTATTAGTATAATATGGCTTACCAACAATAATGTAACTTTTATTTGGGTTCATATGCAATTTAGGAACTGCATTCACTAATTTCAGTAACGACTTGTCGTTTTCCTTCCTGAGTTGAATGAGAACCTTCCCTATATGCTTCTCCATCGTAATAAATCTGAATGCGTCTTCCAATTGGGTGTCATCAAAAATAATAGTGGGTAATGGTCGTACCACACCTCTTGCTATTCCCTCGGATATTTCACGAGCAATTTTATCTTTAATTCCTGATTCTTCATTCATAAATACGTCTACATCAACTTCATGAAAAGATATATTTATGAGAAATAGCTTCATGCCCTGGAAAATATTTTATTCAAATAAGGTACGTCATTTTAATCACATCTTTAGTTAAAAACATTGAACTTGGCATAGTGAAGACATTTTTTATTATTCTCAATGTGCAAGTTTTAAATACAGGGGTGAGGTAAAATTAAATTGGCTTAATATATTATACAAAGTTTTGATGGTATGAATAAATCTTCTATGGCTTCTATATATGTGTGTATATATATATATATATACATATATATATATATATATATATATATATGTATATATATATAAAGAAGAGAATACATGACATAAAGCCTTTATAAAATATACAGAAATGTTTATGGACAATCTATTATTCAAGTTATCTTGTCAATATTTCTTAAATAGATGATTTATCTTTATTGTTTGTTACAGAATTATTATAAGTCATGCAAATCTTAATATGTATAAGCCCATTTTATGGCTTTCTAGTCGTAATAGAAGTCTTCTTTTTTAGTTTTACTGTTAATCACAATTAAAGTCAAAAACCACTAGATCAAAAACAATTGTAATGGGAATTGGTTTAAATATAGTGATCACCTTTACACAATACTATTTGCCTATTGCTGCCTAAAAATTAATTCTTTGATTTTAATATTTCAATCAAGTTAAATGGAATTTTTGAAGCTAATGATTATCAGTATCATCAATTAATTGCCCAGCAAAATTAAAGGTCCAATGTTATTTACAAAACATTTCGGGTTAAATTTAAAAAGTTCTAATTTCTGGAAAAATAGTTTGACGACAAATGTTAAAACATGCAATTTTAAATCTGAGACTCCTTTTTAAGATATTTTTTATGCGTTACTTAAAGAGAGTTGTATATTAAAAAGTGAAATGAAAAAGTGTTCAATTTTTTTTCACTAAAACATGTGACGAGATGAATATTTCTCATAAAATTCATTGGAATTATAACCACTTCTATAATTTTTGTTACGTATTCTGCAACCATTCGTAGGGGAAATCATAGAGTAAGACACTTTTAAGTCAAGAAACTCTCAAGAATAAGACACTTTTAAGCGGTTTCAAAAATCGGAAATTATCACCTTATAGAATGTATGATTCAATATTTTATTTTCTTATGTCCTTAGCTGTTATTTTACAATTTATATTTTAAGGTCTATTTAGATCCCTAATAATCACGCAAAATGGTTTCACATATTATTTCACAGATTATTTCAAAATTTTACAATTAATGGAATCAAAAGTATTAGGATGTTGTGGAAGTATTTTTTGGCAATCTCACTATGCAAATATGAATTATAAATCCGACAGTGCAATCTCCTCGTGTTGCGCATTGGGTAATGGTAATGCTGGTGATCAATTCAAAATAAATTAAAAATCGCTTTGATCAATATAAATTTACATAAATAAGTGCAAACATGGACTAATCTAAGATCAGTTGCCACAATAATCGCTATTGAATCTGAGAAAAAGGAGAATATCAAATAAACGTACAAGAAAATTATTTCTACACATATCTCCTATGTCTTTGCCAATCCTTAAAAATTGTCCTCTTGATCTCAAGAAACGCAGTAAAGTCCGTGACTTAGCCTGTGAGTGTGAGTTAACAACAACATCAACTCCACGTCCGTTTGTCATTGTTCTTACAAGCTGCTCGAAATTTGGATCACAAGGGTCACTGATATGGCTGTCAGGGATCTGAAAATTAGTACTAATTATCTATTGTTTCTATATTTGTGTGCTACACTCGTGATGTTTAATTATACATTATTTATCAGACTAAATAGCAAACAGCAAACTGGCATAAGCTATTGAGCTTACGAATGTTCATGGAAAAATTGTGAAGTTTATAAAATAGATTCACAAATTCACATTCATATTTAATATAATTGTTATAAGTTATAGTTATATTCATTATGAATATAATTGTTATAATGGTGATTAATTTCGTTTATGGTATATATTACATTTCAATTAATGTTTTTAAATCAAGATCGCACAAATAGTACATTGTATTCATGGGATTTAAATATTTAGAGTATTGATCGAAATTAGTCCAATGTTATCTTTTCTAACACAGTATCCTTTGACGTATGAACTCAAAGCGGATGTATGCAATCCTTACGCAGTCATCACACACCCATGTACAAAAATGTATACGCACAAGTGATGATGGTCAAATGATCCTATTTTGTTGATATTTTTATCATAAATGATTAGTTACTGTTTTTCATATTGATCTACTGATATTGGTTAGATACAATTTTTTGTGTTTATCTAAATATTAATTCCTTAAGTTCTAGTGCTAATTATCTATTTGGATAGGGTGAAAAAATGAAAGTAGCTTATCACACATCCATATACAAAAATGCATATGTGCAAATTACAGTGGCCAATATGATCCTATTTTATTGATGTTTTTATCATAAATGGTTAGTTACTGTGTTTTGTTGTAAAATTAGTTCCTCAAATTCTAGTGTTAATTAAACATATGTTTAGGGTGAAAAAATGTAACTTAGCTTATCACACACCCCATACAATAATACATACAAGGAAGTGGCGATGGCTAATATGATCCTATTTTATTGATGTTTTTATCATATATGGTTAATTACCAGTCAGAAAAATTAGGTGTAACCAACAATCAGATACAATCTTAGTGTTTTGCAATTCATAGCTAGAAATAAAAGTCTGTTGGGTCTTCAGCATAGATACAAAGAATTAATGCATAAATCAAATTGTGAAATATGATGTGCGTAGGTGTTTATTGAAAATGTTATAAGTTTTGGGTTCAGTGTGAAGTTTTGTTTCCATTTCAAAGGAATTATTTGAAGCTACTATTTTACTTATTTATTTCTCACAATTAAATGAAACTACGTGATGTTGTATTATTTCTACTTTCTTTAAGTTCTTTACCACAACCTCATCTCCACCGACCGATTCTTTCGAATCTTTGCTAATAGCCCACCTGAAGATGTTGTAATACAACAAAACCTAGATCATGGTAAAGAACTTAAAGAAAGTAGAAATAATACTACATCACGTAGTTTCATTTAATTGTTAATAATGAATTTCTACAAAATTAACGCCAAATATATTCATTATTCATTTCTATAAATTATATAGAAAATCATTCCACTTGACATTGAAAAATTAACAGGTCATGACTACTATCAACTATTTCACGTGGAGATTTGTCATACAAAACATATATTTAATATATTGATTTGTGTTAAGATGATAAAAGTGGCAGCTGCAAGCCATTTCCACTGAAAGGCTCCGGTCAGGCGAGCCTTGACATCCTTGATGGTAAAGGTCAGTATAAAAAATTATATTAAACTATGTACTACATGTGCCTAATTTAGTTACAAATTTATTGTCGGTCAGACAAGTCATTAAAAACAATGGGCAAGTAAAATTCAACAGTAAAGGTTGCTTCATAACAAATAAATACGAAGAAACTGTAGCTACTACCAGTCTAGTCAACAACGTGTACAAGTTGAGTATATATAGTGACGTTGCCTAAATAGCAGATATTAAGAAATTTCACATTTCTCCGTGGCACCAGCTTCTGTTTCATTGAAATGACCTTGGAAAATTTGTAGCAAAAATTGAATGGTTGCAATTATCCAAGAAGGATAATGGGCCTGAAAACCACCGTCAAGATAAATATGTTTTGTTTAATTTCTACCTGTACAACAGGTAGAGAAGTCAAACTATGGACATCCTCTTAGAAGGAAACTAAGGATATCCTCTTTTCTAAAATCACAAAAGTGCTAGACTTGGTGCATTCAGATATTTGTGGTCGGATGGAAATTGCTCGGTGAAGCAAGATACTTGTTGACATTTATTGATGACTGTTCAAAAAGTCTTTGTTTATTTCCTACGGAGGAAGTCAGAGTATTAGAAAAATTAAAAGAAATTAAAAACCAAGTCGAAAATTAATTAAGTAGCAAAATTAAATATGTTCGCATTGAGAATGGACGCAAATAGAAAGCACATCAGTAGTGACATAGACAGCTACAAACCGTGAGTCTGGTGGAGAAGATATGCCTCAGAAGGAGTCCTCATCAAATCTCCTATATTTATTAAACATAAGAACAAAGAGTTAACACTGCTCAACATGGTATTAAAACCAAGAAACAAAGCAACATAAGTACAAAACAGTTGTGTTATGTTGCATGTTTGTTTGACCACACACCTGATGCAATCAGAAACAGCAGGCTGTGGCCCTGTCTGCCACAGAAGTGGATTTCATAATAGCTTGTGCAGCCACCAAAGAGGCAATGTGATTCAAGCACTTAATGTGTAACCCTACTGAGTTCAAATAAAAGCACTGTGCATTAAAATATAGAGAACAAAAGTACCATAAATGTGATAAAAAACTGTCAGTTTCACAAACGATGCAAACATATAGACAAGTACAAATTTGTAACTTAGAAACTACATGAAAACACTGTAGAATTGAATAATGTAAGTATAATTGATCAATGTTTCATTAGTATAGTATTAGCTAAAGTAATGTTAACTGTTCACTAGTTCAAAATGTACACTACATCATTATTTGAATGCAGTCAAAAATTTATCAATGACAGAACAATATACGAATTGTAAAATGAAAAGTTCGTAAAACTACACCTTAGGTAAACAATGTAAAATTAAACTTGGGTAAAGTAAAAGGTAAAAAGCAAAATGTAAAATGTAAAAACCTATGCGTAAAACCCACCTTAACGTAAATAAAGTTAACTGCATATCCCTGTGCCAGTTGTAAATGTGGAATGTCAAATGTATGTTTATAGGTTAAACTTAAGTAAAATTAGTTGTACGATCCTGTGCGCAGTTGTAAATTTGAAATGTTAAATGTGTGTGCAAAGTTTAAACTTAAGTACAGATAGTTGAATACCTTTGTGTGTGGTTGTGAATATGATATGTTTGCGTAAAGAAGATTGCACATCTTTATGTGTTATGCAATTATAGTAAAAGGTTTTCAGGGACATGCAAATCACATCTAGTGTGAAATACTAATTAAAAAAAATTGGAATTATTATAATTATCATATAAGATATATTTAGAGGCAGATAAAAACTTATGAAGTGTGAAAGACCAGTTAAAGAAAAATTATAATAGATAAACTTAGAGTAAGGTTCACAGAGTAACTAAATTTAATGACATTAACTGAAATTTTAATCTGTCAGGAACATTCTAATTAAAGGGGGTTTTTAATATTTTTGGTTTTGGTAATGTCACCCCTTTCTGTATAATCTATGGTAGAGAATACATAAACTGCAACTCCGTTATCGCTCTTCCTCTTTTCTGCATAGCAATGATAATAATAATAGCGGTAACTATTTATCCCAATTCCTCATCCAGGAATATCTAATTAATCAACAACGTGGTTCCATTAGTACACAAATAATCCAAACAGAATGTACCAAGGCGACGAATCTATTGTCATTGAGTCAAGATATCAAAAAAACGGTGGCCAGATGAAATTTTATAACAGAGGATGTTTTGTAACAAATAAAGGAAATAAAATGGTTACTACTGCAAGTTTAATCAACGGCATATACCTGCTAACTATATATAACAATCATGTGTGCAGAATACCTGCCCAAACAGAAAATACATTTTGAAAAATCAAAGCACCTGCTGTTCAATGCCAATTTACTAAAATAAGAGTAAATAGAAAAAGCAAAGATGCTAGGCAGAAACTATGTGCCAGAATACTTGATAGAGTTTAAGCATGAATCATATCTAACCCTCACATTTTTTTTGACAAGAGTCAATTAACTTAGACGTGGACTGTGAGTCTAATATGGAAGACACACCTTGAGGTGTGCCTTCTGAGTCTTTATCGAGTCCTAGTACATATTGAGCAAACATTTTGACAAATATAACACTGAGACCAAAAAATTATTGAAGAAAATAGTTACATATGTTACAATGAAGGTTCATTCGACTTCACATCTTTAAACTAGAAGCCACAAAGTCAACTCCGAAAGGTACAAAATATCAATAAACCAAGGACAAATACTTCAACTGTGACTAAATCAAGGACAAAGGTATAGACATCGATTATGACTAAAGTGAAGCAACTTATGCAACCAACATTGAAACTAGATGATCACTAAATATATTCAAACAAATACACACTGCATTAAACACAATCTTCAGAAACAGTGCTGCTATCACATAGTCTAACTGATACTAACAAAGTATGTCTTTGTCTAATACCGAAGCAGAATTTACAGCAACCTGTGCAGCCACCAAAGAGGCAGTACAGTGGAAATAGTTACTAAGTCATCTAAGTAAATTTAATTAAATAGCTGTGTGCTACAAGTGTAACAAAACGATGAGTTCCATGAAAGATATAAATATATAGAAATCAAATATAAATTTGTTAAAGACAAACTATTTACTTGAATTCTTCATACACAAATAATGAATGTATTGATACATTTTCAGGAGTCGTGCCCAGAGCTGAATTTGAACTCATTGAGGAAATTGGATGTCAGAGTTAGATACAACTGTATAAGAATATGTAACTCCCTACATCTTGTCAACTGTATAAATCTATATAACTCCTTACATCTTGTAACATTCAAACAACTATGTTCTGCCTGTAATTGGTTAACTATAATCATGTGGTCGTTTAATTTCAAGTAATGCTGTTTAATATGTTATTCTTATCAATCTATCAATACTTGCTAAATGTTTAATTTGTATGTATTATGTAAATTAATACTTTATTCATATTTGTTGAACTTTGGTGAATAATGTACTATTTAGTATCAAGGTAAACTTGTCTACCACATCTCAATCTGTCAATACATGTCTTGGGGTAGAATAAAACTTAGCATTGTAAATTTAGGTAATACTGTAACTGGCGGCTATTTAGCTCTGTTTTTATTTATCTATCTAAATAAACAGGAATCAAATCTCTGCATTGCTGACTTTTGTACGAGGAGCATGGAGCACGTATGAGGAGTATGATTAAAATTGGATGGAAGTGTTATAATATTAGACTAAGGTAATATTATTCCTTCTCACATAGTCTTAATAGTTTATGGCAGAATATGTAAAAACGGTGACTTATCATAGTTCCTCTTTCTGTTTAGTGACATCAAGAGTTGCAGTGGTTGTTTATTTAGGATCTTCATCAAGAAATATCTCAAGAATCAGCAATGTGTCTTACACTACTTTAATTCAATAAGCAGTATTTTGAAAAGTTTTTTGATGTATTCAGAATGAAAGAAAAACAAAATACAATAAGGCGTCGATTATGATTAGAAAAGGAACAGTTCATCAGATGAAATTCCATTTTAAGGAAATTATTGCCCAAGGAGTTCATAAAAATTTTAAACAGATGACTTTCAATTCAGGTTGAGATTTAGAAAAGAGTGTGTTTAGATACTGTAATTTGAAGTTGGATTTTCTTTACATGTGCTAATTCTTCAGATGTTCACGAGACACGTCACTTTACTCTCACATCATCTAGCACCATTTCAAAGTAAATATTTAGTTTAAAATGAGATAAACATGCACTGAATTATATACAGTAGCAAAGAGAAAGAAACAATTGTATGGTTACAGTCTCGTCCTCGGGAGATGGTTAGTGTCATAACTTTTAATTAGTCTAGGTTGGTCGGCCGTAGTGTTATATTGTTTAATGATATACAACAGTGCCAGTTTTCTTTTATCATTATGGGAAGATCATGTGTGTATACATGTTATAGGATAACATGACTGTTGTATGGAAAATTCTACAAATGTCTGGTTTTATCTTTGACCATCATTATACAACAGGATTCAACAGAACATCTCTTTGGAAACATTTGTTCATTTGACCTTATTTAATTTCAGAATGAACCTTAGTTTTTCATCATGATTAGGTACGATTGCAACTTCTCAATTTTTGTTATCTATTATTTTGTGCAACAGAAGCAGCAATTCCTAGCAATTCAATATTTGATTCTTTCAAGGTAATAAATAATTTTTTTATAGCAGAAATTTCTTTCATATGTTTTGCCATGGATATCTCAATTCCGTGTCTTATATTACTTACAAAAATACTTGCCTGGGGAAAATATTTCCTCATAAACTCTTGCTTTTCTGTGGAATCAGCTGTCACAAATACCGTGCAACTCATATGCAAAGCAATTGTTATTGCAGCTATACCCTCTGCACTGGCTGCACAATGGATCAATATGCTTTCTCCGGGACAAAGTTTTGCTCTGATCAGCAGACCATAATATACCTAATAATCACATAACGTGTGTAACCTTTATATTTTGTTTGAAACTAATTTGCTATGACAGTAAAATTAATTTAGAAATGGAAAAAATGGAATAGTTTTCAGAGGTTTTCAAATGCTTATAACAAATTATATTATTATTATCATATTGCTTTTCTACATTTTGTAAGCCCTAAAGAATCATTTGTAATCATAAGATTTTTAAAAACTGCTACTTTTGAAGCTAAATCTAATCCTCTTACATATAATCCTTTCATAAATATGATTTATTCTACTGTGTAATTATAAGACCACGCTAAAGAAGTTTCACTTCAGACATATCAACTCCACAGAACAGATTAAGCAATCCAAATTAACCCCAATACACATCCTGCATATTCCTAAATCTATTAACAAACTGAAAAATGTAAAATGTAAAGAATAAAAAGATGGGTTCAATGATACACCGATATTATACAAAATTATACTCCAGTATAAAAGGGCCAGTATCTAAATTTTTAGGGAAGTTGCAAGTCCATACAGCATTTATCTATTATTTTTAATTAATTACAAATGTTTAATACAAATAATTAACATAACAAATATAATGAAAGATCAGTGTTTCTGCAATTCCTATTTATGAAAATTCACAAAGTTGTCCATTCAAACAATTTAAAAATTCATAAGTATATTTCAAAATTTCCTACTAAATTACTTATGGTTACATGTATACTTACCGTAGCATAAACAACAGGAACAGTAGCAGCCTGTTCCAGTGTCCACTCATCAGGAACAAGCCATGTAAATACGGGATCAATTACAACCGATGTTGCAATTCCCCTTTTTTGGACTATGCCCATAATTCTCCTTTTGTCTCCTGTTATTCCTGAATATTCCCTTCCAATACAGTCATCCTGTAAATAAAAACAAATTGATAATTATATTTTTTTTCTAATAAATATTTTAGTGAAACTTTTAGATGGTTGCATGTTTGTAAAATGGGATTGGAACATGGACTTCTTTCTCCATGAGGTATATCAATTTGAATTCATTGATCCTAAATAAAAGATTGAACATTTTGTTACATTAATGAATAATTAAAAAATTATTACATTTCTTGTTATAGTAAAAACCGACTGTATTATTGTATTATTCAGAAATGTTGGGTCAATGTAATATTTGATGTATTTTTGTTAGAGTGTACTTCTAACGAGAAATTCTATGTTTATCCAGATTATTATTGTTGTATATACAAGGTTGGTTGCAGTTTCCTTTTAGAAATTTCAGAAATATTTCAAAACTATTTTACTGCAAGTACAGCAGGATAATAATTTTAGTTCTGCTGGTTTTGCTGACAACATTTGTCTTTGGTTTCCACTCTCACATTTAAATGCCAGCAGAAACTACAATAATATTTTACGGCGTCTATTTAATTGCCAGCAGAAACTACAATAATATTCTACAGCGTCTATTATACAATGCCTATTAAATTTATTTATTGATTTATTTTTCTACAGGCTTAGAAGACTGAGTACACAGTAGCAGATTTATTGCTACAAGAACAACCTCTGATAGCCAACCACAATGAATTAGAATAGAATATTAAGTGCTGTGATAGACTGTAAGTGATTTTTAAACATTAATTGATTCTACTTACAATATAAAATGTATAATGGAGGATGGTAATAAAATAATATTAATTAAAAAACAAAAGCAAAAGATACTTTAGGATTGAAGAGGGATAAGGATGGGTTATAATAGAAGGGATTACAATCTGCCGATTACGATAAATAGTGTATTTTCAGACGACTTTTGAACACAGACAAAGACGGTGCACATTGTACATTTGTAATCAGTTCATTCCACCATCTAGCAGAATATACAGTGAAGGATTTTTCATAAAATTCCATTCTATGATGAGGGATTAGGATGGTATACTTGTTTGCAGATTGTAGTTCAAAGTTGTGTGATGAGAGGTATTGAAATATAAATTTAACAATTAAGGTGTAGCGTGATTATTGGGGATATATACATAAAAGTGTGACGGGATTATTTAGTATATTACATACAAAATATAGAAGATGGAGGTTACATCAGTCATATATTTAAGTTGTGAATGATACTCGGATATCAAATACACAGGTTTTGAAGTTGTTCTAATTTATCGAGTAAATGTTTATTTAGATTAGAATAACAAACGTCTCCCTAATCAGAAATCACCACACTACATTGTATAATAGACAGTTTGACTGTTCAGCTGTTTTACCTTATCCATTAGACGGATACTTCCTGCTTGTAACAATAGGAAGGATTTTTTTTATATACATTATCACCACATAAGTGTTTTATACTGCCCTTGTTTTGTGTAGCACACTGCTAATTAATATTAGTGTTGAATTCTCTGATAAAACTATTTTTATTAAAATCGTATTCGATTAGAAAATTTCTGGGAGAAGGATTAAACATTAAACATTTAATCCTATTTCTTAATGAAAAATAGCAAATTATCTTTTAAAAAAGTGAAGCGGAAGCTTGTCAGAGTAAACTACAGGGGGTTCCCACAACTCTATTGAAATAAAAAAAACTCTCAATTCTAGCTTCTAGTGAAATACTGTGAGTTGCTTCCACAAATGGGTCTAAACCTTATGATCTCTGATAGTAGTTTCATGTTTATAAAAATCATGAAACTACTATCAAAAAGTTTTTATTAAGACATAAGAAACATTTCACAATATGTGGGTATATTCTGAAGACCAAGAAAGATAAACTTTCTTGGTGAAGAGTATGCATAGTTTGCCTATTTCATAATAGGGAAAAGAGAAAAGATATAAGTTTTGAATTCAACATATCATTATTCAACCTTAATCTTTGTATTTTAGATAAAAGAAACTCAGATAAACTTGAAATCACTTGAGCTTGTTATAAAGACAAAGAACTGTTTCACACACTGGAAGAAAGCAAAATCTCACATTCACCATTTTTGCCATCATCGCTTGTCTCGTGTTTGTCACTGAACAACTCATAGTGAGCTCTTAAAAATAAAATATAAGAAGACTAGATTATTAATATAAATGTTTACCACTGTTATGATAAAATCTATAAGCTCTATGCATTGATTATTTCTCATATGTTATGAAATGAAAAACATAAGTAAAAGATTTGAACTTATAGTGGACATTTCGGCCCCACATTAAATCCCTAACGAACAGCTCCAGACATTAAATCAATATATTACTTTAAGCTCACCATTATGCATAGTTCTAAAAATTGTTTCTTTTTTCCCGAACTATTAAAATTCATGTGCTTCTGTGTAATTGTTCAAGTTTTGTCACCATTATGTACATGAACAGGATTATTCCTATGATCAAACTTACTAACATACAGTAAAGCATTCCTATCATTCATATTTATTTTTAGTTCTTCGACTATTGTTTATGATTTGAGATCTAATTTCAGGTTTTAAATTAAGAACAAAGAACGATTAAGAATGGTGTAGTGTTTATACCATAGTATATAATCTAATTTTGTTCAATCGGAGATACATTATTTGGAATAAAACATTTTATTATAAATTTTGATTTCAAATGAAGCATAATAGGTTTATGCAAAACTGTGATAAAATTAATGGATTCAAGTACTATTTGCATCACAAAATTTACTTCCTATCTCCAGCCGGAAACCGAGGGATTTGATAGATTTTTTATATTCATACGCTGTTGATCATTCCTGACTTCCGTTAGACGCTACTTCTCTGTACAATCATAAAAAACAATAAAATGGAGGAATCTTACATATAAGGCATTTTCTTAATATATCCATGTTGCTGTAGTTGATAAAATGATTCTTGTGTCTACTGAAATAGTTGAAACGATACGATGGATTGTTAATGCATTATATTTGCCAAGAACTGTAGCTGAATGTAGATACAATTACATGCAGGTCCATGAAGGACACCATTCCATGTTAATATTTTTTCATTCTGATTATACTTTTTTGATCACTTACCCAGATCACTTCTTTCAAGACACAAAAATTTTAGTTATGTTATTACTTTTGGAAATACATAAATTATAAATTTTGAAAATGAATTCGGAAATAAATTTGGGTATGCAATGATTTTCAATAGTTAAAATATACCTCATCAATTGTAAATTGAAATGACTTTGATGATGTGTTCCCATTGGCCAGTAATACATCCTTCAAATTAATAGCGGAATAATAAACAGAGCATATTTTTGTTTTTGAAATATTTGATTTTGTGATGTTAATTGGACTTTCTATCCACTGCAAACTTGATAAGTCGCTCCTTGCCAAAGTATTCACATACGCATGCTCCATCTAAAATGAAAGGTCCTGTTAATCAATATGTTAATTAATTGCAATTATGCTATGATAAATTCATTTTAGTAAAATTTATTTCGAAGAGATTTCAAGTTGGCGGATGTACATATTCACCGTAAAGTGAATAAGTACATCCGCAGTGAAAGAATTTTTAAGTGTCATCCAAAAATGAAAGTTCTCATTTATTCAATATGTGAAAATATATACAACAAGGGTGACTGTAATAAAAATAAATGTATGAAGGCACAATTTGTTGTTCATTTGTCTATCCTAAACATCACAAGGATGATCTAATCTCACAGTCTGGCAACAATGCAAATGCTTTAAATGCAGATGCAAGGAAAATTATTGTACAAGTTAAAATAAATGAAAAAGAAGAACTTCGTAATGAAATGTGCACTAACTTATCTTAAAATTCAATAAAAAATAATGACAATTATAATGAATCAATTGTGGCAGACAGCGAGGCAATAATATGGAAAATGAATTAGTCATCTTTTTTATAAAAATAAATTATTGAGGGAACTCAGTTGCATATTTAGGTTCAGTCTCCTCCAGGCTACTTAGATGTGGCAGCTACGACCGCCAGTATTTTTCACATGCCACTAACATTATAAATATGAAGGTTTGTAAGTTTGTTTGTTGGTTTGTTTATTACTCAATAACGTGGAAATGGCTGAATAGATTTGGATGAAATTTAGCACACAGATAGATGTAGATGTGGAACAGGATATAGGCTTTTTAACCCACTAATAAGTTCTTGTAGGAAGTCCACGTGAATGAAATAGTAGACAACAGCTTGTGATTGCTGTAAATAAAAAAAAATTGCTAAATGTATTTATGAAACTGTATTTTTTGTAAAATCTTTCTCTTATTTTTTTAATACTTTCGAGCCTCACATCGAGACTTCTGTACTGTGAAGGAATCTATTAAATCTGAATAATGAACACCTGTCATCAGGTTACTTTCTACTGAAAGCACAGCTAAAGAATTCAGTCACGTTTGAGCCATAGTACTGCAGATTAATCTTTTTCAAAACAGTGCAGTTTGAAGCAGGCTTTCATAAATATATTTGTAGTGCGATATTTATATATGGATATGTTTTGTTGATGCATTTCTTGTGAAATATTTCACTTATTTTCGAAGGCTTTGCTAGGAGCCACGTCAAGACTACCCACAATGTATATATTTGTTAATAAAATATACTGGATCAGCAGGAAAACCAATTAATATAATTGAGCCAATTTAGTTGCTTTGCTAATCTATCCATTATAACGTTACACGTATTTACCTAAAAATATTTTTTTCCAGTTAATATTGTATCTGTGTCGCCCTGCAAACTCTCATCTTCATTAAAATGACATTTCCTTTTTTTTCATCATTTGTATGTATCAATGTGCTCGTAATGATCATAATTATTCCTTGCGGCCTTAATATAATTTGCCAGAGAACTGTAGAATTCAGAAGTTATTAATAATATGGGTGGATTGCGAGATTTTGTTCGTCGCATCAAACCTTTGAAAAATTTCTCCCCGAACAGTCAATAGGATGGTTGTTACCTGGTGCAGCAGTTGCTGAAGATAACCAGAGGATTCACACTCGCTAGACTATTTTTATATTAGTCTTAGCTTTATGCGTTAAGAGCTTCTATTACTTCATTACAATCTTTGTCCAAACTTGAACAGGCATCAGTCCAGGTTGACCATTGTGTTTGAGACAGATTATTGGCTCACACATTGGTAGGTTTATTTAAATGTTTTTGTAGGATGCTCCAACTGTGAGCTGATACGGTAAAAAATGTGAATAAATTTTGTAGAATGGAAAAAAAATAACTGATTCAATGCCGCAATCTGCTGCAAAATGTTCAACTAAACTAAAAGAATGCATTAAACATAGGATGTAAGTTGCAATGAAGCATACCTCTTTTATTCTAACTTGAAGGTAGAGTATATACCAGATATATTAGCAGCATTGTTGTATAATGCCAGTACTTTTTTCTTCATCGTTGTTGAGGAAAAAATGTATCTATTCTTCCAAAACAGGTTTATCTCATTTTCAATTATAGAACACATGGTTTGTGTTCACATGGGTTTTCATGATGGCTAAATGTTTCATTGCAATGATTCCAATCTGCAAACCCTTGTGTTGTTATTTTAGTAATCCCTCCAAATAGTTGACATGGCATACAAACAATATGGTCGGTACTTTTCGAGTAAATTAAATAAACTCTTTTATTTGTTTGCCATAATAAACTCTTTTAGTTTTTCATCAGCACTGTGTTAAATAAATTCAGCGAATAATATCTCAATCGACAGCCAAATGTCCCTTTCGATTCAGAAAATTAATATATCGATATCCTGCTTAAAATCATGCTTTGACACACTTTCACATGTATTGTCGTCTATGTTCCAGAGAGCTGAATCATTTGTAATGATAGGTGGGGATTAGGTGATATTGTCAGTTTTGGTACTAGTTGCAACTATATGATGCTGTTGATTTTGATTGCGAATATTATCAGTGCTTGGACCTTCGACTACGTTAGATTGTGGCTCTGCTTTCGCTTGCTGAGTGAGGATACAATCTTGAGGAAAAAATATTACTGCTACTGCTACTCAGGAAAAAATATTACTGCTACTGCTGCCAGTCAGGGCTCTTAGAATATAAAAAGGTTAATAATAATAGTGTTAAAACTATGCTGAAGTAATTAGTTAAGATTGTTAAAGTGGTAGACCCTACTATTGTTATAAAGTATAAAAATAATAATAATAATAGAGATTTTCAATTGGATCAAAAATAATCTACCTTGGAATACTACTGACCCAATAAATAAAGTCACAACTGGCAAAGATGGATATGTTTCATTTACTTGTAAAAGCAATGATGACATGTTAAGAACAAGAACTGTTTTAGCAGAAAAGTTGGGAAAACATTTTTGTGTTAATATTAAATTACCTAGGGTTACAGTTGTTAGTATCAGCACTTGTTTAGAAGACTTATATGAGGATATTTACAATCTAAATTTTTTTTATTTTGATAGTGGTTTTAATGTTATCTCTGATTACAAAAACGGGTCCAGTAAGTGTATATTGATTTTGGAAGTGCGAGCTGAATCATTTGTATCTACCAAGAACAATGGTTGTAAACTGTATATTGTTCATCAGTGTTGCAAAGTTTTAAATTTAATTGATATTAGTGTGTGCTTCAAATATGGAAGGGCTTATTAAACATAATCATAAAAAATGGTCCAATGTCGTGACATGTGCTAACTATGCAGATGATCATGATACGAAAGCATGTAAAAGTGGGGTAATTAAATATCTGAACTGTGTTTTCTATAACGAAAAGTTTCACAGGAATAGGTATTCAAATCATAAAGCAACTGGCACCAGTAATTGTGATTATTTAAAGTACAAGATTGATAAGTGTAGTGTAATTGAAGTTGACTTGGCAAAAAATAGATAAGAAAACCTCCGTTAAAAACAATTACTTCTAATTGTCTAATATATTCATAACTTCAATACAAGAGAAAAAATTTAAATAGCTATTAAGGAATTGAAATACGCTTGCAAGAAAGCAAAAGGCACAGATGGTAAAAGCAGTAGGGTACTAAAATGTTTGACTAGTTAAATTAGTGAACCTCTTAAATGTATTTTTAATATTCGTTTTAATTTAATTCTGGCCAAACGCGTAAAAATCAACCAAAATTATACCAATTTTTAAATCTGGAGATAAACATTTACCATCTAATTATCAACCTATATCGTTGATATTAAATATTGCTAAAATAATGGGGAAAATTGTCTAAAAGAGGTTAATTTCTCCTCACTAAAAGTAACATAATTTCTGAATATCAATTTAAATTCATTAAAGTCAAAGGGACAAATGATTAGTAGGGCAACTATTGCATTTCAGGATTTCACTAAAGCGTTTGACAAGGTTAATCACTCAGTTTTATTAAATAAAATGCAAACATATAGAATAAGGGGTGTTAAAAGTCTGTAATAATAATAAGGATGTGCAGTCTCCACTTAATGTCATTAAATCTTTTATTCTTAACTCTATATTATTGCATTAAAGTAATTGTAAAAAGAAGCATGAAGAAATATCTATTAATACTATAATAATGATAGAATTTCAAAAAACTCTTTCCCAGCGAATAACTAGAAGTCAAGGGAAACATACTTGCCAAATTTAAAGTTTTGTAGGCTTTATAATTCTGGAGATATTGTGATGAGTCTGTCAGGCAGTGAATGAGTGGTAATTGGCTTTTATATACACAGATAATTAAGGTATAGTTAGACTAATTATAGTTAAAATAATATGAAGTGAATCTTGTAAAAATGATAAAAGTGAGGACAAAATATTTATTGATTAAAAGTAGAAAGACATAAGTATGAAAAAATATTGTCATTTGCAAATGAAAAAAAATTTTAAGTTTTTGGGTGCTGATATGTATATAACACATAATTATTAGCACCTCAAATACAACTGAATACATTCACACTACAATAACTTAAAAGTGCAATGAGAAAAGCAATTTCACAATACATTCTAATATGTATTAACTGGTTATGCAATTTATTTAAATACATATTGAATAATGACCGTCGTCTGTAGAAAAGGCTCAAGGAGTTTTATTTAGAATACATAGCATTCATAACTCCTTGTTTTTGGACTATTGGAATATAAACATATCTCAAATAAATTATTTTGGTACAACTTTAGTTATGTAGGCAGTATTTTTCTATATGTAACTAGAATAACGTTTTTGTCTAATCATGCTTTTACTCCCATTATGGACACAGCCATTTTATTGAATTTGAGTAAGAATGATCCTGTACAGTGAGCTTTTTATGCACATGTATTTTTTATTAATGCCTGAAGTCACAGTTCACAAAAATTTAATCATCAAAAACTTACCGGTAAAAGATTTGTGCCAACTTGAGCTGAAAATGGGAAATGTCTATAGGATCCCCATTGCCCTTTGTGATATATATTTACTAACAAATCCTTTTGAATCTGTTGCTTGTAGAAATTTGATTCAATATTGAAAGGTTCCATATCACCATCTTGTAAGAAGAAAAGACGAATATTTTGGCAGTCTGGTTCTAAGCGCAAGCAATTTATTAAACCCACTGCACCGAAAGTTCTCTCATTCTGTGATACAATATAAATTCTTCTGTCAGTTCTGTATGTATCCTTTAGGGCTTGTTTTAAATTTTCAATCCAAATAAAGTCTTTTTCTGTTGCTGTAACAATAGAACAATCTTGCGGCAACATATTCTTCTTTCGCAATAATATGTAAGAATGCTCTTCTGTTTTAATAAAAGATACTACCTCTACATCAAAATTTTTAAAATATTGATGGAAACATTTATCAACAAAATTGTTAGTGCTTTCTTCCAGTACAATGAATCCACGCGGATTTAAACACTGCAACATATTTAGTAGACAACTTAAATCATTGCTTTGGAGAAGGTTGCTGGCCAAGATTATATGACACTTATTTTCCATTGAACCTGACTGAATATCTTTTGAGTTTAATAAAGTTGAAGAATCCGTAAACGCATATACACGGAGAGAGGATGATAATTCTGCAATTGCCATCGAAATTTGAACATTCACTCTCGGTTCCGATTGCAATATGTCCCTTGTTCTCGTTGCAAGCAAATTTTTTGCAGATGAACCAGATGCCACTACCACAATTCTTAAATCCCATGTACCGATATTATCCAGAGCAATGTGCAAAGCGGCTCTCAAAGCTTCCTCTTTAGATGGCAGTGTGGTTCCTTCATAGGGAACGAAAGCATATTTTTCTATCATAGGACACTGGGTTTGAGTTTTTCCCTTTAAGGGGCTTAATTCAATTCTTCTAATTTCCACACCCTCAGAATGAATCACATTGAGATCCATGTCGAACCAAGCCGGTATATGTTTTTCATCTGACAAAGAGTTTAGTACTTTCAGTTGCTTTATAGGATCAATAATTAATCTTTGTAACCGGCGAGGAACATACAATTTTCTAGAGCTCTGGGAGAATACACGCAATTGCACCATGGCATCAAGAAATGCAATCCAGTTATTTTGCCATGCAATTATAGCTCTCGAACCTTCTTCATTGCAATTGGCAATACTTTTGAAAATCCCACTGCATTCGTGTCCACGAAGTCTGAAATAATACCATACATAATTCCGTATCAACATTAAATATCTTTTTCTTAACAAAATGGAATCTTAATCTTAAAATCTTAATTATGACATTAGCCCACACATAGAAACAAAATTTACATGTAAATTCACAGCAAACTAAATATATTTCATGATGCAAAAATTCTCCACTTCCACAGCTCTATAGCTAGTGTTCTCAATTGCTATTGATGGTACATATAAAGTTATTATGCTATTTCATTTTACTTACAATATAAAGTATGAGCATTAAAATAAACTGGTAAACGTTTAATGCAATGTTAAATGTTATGTAACAATAAAAGTTTGTGTGATTTTTGTTTCATTTTGATGTGATTCTTATTATAAACCCAGCTCAAAAGATATGGAGGGGTGTTATAAAATATGCATTGTAATTAGAGCAGGTTTATTGAAAGAACAAACCACAAAGAAGTGGTTTAAAAATATTTTTCCTTGCTATGAATTAATTGAAGTAGCACAACGTTCAAAGACGACCTTAGTTGTTTTTGGCAATGAAGAGTCACAAACCACCACTGAAATGTTCATTTTGTTAAAGAACAATGAAAATATTTTTATTTATGTATTTAAATTACATATTTCTCATAAGGACATATTAAGGACTCGCCAAAATGACCAAATGTATAATGAAATAGTTTGTCCATATTTACAAGCTGTGCTAATGGGTTCTACATGTATTGAAAGGAGACGACAAGCTGAAAACAATTTTACAATTTGCTCCCATCTTCTTTCATGACATGAAATTAAATAATTTTTTCATGAGAAATTATATTTTACTGCAAAAAAGTGTTATTCTTACAAAATAATATAGCTTCTTACTCTGCAAGATGAGCATAGAAAAAAAATTATATGTTAGGATAGGACACTCTACCTCATTTCCACATTCTATGGATAATTCTATAAGTAACAATCACGTATTCTTAATATCATATCAAAGTTAGTAAATTAAAAAAAAAAGTATAAAAGTTATGAAAGTTGGTAGATTTTTTCCTTTGAAGATTCATAAACTGAGACAATAACAATTGTTTTAGTTTAATTTTTTTAAATATTCAAGTGAGATAAGCACATGCTTATTTAGTGTGAGACAAGCACTAATCAGAAAGTTTACTCCTAAACATAAAAGATTTTCATGTGTTACCAGAGGACACTTCATGAAAAACCGCACAACATTGGTTGCGAAAGTATTACTTGGAAAAGAAGACAGTGATATTAGTATTGGGCATATATCTGATATTTTAGGACACCTTCATTATGAGCATGGATGAAAGAACTGATCCTTATGGTAGTTGAATGAGGGTACAATAACAGCATTGGTTCATTAGAAGGATTAAATATTATTCCAAAAAATAATCCATCTTTTCTAATGAAGTGAAATCACCTGTCCAATAGGCTTATCACGTCTACCAGAGAGGTGATAAACGCTATTAATGGTCTTCTTAAAAAATACATTTCGTAGTTTATATATGGTATACATAAGGCGTACAGACCTCCAGAAAACAAAATGGTTTACATATTCTATTAATAGCCAATTGCGAATTTAATACACCGGAAAGTTGAGGAAAAAAAATGGACACATATGTATGTCCATTTGGAAATAGATGTTTGCTGATATGTAATAAAATTTTTCCAAACAGATACCAATAGAACTAAAGCACTTAGTTCTCTACCAATAGACTAAAAGCAGTATTTTAAGCATTTCTCAACTAAAATAGTTGAAAGTAGAGAAGAAGTTCTCCCTGTCTTTCCTGGATATCTTTTCCAAGACTTCCATTGAGGTATTTGTTGCTTCTTTGGCGTGCGGGAATTGTATTTCTAACAGTTTATCTTTTATACTTGTTCGTAAATAGAAAATGTACACTACAAGGTCAGGGTTATATGGTGGATGAGCCATAATTTTTGCATTCGACATTGTCAAGTATTCAGTCATTTATTTGGCTTGAGGAATGGTGTCAAAATATTGTTTGACCTAACTTGAAACGACTTAAGTCAAAACGACATAACTTGACTGCTTGTACCTTATTGGAGTACAAAAGAGATTGACTTCCAAAATATCAATTTATTTTTTATTACCATTATTAGAAATGGTCAGTTCTAAGAACTCTCAGTGCTACTGATGCACAAAAGTATAATATAATATGGCCAACATAAAGTTGTAGCAAATACGGTAAAATGTTTTGCCAAATTACTTCTATTTTGTAGTACTTAAGTCACAGAGGATATTCCACAGGACACAAAAAAGTAGACAATTCCACCAATATCACAGTGGACTCGTGATGATGAGTAACAAATGATATGAGTAAATTTTTGTATAATGAAATTGTAGTAAAATAAGAACTTAATTGCGGTGGTATTGGGATATACTAAATAATTCAATTTGAAAGAGAAATGTATATTTCATTTATTAGATCTTATTATAATGTCAAAAATTGTTTTTAGTAGGGCCATTATTTTAACATCACACATTATAAAATATTGAAATATCTATAATATGAATAAAGAATCATGCGTGAAATTTCTTAAATGAAAAAAGTGAAAGTTACAAGTACAAATGTCACATATTTTGTCATCTGTAACTTAGTATATAAATAGATAAGTATATTTTACCGTAGTTCCTTATAAACATGGTCTGCATTTGAAGAACTTTTATCAGGTGCATTTAGTTTGTTCTTAACTGTTTCTTCATCAAGCCCTTTGTATATGCGAACGGTACCTGCCATAGCTACGGTATTTCCAACAACCACATTGAAATATTCCGTCCCTTGTAATAGATTCACTGAGAATTTAACTTTCCCTTGCTTTGGGAGTGTTGTTATATTGAACAGCTCTACATCTTCGAAGATAATTGGTATCATTTCAATATTTGTGTTGTGTAACTTAGCAAGAGACTGCCACACTAACAGCTATAAAGTTAATAATATTGATTGTATTCCCAAAAGTGCAATAGATATTTTTGTCAATACCATGAAAATTATCAACTCACTGAATACTTTATATTTATATTCAAAGCAGATTTGGATATGAAATAATTATCTGAACCTACCAGGTAACCAGTAAATGGGAACAACACTCTTCCATTAATATTATTTCCTGCTAGAAATTGATCTTCTGGATTGCTAAGATCATATTCATAAATATTATTTCCAGCAGAAGAAACTGAAATAAAGAAAAAACAAAAAAATAAAACTGATTATTAATTATAAATGTTTGTATATATATATAATAGCAAATAAAAATGAGTTATTTGGATAGGTTGCCATGTCAAATGAAGTGAATTGGTTTTTCGCTCTTTGGCTATTTTTTAAATTTTCAGGGTACTCTGTATTGAAAATTTCCTTACATACTCTATAAATTACTTTAGTAACATATTCAATATTTACTTTATTTAACTTGTAATCCATTAATAATTTTAATCCATCAATTATCCATCTTCAGTTTGGTAAATTATTTCTTCTTTATTTTCTTTTATCTTGCCTGTAATATTATTGACAGCTAAGCAGAAACTAGGTTGCCAAAAAATAAGACTTAAAATGTACCATCATACTATCCATTTGACTTCTTCAGCACAGAAACAGGCAACACAATAATATGCATACAACTGCTTGTTAGCAATCTGAATGGATTTAAACAAATTCTACCTCGGTCCCATCCTTTTCAATCCCTCAACCTCCTCCAGTACCAATCGTTACAAGGTTTCATCTGAATGAAACATAACCATAATGTTGGGCCATTTACACTCCACGTCCATAGAAACAAATTTGAACCAATTTTAGGATTTTCACTTCGTGCAATCAAATTTGTCTCCCTTTCGAAAAAAATTTCATACTGATGGTATTATCAGGGATGAGGTCAAACAAAGTTCTCATCCACATTCTCTGCCAATAGTTTGTTCATCCTCTATTTAATACGAATTGAACAGACATTATTCTCAATGTTCCATTGTTATAGAACACCAAAGTTCGAGAAGGTTGTGATGGAGCTAAATCAGTTTACCATTCAACATTTTAAGAACATTCTGAATACTTACTGTTGGAGATGACGGTCATCACCTTTGATCTTCAAGTCAGTCCTCTAAATATATTTATTCATATTTCTCTCTACAGGTACCCAAATATTTATTCACTTCTTTCCTATGTCTAAAATATCGTAGGTTTGGATGTGTGGTTGAAAAACACCAATCCTCTGCATGGTTTTGAAATGGTGAAGGCCATTTCTGAATAAATTATTTGTATTTCTTGCAGTGGGAATCATAATTCTAATGATAGGTTTTACACTGAATTCGAAAGACAAGAAAGAATAAATGTGTGGATGTGTGGTTGAAAAACATCAATCCACTGCATGGTTTTGAAATGGTGAAGACCATTTCTGAATAAATTATTTGTATTTCTTGCAGTTGGAATCATAATTCTAATGATAGGTTTTACACTGACTACGAAAGACAAGAAGGTATAAATGTGAAATGTCTAAAAAATCGCTTCTCTAAAGAATTTATATATCTCTGTTTATAGTCCAACACACCTCTCATCTTTTTCATGCCTTTTACCCAAATTTATTGACACCATCTTGTCCTACCTATTCGTTACATAACAAATCAATTGCTGTAAAAGTTAGTTGACGCACTTTAATAGTACGCAACCAGGGCTAAAAACAAATGGTCAGCACTGAAACATGTCTGAACAGACGTCTTAATTCCAAAGCCTGAAAATGGCTGCAGTCTTCATCAGCAGATATGAGTGAATATTTCATTGACCATGAGTGTTATTCATTCTTTTGATTACTTTGGTTAAAATACTAAGTTTCTGTAAACAAATACCATCCAATATTGCCTCTTCGATTTTTATATAACTAAACCCTCTAATCTTACTGGCTCTGCCGAAAGTTTTGACAATCTTGCAGTAGATTAATCACAGTACAATTTCCAGTAACGCAGATCTTCATTACCTTCTCGTCAAGTATTCCCTACTGCGGATGCTATTCACGAGACTTGGTTAGGATCGGGATACTGTGTTAAAAGACAAGTTTATCCCTATCTACAGGATGACAGTGCTGCGGGCAGAGGCAGAATCAATCTATTACTTGATGAGTTTTACCTCTTCTCCCAGATGCTCCTTGGTCCCTACAATTGTAAGCGTAATGTAGTCGTTGCAAGGATGTGGGTTATTACCATCCTCTCTATATATGTCCCCCTTCTATCCCATCCAATATCGTTTGAGCTACGGAACATTTCATCCTTCATTCTTCTTCCATACATGGTCTGCAGACATTTTAAGGTTCAACGCTCGTCATATAGCTTCATCTAAAGCAAACACCGAGAAGATATCTTGGTGGTGTGCCAGGTTGACTTAAACCTTTGCTTACTGAATGATAACTCTCCAAGAAGAGTTCCTGTTCCATTACGGACCCTGAGCTCAGTAGATATCACACCTTATTCTTCATCCATGGCTCAGCTTAACATTGGCCTGTTCTTTGGCATGGCTTCTTGGAACATCCTATCCAAATTGTTTAGAAGCGACCATTTCACCATTGTTATTACTTTTACTAATTTAAATTTAAATACAACAAAACTTCTCCTTTCCAAAAGTACCATCGAAATAGAGCATGTAGGGTGAGATTCCACTCATTCTTTAAGGCAGAAGTGAAGTCTCTACCTCCAATGGTCTTGGATAGTATTGAGTCCTGCCATGACCAATTTAATAATGTCTTCCATATGGCAGTTAAAGTTCATAAACGGATTGAAGCGAGATATGAATCTCATATGGCTAAAGTCAATTTCCTCTTCCTTTGCCAAGTCAAGATAAAACAAATTCGCCTTAGAAAAGAGGGAAAGCTGGAAGAATTTCTCTCTCTCTCTCTCCTCAACCTTTTGCTCATTTTTCTGCTGTCTGGAACAATATCAAACACCTTTATTGTGATTGACAACCTGTATTAGGTTGCAAGTCAGAATGAAAGTGCTCAATTGCCCGATGACTGTCTACGGGAATTTGGTATACAAGTATTTAACTAAGCTTGTTCCTCCATCCAGTCCCAAACTAGATAAATTCGCTTATCATGTGCAAATACACAATGGTCAACTATTTTTTAGAAGATTTTTTATTAATGAATTGAAATTAACATTGTACCATCTTAAGGACTGTTTCCCTAGTATTGACGGAATGTCATATTCAATGGTAAAAATACTCAACCATCCACCCATTGGTATCTCCAATTAACTTAAGCACATAGGTAAGCTCCCATAGTATGGATAAGTACCCATTAAAAATGCCATGGGATCTTCACTAGAAGAAGGATAACTCCATCTATAATTCTACCTAGACTTACATTATCCTAAAATTTTCATTTTGAACATGTTATTTTTCAATACCACGCTAATTTGAATATTATAAGGTGGTTGACTACAGTGTAGTGCTGTGCACAACCAACAGTGCTAAAATTATTCTACAACATTTTGGTACACAGTAATTTGGATTATGTGCCGTATCTCCTCCAGATTAGTTTTGGATAAGGGTCAATCATATTTAAAACCATGTCTACTAAATTGGCCTAAGCTCAGTTTCAAGGGCTGACGATTAGAGCAGAACCCATGAAATCCATAAATCCCATAAATTCCTTATAAATAAAAGGAATCTCCTTTTATACCTCCATTGACAAAACCTAGGTGAAACCAGGTAGCTCTCCATGCATTCCATATTCCTAAAACTGATCACGCACTTTAAAGTTACTTAAATTGACCCTTTTTGATAAACCAAGAGCCACCCATCTCATCATTGTTCAAATTCCAAAGGTCTATATCCCTCTCAAATTATCACTTTTTTAATCCTCTTCTGTAGTTTTGTTTGACTCTGTAATATGTAAGCCAAATGTAAGTTTGATTATTTTTAAGACGGATGTATCAAAGACCCTGTAAGACAACTTTGCATTTTTTTACACTCCTGCTGCGTCACATTTGGTATACGGAATGTTTAATCCTCCCTGGAAATTGCCAATTTATTGTAGAGGCTTAGTTATAATTCATATAGTAAAATTTGTAAAGTTTTAGTCTCTCTTCCCAACTTTTTTTACAGTCGCTCTTCACTAATCCTTTTATCTTAAACTCCTGACTTTCAAGATGAAACAGCTGACACTTTTGCTTGAATACCTGGTTACTATAGCCTAATCAATAATTGCATAATAAGTACAAAATTTAGGTTTGCCATTGTGTATGGAGATATATATTACTCTAACAATTTCATTGAGAATCCCCCTCATTGGCACTTATTGTTGGATGCTATCTGAATGACAAAGCACACACAGAAAAAGTAATAGTCTCAGATTACATCTACAGAAAATCATCTCAGATTACATCTAGATTTAACCTACTGTATCCACTAAACCTTAGTTTTGAAAGTACGCATTTTCCCAAAGGATGATTCTTGATGGTGTCTAGCATGTATGTGGGGCATGGCTCTATGGAAATTCATTATCAATACTGGTATCAGATTCTCCAATTTAATATTGCAGGGTAATCTAAATCATTATATAACTACATGTCCTTTAAATAATAATTTCTTTCAATAATTTATAAATTATTAAAATATAAACTCCACTTCCTATTAACAGTAAGATGACTTTTAGCAGTTGCCGTAAAACTCATTTTGAAATTAATCTTGCAATTTTTAAAAAGACAACTTTAAAATTGAAGACATTGTGAACATATGTTTGTATCCAGATTTCATCAATATATCGTAGTTATATTTTTATTGTATTTATTATTATTATTATATATATATATATATATATATATATGTATGTATATATATATATATACATATTTATATATGCATATATATTGTTTTATTATTTAGATTTTATAATTAAGTAAAATTAATTTTATTTCTTCTAACCAAGAAACTAGGCATCCAGGAAGTAATTTAGTCAATATTGCCTACCTTTTTTTCCAACTTGATATTGGAAACGTTTTCTCTTTAAAAGAGAATGAATGCTACAAAAAAACCCTTATTAAAGTTTAAAATTATCAAGTTTCCAGATAGAAAAGCAATTTTCTCAGTGGAAAATGGTTATGTGTGAAGAAAATTTGAAAGAGTTAATTAAAATTGTTATGCAAATGTAGTAAATCATTGACGGTTGTCATCCATAGGATTAGTGTTCTTAAAGTGTTTACAGAGATTTATCAAACAATATAAACAACAGACAACTCATGCATAACAACCAATTTTAGAGGATGTGCCAAAATTACCTTTCTCATTGAAATTAGGATATTCCCATTCCATGCTGTGATTCCATTTCACGCGCGGTGCAAGCATGGATGTGCCTCGACTGACAGGGAAACAGACAGGCTCATACAGTTTACTCACTCGTGGCTGTGCGCCCGCAATATATAACCTTGAAACATTAAATAAATTTGCAAGTACATTTAGATTGGGAGGTTTGGAAACTTTTATTTGTCCGATATAAAGGTTTCAATAATTACAGCACTAAATAATACCCTTAATATTTCAGGATATATTTACTAGTCTTAAAATCACTAATACATGTGTTGCGGTGCTGCTTTTGGTGTGCAACAAATTTATAGCCTATTAGCATTATTTTGATCTTAATTAATAATCCAATATTATAATTAAAATGAACATTGGGTTCAAAATTTTTTGGTAACCAGTTTTATTAATTTTAAAGAATTTATACTAGTATTATTACAATATTAATTATGACTTCATCCATTAACCAGTCCAGCTAACTAGAATGGCTGAGTACAATGATTTTATTTGTTACATGCGGCTTTATTGAAATACCAATATCTCGTGACTACTAATTATGTCTACTGTTTTTTTGCCTCTTGACATGCGCTTTGCTTATTCTAATCGGTTTCTGCCTGTGAATTAAAAACACGGCTTAAAAACATGACCAACAAATGTCATATTTTTATGTGAATAAGAATTTAAATGCAAAAAAAAATGCTTCCTCAACTCTTTCCAGAATGTATGCAGTCTAGAAGTAAATAACTTAGGATCTATTTAATATAAAAAATTTAATCGAGTACCAATTATTAATATGATAATTCATAAATGCCACCAATTATAAAAATTATAAAGGTGAATTTTTTTTAAGTATAATTTGTATTGAGACATGAAAGTATTTTAGCTGATCAATTGCAGTAAAATGTAGCCTATATGTTACCTCAGAGACAATAATACCCACCAGTAATAACTTCATCCAAATTATTTTAGCTGCTCTTGCGTGGTGTGTGGACAAATAAACAGGCTTACACATATTTCAAGAACGATATTTTTGTATTCTGTTACTTTTGTTATGTTACCCTAAATATTTCTTTACTAAATGTGTTTAATGTGCACACGGGCTAAGTCTACAGTTTTATTACCCTATCTAATGTATGTAAGGCTAAAGTATGTTGGTTTGACCTTTTTTCGAGTCATAATTGCGCAAGGAATAACATAATTTTGAATACTTTTTTTCATGACAAAATTCTTGTTTGAAACTGAAAAGCATAGAAAGTGAGTAAGGAAGCAGTGTTGTAAAAGAGTAATGGGTCAATGTGATTTTTTGCATCGTTACGTATGCAGTACAAATGAGTAAGAAAATCATTCAGTTTAATTGTTAATTTAGAGCCCTACCATTGTATTATAAATGTGTGTCCTCATCTTTCTTTCACATCACTGTTGAATAATATATCAATGGGATTTTTTGTCCACAGATAGCTGGCTTACCAGAAAATGATATAGGCTACTTTTTGTCTGGAAAATGTCATTTCAACTAATATTATAATCCTGACTTTTATCATAAAAGCGGAAAGTTTGTTTATTTGTTCTTCTCTCACGTCACAATGCTACTTTCAACCCTTTCTACCACCAATGCTACTTTCAATTATTTTTTCATTGGAGTGTATTATATCAACATTGGAGTGTATTATTTTCAGTATATTTTTTTAACATTTTTCAGAGTATCTCCGAAGATGTGATATAACTATTAAAAAAAATTTACCCTTATAACTAGTTATTTCAAGCGATACCCCATATACAGAATTTAAAAAAAATATTGAGTCCCTTCCACCCTCCCCACCTGATAGTTTTGATATGAAAATTTTTGAGTGTAAGCTATTATGAAGTATGTGTGGGTTAATATATTTTACTACCTTACCTAATTTCAAGTTTTCACGTCAAGCAGTTTCTGAGAAAAAATGACTGAAAAACACAGACGAACATACAACTGAGTGATCTTACAAGGTTTCTCTTTTTCCTTTCTCAGTATTATTAATTACGTCTGTTAATGTAATTTTATACTTAATTATATAAGCATCATTCATACATGAAAAAAAATATTTCAACTGGAGTGAATATTAGTCATGACAAAAGAATTTTTATCGTGAGTAAGAAAGGTCAATCCAATTATAATTACATCAAAGATGTAAAAAACCACAAATATTTTTATTCAGAACGGCTGGGACAGAACCTACTTGGGATGCATTTCAGCGGAAATTGACAAGCCGTTATTGCAAAATTCATGTGAGAAATTTTTTATACTATTGCGTTAATCTAAATTATTTGATGTAAAAATTAAAGAAGAGAAAATGAGCATTTTACTGCTTTTTAGCAAATTGAAGTATAATTGTTTGGAATGAATTCTCTAAACTTTACAACTATTTGGGCGAGGAATGAGTTGCAAAAAATTTACTTCGTGTGGGTGGGTCGGTTACTAAAAGGTGTACTAATTTGTTATGTTTCTTATTAATTGTTAAAATACTAACAAGTATGAATGAGTTTGACCCTAGCTTTTTAAGGTCTCGTGTCACAAAAAGAATAGATCCCTTATAAAACAATTCACTACTATCCATTTGTCTGTCAGTCACGTCTCGATGTGGAAACTTTTGAATTTGGCATTGTAATAAAACATATTGACCCGCACATCTGGATAGATAACATTAAAAAATATTCATATAGAAATATTAACGGTGCAAATTCAGCATTTGAAGAAAACTTTGTATATTCTACATATATTGGTCAAGAATAATGTTAGATATTATTCTTGAGGGGATAATTATAAAGGTCTAAAAAATATTTTTTGATGACTTTAGGTTTTCAGGGACATACTGGAAAGTATGCAAAAAAATATGTTCCACCCTTATCCCACCTCCCTCCCCCCGAGACTAATGAACCTAACATTATGAAAAAGTAGGATTCTTAGGAGCACACAAAAAAGGATCCAAGGAGGATGTTTTGGGATGTCATAATTTTTTAAATATAATCCAGTTAAAATATAGATAAAGTACCTTACAAAAATGTTTTTGCAACGCTATTACCATAGAAAGGAGCATGACATCACTTGCGTTTGCAATCTACATAGTGAATACATAAAGCAGAGATATGTACAGGGTCAGTCTTGTACCACATAATGTAAATACCACATTACTATTACCGAGGTACATTACTTTTACTTTTACCAACCGATTATTATATTGTGTCAAAACACAAAACAAACTGTTTCACCAGTTGTATCCAAACGAAGTTTTGCCTTCGGTCATCTTCAGCACATATACTAATATATATTCATTCATATCATGATATATATATTCATTCACATATACTAATATATATTCATTCAATATTAATTCACTTCATTATTTTTATTTTGAGCCATTTATCAACTCATTAAGCTGAACATTCAATTAAATTGTAAACATCATGTTACGTGGATAGCGTTAACAGCAGTAAGCTGTAAAGGTAAGTACATCACAAGTTAAGCGTGCGTAACTTCAGAAAATAAAAAAAATAGGCAAATGTTATTCCACTTTTAACTTTGGTAATTTTGCATCGATTTCAATGGAATAGAAGCTAGTGCAATGAACATGGATATAGTGCAGTCTTGCCCTATGTTTTGATCTGTCAATCAAACCTATTATTTATTACCTATATTTTACCAATTATAAATCTTTGATTGATAATATGAAAAATACAACATTTTTGTTACACTTTACATATCATATGTTCTAAAGACAAATGAGTATTTCTTAAACAAACAATGAATACTCAAATAATATTTTGCATTCGAGTAAAGCAACATAAACATTTTTGTACAATTCGTTTTACTTAACAAAAATAAAAATTTTACTTGACCACATATTTTTTAATATTTAATAAAATAGTTCACAAAATATTCACGACGTACAAATGGTATTGAAATGATCGACTGAACTTTGCTAATTTATCGGCAAGTCAGAAAAAGCTCGAATCATAAATAGCTGGTCAATAGTGTTATTATTTCAGGTCGGAAGGTGACATTTCTATCAATTATTATTCGCAACTAAATAAAATATACTCACTTGCCAATATTTTTAAGAAAATACTTTATATTATCTTCATTGTCACGCATCATAAGGGGAATATTGATAACTGTTTCTGGTAGAGATCTCTTGATGATGTTTTGTAGTAAGCCATGCGGTGCTATCTCTATGAGGATAGCATTTTCAGGTATGTTTTTAATTGCATCATAAAAATTCACGCATGAAGTCAGATTATTGACGAAGTATTCAGCCGAGCAAAGCGTTGCTGAAAAATAACTTAATTCTCTAAATTTTATTTCGTAAAGCTTGTCTTTCATGCAAAGCTCGTATTAAAACAAGAAAATTAACAATCATATCAGAAACTGTTGCTGAAATATTTTGACTTTAATATGTAAATTATTAAATCTTCCCTTTATGAAGTGCAAGTTTTATTTTTATTCATGATTGCTAAAGTTTAATTCATTAACAATATGATTAATAAAATTACACACCATTTAGTTTATCTGATTTTACTTCCAAAGCAGATGTAGTAATCCAGTGTGAACCGCGAGGTTTTGGGTTTAAAATAAACTTTTTCAAGTTTTCTAGCAAGGCTGGAGCCACTGGTTCTATATATTTACAATGAAAGGCTACCCCACATGTGTTCACAATTGTCGCAAATATATTTTTAGCCTTTAACTCTTCAACAAGTTTTTTGACTTGTTCACGAGGCCCTGAAATCTAAATAAAAATTTTCAGAAAATTATAAACTTTTACAGACAAGGATAAAAGAAGACAAAGGTACTCAAGACTAACTTTCATTATTCATAATTAAACAAATGACCAAGGAAATTGCACTTAACGTTAATTATGCAGAAGTAGGTAAATATAAAACAAAAATATAAGAAATATACTTAGATAGGATACTATTAAACTATTTTGAAACTTATCGGAATTCTCAATACTGAAATAAAATCACACGAAGGAGATAAGACATATTGTATTTATAAGGGAAAATAAAATATAGAATGATGTATGCTGTTAATAAAAATTGCATTAAAAAATATAAGATCATTTCAACAATATTTCATTAATTTTGTTGGTAAAGTGTTTACCTATGCTTTTATAAATATGAAAATATAATTTAACAAATTACATATTTTTACAGGGTAATGTGTTAATCAAAGTTCCTTAAAAAATATTTATTTAATGTTAAATGTTCCAATCATATTTTTGATTTCTTATACAAAATTGATTATCAAATGCAAACATCTGTTGTACAGCTGCTTTTGAGGAGCCTTATTCAATGTGCTTTCGATGTTCACCGACTGCAAGCAGGCAACGTCTAGGACCCTTGATTGCAGTTACAGAAAATTCTTTCGTTATCAATCTCTACATGAGAAATCATATAAATTCAGAATTAGATTAAATTTTGAGATGAAAATTTGGTAAGAAATTGTTCATAAAAATTTATTGTTGGAAATAAGAGAATATATATAAAAAAGTCATTATACAAGGGAAGAAAAAGTTTTAAACAAAAAACATGGTACAGTTTTGAATTGAGTATTAATTTTTTTTAAATTAATTACAGGTGAGGAGCATATATTTAAGTAAATTCTGTATCAAATAACGCTTACTGTTATACTGTTTTCTGAATTATGGCATGAAATATAAATATCTGGATGATTCCTCGCTTCAAACTCTTTCTTGCTCATGCTGATAGCGGCCATCAAGCCAGGATCAAGTTTGGCATCTAGTAAACAACGTCCCCTCCAATAAGCTGATAATATCATTTGTTCGGCTGTTAAGCCACCATCAGCATACGCACAACCTGTATAATATTATTTATCATTAAAATTTTTTATGGTGAAGCTAGTCGCATCATGGGGTTGATATTATTTTAAAACTGTTCACATATTGTGAATGTGAGCTGTTGGAACATCAAATTGGATATTGTTTTTATACATACTTTTTTGTTCCATTTTAATTAGCCCAACCAACCTTAAATGTTACTTTTAAAAAGTGTAGTCCTTGTCATACAAATACGATATGATGTAGTTAACAGTATAGTTTGGGGATTCGGTTCAATCAAGGATGTCATTAAGACAAACTTCCAGAAATATAACATTAATGTTTTGGGTCTTAAATATATATTATTGTTTATTTAAATTATAAGTGCAAGATAAATATTGTAAGTATTATACGTATTTCTTTTAATTCTCATGTTAGTATTCCTCGTGCTAGTCACATAATAAATGGCCTTTTGACAAAGGCTTAGGCCGCAAATTAAGTAAATGCACTAGAATCCTATGTATTGTTTGTTTTTTGTAAAGCGTTTAATTATTAGTTAGTGAGGTTGGCTTGCTTCAAAATGTTGTCATTTATAAGTTATAATAGTTAAGCTACTTGATGTATTCACTAGTAATGAAAAAGTAATGATTGTGTACCTATGATATTTCTCAATCCCAATAAACACTTTTTAGTAACATAGCATAACAGTTAAACACAGAATATTTATTGTTTTTTATTCAACATGTTAATTGAATACAAAAAAATAAAGAAGTTTCATTGTGGCAACACTGTTTTTTGTTACAATTCTAGGTTTTATAGTGGCGTGGGTTTTCCCACCTTTCAATACTTTTGGAATACTAGCTATTTACAAAAATATTAAATAAATTAAGGATAATATGTTATTGGTAAACAGCCTATAAGAAGGCTTATAAGAGTAAGGGACTAATCCACATAGATGCAAGTTTATTTATTTTGATACAAAACTGGCTACTTGAACAGCTAAATTACCTATCGATTTACTGAAAGAGTGTGCTCGCAATGGTAATATCTTTATAACATTGTACTTCATTTTTATTTTATAACAGAGACTTGTTAGATTTAGAATTTTCAGAATTTTATATGTAGTATACAAAATACTTGTGTGTTTCTTATTTACTTCCATAAGAACAAACGTTTTTGATCGAACAAAATTGAACATGTTAAATGCGAAACAATAAATCAAAGAGTAATTGAATAGTATTGTCACTCAGAACACTCAACAGGCAGGCATGGATAAGAAAGGTGCCATTATAAGTTTCTTAGCGTTCATCCCAATGGTGGGATGCTTAATGGATGACATATGCTTAAAAAATCGTCCTTGTATTGTATGATCGACAAAACTAAAACAAATTGGCAAATATTGTGTACAAAACTATTAACTCAAGGTGAATGTCACTCAAGGTGGCTCACATTGCATTTTGTGTTTTCAATTTCCAAGAAGTGTACCTATTAAAATATACCTAGAAAAATAGCAAATGTTTATTACGTTGCCATTTTTCTAAAAAATATGGAAAATTTTGCACATTACAAAAAAAGATTGGGCAAAAAAATATAGAACTATATATGACTATATAAAGAATTAAAAGTCTCACCAAGTTCACCAACAGAATGGCCAATTAAACCGTCTGCTTTAATATCCATGCTGAATAGCAAGTCAACCAGAGCTATTTGTACAGCAGCTATAGCCACAAATGAATTCAGTACGTTATCAAAGTACTCCGGAGTGCTGTTGACTAAAATGTCAATCAGATCAAGGTCAAAGTGTCGAAGTGTAATTGCACTATTTTCTACTGATTTCCGGAAAATTGGCAACTTCATCATGTCCCGTGCCATCAGTGGCCATTGTGACCCCATGCCGGAGAAAAGAAACCATACTGGCTTTCCTTGGGTTGATATCTGAAGAAGACGGTTGTTATGAAATCCCTTTAAGCAAGTAAATCCATTTAGTCATCTTTTTTAACCCTAGATTCCCATATGTTCCTAATTTTTACAAGATGCAACTATGAAATAATTGTTTTCCTAAACTTTATTGATATTTTCACATCTCATCATTATTTTGTTTTCTGGTATTGTTACGAGATGTTAGTGTGAACATCATGTTTTGATATTACACAGTCGGTCTTTCAGAGTCTAGATAAAAACTTTGTTTTACTATTTAATAATATACTTGAACCCGTGTCTTGTCGCGGTGTTTTAAATATTTATTATAATAATTTAAATTGAAGTTTTATCTAAAAAATATTAACAAAAGGTTCATTGGAGAATGATCGAATTTTTAAGTGCAGGGAATTAAAAATAAATTGCTACTTGATAATAACAAAGGAAAACAAAGGTATGTGTTATCCATCAAGATTAATTTTGTTGTCCACAGTTAAACAAATGAGCAAGGATGTTGCGTTCCACATTAATTATGACGTAGTACTTTTGAAACAGAAACATGGGAGATACTGAGATAGGATACTAGTAAAATATTTTTGGAAACTTTTAGTGGTTTTAAAATTAATATAAATATATATACATATATATATATATATATATATATATATATATATATATATATATGTATATATATATATATATATATATATATCTGTGTGTGTGTATATATATATATATATATATATATATATATATATAAGGAAGATTTGATTTTCTCATAAACCATATGCAATTTCACATTAAAATCATCAATTCAGAATGGCTTTTAGTTCTCTTTTATTTTCTTGACCAACAATGAATAATCATGATACATATATATTGTTATTTCATTATTATTTAAAAGCAAATATTTTGTTAAATAAAAATGTAAATGTATATGATAAAATTAATCTTATGCATTATTAAAATAATTACTAATACAGATGTTCATAGTCATCCCAATAAAATAGTAACTGCACACTGTAAAATATAATAGAAACCTAAGATTAAATTAATAAATAGTTTAGTTAATATATTTTTTTTTCTATATCTCTTCAGTCATAAAATATTTTATTTATGTTATATAGAGTGTAGTTATTTATACGGGGGAATGCTTTAATACATGTGTTTAAATGGAACTCGTAGGTTCTTCTCTATTTGTAATTTAGTCCTTCTACTAGAATGTTTTCAATGAAGATCTTATAATTTGCACAAGAGAAGTTAAGACACAGTATCCTATCTGATATAAATTTTTCCCTTGATGATATTAAATTCAGTCGCATCAAAAAATACAAAACATCAATATCAAACCTTTATTTCCTTCTGAGCTTCAGAATTGAGCAGAGTATAACCTCGATAATTGTGTTTCTTAATGTCAATCCTATGAATATTGTCAATCAGAGCTAGAAACTCAGGGTCTTTTCCATGATTAATTACGTAATTCAGGAAATATTCTACTGCTTCTTCAGTTCTTCCTGACACAGTCGCTAATCGAGGTGTCACAATTTCAGCAGATTTTTTTTCTTTAGAATTAGATTGTACTAAGATATGGACATTTGTTCCGCCAAATCCAAATGAGTTTATAGCAACTAAACCTCCATTCCAAGGAGTGTTTTCAATAAGAACCTGGTTTCAAATTAAAAATCTTGAGCGATTATTTAAAAAAATCTGTCACCAAAATCATAAACTTGCATTAATTCTTAATGAGATTGCATTTGATTACATTAAAATAATTCCATAGAACTAGAACTAGTTTCACTTCAAGTTTTAATAAATTAAGAAAAACAAGTTATAGCACAAAATGTCAATAAACAGAAATGTTTGTGAAAATTATACAATTTAACATAAAACTTCAAAATTTCTTTACCTTTAGTTTACCATTTTGCAGTCCTGGGATGTTAGGATTAGGTGTATTAAAATGTAAATTAGGTGGAAGCATGCCAGACTCCATACTGGCAATAATTTTAGCTATTGAACACAGACCGGAACATGATTCTGAATGACCCATGTTTGTCTTCACGGAACCTATTAAAAGAGGATCCTTCCTCTTGGAACAAAACACTTCCACAATGGAGTTTATTTCCTCTGGATCGCCAACCTAAACAACAAACACACGACAAATGAAAACATAATAAAAGTTTTCACATTATCACTCATTTATTTATCAGCAAATTTAAATAGCAAATTGCATGAGGAACAAATACAAATACGTAAAAGGCAGAAATTTAAATAAAAAATTAAATTACGTGAAACAAGGCATTTCATTATCAATATTTGAAGGTTTGTATTATTTGTATGTGGCATATCCTAAATTAAAGTGTTAATCAATTGACAGGTAAACAAACGCAAAATTGATTGTTTCAGATATTATGTAGCACAAAAAACACCCATACATTTCATAATTAAATTCAGCTGGCAAAACAAAGAGGGTTATTATGAACAAAAAGAAGATTATTTTCATATCTAGATAATTTAAATATATAGTAGTCACAGAAAAAAACAAAACCAAACGCACAGAATTCACAAGTTTGTTTTCAGGATTGTATATACATTTGTTTTTTAGAAAGTAGCCATGCTACTTGTATTTTTTTTAAAGTAATTGACTTAAAAAACTATGTTTCTCTTCTATAAAAATTGTATCGACAAAAATAACTTGAACAGTAGGTTTATTAATATAATATGTGCCTGCTAAGCTTATTGAATTTCTAAAAAAATCAAAATTATAGAACCAGCGACCAAAATTGTGGACTAAGTAATACAACCGAGTATTTTTTAGATGATAAAATACACTTTCGGCCTGATTTACTACAGACGAAGGAACTTTTCAAATTTCAACAAGTTGCTTCTTTAAACCTAACTACACCATTACTGATCCATTTCCTACATTAATAATTACTTCTCTAAAGGTATTTTTTATCGATTTAAGGCATATGACGTCCTAAAAAAATTCAATAAAAACTTATATTGTTTATATTAAATAAATTATATAAACCAATGATAAAATAAATTATATAAAACTGATAAAATTTCTCCCAAAATAAGTTTAAGTTAAATTTTTTAGATTCAGGATCGCTTAACATATTCGATTATTTTTATGAAATGTAAATGACACTGGTTTTTTTAAGACTACTTTATTATTATAAATATGATAAAATACTATTACATGGGTTAAAGGTTTTTTCCACCTGTACAAGGAAAAACCAAGAAAATGATTAGATTTTTAAAAATAAAAACATAGGAGTGTCAACATATTTAATCTACATGTAATGGTTAAATAGAATATTTGCATAACCTTTGTTGAATTTTTATTTCATTCTTGATACAAGATTACAAACACAATGGCGCAAAAATTACAAACACAAATAGATGTTTGTGTACTCATACCTATGCTCAAAGTTACCTATGTTTATTCTTAATGAGTTCTTATTTTCACTTCTAATATTTGCCATAAAGCATTGATGTCATCTTTATACACTACTGTTGCAGGACGTCATTCAAGTAAGTGGATCCACATTTGCATTCATTAAGTCAGTTAAAAACAGCGGCATTACATGGGACTGTATTGAAATCTATCCTTGTCAATTGAAACCATAACTATATATTTGTTACAGTTCCATTGTTTTTGGAAGTAATCTTTGCTACAATCCTACTAATCTCCTTAACCCATGTAATAGTATTTTGTCATATTTATAATATATATATATATATATATATATATATATATATATATATATATATATATATATACATATACATATGTATATATATATATATATATATACACACACACACATATATATATATATATATATAGTTTTCATTATCTAGGAGAACCACAAACACTGGATCTTCTTTAGGTGTTTATTATATGGCCATTTGGATATCTGCATAGAGTAACATCCACTTTTAAAATTAATTTTTACATATTTAGAAGTGTGTTTGTATGTCGTAAATAATTTGCAGATTGGTATTCATTTCTGAGAATAAGCTAAAATCAGAGGTGCAAGTTAAATCCTATAATGCAGATAACTCATTAATTCCTTGTTTAAGGTATTTCAAAAATCATTTGACGGAATTAATTTCTTTGTTATGAGGGATAATTCTTTTGAATGAGAATTTTTGTGATATTTTCTTTGAAACAAAATGTAATTAAATGATCATACATGTATATATCTGTTGTAACCGTTATACTGTTCATTTATGTGTTCCCTAAAGATTTTTATTTTTTTAATACAAACAATTATTCTCAATTTTTCATATCTGTTCACATTTTCCTGCAAGGCCTGCCATTTACGAATTAGTAATTTTTTCATATTCATTGAAGTAATAAATATATAATTTATTAAAATATTTAAGAAATAGATTTTAATGAACCTACGTCAACAGTAGATGTTCCTTACACTTCCCACGCACCCACCTATTTTCACCTCTGTGGTCTCTAGCGAAATAATACATTTATGTCCTAGCTTTTTACATTTTTAATATGGAGTCGTGACAGCTAAATATCAATTTCATATTTGTAAAAAATATACTGTAATCAAATAATAAAGAAATATAAAAATAATTCCTATTCTAAAAAAAAAAAATCTAACTTCACATTTCTTATCTAGTGTTATTGACATAATCTCTATATTGCTGCCAAAATTAAAAGAAGTATCAACCTTATGATTTCAAAAAAAAATCAAAATGAAATAGTTTAGTTTTCAAAATTGTAACAGAATTTTTTAATATGTTGTATATAAGTGTAGCCAGCTCTAATAGCGATCAGTGTGACTTTAGTATGACACAAAATACTAGGAGACAATGAAACTGACACATTTGAGTGACCTATATTATCCTATTATATTATTGTTAAGTTTGAGCTTGTGACTTTGAATGTGATACTGTTCAAGTGTTTAAACTAAACAGATTAAACTCATATTTTTGTAAAATGGCTGCACTGAATATTCCAATGGAAAATTTCGTATATATATTATATAAATATAAGTACATAATATCAAGTATTGGTATATAGGTACTAAATAAATATAGGTATTTAATATCAGCATAATTCATTTGGACTGAAGTAGTTTTCAACAAAACTTTGCAGTTGCTTTTTTGGGATTCTGAAAAAATCATATTTATGTGTTACCTTGTTTAACTTAAAAAACCCACAAGTTTAAACTGGGCAAATTTGAGTTCTAAACAGTTCCAAAAAAATAATACAACAATCTGCAACAAGCATGATAGACAGATGGACTGGATGATTTTGCAAGGGTTCCCACAATTTGCCTGCGAAAACTCTCTTCAGCTACTCTTCTTATTGTATGAGATTGATATTTTCCGAACATAATCTACTTGTTTCCAAATGTAAGTATTTGAATAAATAAATTCTATTGCTCAAACTATTGATGTTCATCATAGCTTCATGGTTCAACTGATGATATATGTCAATGTGATGACACAAACCAAACATAATACCTTTGTTCCCGTTCCATGTGCCTCCACATAAGATACAGTATTTGGATCAATTCCAATATCCTCGTACAATGTTTCGACCAACTCTTTTTGTCTTTCAGCTGAAGGAAACGTGATACCTTCTTTCTTAGCTCCGTCAGTATTTGTCATCACGTCAATCAGGCTAGCATACATTCTTAGAGCCACAGACTTTTTTTGCAGGAACAATATGACTGCGCCTTCAGATCTTACGTATCCATCTGCACTGGCATCAAAAGTTTTACACTTACCTAGAACAATTAAACACAGTTATTTATTCAATTCATCTTTGTTTACAAGGGCAGCATTGAAAGTTTGCTTCAATGTGTCATTTCTTGGTAGAAGCTGGTAATTTGAAAATATACATATTATATTAATACGAGAAAATTTTCATTCAATGATTTTTAAGACTTTGCGGTGGTTTCAATCAACAACACCAGGCATTACTCACTCGTCTCTCTGCATCTCTATGTGACTAGTGTTACATACTTACATGCTATAGCAAGTTATAAACCTTTACCCATATTTCTTTTGCTTTGTTCAATTCTTGCTCAATTTTTAGAACCATAAACTTTCAACCAATGTAAATCTATGTGAAGGAAAAAACTTCTTACTTAAAATAATTTTTTACACTTTGTGTGATTTGTTGGTGAACCCTCATTTCAATTTTAATATTAAATACTACATTGCATTCTCTTTCAGAGCCCTTATTTATAAAGTTATATCCAATTTCGTTGTATCTTTTCGTTTTATTTATGAGCTATGAAATAAACTGCTGTGTTTCATTTACTGTTATTTTATGGTCAGAGATTATAGAATTACAAACTTTAGTTTAAAGCTTTACTTGAAAAATATTAAATTTTTCAGTCAATTTTGTTGAGATTAAAAAAGTAAACTCTCATGCTTTTATTTATTCTTTATATTATAAACAATTACACAGGTAAATACAAATATTTTTAATCTTGGAGATGTTACCGATTTATTTATGTTTATTTAGTTAGTTTTTTTTCTCAACAACTGCAGTACATAATTTCATTTAGTTACTGTTAATAGTTTTGTTGCGACAGTTCTAGAGACAAACTACAGTCAAATAATTTTGCAAAATATAATAATTTGTGTATTGGGCAGCGATTAAGTTTTAAACTAAAGAGGCCAACACAGTTAGTTCAAAGAATAAATGCATGCTGTTTATCATTCATTGTCCAAAAAATAATAAAGAACTGATAAAACTTGACTCTGTGGGGATGACGGACACTAGACCACAATGATAATTGACCTGATAAATTGGTATTTTAAAAGTATTTTTCGAATCATTTGAAGATGACAAAAATTAGTCCAATTGAGGTGCTTTACATTCTTAATGCAGACTAAAAATATGTGTTCAATGTTATGAAACATTGGAGCATGTGGTGAGCAATGAAACTCTAGTTCATTACTATTATCCAATGATGCAAAGAATTCATGAAGCTCACCCAAAATGCAATGTTTTGGGATTTAAAAACTATACTTTTATTTAGCTTCAAGAAACGAAACACAGCATCAATGTGAAGTATTATGCCAATTTACTACAATAGTTATGACAAAATATTGTTATTTGTTTACACTCTTATGATTTTGAAGTCAATGCTTGAAAAAAATTAAAAGCAATAAAAAAATTAGAGAAAAAAACATTTCAACTCTAAACTCAATCTACTATTATAGTGGTATTAAAGCTATAATTACACATTCCAAAAAGTATAAAGAAACAGGAGGAGATATTTTGAAAAATAATAAAAATAATTTTTGCTCAGAATTTTCTGTTATCTTAAGAATAAACTGATTGCACTACGTAAATATATAGAGAAAGTACTGTAGAATTTAAATATGTTTTAAATATAATATTTATTAGAATGTTAATATAGAAACATATACAGAGAGTGTATCGATTAACAAAAAGTTCACTTATAACCGATCATTAGATCATTTTCAAAAGTTTCGTAAATAAATGAATTATAATAAAATCAGAGAATTATGAAAATTGAATAGACATTCAAATTGCTTGTAATTTAATATAATATAATGTTGTATTTATACATAAAATGCGCAAATGATAATATAAGTACTCACCATCGGGTGAAACCATATTTAATCGAGTCACACTAAGTGAATTTCCTGGTTTGAGACATAAATTAACACCACCTACAATGGCTGAATCACAAGAGCCCATCCGCATGTGATAAAATGCCTGGTACAGGGCTTGTGCAGAACCAGAGCAAGCAGTGTCAACCACGCAACTGGGCCCTTGAATGAAAGTACTTTAAAAATGTAAATGTAGAATATTATTTAACTATTTCCTCTGAAGACTGAAAGCACAAAAATAAAAAGTGAGCATAATATAAACATAGAATTGTAGGATTTCATATTAAAAATAACCTAATCACCAGCAAAATAAAAAATTAGAATTTTATGAATCTGTTGTCGTAGAATATTTTTCTACTTGTTTCAAATATTCGTAGAAAATTTTTATATGTCGTAGAAAATTTTTCTGATTCGGTTTAGAATGATGTATAAATATTGAGATTTGAAAAAGCTAACTAAAATATTATTCACTAGAACCTTTTTACATTGCATATACTGTGTCTGCACCTCAATATCATGGGAGATAACATTAAGCTATTATTAAAAAACGACACTGTGTCTGCCTGTTTGTTTGTCTGTTCATTTACAACACATAGAACATATTTACCCATAGAACATATTTCAATAAAATATCTAGAAATTTATTTTATAGCTTAATTTATTATTTCTATTTGAGATTCTTCATCTATATAATATAGAAGTAACCTTCAGTAAAAACAAGAAATAAATTGGAAAAATTGTAAATTTCTTAAGATTTTATACTGAATTTTAAGTAAAAATATGTAGAGGTGTCTTACTAATCCACGTGTACAGATGGACACACCTCTACATATGTACGTTTGTTTACTTGACTGTTCGACTATGGGTTGGACTCCTCCGCTTAGAAATCCACAAATTTGAACATGTTTGTTAGGATAACTTATATGAATATAATAATTTAAATGAACTTTCTTCATAATAGAAATGTGTTAAGAAGATACCATTTCCTTGTGTTTCTAATTTCACTCCACAAATCTACGCATCTAGTGGAGCAGCACTGAAAATGTTGTGCGAATGATTAGTGTTCATTCACTAATCATCGACCACCGACAATAACTATATTTAGAGAGCAGGTGGAAAAATTTATTTTAGTTAGTGCTTAGGCATTAGTTACTAGGGAAGGAATCACTTGTTGCAATAAAAACCTACTCCAATTACCAAAATACACCTAAAAAATTTTCCAGCTATCACGTCTATGTCTTTTTTATTGTCGACCTGCTTTTCGCTTCTTGTCCATGGCGTGTCAATTTTTTGTTGACTTAAACCATTTATCGTCTTCAGTTCTCTAAATATAAGCAGCCCACTTTCATTTTAACCTCAATATTTATTTGGTTAATCCTTTGGTTTACGTTTTGTTTTCTTATTATGATGTTCATATAAAATATGATATTTTAATTTACTTCCACGTAGCTCCGTCTTATGCCCATCGGCATACTGTTACTTTGGTGAGAGTGAATCATTCTGTCTCACTCCATCTTTTCATTTTAAGTACTGTTTTTTTTGCTACAAATCTATTTCAAGATATATTTTTGTTGTACAATTCCTTTGCACAACTTTGAAGTAGTCAGAATTTACTATTTACTGTGATAAAATTTGCTTTCTTGAGCTTCGGGAGAGAGAGTCCAAGACCTTGGAATAATGTACGAACCTGAACTGGAGTAACTTGTTGTACTCTGTATATCTCTCTAGAACCATTTGCAATATATGAATGTGATCCATCATAGAGAGGTTTTACATAAATTCTCCTTACAGGACTGACTGGTCTCTTTCATGGCATTAGACTAATAGACCTATCGTTTGAAATTATTGTGTGGTGCGTCTTTTTAAATAGCATCGCAATCTCCATTTTTCATACCCATGTTCACAGGGATTCTTTGTCTATTATGGAAAATTAAATAATTGAATGAGGTTAATATTTCTTTGCCAGTCATGGCCGTTTCATTACTTACACCATTTGAATCTTTCATAATTTAAAAATTTTAATAACTTTCATAAACTTCGATGAAGACTGGTAAGAATTTATTGATTGTGTTAAAAACTAACTCACTGTTGTTATTGTTATTTAAGTTAGAATAGAATTTTAAATAGAAATCTCTCGCTACTTCCATTATTTGTTTGAAATTAATTAGATATTTATTAAATCCCTCTATTATGCCTAATTTTCCTAAACGATGTTGTATAAAGTCGAGTCGGTAGTTCTGGATACTGCTTTTTATTATCTTATATATTTTCCATCGGAACTCTGATGACATGCAAAAAATATTTTTTTTCATCCGTTCACAATTATACCATTAAACTCAAAAATGGTTAAAGGGGTTGAGGGATGTTAAGTGTTTGGGAGTTTATTTAAAATGTACACTCTCTGGGACACTGTTATCGTATTTCATGCCACTACTTAAATTCATGAAAATATTTTTAATTGATGGTATACCACCGAGAATTTTCTATCTTGAATAAAATATCTTCCCCATCTTCACATCATCTCTAAATTAGAACAAAACATTTACCTCTGAAATCAAATGAGAAAGATATTCTATTGGCAAGCATCGTCCGGTTGCCTCCTGTCAAAGGATAACCATTGTTCTTCTTGGGATCATTTGTCCAGTACTCCTCAGCTTCATTGTGGGGCGCACCCACAAATACACCTGTTTTAGAACCTTCTAACTCATGTGGGTTTGTACCTGCATCAATATTAGTTAAACATATTGCATAACTTGTATCCTTGCTTTGACTTTTAAACTAATATAAAATATAACTTTTACAATATCTACACACCATTGTGGAAATGTCATTATAATAATCATGATGTACATAATCCTAAGTCAGTATTTTTCAAAGTTATTATTGATCATATTAAGGTTACTTTGTATAACACGGAAACTGTTCCAGAGCAATGAAAAAAATAGCTTGTGATCTTGTAATTTGGCATTTTATGCTAAATTTTAAATAAAAGTATGTACGGTTAATGTAAAAATTAGACAATACCCAAAAATGGCAGCACTTGTAAACTTGTATGATACATTTGCAAATAGTTGCATTTCCGAAAAACCCACTGCGTGAAAATTCTCTGGAAAATAAAATCCAATCAAATGTAGATGAAAATTAAATATTTTTGATTTCAAGATTTTTTACAATGTAATCTAATAGTTTTCTAATAGTTTAGGTCTAATAGTTTTTACTATTCAGTATTATAAAATTATAACATTTTCTGCAACAAACGGATTGTACCTCTTATATTAAGATGAATTTGGTTTGGTTACTCGTACAAGAAATAGTTCAATATTTAATTTATTTTTAAGAACAAGATTGAGGCATTCTTTCTTTAAAAATGAAACTCAATGTATTAAAAATGAACTCAATACGATAAAAGTATTGGTGTAATTATTTTCACAAAATATTGAATACAGTAGACATTTCTTATTACACTTTTAAATTGACTTGAATTAGAGGGCAACACATTTTAAGTAGGATTCCAATCCACGCTAACCAAAAAAAACCAAAGAAGGAATTTCTCTCAGAATGCACATTAATGTTAGTCTGTTTATATGTAGTCTCTACTAAGTTGATTTTTTCGAGCTTCCAGGTAATTCGGATTTCTTTTCATGTAAAGTAATGTAAAACAAAACAACCAATATATGCTACTATGAATTTTTTTTAGCTTCAAGTTAGTCAGGATTGATGAAGCGCTTGTGTAGTAAAATGCGCATTTGAAAAAAATAATTACAAAGAATGATGTACATGACAACTTGCATTTAGAATATTTTATGGATGTCATTTCATATTAAGAGCTACAAGTAATATATACCTTTTTAAAAGCAACTATAAAAATGTTAACGTGTATGTCAGCCCATGATGGTTACTGTGTATAACTCAATCCCCATATAATTTGAAGTAGACTAACAAAATATTATACAATCATACATAAACAATACATGAAAATGTAGACTTTCCTACTTGTTACAGCAAACTGTATTCAGTTGGTTTTGCCCAATGTATCATTAAAATAATTATATTACATAAAATAGCTTTTCTCTCTTAAGGAGCCTGTACACATATTCTAGGTCTAGAATTTTTTTTCATTTCTAGCGATAGGAAATCCTGGAGTTATATAGATCAAAATCTGAATCACTCAGACACATGGCCTATAACTTTTTAAAGTATTTTCATTGATCACCTAGCCTTTGGATACTCTTCTCTGATCTTTGAGATCTTTGTATATTTTTGTAAATCTTTGTATAGTTTTGTAAAGTTTCTGCGATTTACAAAATCTAATAAATATGAAGTAATCCCGATGATAACTATTTTTTTTTATGTAAACTATGCTTCCCGTGAATAGTGATCTTATAGATGGTTAGCCAACCTACATGTTATGTTCCAAGAAAGCAGGTCAGCATGATTCAAAATTATAGCATTAAAAGATTACCACAATTTTGTATAAGGTAGATTATAATTTTCTTTATGCTTTTTATTCACAGGCAAATATCAAGTATGCACATAACCAACCTGAATCAATAATCGCCTCATAGGTTAGCTCTAACAGAATTCTCATCTGGGGGTCCATCATGTTTGCCTGCTTTGCGTGAACTCCGAAGAAATCTGAATCAAAGCGGTCGATAGTGTCAATTTTCCCACTTCTTCTAGGTATGTTATATAAGCCTAAAATATATGGAGCAACAATTTTACGGCCTTAGGTTTTTCTATTTGTTACACTATCTCAATAATTAAATTATTTTTTCTCTACGATGAAATTAAACAAATTTAAGGAAATATTATATAATACTTAAAATATAACTAATAGGATATACCCAATGGCCATCTTCTCTCATCTTCAGTTATCATGTCTACTCCGTTCATGAGATTATCCCGGAACTCTTCAAGGTTTGCACTCAATGGTAGCTTGACAGCGATGCCAGATATTACAATATCTCCAATACTGTAACTTTCTCCATTAATGTACCCTGACATTTTGGCTTTATGAGACACAATATCTGATAAAACGTAAAGCAATTTTATATTAATTTAGTTGTATGACAAAAAATTATGCATAGGTAACTTAATTATGCATATACAACTTAGTTTAAATATATAATTTAATTATAAAATATTATATTTATCACTGATTTTCCACACTAAAGACCGAGTAGCTAATTCGTAGCTCTATATCGGTCTTCGAATATAGATTCACTGTAAAAAAAACTACCATTACAATGCTTCTCATTGCTTGAATTCTTACAGCAGCAACCCAAAATGATCAATTGCTCAGGTAAGCAGATTAGGTATTTTTCTGTTCTATTTTCTATTTATTAACTAAATAGGATTTTTTTAGAAGTATTTAAGTTCATGAATGCTTGGTTATATAACAAAGTAGAACTTTTGTGTCAAAAAATGTATTTTTCAATTCTCTATGCAAGGTTATCAAGATGTATTTAGGAAACTGTAATGAATCATGGTAGACTTATACTTTCACCATAATTGGCCAACTGTCCATCCGTCTGTCTGTGAGTTTTAAACCTAGGTATATGTTAACAAATTTCGCATTTTGTATATATATAAAAAAATGTTTATAATTCGTCCCATAAATGGAATGTAGGAGCAAAATTTTTTCCACAGTATCAACGGATAAATATTTTAAAATGAAGTCGAATTTCCTTTCACTATGTTACATTTAAGTCCGATTTTCAAAGTAATTAAATTTCGACATGATTTGTAATGCATCATCAAAAAAAGGATCAAAGTATTTTTTTACATTTTTTAAAGTGATTTTTCAGCCATGGATATGAATCTCTTATTTCCACCGCATTAATCTCTCTTTGACGCAGCCCGCGGGATGCCCATATTCAATATGTGTGGGCAAAGAATTTTTATAAAGATAGTGGTTGGACCAGGAAATGATATAGACTACTTTCTAACCCTGAAAACTCATCCTAACTAATATGACAACCCAACAATTAAAAATTTTAAAATACGTTTGTTTTGTCTTTCACATCACAACGATTGATTTTATACAAAAAGATGGATGGCAGATCGGTGAATGATAAAGGATACTTTTCGTCCCGAGAAATGTCATCAGAACTATGTTATAATCCTAACCTAATATTAATAATAATCCTAATATTATAAATGTTTAAGTGTGTACGTTCATCTTTCTTTCACGTCGGAACGAAACAAAAGATCAAAGTATTTTTTTGGCACAGAGATAGTTAGTGGGCCGGGAAATGGCATAAGCTACTTTTTATTCTAGGAAATATTATCCTAACTAATATATGAACTAGCAACAGAACCACTCCCTTTAATCCCTAATTTAGAGGAGATATTTTTGCTTTCGTTATAATCTATATTATAAGGTCACTAAAATATAGGTTTAGCACTCAATTTTATTTGATCATTCTGGATGGCACTACATGGTCTTATTTCTTCTTATAGGTTTTTAATCATAACCATGTAAGTGAAACCCAGGCTAAAAGTTAGTATTTACAGACAAAATTGGTTCTTCTTTTAGACCTTTTTTGTACCAACTTTGAAATTAGTATTATTCTGAAATGTTATCTTGGTTTGAAATTTAATAAAATAGAACAGGGGTCATAGTGGCATAATGGATAAAATATTTCCAATACTTCTTGATAGTTTACTTACTAAAATAATTTACTAGAACGAATAAGCAAAATGCATTAAATAGTCAAATAAATAATCAAATAATATTATTATCAAATAATTCTATAAATAGTCAAATAATAAGAAATCGAAATTAATAAAAAGTAATACTGAGAGATGATTAATTTTATTATTATTAAAATTAATAAATTTACATGCATTTACATAAAATACATAAAAAGGTAGCGCACGCGGATACGCACACTCGCATAATGCCCACTTTGTCAGCACTACAGCCTGCACCAGCCTGTAGTGCTGACAAACACTGCATACACTTCAAATTCTTTCAGCCTAACTACGCATCTAAATAAAAGTATATAAAAATAAATAAAATAAAAAATTAATAAATAAATAAAATGGGAGATATGTATACTTAGTGGTATAACCTTATTCTAACCGTCAGATACCCTTGCTGTTGTATAAATATATTGCTGAGAATAATATCCATTTAATTTTATTACATACATCAGAACATTTGCATTTTATAACTTCATAGAATAACATCATTTAATTTATTACCCTCACTAAAATACTTGTATATTGTATAAATTTCGAAAGTATAATAAAAACTACACCGCAACTTTATAATAAACTCACTAACGTAAGCAGTGGGAAAACCCGCACAAACCCGGCTTCCGCTATTGTTTTGTGTAATATATAAATGCTTTGGGAAGTTCCGAAACCTAGATCGTGGTAAAAAACTGAAAGAAAGTAGAAATAATACTACATGACTTAGTTTAATTTAATTGTGAATAATTAATTTCTACAAAATTAACGCCAAATGTATTCAAAATCTAATGTATTTCGTTGGAAAAAAACTAATGTATTTCGTTGGAAAATGCTAATGTATTTCGTTTAAATATTTGACTTTGAAATTTAAAAATGGAATTTGACTCAGCTATTATTACCTCCGATTTCATGTATGTAAGTTTAACATATTCCTCATCTTAGCTTTTATCGAGGAATGGTTAGGTTTTTGATATGAAATTAAGTACAAAATCCTAAAAGTTTGTAGTCTAAAAATTATGAATACGGGAGCTTACCTAAAAACTCACTAGGAAATATAGAATTCTTTCCATGATGCCTAAAATAGTGAATAAAACAATTTAGGTGCCTTATATTTCATATACAATATATCGAATTTATCTACATAAGTCTAATCGTAATTAATTTTTTTATTGGTACATAGAAAATTTATTTGATTATATAAACGTTTTGACTCAAAAAATGCGAAAAACCATTTAAAATAAATTACAATGCATAATTATTCTGTTAGGAGAATTAATTTCGTAATTTTAGTCAATTTGAATTTGTATTTTTGAAATAAATGTAAGAGGTATTAAAACTTTGCTTCTCAACATTAAGAATAATTTTATTTTTGACATACAAAATACAAGTTTTCATTATAAATTTAAGCAATATGTTAAATTACTTATCCCAAAATGTTAGGTCCATTCACGATTCTTCTCAACTTAGACGACTCATGACTATAGTAATAGACGTGTTTCCTAATTTCTTTTAAAATCCTGTCCCAAATTTAAAGATGATGAGTGTATCTTTCTAACGATGTACTATTCATAAACATGCATTTCGTGTTTCTGTAGATTTATCATCTACGATTACGTTTCTAGCAGCTTAATTTGCATGATGGCCCCTTAATAACCATTTTCGATAATACTGTCGTATTCCCAGCAATTGAAACAATTTGTTGCTTCATATTATTGTCGTAGGCTTATATTAACTCGTTTCAATTTATTTCTGAAATATTAAGTAATTATTATTAGAGCTTTCATTAATAACCATTGGTCGACTACTATATTTCAGGTGAAAATCTGAAAATATACTTTTTACATATTCGAATTTATCCTAAAAAATTGTGATTGGACTACATTTTATAACAGTTTCTTATTTGATTGGAGTATAATAATTAAAACGATGTCTCATTGATAAATGAGAATAATGACGAGGTAGTTTTATAAAGAAATATTGAAGGTTTTTAGGAATTTACATCAGGCGTCTTAGTACTTGTTTATCTAATTATATATTGTTATCACAATATCCCATATCTGTATAATACATAGTAAGAAAAATCATATTAAAAAATTTCGTTTATGTAGCACGCATATTGGAAGCGAAACTTCTTTGCGATTTAACTGTAACAGTTTAAAATAATCAGTTGTAGTGGTAGGGTTCCGTTTAAAAGTATACCCGCAATTGACAGAAATTTCATCCCAGGTTTGATTTTGGAACTTTACTTCTCCTAAATAGATTGCAAACATATGTTAATGGTGTCTATCTCGCCAAACCAGGTGATCAGCTACGGGTTTGATTTTGAAGTTTTTCTTCTCCTAGACAATATATAGACCAAGTCTAACATGGCATACTTCATTTAACTAGATAGTAAATTATTTTACTAGGTATAGCACCAGCTATGTAGGGGAGCATCGGGCTATCAACAAAATGGTATGCTGAACAGAGAGAACCGAACCGCATGCATGTTTGCCATGACTGTGGAGAAGTTCTATTACGAACCAAACTAACCTGGTTGCAGCATCAAATAAAGCAAATGGTACATCACAATTACATCAAATCAGTGTGCCACACAACACAACTTCCAACACAACGTGTCTAATATTGACTGTGGAAGATTTTTGCTGCAACATCAGATTGGACATATGAAAGTAGTATCCAATCATGACATCCATTGACCTTTGTGGACTATATTATTATGTCTTATAATTACGACCACTTTCCAACTCCAGCATGAGAGTAGACTTTCGATAAGACCAAGTGTCGTACTTCAACCTGCTTGCCATTATAAAGTTCTTATGAAAATTTTTGGCGCCATCACAGACCATAGTTACCTTGCAAGAAAAAAGTCTTACGAAAACAAGTTAAATGTCCAATTACTATGAGTTTACTGCTCACCATTATTAGTTACTATATCCATCTTTTGGCACCATCAAGGAGTTGGAGTTGTCAAGAATAGAATAATTGAACATACTGAAACCGCGGTCCTACTGCTTACCTCTATAAGACTACTTATAGGTTATATTATCAATGTCTAGAGACTAAATATCGATATTTTATTATCAGTGTTGAAATAAATAAAACACTCAAACATTTAAGCTACAAGCAAAACATAGATTATCGATGTTGACAATTCTGTTACAGGCTTACCGTAGACGTGTTACTAACTGCTCTGATTCTAAATATATAGGTAGGTAGAGCCCTTTAATCAAATATTTTCTGAAACCATCTCGTATATCGGTCAGTCATATGAACATATATCATTATTGACCACGAAAACTACGAGTAAAATGTATAGCATCAAAACGCGGCTGCCAGTGCAATCTAAGACACAGCACGGAACGGTGGTGTGGTTTGTATAATTATAACATCGCTTAAAATGCCGGCTTACGCTATTCTCGCCTGCAAAAAAGTAAAATTTAATTTGTTAAAAGAATCGTTGAAGAAAAGTGAAAAAGTTGTTGAAGAATTTGGTGTAACATTTGAAATTTGCGCTGTCATATTTAACTTTAGAATATTTTACCTATTGCGTATACAATCATCGTATGTGGGATTACGGAGACGCGCGAAAGAAACAAATTTTACGTTCATTAATTATCGCCGACTTCAATTTCCTGAAAACGCGAACGGATATTGTTTAAAATAAGTAGAAACTTTACCACGACATTGAACGCTAAATAATGTAAATAATTGTTTCTACTCTCTTTGAATTTGTTTAAAACGGGACCGATTATTTCAAAATGTTTATAGCGGGTTTTGTATTAATTTCTCTTTTTACTTTAAGACACTAAGCTAATTTTCTTTTTGAAAAAAAAAACAAAAAGTTATTGGCAAAAGTACGAGAATAATGTTTGCAGATTAATGTGTACACACACACTCGTACGTTGGCACACACTCGCACACACACGCGCACACACACGCACACGCACACGCACACACGCGCGCACACGCACACACACACACACATATAATGTATTTTAATACTCATTATAATGTATTTTAATGATAATGTAATTTACATGATAATGTATTTTAATACTCATTTTAATTAATAAAATGTTAAAATGTGACGCAAAATTTTCAGTAATTTTAACTTCAATTTTTCGGCTATTGGTTGTGGTCGGAATAAACATTTAAAAAATTTAAATTGGCAGCCATAATAATACTTCATATAAAGCAAATAATGTACCACGTAAATCGATGCAAATGTGTATCGTACTACAGCAAGCAGATATATGCCTCGATTTCCCGGAGTTGGTGGGTAAAATTATTCTTCTGGCAACACCGTGTGCTTAGGTAGAGTGGGGCGTCAGTAGAGGGGGTGCGGTGGAGGGGGAGAATATTTTTGGCTTCAGGCGGCCGCATTAAGATTTGTGCGTATACGCCTTCTGGATTACTTTATATTCTAAGATTCGCCCGTAAAGCCTGAATGAAACTTATAAAAAGATGGCATAATGGAGACACTCGATAATGATGAGCTTATCTTATGCATTATCCTTTCACAAAGACATCTTGATTGTCACACGCCAATGTAAATAAAAACTTAGAAAAAACATTTCGTCGATATCATGTAATTAAATCATTATTCATTTAAACTCTGCATATAATTCTACTGTAACAATCCCCCTTTGGAAATTTGCAACCGGCGTCGTTTATCAGCCACGTAATAGGCATCGCGGTTCGCCTTTAATTTTGTTTGTCGTAATTGGATATTCATTTAAACTATATAGATTGGCTACGGGAGTACAAATTGGAAATGTCGAAATATATATAGAGAAATAGTTTCTCCATTACTCTAAAACTCGAGAAATATCGTATTTTGTAGTTTAGATTTTTGTTCCCTAATTGTCTTGAAATGTTTATATAGATATTAGTGCAAGGCAATAAACGAGAGGAAAAGGAATAGGAAGGGGAAAATAATTATGTGGGAAAGGGGGATATGGGAGATGTTTGGGAGGTATTGGGAGAATGAGAGTGACTTTACCATTTTATATTTACATAGAAAAGTGTAAGAAGCTTCGCTTCTTTCGAGCGGATGCGCAACAGAATAACATGACACCTCACATCTTTTTTTCAGTTTTCCATAAGATGCCAAAATTGAGGAAAAGCGGATACAAACGAGAGGGAAATAAAGAGTTTTCCTACGATAATTTAGTGTACACGTCTCATTTGATGAAAAACGTTTTTTTTTAAAGTCACCAACCTTTTTTACGTTTCCTTAGATCGATGTTATCTTATGATATCTGTGAATTAGATTTCATCAGGTGATTTATTATTGTTTTATTTTTTTTCTCTAGGAAAGTTTTTTTTTCTCTGGGAATAGCAGCGCCTAACTCGGTAAATAAACTACAATGCTTTTGTAACAAAGATATCGTAGAAATTTTGTTGGAAATTCGAAATTTGATGACGACTAAGCAGTAGGGTTTTTTCTCATTTACCAAAACATTATATGTAATAATTCGATGAAGGAATATAAATTATATGAGTGTTTATTTCATTTGATTTTCTTTTTCTTAAAATGTTATTTATATTTATTTATTTCAATATTGTCTCTCTCAATAAAATCCTAATTATAAATCATATGATCCATGTGTACATAATTGTGACACTGTCTGCTTGGGACAAAAGTAACGTAATGAATTCTTAAACAATAGTATCTATTACGTCTGATAAGTGGTTAAGTCACAAAGAAAGTGGTAAATAGAATGTGGTAATTTGACGGGAAATAAACATTGCAGATAATAATTACCGAAATATTTTAAAATAAATGAGACAGATCGCTTTCACTTCGAGCGCTATTCCATCGGGAATATTCACTGGCGAATCTAAAATTTCACAAGACTATTATTATACACTATGTGGATATCGAGTCCAAGTAAAATATGAACGGAATAAAAAACGTCCAATAAATCTAAAGTTGGATTTCACTATTATACCTATTTATTTTTCTATTGTATTGGCGCCGACTCCAAAACAGTGGCAGGTATTGGTCAATCGGTATCACCACACTTAGTCAACGCAAATAATAATTATATTTAACTTTTCAGCTCTTCATAAGAAATGAATTCGTTTTGATATAATAAATTTTATTACAACTTTTATAACGACATAATAACTTTTCTTTTTTTAATACAGTTTTTATGCGCTTTTGAAGTTAAATTAATAAAAGATAACATCCTTCAAATGGATTTATAATACACAGTTCTGATACGTAAAGAGTATCCGTGTGAACGATAATTTTTTCTAGCCATTGACAATAATCCTTGCTTCCTCCAAGGAGTCCGAGGTAATATCGCAACTTAACGTAGTGGGTATATAATGGCATGTAATTAACGTGATGTGTAAACATGTATAAAAATAATAATATTTTTTTCAATATATAATTGTACTTACATTAAATATTTAATTATTTTTACAATATTAATCCACAAAATTTCACCTATAAATATCGTTAATGTAAATTGCTTCTTAACGCGAGTGATAACAGTGAACGGAGAACAGTAAATGATATGGTTAACAGTTTAAACGCCGAAACCACAATGAAATTATTTTTTTGATTTCGAAGCGCAATTAGAAACTTTTATAAGAATGTCGCGCAATTTTACAGGAAGTCAGCGCTACTTGCTTATTGCTTATGTGTGTCAAAGTGTCTGCTGCGTAGTATGGAGGTTTTATGCAAAAATAATTTGAATGCGACAATTTTTAATAAATTTCTGCACCTCAAAATGTTTGTGAACCTTGACCAATGAGAGCGTTCCACTTCCCTACACATTATTCATTAATATCCTTTAGAGTAATAAACACACCTGTTGCAATTAGTGAGTTGTGATTAAAGTTTTTCCAACATTACCAGGTTTTAACTTCCTTCTAAAACAGGATTTCCCATCCAGTAGGGCGCGTCTCCCCAAAGGAGCATAAAGAGATCATAAGTGGAGCCTTGTGTTTTCAGATAATCTAAAGAAAAATTAGTTCGAAGTCTTTAAATCCACTTTATGGTTTCTACAGTCTTTAACCTTAATTTGCTCCTCTTGCGCTCCCTCTCCTCACGATGAGCCCGCAGGCATTTCTAGTGATCAGATCAGTCAGACCGAGTAATGCGACTCGAATACGATTTTGTTACATGATCCGGTTACCTACGTTTCTAGATTTGCATCCGGTTTTTCAATTATTCGCGCCAGTTTCAAATATTATATTACTAGAGTTTTAATTGCGTTAAAAAATAAAACAAAAAGCAAGTAAAAAAACGGTCCGTTTATTCATGTATTCAACTACCCACGCTATTTCGATATACACACTTATAAAATAAAACAGTAACATTTCTATGACAAATAAACTAAGAACTGACAAAGAACAATAAATAGCTAAAAGAATAATAAATAGCTTTTATATAAATATTATGATTAGTGCAAACGTAATGCGCATGACGTAAGTGAGGAAATTAATAAAATTGCATTAAAAATAAAACATATTTTTTAATAGTTTTCTACTAAATGACAATCGGACTGTATAAATAGAAAAACACAAAAAATGAGTATTAGAAAAAAATAACTAAAACAGCTCTTTCGCGTAAACTTAAATTCAAATAGAATAAAAATAAACATTTATGATTTCTTGTACTAAATAATTATAATCAAAATAACTCAGACCTTAATTTTTATATTATTATATTATTAATCAATATGCAAATTAAAATAGTTTTTAACATTGCAATTAATGTTGCATATTATAAAAAAATATTTCGAATCAATTTAAATCAAATTATAAATCAATCTAAAATAAAGGAGAAATAAGGAATTTACTAATATCAAAACCACTAAAGTGTAATTTAGAAAAAAAATGTGAAAGGAGGGTTATAAAGTTATTTTCTTCAGCAGGAATAGCTATTTAGGAAAATAACTTCGTCTACTTGTTTAGGATCTAACCTATTTCTCCTTTGGTTACAAACCTAGGCGGCTTTAGAAAATACACATTCTGCAGGGACTGATGTGGCAGGTAAATGTGATAGGAAGGATCAATACTTCATAGCCATTTCATATAAGTTTCGGCAATACTTTATATCCTTTTTTCCAATATAATATCGAATCAAGCTCACGGCCTAAATATGGCATATCAATATATATTTATATCGTGACTATGACAGATGACACAGGTGCTCAAGGTAGTCCTAGTTCTGTTATTTTTTGTCAAAATGCTCCCACAGGATTTCTTATTTGTATCTGAACTGGGAGCGGGCGTTATATTAAACATTTTAACTCTTTCAACGAGCATCATGACCTTCTCTGGAACTGGAACTGCTCTGCTATTTTATATTAACAGAGGTTTCAAACCTTCCGCTACTCGGAAGGTTTGAAACCTCTGTTTCAATTCCTCTGTTGAATTCTCGTTTTCTTATAGCAATAAGCAATGACTTCTTAAGTTTTCCCATGCAGTTGTCGCTCGAACCTCTCTCATAAGACAAGTCTGAATATTTCTGACTAAGGAATTTTTTGATGATAAAGTTAAAAGTTTTTCCCCTCATAGTATAGTAGACAATTTTTTGATAGGCTTTAAAATATTGGAACAATCTTATGTTTTTTTCAAATTCATTGCCAGTGAGATATTCTGGGGCAGACGATATTATTGACGAAGTAGCGGATAAGCAAAGTTTAGTTTGTAATAATAAACCCATCATTAAAAGCTTGAGTTTCATCTAGTATTACCTCTTGTTTCTATTTATGATGAGTGCATTCATTTTTTGTCGGACTTCTCTTAATTTAAACTTGTTTTAGTACTTTGTTTAAAATATGTTACCAAAGGGTGGCATTTGACTAATAATGGCATTAGGTGTGTCAACCTTTTACAATCAGTTTTAGTTAAATTTAATGTATGAAATACGCAATAGTGGATCTGTTATTTAAGAAATCCGATATAACATTTTTAATATCACTCGCTTTATCAATTACGACAGTGACTACTGTGTCACTGACTTTGACTTTCCATTCCTCAAAAACGATAGCTGCCTCTAAAACGATAGCAATAACAATAGAAGAATCTGCATATTTACGCGTATAGCTTAGGGCTGAAAATAAAATGATATCTTATCATCAAATACGATTCATTACTATCGGAGGTCGGTATATGTCTAGTAATGGCTAATTTGTTTACTCTTTCTGAGTATATCGATTAAATCAGAATGTGGTATTTGCTATTGTACAGGTAAATACTTTTCTGATAAAGATTTTCGGTCTAAAAAAACATAATTTGAATGTAAAGTCTCAACAAAGTTGATTAAAACCCTTTATTTTCAACGATTTTCAAGAGTTGATGATCTGTACAAAGCGTAATTTGTACTAAAGCAATAACAATTTCTCATTGTTTTTGTTTACAGAAAAATGTCAATGATAGATTTTGAAGCTGTTTAAGTTGCCTTTTTTTAGTCCCACTTCCCACATTTTCGAAATTGATATGTCCAATATTTACTGTTTCCAGCTGGTTATTACTGATGTTGACGACTCACATGAACTTTAATTTTTGTCTTGAATTTCTAAGAATTCTTTGAATTAAAGTGAATGTTTAATTCGCATAAGTGCAATCACGTTTGTGGTATTTTCAAAATCTTTATACTACTTTTCACATAAACCACAAATCACTTTCTTCTCAGTACAGTTTTTTCCAAAATAATGTCATAATGACGCCTCTTGTTTCATTGTTTCATTATTACCATCCATTTTGTACGATAAACGCAAGTAAAGAACAAATTACTGACACTTGACACTAATTTATATTTTATATCAGAGTTAACATTACTTTAGTGTAAACAGTACCAACAAAAAAAGAACAAACGCGAATCTAATTTTATTTACACTTTTACACGCGCAAGCAAGTTTCAAATTGCAACGAACTTATTTTAGTATATTATCTATGATACGTACATCGACTACAGCTCTCTAATATTGACAGGAAACTCGACATTTCTCAATGCCGCGAATTGACTATGTAACTCCAATCCAACTCGAGTACATACGGATTCGATTTACTTTTTTTCACTCGAGTACGAGTTTTTAAAATAAATTTACTCGAGTCACTCAATCAAAAAACTAGGCGCAGGAAACAATCGAGCGTTCGCGTACTATATGTCTATTTGTTTATTAGTTTCACAAATTCACGAATATTCCACTATGAAACATGACTTCTACATCTTGACATTAGAGAAGTTTTGCATAAAGCGTTTCCTCTCTTACTTCGCGAATAGTTGTAGCATTTTCCTCCACTTACTTATGTGAAACAGGTTTTTCAGCATTGCTTCTAATCAAAACCAAAGAGCGAAATAGTCTTGCCGTCGATAGTTACTTGATTATATCTCTTGCACAAATTGAACCTGAAATAGTTCTAGAGCAATAGTTCTAGAGAAATAGTTCAGAATATACAAGCCCAAACAACGCATTAATACCATTTTATTTTCGAATTATACTTAATTATTTTAAGGAGTGAACACTAAAATCTTAATTTATTTAATTATGCTCATAATTAAAATATATTTCATTAAAATAATGTATCCTTTTTTATTGTGACAATGAAAAAAAATTTAAAAGGAGTATGAACATATTTTTTATAGTTCCGAGAGTCTCGAAGCAAAAATTTTGTGAGTGCAAGTTCTAAAGTAACCAATTAAATTGCAAAATTGATAGAGAACCGATACCATTGAGCTCTTCGAAAAAGCATGGACATATATTTTTTCCATCGAACAACAAAGCTTTAGTAAACTACTATATTTTTAGGCACACGTCAGTTTGTTATCAGGTCTACTTTAAGAACGCCATTACGCAGAAAGTTTTAATATGGTCATGTATTCAAACAAAAACTACAAAAAAAAAATAAATATTCAATGGGAAAACGGTAACGAATAATGAAACCATACGTTTTTTTCAGATATTTTTGAGATATACAATATGGTCAGAAATTAAAAATCAGGAAAATAAAATAATTTAAAGCATATGTTTGATTTTTAAAAAAACATGGGAAGGATGCTTATACTATCAAAAAGATTTTTCCGGGAACTTGAGACATTCTTTCACTTTGCCAGTTTCAAGGTGAAATAACCGGCGCCTTGACCTTGAATCTACGATCGTGGCCTTTTTTTAAGCAATCTTCAATAAAGTCATAATTAATATTATTTTTTTAAATTCAAATCATATTAAGACATATTTAAAACATTGGAACTCAACTTTTTTACAATAATTGAACACTTCCGTTCCGAATTCAACTTCTGTTTGTACATTTTAATCCTAGTTTGAAGTGAAATTCATTACAATACACCACTCCAATTTGCACGTTTTTCTAAGACTAAACTTTCACAACCGTATTCTACCACAAAATTGAAACGTCACAAATTTACTTGTAATTATTGCAGTCAGCCAGACATTTTTTGCGACCTGAATAAACATGGTACACCCATACTCTCTAAGTGCCCTAAATGAATTAATTCTCGTCTCAGTCGGTGTTTAATCTGTGCAGATGAAGGTGAGTAGTAAGTGGAATTTTTGTTGGTCGCTTTTGCGCAGCTAATATGAAAAAGTAGAATGAGTATATATAATTTTATCTACCAAGGGATTGTCAGATGATTTTTTCGTTATGTGATTTAATTGCCGATTCTTAATCGCTCCTTAAAATTTGGTCACTGACCAAAATATATCCTTGTATACATAAGGGACAGAAGAACGTTTGCCAGGCTACCTAATATATAGTTATGAAAGGCCAATACCACTCACTGGTTAGATAACCCATTAATGGCCAAACGTAAATAAAAACGTTATTCTTATATAATATTTATTTTTCTAATATTTAGAATACAATAGAAATGTAGGAACAACAAAAGGGGAAAAATATAAAGAAATTTTTTTAAATGATTTTAGGGGATATACTTTTTTGGCGCAGTGTTTTTAAACATTTCTTGCACTCCCAGCGCACCCTAATGTGGCAAATAGCATAGCGTAGCTGCTTCTCAATTTTTTTGGGAAAGTATCCCGAACTATCTGGAGACAAACCTTCAACTAAGTACAAAGACGGTTGTGCCTTTTTTTCGCATTTCTTGCCGTAAATAGTGCCGAGCAATACTGCGTCGAAACAAAAGTTGATCCATAAGATTGTCTTTACAGAGTTCTCTGTGGCCTATGTCTACATGGGCCAGACATTTGCAACTGCTATATCCACCATGAACGTAAATAGCACCCACCACCATTTTTTACCAGGAATTGTGATTCTATGTAGTGATATAGATTAATCCAACTCATCAACTCCTTCCATACCTTTATTATATTTCTGGAACAATAGTGGAATTTTTACATCGACCTTTCCTTTTTATACTGGGCACCATCGCTTTAAAAGTCCTATGGGTTCTATAACACCGTGGTTAGTTGCCATAGTGCAAATAATGTTATCTTTCTATCTAACCAATAACAGTTCATTGGCTTTGTCAAACTTGTAATCAAACGCAGCTCGCTATTTTTTCTTCATGTTCTTTGTACTTAGTAGAGGACATTTTTGGTGTGATTCTTATGAACTGCATCAAATACAGAATATCCAGTAGTCCGTAAATTAATGAAAACTTTGTGGCTAGTAAAAAGTTATGAAAAAAGACCTTATGGTTCGAGGGATTGGTGTCTAATTTATGAAGTAATAATTCTACGACTCTTGACCCCAGTGGTTCAATTGATGCATCAAGTGCGTTTCCACAATAGAAATCGAAGGTATAGCAATATCCAGATGAGCTTGCTGCCACCCAGTTCTTATATTCAACCCGTACTGGTCTGTTTGGCCGGATGGTGTCTTAGTTGACGTTGTAACTTCTTCATCAAGTAACTTTTGAAGTATTTTTGTAGGGTTTAATTTTGAACTTTTCTTTTACTGGGTCTTGCTTATCTTTTATATTTGAAGTCTCCTGGGAACTGGAAGAATAGATTGGTGAACATTTGCGCCAAACCGGAGCTTTTTCCTGCTTCTGCTAAAGTACTCGTTTTGCAACCAATGGTTCCTCGTCACTACTTTTATAATCACTAGAAATGGCGCTTTCTGTGTTGACAAAAACTTCAATACTTCCCGATATATCTCGTGGTAACGTGTGAGTTTCTATATCATCATCTGCGCCTTCTTCTTCATCAGTGACTGCACTAGGATCAGATGGTATAATTGCCAGAGCATATTCCCCATCTTCATCATTGTCTTGTAAAATAGCGTCAACAGTTTGCTGAAGTTCTTTATAATTATTAGCGACGGTAACATTTTTTGGAGTCATTGTTCAACTTATAGGAATCAACTGAACTATCTCAATCAATATGAAATATAATAAGACATTTCTTATATCAATGCAGCCATTGTGTTCAACTATGAACAGTGATATAAATAATCATAAAAGTCAGCCAATGTAAATAATACGCAGCCCAACCACTACTGACATTACAAATAAACATATTTCTTGTCTTGGTTAGCAATGAACACGATATTTGTCTATTGAATAAAAATAGTAATTATAATACAAAACTCTTACCTGCGTGATCTTTAGAACTGCGAGTTGTAGTATATGAAAATAGTACTAGACTTAAAACTACCCACGTTTTTTTTATAATAACATAAGATGCAATCTTAACCTCTACTACATTTAATTAAAACAAGTTACTTATCCATATTAATTTTTACATATATTTAACAGTATAACTGTATTCGTCTGAGTACATCGACAGCAATTGAGTCTAATCACGAATTTTTAGAACTATAAATCCTACAAACTTGGCATTAGGTAAGTATATATCTCTCTGTTTTCTAACATCTAGCTGCTTGTTAATTAAGGATTTTTCAAAATTCAACTCTTAATGGATTGAAAATGAGTGCAGAAGATTGGATGGAAATTTCGTTATAATTAAAGTTATAAACGTGAAAATTGCAGTTAGACTCTCAGATCAATGTTCCGAATGCGGACAGATGTTCAAACCGAAAAGTAATCAGAAAAGATAACTGCTTAAGTTTAAACTGAATTCAAGTTTTTAGGAGAAATTTAGAGCGCCAGGAAACAAATGACTCCAGATGTGCAATAATAAAAATTAATAAATGATTATTTGCAATAATTTATTTGAAAGTTTCTTGATGTTCTTTCCATAGGTTGAAAATTTGGATTTAAAGTACGCCAGTGATAAACATGGCGTTCACAAAAAGGAAAAGCATATACAGGATACCAATCTACAAGTCAAAACATAACTGAAAAATACAAACGGTGTAAACATTTAAGTAAGGTTTTAAAACATCTCAACTTATTTAAAATGAGTGTCAATAACTAATATTATTCTTTTAAATTTTTTTTTTTTTTTAATTCTATTTAAGGCGTTGAAACAGCAGATTGAGCTTATCTAAAAATTTGTTTAGCAAAACCTCTTAATTTTATAGCCAAGAAATATATGTGTTATCCTTAACAATATGTCTAAAGTCCAGATTGTTTCCAAAACACAACTGAAATTCTTTGAAAAAAATCCGAAAATATCTCATACTATAAATTTTACACCAAATTACCCTTGTTTATGAATAGAATTGGCTAAGACTAACTGGTCACGCCTTATTAAAAATCTTGGTTGTTTTTTTATATTCTTACTTAATAAAAAAACTATTCTTCGTATTTTTGATTTACAAAATTCATCCCACGTACAATTCCCATATAGATTTGTAATGATTCATAAACCTTTGTATGAAAAAAAATCTGCTGGTTGAAAGTGAAGTAGTTACTGTTTTTTCCCGGTTTATCGAATATCGACGAATTAACGACGTTCCTCGCGTTCGTTTTGCATTGTTGAAAAATAACAATTGTCCTTGTGGTTTATTATTACAAACTGTTGACGTGACGTCTTATTACCTTGGAACTCCATATTTAAATTTACTACAAAACAGCGAGGTTTGCACTTTTGGTTTTACCAACGGTTTATTACTTATTGTATTCATAAGTAAAAACGAACAAAAATAATGCATAAAACATTAGTTCCAATGTATGCATGCCGAGAGTACCTGAACATATACGAGTTCTGCTCGGTCACTGTGTTAAGGTCTGACGACTTGCAACGAAAGTTTTTTTTGTGAATATATTAAAAAAATGAAGGTATATGATTTTTGATTAGATGAAAACCGCTACAACTAACGTATTGTTCGAGTTATCATTTAATTTTTACCACGTCGGTTTTTTATCTAATGTCAACTGCCATACTAGATAGAAACCGACGTATTGTTACTATGCTTTCGAGGTTAGTTTTAATGGACAAAAACATGAACTCTTGTATAATGCGGTTAGGCAAGGCAGATAGGTATCTGCTCGTTTTTAAGAACTTTAAATAATTATCAGATAGTAAATAAATACATGCATTAACTGTTTGTTCACACACATTATTTATGTCAAATTTATACATGAGTGCTATTATTTGATCGTAAATAGCTCCTTCACAAATATTCGCATAAAAATAAAAAAACTAAAGGTCACAACCTACAAAAGCCTCCTTGGATTTATTCAAACAAATTTAATTAGGTAAATCTGTGCATATTTAGCATCGTTAGACAAGTTTCGAAATTTTTTTTAGCATTTCATCTTAAAAAAAAAGGGAACGTGCAAAACTGGGTTTCTCAGATTTCTCTTTTCGTAATACTTTTAAAAGCCTTTCATGTTTTCCAACTGTTTGTAATTCATTTAATCTCGAATTTCATTTTTCACTGATACATATATATATATATATATATATATATATATATATATATATATATATATATATATATAAATGCACGTATGTATATAAAGGCATAGATACCAAGCAACTTTTATATTTGATTTGCAACAATAGTGTCTGATCTGTCTTTAATCAATCACTTACATGTCGGCTCTGTTTCCGCTAAGACAAATTCATTATTTCAATCATTCATGTTATCGACCCTCAAGCATACCTGTGTATCTTTTTGCATTAGAACATGTTATTAGTCGCTAAAAGCTTTTGGTCAACATATTGTGTTCACCGATTCTTTAATTCTGGCATTTCCATTGTTTTCTAAATCTATTTAATCGACTTTCTATTTTTTCTGCCATTGTAATTGCTAACAATTTTTTTTATTTTAGTAAAATTAAACTAATTTATACTGTATTTTTTTCCAAAAGTAATATATAGAAGTTATTTTGCGAGTAACTTTCCTGGCCCAATAACATGGTGTTATCCATGTGACCCAAACAAAGCTATTTTATATCAAATAATTTATGACATACTTCCTCATTACATATAATGTTAGACCTTTAGTATATAGTATTACTGAAACGATTACAATAATTTCACCTCCATATAAATCTGCATCTTGCTGGAGGAAACAATATGGAGTTTTATACGGACATTAAAAAAAATTAGTAAGTTTTTGTAATAGAAATGTATTTTATAATAAGCATCGTTGGATGTAATTCCCTTCAATTTCGAGAGAAATTTATTTTCATCATATATTTTTCTTAGGTATAAAGTCATTACATTGATAACCCCCTATAGCTTGAGAAGCGTTTGATGCTTCGAGCTGTTTTTTACATGAGAAGACAAATTCATAGTTTATTTCATCTGCAGAGAGCACGCACAAATATCCCGCAGCGCTTATCTGTCTTTCGTGCTCTCAATACTGATAATAATGCAAGATTATCAGCATTTTTTGTTTTAATATATTTCTACACCAATCATCACTTCGGAAATGGGACTACAGAATTATTTGATCATTCGTGATTGATTACAAGTTATAAAATTATTTAGTTAAATTGCTCTGAGTTTTCTGTGATCTTTTTCTTTTTTTCTTCTTTGTTCTACACTTTATAACCATTGGTTTTATGATACTCTCACATATCAAACGATTTGGATACATAAATAAGACTTTTATGATTTGAATATTTTTGAAATTTTGGATAAATATTTTTAACAAACAAATGAATTAAATAAAATTAATAATGGCCATTTACTTGGCAGAGAAAATTTGTTAATCGCTCGATTCTCCATATACGAGTAATATGGTATTTTAAAACGAAAACTTCCGTGAAACCGCTAAGATCTAAAAACTCTAAACTAATGTCGGATTATTACTTGCCTGCATCGCTTTCTGAAGTATAATATTTAATTAATATATTATCATTATGTGGCAACCCCGATATGATTATTGTTTCGCATCAATTGTCCACGTACATTATATCATAAATGAGAAAGTAAACTGATTACGAAAAGTCTACGCGTCTACCGCCAAGATATAAGCAATGCTGACCGATATAATTGGCGACGAAAAATATAATGTTAATATATTTTTCGTGTAATACGTGTGCAACGTATTAATTAAACATGACTAAACTCAATCGCTACATGAGCCACGTTTGTAAGAGGTCAAGGTTTAGTCAGCACATAGCAAGTGTTTTTTTTAACAAGAAATGAATCAAGTTTATGGAAAACTGGAATTAATTTGAAAAGTAACTGATGTTCAAGAACATCGGTTACTTTTTTAATCAGTTCGAGTGTTTGGAAGTGCACGCGATGCATTGTGAGTATAGAGGAGGAGCGCCTGATGACTTGCAGTCTCATTAAAATCTAACACTAATTGTATTATTGTAACTAATGATATATAAATTGACATTGTTGTATATCTCTGTAACACGATGAATAATGCGTTCTCCGTGCTTGTTACCAAATTATTTACAATAATCTCATTTCAAATACTTAAAAAATATCGAACACAAGAAGTTGATTTGTTGTTATAAACCGAACAATACGAATCAGTACATCAAACCAAATTCCTTGTTCAGTAAAATATCAAGCAAAAAATTATCAAGCATAATTACATTGCTATAAACAATGCAAACGGAATGTTTGCTTCCAATACCAGAGACTACTAGATTTTACAGAATTCTAATACACCAACTTCAATCTACTTACCTAGTGAAGGGTCGATGTGTGTGGATAAGCGCGCCTTCAGGCATGTTGCTGCGTTCAGTTAACGAACTTTCTTTATATTATCAGTCCGTGATCTACTAACTTTACAAATTGATGGTACGACTGCCTCATTACCATTAACTAAATACAAAAAGGTCTTGAAAATAATCCCCATAAACCTGCTGTAACCATGTAGGTTAAGACAAAATGAATAGAAGTTAATACATATGCTGCAGATAATAGCGTCAGATAAATTCAACAAGCACCTAGTAACAGATTTTATCCGTACGACTTGGTAAAAACAAAAATTATTTGTGCGGTTTTTTTGTAGAAATAAAATTATCATGACAGACTCATTTTCTTTACTCTTTATTTCAGATTAAAAGGGGCTGCCAATCAGCCACAATTAATTCAGCAAAAGGTACTAAAATTGTATTGTTTTAAATATATTTAGTGATTTTTCTCATATTTTCTGAAAACCTATAATTAAACTAACATAACATTACATATGTAAGTCCTCTTCATGGTTTGATAACAGCGTGCAGACAGATATTTCTAAAGCATTGGATTTGGACGATACCATTTAACATACCCAAATGAATGCTAGGATAAAATGAAGTAAAACTTTCTATATCAAAATGTTCTAGAAATACTTTTATAAAAACCGCAGATCCTTGTACCATAATATGATCCTTTATTCACGTTTTAGACTGACAGTACCCCCTGCGGAATCAGGACTGAAATGTTTGAACCCAGAGTTCAATGAAAAAGTTTCTGCTTGAGACGCACAATTTTTGCTTAAAATCAGCAGATTTCGTGCTCATAATTTAAGATGGCAGTACTCGCAAAGCGTCAAGGCTCAGGTGCTATAGCCCAAAGTTCAATAGCAGAGTCTCAGCTTAAGGCCAACAGCATTACTTGAAAAGTCGCAGATCCTCAAGTATCCTGCAATAATGTATAGACTAGCAATACTCCTGGGCCATCAGTACTTTGAACCCGAATTTCAGTGACAGAATCTCTCCTTGGGATTTGTAATACTTAGTTAAAAATAGCAGACCCTCAAATTTCACGGTTAAGGCAATAAGTACCTCTATCAATACTATGGATTTTGAACGTAAGTTCAACGACAGGGTCTCTGTTTGAGACCCACAATACTATTTCAAAATAGCAGATCTTCAAGTCTAATGGTGTAAGTAGGCAATATACTTGCAGCATTAGAATCATGAATCCAAGTTTGAAATTATTATAGTGTTGTATTATCATGGAAACGTATTGAACGTTTGCGAAGTTTCATCAAGATCGGTTAAATAGAAATAGTTGAAAAATCGATCGCAAAATCTGAATCAACGAGATGTGAAACGTGAAGTTAAATAAAACCATTAAAAACGTAGACTTTTAATGTCTTTAAATGTGCTCGTATATTCGTACACATTTACCCACCTTCTTACTTTGTTACTTTCTCGCTAGTCAAGGCAAGTCAAATGATTCCAAACTCGATGAATTCACTCCTCATCATTGAGGAGTTTCTATCGTCATCTTCTGGCTACATAATTGATTTCAGTAAAGAGCAAATTCATGTCGCTCTTAGTCGTGTCTTATTAGATTATCATTAAATCTATTTTATATAATCTGCATCATGGAACCTACGTTGTTTAGTGTTGAGAATTTGTATGGTATATCTTCAGTACCCATTGATCTTCAGAATTGTATTGTTTATCTTAAATGTTCATTCATCTTCAAATATTCATGTGACCGTAATGGAAGTATATTCTATGAAATAAAGAAAGGATCATAAATATTGGTTAATAAGTGTCAGAGATATGAGGTAACGCATCCAAAAAATACAATGGGATTGAGAACCTCCTCTCCTTTTTTTAAGTCTGTTAAAAAGTGTGGCCAACCTGACATTTTCATCGCATGTGTTCTTGGGAAGAATATCCAATGGCGGAGAATATAATTTCAAGAATTATTAAATAAAATCGATGGATTTTTTGGACATAAGAAAGATACTCGGGACGGTTCTGTGCTCCTCGTACAGTAGATAATGGCAAAAAACGTAGCTTGCCATATTCATCATTATGGTAGTTAAAAGCAAAAATAAAACCATATCATATTACTCGGTCATTCGCGCTGTATTATGAACGAAACGAATCAAATTAATCTGTAATTGATAAAAATACGAGAAATAAAAAAATGAGTTGCATGATCTGGTATTGCTGAAACACTGCTGAGAAGAAAGAAAAACAGTGCGCTACATGGTCAAGATACCGATTGAAGCGTAACAAGAATAAGAAGTATCAAGAATATTCTATGGGATGATTATACATTTAATGGTCAATAAGGTATTTTCAAAACTTTTAACAGAATACTGCAAGATTTAAGATATAGTAATAATAACTTCGGGGAGCAAGGGTCATATTATTATGTTACGGTAATTTTATAAAAGCCCTCCATGTTGTGTTGAGAGAAAGCCACGCTGACAAAATTAATGTTATTTCATGCGTGCAATGGTTTCGCGATAGATCCATAAACTTCATTCGACGCGAAACAGAGTTTAGACAGGGACGCTGTATTTTGTAAATTTCAACTTTACAGATATAGAAGAAGGAAAATGAGCTACTAATTAATTCTATGCTTTGATGATTTATTAAGTAATTTGACTCTTGCCCTATCCATTAATTCTGGGTAATCTAGATGAAGCAGTTTAATATCCAGTATCCAGTTGGATTGAATAGGATTACCCGTTCCGTTATCCCGGTATGTTCAGTCACAAAAGTGATCTTAAAATTTCTGTGATATTTCTCTAAAATTTAAATACCCCAAAATTGTATAATGGTACAAAACTCATAGCAATTTCGATACAAAGAAAAGTTGTCTAAGATAGAATTTTAACTGACTCGGAGAAAGGAGGAGTTAAAATCCTGGCATCGACAACATTTAACTGAAGGTTGTTTTACCACTAACCACTTAGCGTGTTCATGATTCAAATCAGATCATTATTTTATCAAAATATGGTAAAGTATTTTATGTAAAAAAATATTACACAAAATTTGTTTTATTTTTGCACTAATATAAAAGCAATATAGGATGATTTCAATGTATATTATTTGACTTTCCGTCACTTATTAGGTCTTCAGTACTCAAACACATGAAGAAGAAGGTCCGCGCGAATGAAGCAGCGAATATAGTTTTCAATATAATCGACGAATGTGCGGTACAATTACGCCATTGAATACGAGTATAATTAACACTAAAACTTTTTAGAAAATCAGATATGGAACCAACTACCAAGTTTATATTTTAATTTAGTTATTATTTTTTTTACAATAGTCTCAGTGGCGCTCTGTGCATGCTTTAATTCGACGCATCTATAAAGAGAAGCAGTCGGTCCGCTCTTCCTTCGATCTCTCTTCCACAACCTTGTCGAAAGCGATCGCCACTCTCTAATATTTGATTACGTCGGATGTAGATGTTGTAGCTGCAGCTTATCCGCGATAAAACACCGAAATCCTATGGTGAGAGATCGGAGTTATATGGTGGATGTCTATATAGTTCTACAATCGATGTAATCAAATATTTGACCGTTCATCTGGCTGAGTGTGCAGAGAAGGCATTTTTGCAAGGCAACAGACAACCAATTAATGGTATAACAATCTGCCGTTACAATATTTTTACTTTATTTATATTTTCCTATCTTCTTTCCATAAATTCGCCCTTTCCCTACATTCGCAAGCAATTCTTCGGAAAGAAATATTCACTGTGTAATTTCAGGCTCGTAAACCTATATCTAGATTTGGTCACCGGTGACGTTATTGAATTGAGTAAGCTCCGTCAATTTTTTCTCATTTTTCAAAATCCATGAACATGGAAATATTTTGTGAGTTTCAAGAACTTAACAGTCTATTATAGATTATACAGACAACTTAACAAAATATATTAGAGTCTATTATACAAAAAAATTAGGATACCGTATTCGAATTTCGCAACATTCGCGACATCTCTCTCAAGAGAAATCACCATCTGTTTCGAAATAAATCGTCATTATATTCCATTCCCACTAAATATACAATACTCAATTCGAAAAAATTCGTTTCCTTATATTATTTATGTTAGCGGCAATTGTGTTATTGAAAGTTCCCATGATTTTTTTTAGAATTAATATCTGAATTGGTTCAGATATCATTAGCAAAAGGATTTGTTTAAATAGTACCATTAGTTCCTTTACAATTTTATATTTATTTCTACTAAAAAGTCTATACTTAGTGTTAAAACTGGTATGACCAGCCCTAATCCTTTCGGATCATACACGGCATTCCAGTCATCGCAATTCCTCGTGCAAAATAGCACACGCTCACGATTTATTTTGGATAATTCAACGTTTGCCCATGACCGCATTTGATATATGACTTGGTAATACGCAGTCTGTTTCGGACGTATCTACCTACTATACATATCGACTTCGACCACGAGCCCAACCACAAACCCAAGTGTTTAATATTTTCTTTAACGAATTTTAAGCTTTTCATATGTAGATGCAGAGAGGAAAATGAATCCCATGCCTTCTAATGTTTCGTCAAGTAATTTTGAATCAAAGTTTCTGCCTTTTGGAAAATAAAAGCTAGTTTACATAGCCTAACATCATATTCTTTACCAGTGAATTTAATTTCCCTCAGAACAAGTGATTATTTCATTGATAACTTTGGTTCGTGTAAAACTTATGAATAGAATACCGAACATAGAGATTTAGCCCAAATAAAACAAATTGCAAGCGAACAGTTCAAAGAACTGGAAGGACACAAACAAAACAAAGAGAATAAAATAAAAGAGGTGCTTGTAATAAAATACTCAAAAAAAATTTTTTTTTCTTGTACTATACAACAAAAATAATTGAGTGAATTGTAATCCTGAATAGATAAACATATGGTTTATACATTTATTATATATTTTCCAGAACCATACATGTTATAGCATATGTGTAGACCTATTTATATACGGAACTCAATAAGTACAATAACATAAACTTTACCTTTGTTTCTAGCCAATAAATTGGTGATTTTTGTTATTCCTTTATTGTATGTCAACTAGCTCTTTTAAAAGTGACTAATAGGTTCTGATAATATGTTAGTGAGCGAGTTATTGAGCCATGGAATTTACCATTCTTTGAAAAATATATCGAAAATAGCTATAGATACAAACTTAATCTCCCAACATGTTCAAAGTTAGAGTTTGAACATTCTCTGTTGAAATATTCATCTTCCAATATGCTAAAAGTGAGATTTTTACTTTTCTCTGGAGCTAAGGTACGAGGTGTATGTGTTAAAATAGCAATGGTGCACTAACGTTCATTCAGATGTAGTCCTGTACACACCATTTGACTGTCCTAAGTTAATTTCTGTTTTATTTGTCTATGTTAGTCTACATGGTGGTGTTTATCCGCTTACTTGATACTTTCTGCTTATTAAACTTTTGCACCTTTTGAGTTAGTTTTTTTTTATATCAATTCGTGTTTGAATTTATAATTTTTTTCGTAATATTTTTTACTTACTAACTTTTGAAGGTTATGGGTTCATTTTTTTTAATTAACTTGTATTTTTATTTAATTTGTATTTTTATTTACACATTTTTTATTCAATTTTTGGATACCTTGGTTGGTTTTTACTCATCGCCAAAACGCGTCTTTGTATTCTAGAGAACTAATGTGTTCTATTTTATTTTTACATATCAATTGGTTTGTATTTATATTTTTTACGTAATCCATTTTGCTTACTAAATTATCTTTTTTTTTAATTAACCATTTGGGTTTGTATCTACAACTTTTTTAAGTGATCCTTTCTGCTTATTAATTTTTTTTTATGTTTTGACATGTTTATTTATATCAATTCGTATTTGTGATTACATGCTTTACCCAGTGGTAGTTGGCGCACCAGGAAAAAACCTAGGCTATATTTCGTCCCGAGAAATATCATTCTAAGTAATATTATAATTCTAACTAATATCATGAATGCAAAAGTGTATTCATTTGTACTTCTTTCAAGTCATAATGGAGCAAAAGATCAATGTGACTTTTTGCACAGAGATAGTTGGCAAGCCAGGACATAACGTAGTACTTGTAAACGCGGGAAATCTCATTCTATCTAATTTGACAATCCCAACTAATTTTAAAAATTCGTATGTGTGTCTGTTTATCATTTTTTCACATCATAATAGAGCTACAGATCTACGTGATTTTTAGAAAAGAGATAATTGGCGGGCCACGAAATAACATAGGTTTCTTTCCATTTCGGGGTAATCGCATCCAAATCAAATAATAAATCCGAGCAATGTTAAAAATTGGAAAGTATGTTTGTTTGTCATGCCTTCATGTTGCAATGAAGTAAAAGGTCGACATGGCTTTCTGCACAGAGATAATTGGCCGGCCAAGGAATTACATAGACTACTTTCCAACTCGGGAAATTTCATTGTAACTAATATGACAATTTAAAATTAAAATGATAACATTTACATAAAATACATAAAAAGGAAGTGCTAGACACTTCAGCGGCTTACAATGCGTATATCTTATGGACTGCCGTAAATCCAAATTAGAACAAAAACTAACATATAAAAATAACAATATTTCTAGAAGAATTAGGAAATTACATGCAGAGTCATGAACAGGGGAAGATTAAGGGAGAAGAAGCTCACACAGTCATTGACAAAATTAAAAATAAACTGTTATCTGATATTGGTATTTGCCCTGTGTAATCAAAGTTAATGACTTTTCCACCCTTTTCGAGTTTTACATGTTTTTTTTGACGACACTCACGAGTTACATCGCTTAGATTTCACATCTTTGTATGAAGGATACAACGGGATATAATCTGCACTTTGTTTCATCTTGCTGTTTCGAAGCAGTCCGTGGAAATATCATTTAGAAAAATGAATTTGCTTTCCATAAAAAATAAATGATTTAAAAAAAAAAGACGTAAACCTTTTTTATTTTCTATATATAGCAGTGTTATTTTCATTCTTGTAACATCTGGGCACAACACTGTAAGGACTTCTTCCTAACCTCTTTTATCATCAGTAATTTCGGGTCCTTGTAAAGAGAACAATAAAAAGAGCGAATTACGTACTAACACTAATGTAAACTAAAGCAAGCTAAGCTTATTTTCGTGACTTTATGTTATTCACTGACAAGCCGAGCAACTAACAGCGGTCTTTATGTTATTCACTGACAAGCCGAACAACTAACGTCATTTTACTGTTCGATTAAAAGAATTTATACTATTCTGACTTTCCATTTATTTATTATAAATTTCCGAACAAATGCAGTTTAGCACCAATAACATTTTGATAATTATTTTAATAAAACGTGAAAAAATAAATGTTAAAAATTACATATTAATAAATAGTATCGCGTCTCGCGATTATTTATTATAAAAAATCAATTTGGAAAATTTTACTCCAGAAAAATGTGGTCAACTTGTATTTACATAGTTATTTTTCATTAATTTCACAATCAATTTAGAAAATAGGCTTGCTATTTATTGTAAATAATGTTTCGGATCACATAAATCCGAACGATACACGTGTAGAATAAATTTGAACATTATAGTGGGGTTAACAAATTCCGCCTACGCTCCAATTAAAGTGGACTAGCGTTTGGTGGAACGTATTGAGCTCTAGATAATGCCACAGTTCAGGATTAAATACCAATTCTTTTAGAAACTCTTCTTCTTGCTTCTTTGTATAATATGTCAATCATATCCGGCTTCTCACATCTCTCAGTACAGTAAGAATCTTTTGATAAGGGCTTGTTTTTTTTTATTCGTTTAAAATTTCTAGCATCATTAAGACGTCTTCAACAAAATACTTCTAGTTTCTTCATTTCGCAACAAGCATCTGTGTTTCAAATAAATATATGTTCAAAAGATTGTAAGCAATGTTTACTAAAGACATTACAAGAGCTGCGCCACTAAAAGAATTTCGGAGAGAAAAATTAACTCTCGCTTTCCTCCTACTCATTTGGCAACGCGCGACTTGAAGCTTTCTGCTGAAACTTTTTTTTATTGTGAAACTAAACTTTAAGAAAGTAAAGATAATTTACAAGTGAGATCAGTGATTTTGTGGAAAAGCCACAATTTGTTAATTCGGTAACTAAATCTCATTATTACGTATATTCGCGGTACAAAAATAAGAAGAACGGTTAGAATAATCGCCAAAAATATCACAAGATACATAAATATATCTTTTTATATTATCAAGTTTTTCAACAAACTGTATGTTTTGACTATTCCAATATTTCACAGACATATCTACACCCCAGCGCAATATTAAATAATTATCATTGATAATCTTCCGTGCTCTCAATGAATTGCTTGGTGCAATTGCCAACAATATTTTACAATATTTATACAATAGATGGTTTTTACATTGCATTTTACCTACAGTGATATTTTTATAAGGCCGGGAATTTCTTAGAATGGAATAAGTGCTACAGCTTCCACCGGCAATTAACATATGAATATATGCGACCATTTTCTGAAAATCTGATATGGATCTTTTTCAAATCCCCTTAAAATAATGGCTGCCTCCTTTTTAGTTGAAGGACCGACATAATTTCTAAAACGGGTTTGTGGTGGAGACTCAATGTCTTTGTTGGACGACCGAGAACAAGTGAGAGAGTACTAAACATTTACGACTAAATAAATAACTTTTATGCTATGGAGACCTATGATCACTGCAGCACCCGCAATTATAATCTGCAGCGTTATAATTGGTGCCATAGGACCGTTCAAACCAACAAGCATCCGCCACTACAGTGATCATTGGTACGCCGTCTATATTATTTGTCTCTAATATTTATAATAATCCTTGTCATCATACCATTTGCAAATGGTGGGAATATGGACCAAAGCATCAGTCTGGATGGCACGAGAAGAAGCAGAATATGGAAAATCCATTGACAGTGTAGGTACACTTCTCGTGCCGTCCAGACTGGTGTTTGGTCTATATTCCCACCATTTCCAAATGGTATGATGACGAGAGTCATTATAAATCTTAGAGACTTAGGTGGATTATTGACACGACATTAAACTGTATATAATTTTTTAAAACTACTACCAAAAGACATTATACCAACAACAGCTTCTTGGTTTATATTCTTGTCATTTCCATGTTGCTTCTAAAGATCCCACCGCATATATCGCAAATAAGTGTAAAATCCAAACATAAGCCTATTCTCTTTTCTTCTGCAATACGTATGTGGAATATACCTCAATCGAAACGAGAATTAGGTCTACTAATAATCAAATAATGTTCTGATAAATAATTAATATCTAATATTCTTTTGTCTTTTAACTTGAATATTATATCATTATTTCTTTCTGTAAATTAAAAATACGACCTAATATATATATATATATATATATATATATATACTTATGAGTGGGTAAATTATATTTGTTGTCCATGTGGGCGGTAGTGAGAGTAGCGACTTTTTAAACTTAAGTATCTGCAAACAAAACGAAGTGGATAATCATTTATTTCCCAATAAAATAAGTTTCCCTTCCAGAGAAAAACTCATCGTGACGTTTCATTCGTTTCTATATACTCGAAATTCAAATCGAACTAACAAAAAGGAACTAACAATAATTTATTAGAACGAATAAGTGAAATGCATTAGACAGTTGAACGTGTGGAATGAAATTGAAACTAGTTATAATAAAATTGAAAAGTGATTAATTTGATTATCATTATAATGCTAGAATGATAAAGAAGCTTTAAAATTAGAACCCGTACAGGTAATTACATAAAAACCGGTCAAGTACAAGTAGAACTGGCACTACGAGGATCCCGTACTCGTTTACACAGTTAAGAGCACATAGTATTTATATCATAATATTTACAAATATTTGTTTTTCATAACGTAAATAAATTTCCCATTGGCGTAAAAACGTGGTGAATATTTGAAAAAAACATAAGAGCTAGGATAGCAGCAGTAGCATAGTTTATCTATAATCTCCTAGTCAGATTTTACCAACTCTTTTTGTCATTATTTTTTGGTTCAGTAGTTTCGGAAATAAAGGATAAATGCTAAAATTTTGCATATTTTTTTAAATATCTTGTGAAATACAGAATTTAAAATGATAAAAAAAAATTATTGCATTCATTTACCCCTCCTTTATTTTTACATGGATACTTTTAAAAAAATAGCAAGTACAATTTATGGGTGTTCATAACATATATTACTATGTAAAGTAATATCGTCTCGCACACCCATGTTTCCAGTACATCGCATGCTTTCTGATAAAATGGGCTGTAAGAACAACGTAAACATCTTATCCTATATACTTCGTTGGCGAGAAACGTGGTGCATATTTAAAAAAATTATTACAAATAGAATCATCGCTATAGTTTTCCTATAATATTTATGTGGCACTGAAATTATGAAAAATATGGCTTTTAGATCTATTTTTCATAATTTTAGGTTCAGTAGTTTTGCATTGGGGGGTGGGGAGCACATTTTTTGCATGTTTCTTAGCATGTCTCTGAAGATATGGTACGTACCTAAAACTACGAAAAAACCTTAGAACTAATCATTTGAAATGATGTCTTATACAATATATGACATTTTTTAAAAAAATTCGAGTGATTTGACCTTCTCCAACGGAAATTTTTGTACAAATATTTTTTAGCTGAAGCTACTAAATTTCAAGTTTTTACGTCAAGTAGTTTCTGAAAAAAGGGCTGTAACGGACAGACGGGCAGACGCGTGAATAATTTTATAAGGGTTTTGTATTATTTTTGAGATACGGAACCCTAATAAATTAATAAAAAAATAAATACATCACAATCTCGCCATCTGTGCATTTTTTCCGGCTACGCGCAACCGCTTTCTTGATTTTCCAATTTAACGGAACATCTAAAATAAATAAATAAGAAGTATTAATTTTAACTAACCGGCTCTCAACTTTATAAATTATATCCGATAATGTAATTAAGAAAACACACATAAATATATATATATATATATATATATATATATACACATATATATATATATATATATATATATATATATATATATATATATATACACTATGTAAAGTAAGGAAACTAATCTGCAATAGTATCACTTTAAAGTCATTAATATGAAAATGCATCAAGCTATATCTTATATATCGATAAAAGTACAAAATGTGACAATATTGAAAGATTACTCTTTTTAGTGAATTTGACTTGTCTAACTACCCCTTTCATTCGCATAGTTTTACCATAAAAAGGGTAAAAAAAAGAAAAGGATATCAAAATTAATTTCAAGACCAACTTTGTTTACATTTCGTAAATCAAAATTATTGCCATTTAAAAATATTTAACATCCCTTCATTATTTTCTCAAATATTAAAGTCATAAAAATATGATTATCGATTTTTAAAATTAACTTGTAATAACTATTAATACGATTTTTTTCATATGTCGTTTAGATAAATTGTTATTCACTTTTTATCAACAAAATAATATTAATTTTAAATGCTTATGTGAAATTTAATCTTTATGGATTATTTATTATTTATTATGGCAACCCTTACACATTTCTTCTGGTCAGAATATTTTTCGGTTTGACATAACAGTTGAGTGAGTGAAATTACGAATATGTCGTTTTTAGTGCTGATGGAACACGGTATTATTATGCCAAATGTCATAATAATAGCCCTAATAATGTACGTCAAACGTTAATCGACAACCAAGTTTTGTTACGATCAATTCAATACATCCCTGTATTGAATTGATCGTCAAGTACCACACTTTCGCCACCAACGACAATACTTTTAGTTTAAATTATCTACGTTGTGCGTCTGGTATTCGAATTTTGCTTCCTTATAAAATTAATTAGCACATTTTATTTCATGTTTATCGATATTGACGGAGAAGTATCACCTGATATCATTGAAATGACGTGTTATCTTCCTAGATAACACGTCATTTGAGTGATATCAGGTTTTTTTTCGGTATTATTGTTTTTTTATTTTTTGGCTATTTTTCTAATAGCATAATTTAAACTTATTTATATTGTATTGATATTTACAACAGTGATATGTACAAAAATAAAAATCATCTTGCAATGAGATTTATCTCTCATGTGAAACACAGATAATATTGATATCAAATGTTAATGTATTTTTTTTCTACTGGCTTTTTATCGTAAGCCAATCATCTAATCATCTGCCAGACCGTTTCCAATGCGGTATGTATTTATTTGCATTATAAATACTTTATTGCAAATAAAAACTTTTATTTGCAATATAAACTTTATTTATTATTGAATAACTCAATTTGATAAATTACAATAAATTTTCGGCGAGTTCATTCATTTTCATTATTACTTTATCATTTATTAAATACTGAAAATTAATAAATTACAATTAATTGTCAGCATATTCATTTATTTTCATTGTCATTATTAATTAAACGTTATTCAGATTGTTTGATAAAATAAAAAAATAAATTTTTAGAATAATAAAATTTCATGTTAAGTTTTATTTTAAATTTAATTCAATGAAAAATTTTAAAAAATGTTTTAAAATTAAAATGTTTATTTTCTTTATTTTAAAATTAAATTAAATTTTAAAGCAATTTTAAAATTAAATTTTATTATTCCACCAATTAATTTTTTTGTTATTTTAATTTTTTTTTCTTAAATCAATTTAATGTTTTTCCTCATTTCTAAAAAAATATCTTAAAATTTATTTATTAGATCAAACAAATTTAAAGTTTAAAAATTATCTTAAAAATTAAAATTACGTTATTTATATTTTTTTAAGGTTAGTTATTCTAATTGTGCGAGTGAGATAATACTTTCGAGTTTCCAAGTACCAAAAGGCTCTATATTTCCCTATTGTATAGACCAATGCAGCGAGTGCTCATTGCTGATCACTTGCCCCAACTTCACTAGCATATTCTTGACAGAGGTACTTTTCTTACATTTTACGTTATGAAATAGGTACAATTGAAATAGCAACTTTGAAATTAAAAGACTTTATTATTTTTTCATATCTTACGATTAACAATGTTTTATTATGCTGAAATATTTTTATTTATGTAAATAAAATATATTTAATACATAATATATAACGAAAGGAACTTCATGCCAACCAGATGTCCAACGATACCTTTCGTTAACTTTTAATTATCATAGTGTTGTATACTATCACTTTAAAATATGGCAGAAATAATTAACCATTACTAAATATGTATATGAAAAAGTAAATTTTGGATCAATAAAATTATCTTTAGATTAGAAAGCTATGCTTTTATTTGTGTGAATAAGTAAGTATTTGAATACTGAAGTTTCACTTATATGTGTGAATTGCACACACACACATAATTTTTTTTATGTGCATACCTAATTGATAGGTACCAAATTAAATTAGTGTTTGAGTTATTTTTCTTATTTTTTGGCAATTTTATTTATGTCGAAAAGGCTTTTAGCTATTCTGTGGTCAAAGATTGTAATGTACACAGTCAACATATTATTATTACAATTATAAAAAAAATCGAAAGCAGTCATGAGGACTGTTTACAGAAGTGAAAACTTAAAACTGTATTTTGAAATTTCAAACTGATTGTAATATTAAATATACCATAAAATTATTAAGACTTTTTAAAATTAAAAACTCTTAATCATTTTATAATTAGTATTTCATTGTTAGTTGTCGACATATGTTTTATATGAATATATATATATATATATATATATATATATATATATATACACATATATATAATATGTATATAGTACCAGGTGACCGAGCGATGCATTTCGAGTTCCCTTCCCCTCTCTTTCTGTCAATACGCGTGTCAATACTTTAAAATAAGAATTTATTTGAATTTAAAATTCAACGTCAAATGAAGTATAATATTTCGAAAAGAATCCGCTACACAAATAGATTACTTTATAGGATTGTAGCTATTTGGTTATCAGGATGTAATAATCGCAATGATTTACGACAAGGCGAATGTGAATAAAAATACTACTCAAGAAATGTTCGCAAGTCATTATTGCGCGTTATTGACCTAGTGACAGGTCGCTGGAACGAGGAAAATTATTTCGAAACGGGTTGTATTAGAATCAGAGTGAGTCGTATAGGTAAGTAAATATGTCGTGGTATGGCGCAATAGTCGGCAGTATATAAAGTGAGGGCGTTGACCTCGTGATCACATTGCCGTGAAATTGCTCTTGCCAGAAATTGTTTCGTGACCACTCGTAACTGTACTTTATTATAGTCATACATAGATGTATTGTATTTTAAGACAATTTCGAAAAGTGTTCTTAGCACTAAGTTAGGTTATTGTTAATATAATGCTCAAGGACAACATCAAATGAAATGATCACTATGTTTTCAAATATTTTTCGTGTAAATAAACTGATACGTCATAATAAAACACATTGTCATATTTAAACTGCGAAATACGTTGTTTACTATTGTTATTTATGATTAAAAAATATATTGCTCAACTTCAAAAATTAATCTAAAAATAATAACAATTATTGATATTCTGTGTGACGTCTCCTTCATAACCAATCGTTTTAAATTTAAAATGAAATACATTTAAAACCATAAAAGTGTATATATGCCAAACCATCCAGAATTCACGACAAACTAATGTAATTGACTTCAAGTATTCCTTAAATATATTAAAATACATATTAATGTTTTGTCATAACTTTTACTTTCCTTTTTGATCGTTCTGCTCGCGAAGAGGGGTTTTTTTTTCCTTACGTGTTCTGGCGTTTAAAGTCTGCTCGTAATATGGACACGATTTTGTATCGGAAATTATATTACCTAATATTACCCGATTAACTGAGCTATATATAAAAAAAAATATAATTTTGAATCTATTTTTAATCTATGAATAACAAATAATCCTCATTTTAAATTTCAAGTTACTATTGTCCAGAGATGAACCCATTAATTTCAAGCATTAATGTAATACCTATGACATGTTTCGTGACGCGTCAGACTAGACGCCCGTGTAGACGTGTTTACGTTACTACAGTACGTTGACCGAGTTAACATTGCGACGCGTGGTTATTGCGTAACTTGTGATAAATATTATGAATGAACCTACCATATACATTCCTATATATGCTTGTAACTAGGAAGTTGTATACTCGTGTGTATATACACGTAACATAGTTGTTGACATAACCTGTTAATGTTTTTTTCTTATGTTTGTAGTTATTTGTAAATGTTTCACTTTGCACGTTTTCATTGTTTATATTATAAATTACGAGTATGAATAAACGATGCTCTGGTTGAAATATTTCTCTGAAAATGTGTGAAGACTTGTAATAGGTCATTGAATGTCAAATTTCTTAAATGTTTTCGGACTCTTCTTGAAAAGTTATTCAGAGTTATTAAGAGATTTGGAAGAGTATATAGCTCTGAATAATTTTTCTACACTTTTTCAAAGTTTTTTAGAGTAAATAATACTACATAAATGTTTATTCCGAGTTCTGAAAAAAATGTTCTGAGTGTGAGCAGAGAAATATTTTCTACCTGGTGGAAACCGCGAGTAATATTTTTTCTTTTAAAATGGTATTATTTTTTTATAAGTTTTAAGGTACTCATTTAAATCCCAATTATTTCCCCAGTGAAACTAATGAACTCACTTGTTCTCGTTATCGAGCTTAGCCCCTTTTTCACATTTATGTCTTTGACACGACATCAATACTTTCATAACACTTAAATTTTACATTACTTAATCATTTTTGCTGCTTACGTGGTACATTCTCCTTTCCTTTATCGTTTTTTATATTTTCTTATAAAATAAACATTACACAACATTTTGTCGTTTTTGTATTCAAGTTTTTGTTAGATTTTTACAGTGTTGCAGCAAAATAGCATACAAAATGCTGTTTGTACATGTTCACATACAACGGCATTTTATATACTCATTGTCAATTTATTTGCTGGATAACCAGGCATGATGACTGATTTAGAAAAATTATTCCAAAATGTTTTATCGTCTACTTTATCCAAAATAAACCTTATTTTTGCAAAAAATAAATGTATTGAAGGGAAAATTTACATTGTTGAAATACAATTTAAATTTGGCACCAAAACGCTAGAATGGTAATGACGTCTGTCTATGACGTCACGCTTATAAACAATTAACTTCCACTAGTCGCTCGCAACGCTCGCGCCCACGACCGCGATCAAACCCATTCCACTAGCTTGTGAACGATGTAACCGTCAGTTCAAGTGGAACGAGTTATGAACAATGCGTATTTTAACTAAGAAAAAAGCGTGAGTATTGGACAAAAATAAAGAGATTATAGCATTGCATTTTTCTCATATGTAGTAATCGTTAGGTAATAATTTATACTTCCATTAATTGCAGAAGTGTAATTTAATTTCTATAAAAATTTGATGATTGTTTGCTTGTTTTGCGCCTTTTTGTGTAACCTTTACTTTTATTATGTATTTCCCGGAGTTGCATAAAGAGATTCTCTTCGTCACCATATTTAATTTTAAAGGAAAATATAAATTTATTTACGTAAATTTAATATTTAATACGTAATTACAATATGTCAGTCAAATTGACAGATCAACGACCCATGTTGATATGCGAGTCGGCATGGGCCAACACCTACTACTACACAAGGCCTCCCATGTGGTTACGTGACGTCATCGCCAGTAGGTGCTCGCGCATACATAGTTTGACAGCTACATATAAAATTTCGTTTTCGATTTATATTTAGATAGCATCAATAAATATAATAAATTACCTAAAATACTTGTTAATTATCAATTTAATATACTTACTATAGAATAATTATATTTGTTGTACTCACCCATTTCAATGACCAAAATAATAACCAATTTTCAAGTTTTCAATTTCTTTATTCCAATACAATATATTTACAAAATTTAATTTATCATCGGATTGGAAATACTAATCTAAGAAGATCGAGAAGAACCGGCAAGAAACTCAGCAGATTTTATTTTTTCTTAAATATCTTAAAAACTATTACAAAAATTCAGCTTATATCTTTAGATAAACTTAAAATGTTCTAGTTTAAAATACAATTATTTGTTTGACATATTTTACATCTCTAAAATTCCATACAAGCTATTATCACAACGCAACATATTCCTTCAGAATAATTAAAACCATTGTAGTACAAAACACAATAATTTGTTTCAAAGTGTTTACTTTGAAACAAATTAAAATTTCTTGAAAACTGTTATCATAATGCAACATATCCCTTTAGAAAAATTAAAAACATTGTAGTACAAAACACAATAATTTGTTTCAAGATAAGCACAGATTTCACCTCTTTAAAATTTCAATGTTCTTTAGACAAATTAAAAATATTTTAGTACAAAATATATTTATTTATTTTGAAGATCAGCAGATTTTACTTCTTTACAATTTCTTAAAAGTTATTTTTACAACGCAGCTTATTTCTTTACATCAATTAAAATACCGCAATTCAAAATACAATTTGAATGAATAGAGTATTAGATGTATTGACCGATACAGGAGGAAGCGTGCCCACTCAAAGAAACCTATAGTAAAAGTTTGTTGTATAAATACGATATTTCAGCACAATAATTTTATGGTTTATCTTATTTAGTTTTGTGGATCAAATTTTAATTTTACAAGTCACATGAAAAGTAAAACATATTTATGACTAAAGTAATGTATTTAGCTTTCTCTTTTAATTTTTAGGGCCGTTCAAATAATTGTTTTTGAATTTTACATAATTATTTAAAAATAAATTAGTTGAAGTTTTCATAAATAATAAATTAGATTAGATACTGAATGATCATTGCTATTATATTCAAAATCACTAAAAGCCATATATCATTTTCTAATATAAGTTTACATGAAGTATTTATGATCACCTGACTCTGATTTTTACACTTAAGAAATTTTTCTTCATTAGTAATGTCAATCATTTTATTAAAAACTATATAATTTAATGAAACTATATTTACAACGTCTGATTGTGGATACAATAATCCTCCTCTATCTAAGTTTTTTTAGGAATGTGTATTTTTCAGCGCTACATTCATGCGTTATAATTTTATCCATCACTAAAAATTTAGAACAATTACTAGAAGAAATCTTTTTAAAAACTGACTGTGCACAATAACCAGATAAATATACAAGAATAGGTAGGAAGTGAGAAATTTTCAAAAAATCATTCTCGTCAACTGAGACATGGAAATACTGTTCATTATTATCAACATTAGGGTCATCGTTATCAAAGCCACTATTTTTGAAACTACTACATGTATCATGCAACGTTATTTGTTTATCACCGCACATACTTGAATTAAGACATAACGGCAATAATGATTGTGTTCTTAGTTTTGATTCAACTTCAAATATTTGTCTAATTGTAATTAAATGTTGTGAGCCAGGCATTGTCCGGTACTTTCCAAAACGTGCCTCTAAAGAGTCTGTTTGTATTTTTCCTGGTAAAATATATGCAAAATTAAGTTCGTTAATACAGTATTTAGTGAGTTGTAACAAACAGTGAATTGAATGTGAAAAAGGTAAATGAGTTTCTGCACTAAATTTAAAATTGGGGGATTTCCAAAAATTCAGCCATACTAAACATTTTTCCAAGTATTTGTGATTCTCTCGCCCCGGAGCTAAAAGTTCCAAAAATGCATTATTAAGTCTAACGTTTTTATATAATGTCTTAACATTTACAATATTCCACCATTTTAGTATAGTTTCAATAAAACTGGTTCTAATTGAGAGGGATTCAATGATTTTAAACTAAGTTCATAAGAATATTTCACTAAATCATTACTTTCTTTAGCATATAACATTTTCAAATCTGAAAATTGAGCTACTGAATTACAACTTTGGAATTGAATAGGGTCAAAACCAGGATAAATAAATTGCTGGTCCTTTTGATTAAGTCAATTATTACAAATACATTTTAGAATATGGATCGAGTCAAACATATAAAATAAAGCTTTATTTTCATCAGCGGGGTGTTTGTATACTATCTGTAACTGTGGCGGTGAATGAAAATAAAACATTGCTTTTCTGTTTATGGCATTATTATCAGTGACAACACAAATTATATTAAATCCAATTAAATGTAAGCCCATAATTACTTTTTTGATGAACATCTCTGTAGTAAATTGATTAACGGGTAAAATATGAACTACTTCTTTATAGGAACTCGTTAAACTTTGTACCATAAAAACATGAGCTGTTTTAGCGGCTTGGTCAGAATCAAAAGCTTTACCGACAATATCCCCTCCTTTATAATCAAAATAAGGATTCAAATATATTTCATTCACCATCAAAGTTACAGTAATATCTTATTAAATTTTTGTTTCACGTATTTTCAAAATCATTAATGTTGGAAATTTTGGTTGCATATCGCTTACCACAAAACAATTTCAACTCACTCTTAACTCACTCTTATATCTTTAATTCTAAGCTATCATCTACAGTAACTGAAGCTGAAATAGGAGGAACATCACACAACGAAATAATAGCGAATAGAACTTTGCCGTCACTATTTATTTGACACCAATCTCGCAGGTTACGGGTTGACAAACGCTATAAAAAATCACTTAAATTAGAAAAAGAATGGCACTGATTATTTTCGTTGTGAGACTTGACACTTTCACTTAATGCTAATTTTAAATGTTCATTATCTAATCTCTCCAGTCTTTGATCATTACTTTCATGTGAATGTCCAGGTTTAGGCAAATAAGATGGACAGTTTTTAAATACACATGGCACTGCACTGTCTTTTAACCTGAATCTATTTAATTTCGCCACAATTTTTACACCAGTCTTCTCATCACAGGCCTCCGCAGAATGTACAATTTGGTCTTCTGTGAAGTGAAGTTCACAGACCTATAAACAAAAAATATTTACCAACTATTTAAACATGAGCAATAATATAACGCAAATATAATTGAAATTAGATAACACGAAGAAAGAATAAATTACATAAGTACGGTGATTTTAATTCCAACTTACTCTTGAATGATGCGTCGGTTTAAATTCACGAGGAATAGCTGCAATCCATTGACGATGCAAGTTTTCATTGGTAGGAAATGAAAACTCGGTCGCCTTATTACTATTATTGTAATTGCTCCTGCAATCAGGTATACAGCAAATGTAAACCATCTTAAAACATTGTGGACGTTTTTCAAATTCAAGCAAATAGCGTTGTCGTTAAACAAGCTGTCATAATGATAGATGCACACTGTCGATTAGCAAAATTTATCAATATCGATTTTGTTAGAGTATAACATGAATACTGTAATAAAATCTTAATAAACACCTACATAAATTAACGAAACGTATTATCAGTGATGAAAAATTATTTTATAAAATATTATAACAATTTAATGCAGTTTAAGCAATTTATTTAAATATTTGTCTACGAAATATCAACATATAATATCGACTACAAAGCACAGTATATGTATTTCACAAAAGTCTGGCAGAAAGCGCTGTCGTCTATTTGGATTTCGATTACCAACTGGCCGTAGCACTGGCTACTCTCGGGACATGGCAGGCCTGTAATACCAGTAGGTGTTGGTAAAACCTAGTCTTTCCAATGCGTGTAAGTGGCACATTTTCAGATTTGTCCCTGTGTAAACTACCATTACATTTTAATTATATATTTTCACTGTATAACAAGACTTCACATAATTTCATATTTTTATTTCCATATAAACTTATGTTAATTATCCAGTTGTGTTATAAGTTTCGCAGATTTTACGGGGATATTTATCACATTGGTACGATTGAATCATGCCTTGATACTATGCCTGTTTAACGTATACTACCAATTCCATTATTCAAATATCAACACACTAAATGAGAAGTAGGTAGATGGAATGAGGAAATTGTAAAGGGCACAACGAATTTTCACTGTTACCCTACTGCTATGTTATTACTTGATTCGAGTTGTTTATGTAATAATACAAAAACAATTCGAATCAAGTAATAATATCGCAAAGTATTCCAAAATTAATGATTACCAATTTTATGAAAAATTTGTAATCATCATTCTTTAGTTGAAAGCATTGTAACAATAGCTTCAAGTAGTATTGGACGAGAAAACCACATACTGCTACACCAAGCAAAATTTATTAAATAATCTGCCCCATATCTGTACACCATGTAAACTGATAAATAATAAATATCATATACAGTGACAATAACAATAATAACTATTGGAATAAACCAAAGATAACATCAGTATTGAAAGGATCATTTTAGAAATAGAGACAGAAAATTCTAATGTGCAGATAAAGGTCACTAACCTTGCTATGAGCCAAAAATATCACCATGTGTGGCCAGGTAAGCGAAATTCGAAAAGTTACTGAAAAATGAGAAGGCGAAGTGCTGGGGAAATGTGTCATTTTTATTTTTATATAGTATCGGAATAGCAGAGTAAGTCCGATAAACTTTTATTTGAACTTTTTAGCTCTTGTTTTGGAGACAATTCCAAAAAAAACGTTGATGCAATGTAATCATCCTTTAGCTTTAACTTGTTTCAGTACACAAACATATGTTTTTTTATATACTTTCAAAATAGAAGTTACTTCGTTCTCAGTCCGTATTTTTATTTACTCCCAATAATATGTTATAAACTTACTAGCATATGACTGTTTTTCTACCAGATGTCAAAGAGAACATTAGAGTAATGGATCTAATGCTTTAGTCAAAGGTTTCAATGGATATAAATGTGTATTGACAGAAGCGGAGATTATTTCAAAAAACAATTTAACAGTAACAAAATTTCAATTTCATACTCATATTAATGAGTGATGTATAATTATATATATATACATGGATATGATACTCCAGGAAGAAATATTGCTACAGGGATATCCAAGACGTTTTATAAATATATACATGGATATGATACTCCAGGAAGAAATATTACTACAGGGATATCCGAGACGTTTTATAAATATATACATGGATATGATACTCCAGGAAGAAATATTACTGCAGGGATATCCGAGACGTTTTATAAATATAAATATGGATATGCAGGGAGAATAGAAAGTTTTTTACTTGCTGTTACATCAGACAAAACAAAATATAATCAGGCCTGATACAAATCAAAGGTCCCCTTTATCTTTTACTTTAAAAACTTATTAACACCTCATTACTTAATGTTTTGGAATATTTTTAATAAAATACTTTATTAGTGAGCTAATAAGTTTGGTTTACGTAACTTGGTTTACGTAATTTCTTTGAACCAATAAACAAATAGGAACCTGCAGATACAACTTATTCCCCTACAGTTTGATTTAAAATGTAAATATCGGATTACTTAAATCTTTGGTATTTTCAATTAGCTTTAATTTAGACCATTACAATTACATAATATTTATATTTTAGTAAACTTCATTGGATCGTAGTAAGAACATTTCATAATCACAAGACAAATATTACGTTCAACAATAGTGCTGGTAAAAATGTGCTTTTTCGATTGTTCAATTTCGTGGAATCCATAATACTTGCAAGACGGCAGGGGTGATCTGACCCGAATTTGATCTTGCATCCCTGATTATTTTATCATTTCTTTACAAATCTCTGTGCTTCGTGAGTTTTTTAGAAAGTACAACCGATTTTAAAACAAATGTGTTCACATAATGATATGAGCAACATTGACGAAGACGCCAGAGTCATCTGAAATATTCGATAGGTGCATGAATTATTATTATGGCTGCTAGGTAACAATATTTATTACAAGAAGGATATACGAGTATTTAATTATTACTGTTTTAATATGGGTTTATCGCATACTGTAATTTAACATTTTCATTCCAAAGTGACGCCTGGAACGAAGATTTTTCTTCGAATTGACTTAGTTATTGCATCATAATTAGACAAATAGAAAATGCAACTATTATGAGTGATAAATTAATAAATTTGCTAAATATTGAGAAATATATACATTATTAAAATTTTTATTTCTTTGTATGCCGCTCCATAGCAGCAACGGAGCCGTAAGTGTTGTGGATGCACTTGTAAAATTACAAAATTCTTTATGAAATTTTTGATGGGAAAACATTTTTTAGAAGCTTTGCAATAAAGTAATTCATTGTTTCTCACATCTTTCTACCTCATATTGTCACTCTTACCTCAATATAGCAATTATCTACATTTGTTAAATTCATTTAAGTACCTACTATGTAAAATGTGAAACTAATTATACAATCATTTTTTTATCGCAATCGCTAATGTAGCAGACATATTTTACACACCACCTATACTTTACCAATATTTTTAGTATGGTTTACCATTGCTGTTTACACCACATTGGTATAGAAATCCACCACCACCTGTCTATGATTTGAAAACACCATATTTGTTTATATTATTTATGCTATATTTAATTGTAAACAACTAACTTGGAATATATCCACAGTAATCTCTACTGGCTTGAGCTCAAAATCTACTGATTGTGTTTAAATTGAACAACAACTGTCATGATTTCTTTGCTGTGTGTTTTGTTTTCATTTGATCTATATTTAATTATCTCGTTCTTGCAAATTAATTATCAAATGATAGGTAATCAAAAGCCTTTTATTGCAGACAATGTTCATTGCTTAAAATGATTCTCTGTTAAAAATATTTTTATTATACAATAGCTATTGATGTAGTAATACTTAATATTTATTTGGAAAACAGTTTATACACTCATATCTTATGAAATCAAATCCCGCAGTGTACAGTCATTTCTTATAACTAAAGCTAATTTTGCATATAACAAATAAAAATACACACCTACCAAACAATTTGGTTACAAAAGTAATTAATTAGACATAATTAGAACAACTTGACGTTTAGCTTGTGCGAGGTTATTTATGAATGGAATGCACTCTTTACCTCTCTTAGGTGGATTGCAGTTTATTGATCAATGCAAAGTTGCGAGATGAGTCTCATTTGAATTTTCTGTTGCTTTAACTGGGTCTATACCAGCCGCGCCACCCTGCATGGGAGCTTCTCTATGATAACTTTATGATAACAAGGTGTGGACTTGCCTCCTCCATAGCAGACACATAGTGGCCAAGCCAAGTGGTATCGGTTCTTGTCCTTGCTCAAAGGTGCATCAGTTTGTGGTAGTGCCATGGTGTTGTGCATGCACTTTGGATGTCTGTATGTGGTGTACATGCCTTAGCCAAGTGAGATGGACAGAAATTAGTATCGTAAATTTATATCCCTGTACAATAGATATAAGTACTTAAACGATCATAAGTACACTAATAGGGGGATTAGAAAAAATTCTTTATAAAGCATAAGCTGTGAAATTAATAACGTACCAGTTTCAGAATTGAAATAAAAGATGGAGTCATTAATGGGATTCTAAAGGAGAGAAAAATTTCGAGAAAAACTAAGTCATATAACTGGAGGTAGCAAATGAAAGAGATGTTTTAAATTTTTTGTTTTGTTATTAAATTCAAATATGTTTGAATGGGTTTTTAATGTGTTTATTTATTTTTACACTTAGTAAAAGACATATTCATATGTCTACAAATGTTTTCAACTCCGTTGTCAACTAGTTCTTCATACAGTTGATTCCCATAATCAAACTTCCATTTATTTATTTTTTTAATTTAGTTCTATTTAGGTACTTGTTTGTTTTCCTTTTTCTAAACATCTGTATAAAATAAAAGCAACACCTGCGACACTTTTTCACTGCGCTTACAATTCCATCAAGTGACCGCTCAACTGACCCAGTCGCCCAAAGTAATAAAAAAAATATGGCTCGGCTTTGCTACACATCGCAGCTTTAAAGTTACCAAATTTGGACTGAAGCTACCTCTCTCAACATCAGATCAAAGTAAATGCACTGAGGGTGCTACATAAGATGGCTCGGCCGGTCTTGTATCAACTATTGTCCGCTTATTTATGCAGTTGCTTGATATTGAATAATAATTAGTGTGATGTTGATTTTAATTACAAGTGTCAATTTAATTAGTTTTTTCTGTTTTCTTCATTTGTTGTTTGTGCTATAATCTTGTCTTTTGAAAATTTATATTTATAATAAATGCACAAGCATATCCAGTACCTTGAGTAGGTCTATTAGTTGGGCATGGGTTTTGTAAGAAATAAACAAATATGAATAAATGAATAACTAAACTTTTCACAATATCTTAAAATTATTTTAAATATCTTGCAAATATTTAAATAAAAAAAGTTTTACATAAATATTTTGGTTACTCTAGTGGGACTGACAACAATATCACGCTAATATCATGAAATCTACTGAAATTTAAATAAATGGTAATGAGAGAAGTAATCTTCGAATATATAATTATGTGTAACTCAATGGCTCTTATTATCTCAATATTTTATAATCTCATAACCATTGTTCATCCAAAAATTGATGGAAGCGGGAAAATAGTTACATCCAAATTTTCATGATTATTGGTTTAATGTGTTTACAATAAATTTTATTTCACAAACAAAATTATTTTAATTCATTGACGGAGCCAGTGAACAAGATCTTATCACCATGAAGAAGATAGAATGCAAATGGACGTTTAGCGTGGAATTCCTCATATCGTGGAACAAATTCTATTGAAACTGGTACAGCACCTATAAAACCTGTAACAGAAAAAATCGAAATTAGGGACAGTTCCCGTACTAAACAATAAATAGCCGTGAGAGCTTGATTATTCCCTAGTTTATGAAAATTTCAAAAACAAAATTTATATACTTATACAAAAGTCCACAATAGGTACATGTGTTCTTGAAACAATATCTGACAATAATAAATGCTATTAAAAATTTTCTATTTAATAGAAAATCCATCAAAAATTTAAAAGATCCTTGAATAATATATTTCTCTGCTACACTTGGCCATGCAAAGATTTCTAAAGAAAAATTGTAAAACATCAAATTAAAGATAATTTAATAAAAAATTTACATTATATAATTTGTTTATTTCCATTAGCACATTCAGCATACTTATTATTCATTGACCGTGGTGAAATTCCTTTTTAGTTTTCGTTTTTTATGAGAAGCTGAATGAAAATCAAGTAAAAATGTAGTTTACCAGTTGCAGCGGCAGCCTCTGCACCTTCTTCATTAACCTCGATAAAGGCCTTCTGTATGGCCTTGCTGACGAGTAACCGTTCCGAAGTAATCTTTGTCAATTGAGAAGTATAGTCATCGAAAATGCTGTTAATGCCAAGCTGTCAGGGTTTAAATTTATATTTTACAAGAACTTTAATTATACTTTTTAAAGTAAACAATATAATCTTAACTAGCTTTTTCCAGCTTTGCCCACAGAAAAAAGGGATTATTAATGTATTTTGTTTGAATCACAACAGACAATTGACGTCAAAGAGATAAGCCCTTGTTGCACTAAAACCCTAAAAACAAACAAAGACTTTATAAAATTAGTTTGATTTAATATGTGCAACTTTTATCTGTTTAGTAATTCTAAACCTATGACCCAGTACTGCAATTATATGTTGCTTGCTTCCATATGTGTTATTAGATGTTGCTTGAGACTGTTCACGTGGGATTCGAAAAATGGCCAAACAAACTAGTCTAACAAAATGTAGTTTATACATTCTTCATATTCCATCTATATATAAAAGGGGAAAATAAGTTCCAGATTAAATGTTTCTCAGACCAATATTACATACAGAATTATTAAATATGTGGATAATATATACATTTTTTTCACTCTTTTGGGGGCGGCATATCGAGAGATAGGTTGATAGGTGTATCATAGTCATAACTGGAATTACTTATTATTTATTGTAGATTGCATGTCAGGCACAAAAAGGATGGGCAGATGCTTAATTCTGATTCTAAGTCTCGTTCAAGGAAGAGAAATCATTTAAAAAGAATAAATAAGAGAAAATCAAAAGTAATTTTCAATTACATTTGTAACACTTTTTTTTAGATATTTGATTAAAATGTTTACCTTCCAACAATTTTGAAATTTTTGATAATAAATACTTAAAATATTACTTTCAATAAAGCTTTAACAATTTGCCCCATATTCTTAGATCCCTACATAGTAGCAGAAACAAAATTTCCACTTTTAAAAGGATCAATGAAACTCTTTCACTATATTCTTGGTGCCGAGTTCTATGCTGGCACTGAGTACTTCTTTCTATTCCAATATTGCTGGTTATCTCTGCTGTCCTGTTCAAATCAACACATTGTCCACTCATGCACTTTGTATCCAAGTTTCTGTAGTACAAGATTAAAATTGGTATAAACCTCCTTCAAAACCACAGAGTAGCTAACTAACGTTGAGACTTATTCTTTACTATTACGTAACAAACTCGACTTCAGACTACATTTGGATGAATAAATGAAAAGTCACCATTTACAGGATATTCTAAACATATTCATGAGATCAGATACCATAGCTACAGAATATTGGATCATCATTCCCTTCAACATAAGGGAGAAAACCTGTTTCTCTATAAACTATATTAAGTCAATGACGTGTCAGTGGTGAGAGAATTATATTCCCTCAGCCTTAGTAAGAGTAGATTATAATTTTTCACTAATTTATTTAATTCACTTTAAGAAAAAAGCTTACAAGTACTTAACTTACAATACTTGGCATAGTAAAATCGTCATTTTTTATAGTTTAACAACTGAACCCTTACCCCTTAAGGAGGGTTGGTAATGAAACGTCGTTACGTATGTGCAATATATGCAAAAATTCCATTTGAAAAAGAGGCCCCCGGCATGGACTCACCCATACCAGGCTAACAGTCAAGCTGTTATAAACAGTATTTTGACTCCTTTCAATAGAGTTTTCTTCTGAATTTGTCGGTAATATTGATACTGGAACATCTAAACCACGAGGTTTATGAGGGAACATCTAACCCATGAGTTAAAACGATGTTTTACCTTTTTCGTTATCACAGTTTACTCCCAAATTTGTTGGATATTGATTTACCAATATAAATAACAACTATTATAAGTATCTTAGAGTAATGGTTGATGATAAAAGTGATCACAGTCTCGAAATTCAAATGTGTGAAATTTTCCACATAACAAGATCATAACTTAACTCTAACCCTTTGAACATAGGTGAACCATTGCTACATATATTCGGTCTTATTATATGGAGCCAAAACATGAATCTCCACAGAAGTGCCAAGCAAACGTGTTCAGGCTTTTGAAATGCACGTGTACGGCAGAATGTTGCGAATCTCGTGAGTTCAGAAAGTATGCAATACAATTCAGCAGATGAACAATAGCAGAGTTCTTTAAAAGCATAACTCCTTCAATTCATTATGTAAGGCAAGATATAGGGTAGAAAGAAGCCTGGACTGAAGAACCTTTGCCTGTAGTACAATAAAAATACCCGTTCACTATTTCGGCAGCTACATCCAAAATTCAAAGAGCCATAAAGATTGTCAACTTCCTTTGTGAGAAGGCATTATAAGAAGAAAAAGGCATAAAATTTAATTTTTTCTCCAGTATGTTTACGTTTATGGTGCAATAACAAAGCTAATGATCGTCGCTACCTATTACCGTTGTTTGCCTGCTACCTGTTACCCATCGTTTGTCCAAACCATTGGGAACAAAAAAATTATCCAGCCAACAAATGCAATATCTGCTGTCAATAATATGCAGAAAACTATAATTTATATAATATGTTTCATTGTGTCTGCTCTTTCCAGCTTTACAATTTGTATTAAATGAATACAATTGTTTGAAAAACTTATGTCAGCTACTTTTGGGAATAATAAAATGTAAGCAAGTGTAGGGTAACGAGTGAACAGTTATTTGAAAGGTACATTTAAATAATGTGTCTGCTTTGTTTAGAATGGGACTTCTAATTACATTTTGTACACAAATTTTATCTAGTGAATTTGTGATGGATTGTGAATTAAAATAATTCTAAAAACCATTAAAAAAATTCTAAAAATTATTTTCTCGCACAGCTGTTATTAATGTTTTCATTGATATTATACAATTATACTCATGTTGTTCATCAAATCTCATAATAACCCTTATGCATATAATTTACTTGTTTAACACATTGGTTTCGCAATAATGGGTTTTAGTCGTGACTTACAGACCCTCAAAACACCAAGTCGTTAATAATTTATAAATTCTAGAAGCGCTGTGTTTAATTAATAGCCGATCTATATATCAAACCTTAGGTAGAGATTCTTTTAAATCCAATGTTGTTTCAATTTTAAATTTGGGTATTGTGACATCGACCTTCTGTGATCTCATACTGGCAACAATATTCTGTATATTGTATTCCATAGCCAATTTAGCTTGAAGAGCCTGGAGACTTTCACCTTCATCAGGCAAGAGAAACACCATAGACATTTCCCCTCCCTCATAAGGCAGCTGTAGAAGCTGTCAAATTAAAAATAGTAACAGTTAAAATAACATCAAACTCATAATGTCATCTCATGCAAAGCTGGCAAAATAGTTAACAAGACAAAATCATTTATGAGACACTAGATGATGAAAACTCAAAACTGATAATGGCTGTTTCATACGAGTTATATGAACCAAATACGTATAAGTTACTTGTGTATATATGGGAGAGTGTATATATGTACACTAAATTTTTCTGATAAAACAGCATTGCAAATCCAAAATAAAACCCGTTAAACATTAAATGTGTTTGCTTTTATTGACAATATGCTTTAAAGTATTTAGTCTACTACGGTTTCAGTTTTGTATTTTTTTAATTTATAGGCTGATTTTACTTGTTCTTAAGTCCGATTAGAATAGTGATACCGATCAGAATAATTCATCAGCACCAGCTTAACATGGTTCGACTGATGAAATTTCTTGACATAATTAATTGACAAACATTTTTTATTTATTATTTAAACTCCCCGTAATTAATTTACATTCCACTCACATGAACAGGCATACAACTTATAAGCTGTGATTAAATATGGCTTCAGATTAGGGTTTCTAGGGAATATAGTCATTTTTAAATACACACCGGCAGCAATTGTTAAGTGCTTATTTTTGTTGCCCTCTTCACCACAAGTGCTCGGTATGAAAAAAACAAGTCATCTGAAAGACACTCACCTTTGCATTAAGACTCTCATCGTGAGTATAGAGAAAAGTTCTGCGTGAACTCATGGTGGGAACCATTGAAAAGGCTCCGCTGTTCGACTGGAAAGATTTGTTTTCCGTCAAGTCCTTCTCAAATTTCACTTCCCATGAGCCCTGAAGATGAACACAATTTATTCACTATGGAAATTATGGGAAACGTTTCTAATGTTCTCATAAAAAACCAAGTTAATAAGATGAAGAACAGTAACTATTGTCAGATTTAACTAAAGTTTACGTTTTATTAACTTTAATCAGTGTGTGCAGTAAATCAGTGACAGATATCAAAATTTTTAAGAAAAAATACAAATTTATAAATTTTTTTTGTAACATTAATGGAAAAATATTCAGAAAAATTAATCAGATGCATATATTAATTCAACTTGCAATTTATTTATCGACCATTGATTTTAGCTATATGAAGAGAATGAAATACGTCAATAACGTAATTTGAATGATTCTAGATATTTATAGTCTAAAATCTCTTTCTTAGGAGCTTTTTGCATTGCTTTCTAATAATACACACTGAAGCTTAGTGTTATTGAATTATTTAATATACCTTAAAGTAAATAGCATTAACAAGAACCAGACGAGTTCTCCAGTTAAAATCATCAGGCGATAACAGTTTCTGTATGCGGTTATTTGTCTTTGATTCCACCTGTAAAATTTATAAGCTTGGCTATAATGCATAGTTGAAAAATTTGTTTTAAATGTGTTTCAATATTCTCGTGCATGTAAATTACTAACCCATGTATTTATAACTTTGGCAGAATTTTCTCTATTACTGAAGTCAATAGCTTCGATGCCAGCATTGAAAACATCTACACTGTCACGCTGGAAATTAGAGTTTAGTTCTACACCATCCTTTACATATATTTTATTTGCCATATCCAGAGTTACTCCTTTGACATCTTTTACTTGGTCAGACAACCCTTTGAATGACGAGCGAATCTGTAAGAAAATTAATTTCACAGATTATTTTCAAAGGACTTGCTGTGATATTTTTTTATCTCACTTTCTTTCTCTGTGTATGTTTTCTTTATATATTTTTGGCATTGTTGCATTAATTGTTAACTCTTAAAATTACATATTTACATCATATCATGCATAATCCATGTTATTGTGAAAATATAGGAGTACCTTCGCAATGAAACACCTAAATCTATTTTGATAATGTTGATGTCATTTTATAGATAATTGTTTAATTCGGAACATAGATATATATAAATAGCTATGACTTCGTCCTCTTAAATAATAAGTACAAAGCGTTATCAAACCCAAGAATGAGGGGTAATCAACATAACTATTTTACAATTTAAAATAATGCATGATCAAATGTAATTTCCATCGGAGTTTTGAACCAATGAAGACAGTACCGATACATACTTTTACATAGACACCTATTAATTTTTTTTATACCTTCTCCAATATGAGTGTATAAATTACTTAATTTGGAGACCAAATAACAACATTGGTTTCAATGATCCTACGGACTAAAGAGTCGAACAAAGTCACAAAACATCCACTTTTAAGGAAATTGTGGGAATGTCACATCACAAATCCCAGCACTCCACAGGTTTTAAAGATATGATGATCGAATCATAATAGGATGATACCATTGCAAAAGCCATTCAATTTAACTCATCATACTGCACCAAGGCTAAACCTACGCAGGAATACGTCATCATTTCGCATTTGTTCACATTAAATTGTAGCTTCTTGCTCAGATTCCATTAAAATACTGAGTCGACATCACTTTGAAACAGGGAATAGTTGCAAATCATCGACAAACAGTAGGTAATGTGGAGTGCTGAAAACTGAAGGCAAATCATTAATAAAAATGAGAAACAAAAGAGACCCTAAATTTCTAGCTGGACTAACTCAATATTAAGTAATACGAGGCCCGTGATTTAAAATTTCTGAAAGTCCATTTTTGTTATTAAGATGTTACAATTTCTCATAAAAGAGGCATTTGCCGTGAACATTAGTAAAGTTCAAGGACTAGGCAGATATTAAAATTTATTAACATTGTTTCACCTATATTTAATTTTTTCCTAATGACAACGATACTTCTAATTTTGGTGGAACATAAATACATAAATAATTTTGGTAGAAATTAAATCCACATCGCTAGAAATGTAACCCTTCTTTTTTGTTTATTTTAATTGTTCAACCCTGGAAAAGTAACAATATTTCATAATACCCATGCTTTATATCATAATATACAGCAGTATTTTTAAAATCAAGATTTTAGTGTTTTCTGTTAACAAAAGAAAGAAATGATTACTAAATACATTCTTTTTTAAAAAAACATGATATTATAACAGAAAAAAATCTACTTATAAAAACCAACATGGTTTTTATATAATCTGAAGAGATTATATATATAATGTACAAAAATTCTTTTAATAAAATACACATTTATGTAAAAGAAAATATAAAAATACGCCAAAACAATAATTTATCTGATTGCTGAGACAAAAAATGCCTCACCCATATATTGCTTAAAATTTACCTGAAATATAACCATGTCTCAATTAAACGCATGATAGCTCTATATTTACATAAATAGTAAATCTACCTTAGTGACAAACGGCATTACCTGCGAGTATTGTGGAAAGATGAGTTATTAGGGAAGAGGGTATGGTATTACACACAATCAGTGGTTATAGTTTTTACATAAAGATACATGTAAAAAGCACATAGGTTATCTTTCTAGGTTTAAAAATACTACCATTCAAAGATACACCCGGTTGGAATCGGACAACACTGTTAGCTTTCTGTGTCATCTGAATAAAATATCTGTCAGACTAAAGTTACTTACAAATTGGTCATTAGGTAAATCTAGTGCATTTAGCAATTCTTCGTGTGTGTGTGATTCTGCTCCTAGCGTCAGCAGTGCAAGGAGTACCTCCACCGAGAGTGGTGACATGACGATATTCTTGTTTGGCATTTCTTTAGCCACTTCCTGTAAGAATGAAATATTTCTGATAATGTCACTACAGTTTGTAATTGAATGCTATTCAACCGAAACATAAAAAGGTTATCTTTTAAATAACAATAAGTATTAATGTCTCTAATATTTTACGACGCCTCAATGCTTTGAAGATTGATTTTTTAATTCTTTTTTAAATTTAATTTTCCAAAATCTTTGGAAACTTTTTTTTTCATTTCAAGGCCCTTTAACAAAATATCAATTCACACAACTATATAACAAAAGTTTTTAGTTCTTACTATAAATATTCCATATATACAAAAAAAATTAAATGTTAACGACAGTATGCATAAATAATTAAGTACAAACTTACATTATGAAGAGAGGTGGAAAACTTAGCAACTTTTGCACTCAACTGGGCCACATCTTCATCTGTAGATGTTGGACTGCAAAGGCCAATTGATATTAGCGCGCTGGCTATTACTATTCCTGGAACAATTGGATAAATGTTCAATTTAAAACTTTTCTGACGAAACAAATACAAGAGGCATATGTCAGCACTCATGCTAATATAAAATATAAACCTTATATTTTCTTATTACACTTTAAACTAAACTATTTGGTTATGGATGATATAAAATTTGGTAGCCCAAATTTTCATTAAAATGTTTGGAAACATGAGAATGCTCTGTTCATCTATATTTCAAAGCAGTGGTGCAAAAAGTTTAAGCTATATAGAACTTCGATTGGAGACAATCACCATGAAGGGCATGGTCAATGCCCCTCATAATGTCAACAAAGCCCAACTAATGTTGGCAAATCAAAAGACACCATTAGTCACATAGCAATATACAAAGGATTTTTGTCAACAGTATATGAAGAAAACTCTGATTATTGAGTGACGAAAATGTTAAAAGAAAATCAAAAAGAAGGTGAATCAACATTTCAAGGTCTTCCCAAGAATCTTATCAGCTGACCCACAAAATTTTTTGACACAATTTATACCATGGACGAAACCTGGCTTCAACATTTCGATACCGAGACGAAACCTGGGAAATCCAAAGGCTCAAGTTCAGGGCGAGGTTATAGATCCTGTTTTTGAGATGCAAAAACTATAATCATAGTGATTTATTTGGAAAAAATAACTGTTAATACAAATAAGAGAATTAGAAGCAAAGGTGAAGAAACCTGCGAGCCGAAGTTCCCTTTAACAAGTATTCCCTTTCATTTAGTACATCTGGATTTTTATTGTTTACTGTAGCTTAAATATCTTGATGTATCTTCATGTGTGGAGTGTCATTGTATTTATCGTTGCTGTCACTAAAAATATGGTATTATATGTAATCCAATATGATCGACACTGCAGAACTGCGAGTCTAATTGACCACAGTGCGGTTATATTTACAGCCTAATAATATTCAGTGTATTTATTTCTTAAATAAACCAACACTATTAAAATTTCTAAGCAACAATTGTCACCTCACTTATTTTACCAAATGTATGAATAATTTTTTACAATTTGTCATAAATTTTTTTTGCCTACGTAAACAAGCGTTTACTTCATAAGAAGTAGATTAAAATAAGAGCAAAGCCATTGTAAAGTCAAATAACACCATAAGCTACGGTACAGCTTCTCCTAGGTCGATCCACCTATAAAGGAAAAGATATAAACAAAATAAATTTAATGATTCCTACTTTAAGTGTAAAATTAAGTCACAGTACCACATAAAGAAGTTTTACCCACTAAGTGTGCTGCATTATTGAAACATTCTACCAATTCTTACTAAAATCAACTTTTTCGGAGATGTGTGCTATCGAGATCTGCCTGAATAAATTGAATCATCTTCAAAATTTGGACATCCCTCCTATCTTCGGTCTCAGAAAATATGATCATACTTCCAAATTTATCTCACATCTGTTGGTGATTCCAAATTGACGTAATCTTCATATTCTTCCACTTATGTTTAGCATTTTCGGTATTCCGGTAGTATTTCAAGTCTTAAATCAGAATTTACTGTCTTAACGATTCATGACCTCGATTCGCATTCTGAAAAGCCAATTGTAGTGTTACTGTGAAAGGTTCTTCACAATATATGCTAGCAGGTTGTGGAATAAGTTACATCCCAGACACATAGGAAATGCTATATAAACATAAAAATTGTATCAAAAAGTTATACTTATTGTAATTTCACATACTAACGACATTTCTGCCTTCAATTTCCTGTTTCCTTCCTCCATAATGTATCTTGTAAGTTTATGTGTATGAGTATGTGCATATATATGTATTTATATTTGAATATGAACATGCATGTCAGCACTTATCTATATACTTTTTATATTTGTTACTTTTAGTTAATTGCACAATCTATAATTAATATCATTAATTGTTATACTAGTATTCTGTTTGGCCATAAGAAATTGGTGTCGTAGCAATAATTTCACCATATGTATAAATCTTAAAAATCTGTAAATTAAATTCAATTGTGAAGTTGTTATCAAACCGGGTTGCCGGGAAATTTATATCGGTTATGTCAACATTATGCTTGTGAACGCACAAAACTCAGACTTTAATGATGGCGCGTAATATTGTAAAACGTCTTAAAGTTTGATTAACAATGACGTCATCCAATCTGCTCGATCTTCGATAAGTTAAGGTCTCCAGAAAAGTATTTATAGATATAAATTAATTATTACAAAAAAAAAGTAGCTCAATTACAAAAACCGGTCAGCTATCGCGACTTGCATGTTATGTCGCTACAAAATATAAACAAACACAAAAAATAAAGTCAACACACGGAATTGGCGCGGTGTGTCAAGTGAAGGTCAAAGAATTACAGGTCACTGATATTTTGTGGTTCGTTCGCGTAGTAAGATTCGGTTTGCGGTCAAGATTTTCGACTCGGATTACCATTTCAGCCGGTCGGTTTTCAAGTTCAATTCACAGAATGTTTCATGACCTCTACATCACTAATTTTCAACACAAATGACAAATGAAATTGACAACTAAACCAGAGAGTAGCTAAATCGCTTTTTTAATTTATTTTAAAAGTTTAATTATTTAATTGTGCCGATAACACGAATCGTGCGGTTTCACATTGATAAAAGAAATGAATAGTATCTAATATCTATACATTTATTTAAATTTTTTTTTGATATTGAAATCACTTTTGGTTCCTATAAAAATATTTTCGACTATGCCAACTTTGTAATTATTACATATTATTTTTGTACAGAATATACAAGCACATAATATTTCTCGCTCTTCTCTTCAAATACAGAAAGAACAGACATGACTACAGACACACATATACGTGCTTATGTCGCTTAATCAAAACGTGCAATTTTGAGTTTGTTACGGTTTTTGAGTCGGTTGGCGATAGTATGTATCGCAAACCGACTTAAGAACCACACGACACCGCAAATATATTAAATGTATGCCTTTAAGACCCTTATGTTTCACTGTGATATGATAATAAGATCTGATCGAGTATAAAAGTATTGTAAGTTTGTTTTCTAATATTCCAAAATGATGCAAACAACCGTTATAAGTTCGTCACGTCTACAGTTTTAAATACAACTCAATATATTTATAATTTCTATAGTTTTTGACCTGTCTGCGTGATATTTTGCAAATGGGTGATTGACATGGGGATCTCAATTAATTTGCGGCTAAATATGTAAAAAAAACGTACATTCCCATTTATATAGAGGGAATAAAACATTTTTTTGCATGTCTCGTCGATTGGAATGTCTTTGAATTGGTCTTTTAAAATAAAATTAATTTGACAAACAATAAGTTTAAAACACGAGAGTACGACGAACAGAATTAGTTTGATTAGTTAAAATTATTTTATACGTATGTATACAAACAGATAAACCAAACAAACGCTTATTTGTATAACTATTTATGTATTTACCACTGACCAAGGAAATTTATGTATTTTTTTTAAAATTCAAAGTCGGACCGTCTGATATTTGTTCATCTTCCTGCTGCCACTTTATATTTCACGAGATGATCTTCTACGACAATACGAGGATAAGGACGGATTATGAAATAAGCCGAGTGCAGTGAAACCTGGACCTGAGTTACTTTTCCTATTTGTAAATTTAACCAAAGACTTTTGGAGAAAGCGGTTTGATGACGACTGTTCAACAAAGAAAGTATCTAATTAACAACATGTCGGTAAAAAAGATAGCGCTATTGTCAAGGGATATTGCAGTCTATCGACGGATGCAGTAAATATGTTAATTGTGATGAGGATTACATTAAAAACTACAACTTGACAAATAATTATTTATACATCTCTTTCTTTAGAGCTATACCTAGAATACATGGGACGCCACTAGTAAATCTAATAAATAGTGACGTGAGTGAATGAAATTGATTTGGTGTATGAAAATCACGCACATCGATATGACGACCCACGTCTGATTATACTAAACCGAAAGTTCTGTAATAAATATAATTAATTTTTTTTAATATAAATATAATTATAGTAGATATTAAAACGTTCCCCGATTATTTGTAAACTTCAAAAAAGTTCCAAGATTATTTCCAAAATTAAAGATTTTAAATGGAGCTGAAAAAACATCGCTCTTAATAATTTTGGCAGAATGTTTTTAACCCGTTATTTCAAATAATCGGTCTGTGTTGGTAACGATGACATTCATCATTTAGTTAAAAAAAACAGTGTGGAAGCTCACCCAAAACTGTAGAACGGTTCATCTCACAGTTGGAGCGTGTCGCTCTAAACACAGCAAACGCCAGAATGGCTCCACAATGGGGCTTGCGTTTATTTAACGTCTCTCAATTATAGTGCTGCGTTTCCTTGTATATCGATTATCGAGAAAAAACCGGTGGCGCTAGGTGAATCCCCGTGGACAGAAATATTTATTTTAATTATTTTCCCTTCTTTGAATACACTTAACACTAATAACAGAGCACAAAATTAACGTGCGTTACAACTGTATAATGTAACGCACGTTGCGTGTTACCTGAATAATGAATTTTTAAAATATTAAAACGGAAGAATGAGAGGAGTTAAACTAAATTTTGAAAAAATTAATTTTATGTATCGTATAGGAGGATATTCTATACAATACACGAGATTGAAAGAGCTATCTACAAACTATTTTAAACTATTTTCAGAATTTTTTGTGCGGTTTCACAGATATCGCTGAAAATATCCACAAAACTTGTACCGCTCCTCAATCACTCCACCCTCGCAACTAAAAAGCTGTAAATGTGAAAGTTACGAAACAAGTAGTTGAAGCCGCGGTCGCTGCTATTTTGTCAGTGGATACGTTTTAGCGGAGAAAGAAACAAATGCAGCGTATTATTTTTGAGTTATTCGTCTAGTTTTGCGTAACGGACGCTTTCTTTTTACTCGGCTTGTCGTAACAAAATATCTTTGCTTTCTCTATAAGCTAAATAATTCAGCGGGTATAAATGGCATATTTTTTGATTTGTTATTGTCTGAACTAGAATCATGTACATTTTCTCGAAATTTGATTATACATTTTCCGTCCATATGTAATGAGATATCACGAAATTTCATATTTTTCTACATTAATTTATATTTATTATCCAGTTGTATGTAATATTTTATACATTTCGCGTCAATAATTATCAATATAAGTACGTCTAATCATATATTTTCACGCTATACCTTTCTAAAGCGCGCTATCGACGGAATTTCGACATTCAAATATCAGCGTGATGCACGGGACACGAGGATATGGAGATGGGAAGCTGTAACGTGCACATCAAACTTCGATTATTACTCTATCTAATCAATTATATCATATAATTTTAACAAAACAATGACATCTTATAACACGCACATCAAACTTTAATTATACTCTATCTAATCAATGACATCATACAAATTTAACAAAACAAAGACATCTTGTAACACGCACATCAAACTTTAATTATAACTTTATCTAATCAATGATATCATATAAATTTAACAAAACAATGACAACACATAAACTTTTCCGAAATAAATTACTGCTAATATCGTGACGATCAAATTTATGATCCGATATTGAAATTAAAGACACGTTAGAAATAACCTTTCCGGAAGTTTCCTTAAATTCTTTGGAAAAATATTGCGATGATTCAAAATCTCATGGTTTCTGAGAAATTCACAATATTTTCACAAAAAACGTAATAGGCAATATATTTAGAAGGTGAATAATAATAGTAATAATTGTAAATAGTGTAGGAGGTGTACTTAGCATTCGCTAGTAAGTACTAGTGAATGCTTATACGCACAAGAGCAGGCTAAAAAATTCTCGGTCTGATCTGCTCTGAGTTATCATGCCGATTCATCATATAGATCACTAATTATTAGACTTCTTATCAACACATAGATAATTACAACTTTTAGATCAAAGTTTGGATCATTGCGCTTTGAGTAATTAAACAAGAAACATCATCACACCTGGCAAATCAACACTCTTCAAGATCTGTGAAAAGATTTCTTACGAAAAGTAACAAAACGCCCAGTAATATTTTTGGAGAAATGTCAACTGTCTACAGAGAATCGGGACTTTCATATTCAATAATAAAACGCTGGATTTAGTTGTTCCGGCGAGAGCGAGGATCGATAGAAAAATATTTTGTGCCGGGTCACCTGTCGACGGCAGTTTCACTGTAAAATCCGAAAACTTGTATTAGGAGATCGCAGTATAAAAATGTGACAGATGGTTGAAACCCCGATCACCAGTAAATAATGAATTGCCAAAATTATGTATTCATATGTACCCGTTAAAATAAAGTAACGTAAATCGAGTACCAAAAATGATCATACCTCTCGACAAGCAGACAAATCGGCTGATTAGAAGAGTTTTAGGACTCTGTAGTAATAATGAATGACGTTTTTGTTCATGAATTGTAACCAAAAAAAAAGCGAAACGTGTATCCAACAATATGAGAATGAAAGTAGGAGACAATACAGAAGATTATTAGAAAGAAAGGCGCCAAAGGTGTTTAAAGTGGAAACACGGCATTTAAGCTTATGACCACATTTTTTGGGATTTTGTAAAGGTCCTTCTCATTTATAATCGACATAAGGGAACTACAATGAGTGGGGAATAGCATGTTGGTGTTTTGAAAAAAGTGCAACAAGCAATTGTTAAAAAAATAAAGGACGAAATCTCGATGGGGTCTTGTTTTCGCAAGACAACACACCCGTTCACACGGCTAGTGTCGCCAAGCTTGCCAGAATTTAATGGCCTGGCCTCGAACGACTGATTTAATTTGAATATTTTTAAAAGAGATATGAGAGAGTAAGTTTGAGGATGAGGAAAGTATCGGGGCAGCTGTATTCGAACATTTACGGCAGTAATAGCATATCTTGGAGAGAAGGGAAAAGAATATTTTTGAATGTTACTCTAGCGGTTATTTAAACGGATGCAAAAAATGTATTGAATTAGAAGATCTTATTAAAAAGTATAAAGCTATTTTTTATACGTCTCCTTTAAGTACCTCAAGACTGGAACTTTTCAGCTTATCTGCTTAAGTGCATAAAGTACCTTCGTAGTGTGATTTCTACTGATATTACGAGGAGTTCTACTCATATAGGTTTTATTTGTTTTACCAAGTAGGGAGAATTTATCAGTACTAAACACCATTATGTACATTTATTAACGCTTTGTTTAATTTACTTTTATTCTCTAGGCCCTTTAAGAGAGTATGTTCATAGCACATGGAGTTATCCATATTCACTATTCGTTTCATATCATTTTTATTCTGACGAACAACTCCCCATACAAACTCATCTAAGAACGTTGACAGTCTACATTTCACACATCGTTTTACATTTATTATTTTCAACAAGTGGTGACACTTTGCATGACAATGAAAGTCTTACAAATTTTTAAAATTAGCGACTATTTATTCGTTTTTGCATATTTTAACTTCTATTTGAACTTCGCATACATTCTTCATGGTCATTCGTTTCTAAGTATTTTTCCATTTATCTTAGTTGAAATGCCAAACCTGAATACTAATGGAATCATTACAGTGTTAATCCAACCGTGTGCCGCAGGAGATTTTCTTGAAAACTATTCGATGTTAATATTTATAATTTAGTAAAGAAACAGAGTGCCCCAAAACAGACGTTAAGAATAAAAAGGCGGTTTTGATTTTGAAGGTCAATTTCAGGGCCTAAATTGGGAAACAAGATTCCTTCAAGGTTATCGTGTCCCTACACGATAAACAATAAATAATATAAAATATTATTAAAATATGAATTCCAAAAATATATTTGATGTATTTTATAAATTTGTTAGAATGTTATTTGAAAAAAAAAACACTCAGGAATTGCTGTCCTTCACATTATCACCAAAAGGATCGCTCCGAATAATTTGAAAAATTCACGGACATTCAAAATTAGATGTAAATTGAATGAACATTATGAGGATTGAAAAATTATTTAGGCGATTAATTGTTACAAATAATAACATTGTTCCTTGCCCTGGGATTTCTAAACTATTAGGTTTCATCATCACCAAGTTTCTTATATACTCATTAAACCAAATATTTCCGCATATTTATCTTCTCCTACTCCCTATGTTTCTTTCACCTTTTGTATCACACCATCTTTGATAGTCATATTCTTAATTCCTTATCAAAATGATTAATATGACTGCCAAATTGAGTTTATCTGCCTGTCAGTTCTTTTACCTTTTCACTGCTAAACTAACAAACATATCTAATTAAAATTTGACGGAGAAATACTTTAACGTCTGGGGAAGTACATAAGGTATATGGCGTCTTTGTAAATTTAATTTAGTGAATACTCCAATGGCGGATTACTTTTATTTTGGATCTCCTTAACATGATTATCAAATTACAGCGATCGAGGAATAGAATACAAAAATATACAAGTAGATATCTCCTTTTGTTCCTCATCCTTGGCATCTTTAGCTTCCTGGAATATTCTGTCTGACTCTTTTGGTAGCGACCATTTCTATATTCTTATTTCTTTCTTTCGTTTAAATTTAAATATTGAAAAAAATCCCCGTCTTCAAAAATACAACCTATATAGGGCAGATTGGGCACTTTCCTCAATGTTGAAGTAGATTCTCTTCCTCCAGTGGGCCTGGATAGCATTAACTCTTGTTATGACCATTTTGTAAGGGCTATAGATCAGTTCACTCAGAACTTTATCCCATTTAAGAGATTTAATCTCCACTACAGATCCTCTCACCCTTGGTGGGATAGAGACTGTTCTGCGTCGGTTGAAGCCCGCAAAGAGGCTGAAGCGATATACAAATCTAATATGTCGGAAGCAAACTTCTTGTTTTGAAAGACCCAAGCACAGACTAAACGAATTTTCCTTAAAAAAGAGGGAAAGCTGGAAGAAATTCTGTTAGTCCCTCTCTCTTTCTACTCCCTCTCGTATCGTCTGTTCTATTATAAAACGGTTCCGGTCTATTTTTCAGCCTGACCTTCCGAGATCCGTACACGGGAATCGGGTACACAATTTTTAAATAACTTTGCTCCCCTATCCATCCCAAATTTAGATGTGATTTCACTAGCGTCCACCATTTTTTAAAAGAATATTTCCTCATTAATGAATTGGATTTCACCTTGCATCATCTTAGTGACTTCCCTGGTATTGACGGAATGTGATGTTCAATGGATAAAAATTGCTTTATATCAACCCGTTGGTATCTTCTATCCCTTATCAACTGTATGTTCAAATCAGGTTACATTCCAAAGTTATGGAAAACTCAAATAATAATGCCCATTCTCAAACCTCATAAAGACGCCAATGTAGGTAAATCCTACGGAGCCATAGTTCTTTCTCCTGTTTTAACAATGATTACGGAACACCCAATTAAGAATCAATTGGAATGGTTTACAGAACACCATTCCATTTTTCCCAAGCAACCAATTTGGCTTCGGAAGAGCTAAAAGTATAATAGTCCTAACCACTGACATCAGACTTGCCTTCTCTCGACAAGAGTTTCTCATTGCTGCCTTTTTATATCTTTCTCCAGCCTACGATAATGTAAACTTTCCAATTTTCAAGAAAATTATTCATAATCTTGGAATTCCGATTATTTTTGAAAGATCTGTAATTCTAAGATCCCCGGATCACCTCCCTCTAGAGCTGGGCTGTCCAAACTACATACCTACGCGGGCCAATTAAATTTACTGCAAAAGCTTGAGGGCCGCAGAAAAAAATACTTTTAATTTGAATTAAAATAAAATACAGGGTAATAATTTCTTTAGACGTTTATTGGTTCTTCGTTAATTTATCTTTAACAATCACATCGATATCAACATCAACATTCGTTGTTGCCAGACGCATTGCATGAAGAAGTGACTTATCTTACAGTGAAGATCTGTACGTAGATTTTATAAAGTTCATGGTTGAATACGCGCTTTCACATAAATAAGACCTGCCCATCATCGATCCCATTTTCAAGCCAAAATTTGTTAATTTGGGGAAACGATCGCCAAGGATCTTAAAAAAATCCATTCCAGTTTCTGTTCTACACTTGTAAAAGGGGTTTGCCTGTACGTCACATAATTCCAACTGGTAATCAGTCTTTACGGTTTCCATTTGAATCGTTAATGGATGCGTAAAAAGAGACAAATCGCTCTCTAATTTTTTGAAATCTGCGAAACGCTGCTCAAATTTAAAAATTACTTCGTCGATGTACTTCAGGTGGTCAGAAAAGTTGCATCTTTCAAAATTTCTCATTTCGGTACAATGTTCTTCGCAATTTGGAAAAAAAGAAAAATCATTTTTTTCCAGTGACGTTTTGAACAATATCAGTTTATTTTTGAATACATTCACATATCCATACAAGTTGGCTATATTGTGTTATTTGCCTTGTAATTTTAATTCGTTCAAATGTTGTGTCATAACAGTCAAAAATGCGATATCAGCAAGAAATTCAGGATCTGGCATTTTAGTTTCCACATCAGTAGTATCAGATTTTATTTCATTTTTAAGAAATATGAAAATTTCTTTCCGTAAATCGAAAAAACGCTGCAAGCACTGACCAGCACTCAACCATCGGATTTCTGGGTGTAACAGCAGATCCCCATAGGTTGCGTTAATTTCAGTTAAAAAATTGCGAAATTTACGATGACTCAAAGCTTTGTTTTCGCCTCTAATAAGATTTGTTATTTTAACACCTATTTTCATGACATTCATTTGGCGCAAAGATTTTCCGCATAAGGCTTCTTGGTGTATGATACAATGGATTAATGGGCAATCAATGCCATTTTGTTTTAGATGTCCCGTAAATCCTGTAACGTTTCCTGTTATAGCTTTTGCTCCATCGGTCACAACACAAGACCATTTGTGAAACCCGCCGTATTCTATGACTGTTTTGTTAACAGCTTGAAAGATATAGCTGCCTTTAGTTGATCCATGTAGCGGCACTAAATTTAACATTTCCTCCGCGATCGAAAAATCTTTTGAAATGCAGCGAATAAAAATTATTAATTGACTGATATCTGTTTTGTCGGTACTTTCGTCCAAACATAATGAATAATATTCACAGTTTACAATGTAATCACATATTTTTTTCGAAACAAATTCTCCCATATCATCTATTCGTCGCGCAACTGTTTGGTGAGATTATAATGTTACAGATTCAAATTTTTCCGCCAATTTCGGCTGCATAAAGCGATAAGCCATGGCAACTGCGCATTTTTTTATAAAAACTCCGTCACTGAATGGTTTTTTAGCTTTGGCTAATTGCAAACAAACTTCATAAGAAGCAGCCAAACGTTGTTCATTGTCTGCACTTATTTTTGAAAAAAAAAAACTTGTCGGCTGCGTTAATTTCTTCTTATACTAGCCACAACAATTTTTCTGGCTTCACCGACATGTTTTTTATATTTTTCTTCATGTAAAGTAGTATAATGACGTTTAACATTATATTCTTTACTCACAGACATAACTTGCATACAAATCATACACTGAATTTTATTATAGTTATTGCAACTAAAATAGTCGAGTTCCCACTTCTCAATAAATGCGCGATGTTCATCACTTATTTTTCGCTTCTTCGTAGACATAATGAAGTTTTTTAAGTATTTTTCTCAAACCGGCTGGTTGAATACTTGTGAAATTCACAATTAATTGTTAAATAACGTGTGAAATTCAAAGCGGCAGTGATACGAACTTAATGAAAGCACAAGTTTAACTAATACGGACACAAACAAATACTAACATAAACATCTTACTTACAGACTTCTTTTGTAAACAAAATACTTTCCGGGAATTCCCCCAATAATATAAAGATAAATTCACTTTTAAATGATGTCATGCGAATGGAATGTTACTAGATTAAAAATAAATGAATTATATATAATATTTTGAGAAAGATTTCTATTATTCAAACTATTTATAGGTATCCAACACTATTTTCTGATTATTTTACAATGTAGATTTAAATTTTAAAATATGCGTCGCGGGCCGCATAAAAACAACAACGGCAACAACAACCGCATGCGGCCCGCGGGCCGTTGTTTGGACAGCCCTGCTCTAGAGGACTATATAGAGGGGTCTTCCTCAAGGCTCTGTTTTATGACCCTTACTTTTCAATATTTACTCCTATATGATCCACTAAACAGTAATTCCCTTCTGTTGTATTTTACAATACGCTGATGATCTGTTTTATATTTTTCTGATAAGTCACTCTCTAGTCTAACTCTCGTCGTATGCATTTATCCCCTTCCAAAAGCGCTGTGGTGGTCTTCTCGAGACGGAGAATTACTCCACCTTTATCTATTTCTTATAATTTCTCCTCGATGCCTATTCTTTTCAATACCAAATTTCAATACCTTGAATTCTTTTTGGATGGATTGGATGCGAATATACACAGATGCATCAAAAAACCCTTAGAGATGGCTATGTCGGAGCGTCATTTTACTCTCCATCCACTGTTCATTCAGCATACTTTCGTCTTCTTAAGGAGTATTCGGTATTCTCTGGAGAATGCCGTGCTATTGTGGAGGCCTTGAATTATGCTCTACTCAAAAAGATTCGCAGGCTCCTTACCTTCCCAACTCCTTAAGTTCTTTACAGTTCCTTCTCGCTAATTCATTCTCTTCGAACTGTGGCTTCCTGATTCTCCAGATCAAGCAACTTACGCTTCATTTGGAGAGATCGGGATCCGATGTCGTTCATGCGTGGATCCCTAATCACTGTAGCCTAACAGGTAATGAAATAGTCGACGCAAAAGCTCGGTTCGCCGCCGTGAACCGGGATCCATGTTTCATCATTAATTTCATTGAAGACTTTCTTCCCATGACTCATTTCTAGATGACATCTGACTTCCAGAGGGCGTGGGGAAGATCATCCCAGATTACGGATACGGGATGTTTCCAAATCTAATCTTTTATACCCACAACACCTTGGTTCTCAAAATTTATTTTCTAGCGAAAGGAAACCTCTGTGGTATCTCGCATGCGTTCGAGTCAATGTTCTATTCCTACCCATTTGGTTAGGCTGCGTGTCAGAGGATCTCCAATTTGCGACTGTTGGCTTGAAGAAGGTGATCCAAACCATCTCATTTTTGCAAGTCTATTGAATAATAAATTTCCTGCGTTTATTTACAAATTATTAAAATGTAAAATTCAATTGCCCATTAATATAAGATCACTTTTATCTATTGCCAACAAACCCATTTTAGGATTAATCATTCAGTTCATAAGAAAGAACGACATCAAAATTTAGAATCTTTCATATTTCTTTTTTGTTTTTATATTTGTATATACTTATTTTGTATTATCTTGTATATTATAACCTGTTTTTATTGAATTGTAGCCAACTTCTTACTTAATTTTTTTTATTGTATAGTTCATTCTTTTGTTAACAAGCAACAATGACAAATATTCGAAATATGATTTAATCAGTGTTGCTTAGCTTTTTGTCCACACTTGACATTGGCAAAAGTTCTTTGTGAAGAGAAAGAACGCCATATAATCAAAGATAAAGATAACTCTTAAAAAAATCTTCAAAAATGGTAAAATTTAGTACCTATAAGTGTGATAGCACTTTATACAGGAAATTACCAGGTATTACGTTTTACAGGTATGTAATATACCTAAGATATCTATTTGTTTATTATGAGATAAATTATTTAAATATTAAGATCATTTTCCAGTTTCTATTCATGGTATTTAATTTAAATTTTTTTGACGCTAAACTCATTCAGGTTAACGTATATCCACACTATTTGAAAGATTATACAAAAGCATTTTATATTTTTTTGTGTAGCATTTATTTCTTGAATGCATTGACCATCTATTCTTTATCTACAGTTTTCTAAAGGATGAAAACCTATTAGATAGATTATGCTTCCTTTATTCCTTAAAAAAATGGTTGAAAAAGATGCATCTAAAAATTTGGAATTAAAAAAGCACAAATAACATTGCTCAAAACATTTCGATAAGAGTAAAATTGAAAGTAATGCATTTAGAACACATTTAAAACCTTGGTTCAATACCTAATTTTTTTCCAAACCTTTCAAAAAATATTTGCAAGTAAATTTTAAAACATTGTCATCTTTACTTCAAAATTAACAATATATGATAATGATCCAAGCTGTAAATTTTAAAGCAAACAAACCTGACGACAGCAACAATAGAGACTATATTATTGCAAATTCGAATCTATTGGCAATTGGACAATCGAATATGATAATGATTACATGTTGTATAACCTTTCGCTGAACCTTTCAATGATTCCACAATGTTTGTGTATCCTATAATTTAGATCCTACTACTTCTGGTGACCTGATATACATTGACTATGTAAATCCATGTCATATAATCTTTTGAGTAAAAATACTAGTAATTGTAATTTTCAGAGTCCATACCAGAGCCAAAGACGACTTCAATACTTACCGATTAAATGTCGCTTAGAAAATAACAAAGAACGCTTTATGACAGTGTGTGGTGAACCATTTCAATAAGTTTGATTGCATGATAAGTACATCTCCATAATACATATAAACAAACCTAATGAAAAAAAACGTGCACTGGGAACAATCATAGACTAAAAAAACAAAAAAAATTAGAGCACTATTAGCTAATATCCCACTTGAAGATGTTGTAATACAACGAAACCTAGGTCGTGGTAAAGAAATTAAGGAAAGTAGAAATAATACTACATCACGTAGTTTCATTTAACTGTGAATAATGAATTTCTACAAAATTAACGCCAAATATATTCAATATTAAATATTTTATTTGGAGAAAATGTGGTCTTACTCATTACGCTTAACAAATAATCGAAAAATGACTTTAATTCAGGTTTATTCATAGATTCTATTCTATTGACACTAGTTGCTTCTGGACAACGAATACTAACTTCAGGATTACGCTTCAAAAATCAGTAAAACCAATCCTTTCCAGCTGTTTTTTTTATCTTTATTAAATAGGTTTTTAATTTTGTTAATTTCAGCATACTCAAATACCAATCGTTTTAGTTCCATAGATGTTAAACCATAAAAACAGTTAGACAGCTTTAATATATGGTCTCTTATGTTATTCTCTTGCTCCTGAATAAAGACAGGTTTCTTACCAAGCCGAGGGCAATAACCAGTGCCATGACGTTTTACGTGGTCATGAAGCAACATCACAGGAACTCAAAATTTGGTAGCAGTAGGACATAGTTTATCACCAAGGACTTTTTCTTCTGCAGCTTTCATTTTTCATAGAGAATAGCAACATTTTTTTTGTTGGTCACCATCTGTAAACATAATAATTTCACACCATCTGTAAACATTATAATTTTGCTAATAGAAAACCAGTTTGTCACATGAAACCATATTGTGTAATACCGTACAAATGTACGGATTATAATAATTCTTCAGAAATATAATTTATTAACAAGCGGCAGCAAAACAAACATCGCACTGTCATGGCCACCTCACGTGACTGACTGACGCGAGCACTTTAGTGTGTTCGTAATATGCTTCAATCTATATGTTAGAGTGAAATAGAAATATAATTTAAGTTTTTGTCATCGAAAATTTTTCATGTACGGTAATATACTCCGTACGGTAATACACTCCGCTCCCCTTAAAGCACTTACAGCGATCATAATTAAACCGACAGACAGATAGAGAAATTAACAATTACAAAATATTGCTCGCTTTATGTCATTCATAAAAAAATAAAGCTGTGTATAAAAAATATAATACACAGTCATTCAATTAACAAGTATTAATAGCATTTTGAAATTGGCTAAACTAGTAAGTGAAATATTCTTATTCGTATGTATATGTTAGAAGGGGGATACGTATGCATATTTAAGGATGCATTTATGTATCGACAGGTAACAAAACAATTTGTATTTCTATTATAGCAATTGAAATTTGTATTTCTATTAACTTCTATAGATATTTGAAATAAGTCTCACTTATTTCTTATTCATATTGTATTAGTCAAGAGAAAACAATATGAATCATTTAGAAGCAAACACGTTAATGTATTTAAACGAATCAGCTTTAATAGCATGTAGTTTTTGTGTAATTTTTTTGAAGCAAAACTTTTATAACTGTGGTGAGCGGTCTTTTCACTAGCATATTGTAGCTTTAAATTATGCCTCAAGGTAAATATTAAAAAGACAAACTCGGAAAATGTTGTTTGTTATTTACATTTTCCTGACGAAAGAAGCAAAAGGAAGTGTTATGAATTTAAAAAATGTACAAAATGCAGAGCTGCCGCACATATAATATCAGTAGCTACAGGTAAGTAATTTTATTTTCCTTGAACATTAGAATAATAATTGACATTTTATAATTCTATTGGTAATTTGATATTTCAATATGTGTTAATAAATTGATCGGTTTTAAAATTAATCAATATTTTATAATTTCATTTATCCTTGTTTGACATGAATTATAATGTGATTAATTTTGTTTTTCTATTGCCACATTGATATGTAATAACTAATTGCCACATTGATATGGCAAATACAAAAGCATATTTTTAAATATAAATGACCTTTTCTTATCTTACAGTGAAGAGAGTTCGAAAAGAAGGAGATGAAACAGAGTTGCTTGTAGTTTAGCGCACTTCTGGAAAAAATGGGTCGAGACAAAGTCCCATAGCCGGTTTAAATTATTTTAATAAGTTAAATCCTTTATTAACAATAAAGGATTTAACTTTAGATAAAGTCGCACAATTCTATTAAGTTTCAAGTTTCTAAAACAAGTCCACGTTGCATTATTAAAGAATTTGGTTTTTGGTGGAAGAGGATGGAAAATCACCGAAAGTGCTTATTGAAAAATACAACGTCAGACTGAAAAGAATAGAATATTAAAAAAAAACTTAGAAAATATTCCCAGGAAGGCAGACCTATAGTATATATCGATGAATAGTATGTGCATTCCACTCATGCCAACTCTAAATCTTGATCTGTAAAATCAGATAAAGTGCTCAAAAAACTATTTCTAAGGGTCAAGTAAGGTTCTGAGAGCGAATTCATTCACTTTGCTAACATTTAAATTTGGATCATAGTCAAGCAACTATCATGATGACATGAACTATAAAAATTATCAGAAATGCCTTCGAACCCATTCAATACCCAATCTCTTATCAAATGCCATTTCGGTAGTTGATAATGACTCATACCACAATAAGGAATACGAATCTGCACCAAGCTCAAACACAAAAAAAGTTGACATGCAATCATGACTAATTCAAAATGGGATTCCTAAAACTCCAAAAATGCTTAAAACACAATTTTTTACACAAATTGAGAATACGTAGAGAAAAAACCAGACACCGTTTCAGATGACATAGATTGTATGTACCGCATCAATATTGGATGAAGAAAATCTCGGTCTCTGTCAATTGTCCGGCTCTGTAAACTCCTGGAACAAGTGGTACAGTTTCTACTGGTAATTTACTTGGTTGCAGCCATATCTTGAAGAATAAACTACCAGCTGGTGTATCACCTAAGGACAGTGAGAGTGACTATAAGAACTTATCATATTTTATCTTTTCGTTGTTAGAGATTTTTTATAATCTTGAATTTTGTCATTTTGTAATATATGTCACATTATCACATATCACATTACACTAATGTTATTTTATTTCATAACTTAATATATATCGCCTTGGTGTGAAGGATTAATCACAAGGCATATAGCCTTTGACCGCATGACGCACCGTAGGAATTCGGGTTCGGTTCCCGTTCATTTATCAAGTGGGGCTGGACTGGTGTTTGGGTTAGCTGTAAGACATTGCTCCAATAGCAATAAGTCATATGTATCAAAGAGATATACTAAAGTACATAAATACATAAATTAATTAATGTAAATATAAGTGTCGATGAAATCCAGTAGGCCCAGTTGGACCCACCCAACTTTGGCTTTGAGAAATGTCTACCTGTACGGTCGCCCCACTACTGCCTCTCGCCAGGGCTCTTCTTTTGTTACACTCATTATAATATTCTGAAAACCAAAGCTTCATAATACTGGAAAGACCCACAAGAGATCATGTAGCGGTACACATCGGCCGTCAGTTGCTTATTGTTTCCATTGTAAGCAGTCACGTGTCAAGAGACAATAACTCTTGACACTTTTTGGGGAAAACACAGTCTTATAGGAGTCCTATGATTTCATGCCCATTCTGGAAATACAAAAATATCAATAGTACCACAAATAAGATAACATTCCATACATGAGTTGGAAATATTAAATACTTAAGTTGTAATTACTTATAAACAATTGCCATTTTTAATGTTTACAACATGGCGGTGGCACTAAGAGATAAAAGCAATAAGATATGTACCAGGCACGAGTGAAACTAATAATTTACTGTCAGCCTCTATAATTGGCAAAACTTTTGTAGTAACAATTATCAATATTGACAGGCCAGTTTAATTTATACACAAAGAGTGTAAGTCCCATAAGCACATGCTGATATCTATAACTGTGATTAACCAGTTAAATTCTTACTGCATATAACCTTTGTATTTAATCATTTTTATATGGTATACTTAATTAGTTAATACATTTTGTTTAGATTATAACAATTGTACTGAAGTCAACGATACAAATAAAATTAAAATATTTTATAATACAGACAAGTTGCTCAAAAGGACAACAAGGCCGTATTGTTATTTAAATTTTTGGAGGAAAGTTAAAAAATAAAAGCTACAAAGGACTCGTATTGAGAGAAGGAAAGTTGAATATATATGTTGATTGGGACAATAAGCTGGTCCATCATACTTTTAGCTTTTCTGAACCCAAATTGATGATATGGGATAATAGAATAGTATTCTGCAAATAATTCCAGGCAATTGTTGATCATGTGTTTAGTGATCTTTCCTTAAACAGAATATGGGTCTATGGGCTTATAGGATGAATCTAATTAGTCTATATGATGGATCTGACCTAATAGAATTTTATGTTTTTTTAGAATGGGTATAATTATTGGAAATTTCCAAGATAATGAAACATACACTAAATTAAATGTGGTGTTAATAAGAAAAAGTAGGCATTGACAAATACCAGTGAGTATATCAAACTGACGATGCCAGGTCCAGGATATAGAAGGTTTTGCAACTGTAATTCCATTTTTAAATGGGCATTTCTTTATTAAAGAGTGGTTGGTATATGTAGGATTATATCTGACAGGCAGCCCATCTAGGCTAGGTTAGGAATGGATGAGAGGGAATTTGTAGTCTTCCTCTTGTTTTTCAACAAAACAAGAGGAAGATTTCTAGGAGAATATTAAATTTATATTTTGCTTTCATCCTCTTTATGGATTTTAACTGCTGCCGAACATTTCCATCCTACAATGAGGTGAACATTCCTCTTCATTGATATAAAATTAAGTTACCAAGTTAAGATACTATATATATTAACCATTATATATTAATCAGGTTAATATACTTTACAAAAGGATCATAGCAAGATTCAATGTTGTCCGGGTATATTGGGGGGAAAGTCTCTTCGAAGATGTTCAGATATGATTTTCGAAATGACTAGCGGTGACAGAGACGAGGAAAGCAAAGAGGTATCGTCTACGTAGGATGTTATGATTAATCTTCAATCTCCACCAATATATCTCTTAGGGAACTGCTCCAGTTGGGGCTCATGACGGGTGGTGAGCATTAAGATCCCCTAGGGGCATAGATGTGTCAGGAAACGGAGGAAAAAATGTCCTGCATCAAAAGAGCTATGGAACGGGATGGATAAGTGTACATCATCAAGGAGAGGCAGATAGGAAGGCTATATTCCTGTGCGTCGAGAACACTGAGCTGAGAACTGTGTAAGCCAAGGGGCACCTAGGAAAAAGGTACTTGTCAAGCAGCAGAGCAGATCCACTCCTGCCATTCGCTCTATCATCTTGCAGGCAAGCTCGAACCTTACAATGGCATCCCGGTCTTATCTATGTCTCCAAGATGTCAGCTACGGATGAAACTTATTTGATAAGAAGGTAGCAAAGATCTGCCATATCGGAATTAACACAGTGACTATTTCACTGCAGGACCCTCGTCACAGTGAGCGGAGTTATTGATATTTATTTAGAACTGTTGGGCTTCGATCAACGTTAATTATTCTACAGATAAAGATGTTAGAATATTGACCAATGTGTTGAAAAGACGCTGAATAATTAAATATATGGAGGAATTAACTAATGTTAATGGTTTTTGACCAAGGAATTCTGAAGTCTGTCAAAACCTGTTCCAGTGCTGAGCAGCTTTGAGAGAATGATGCCAGTAAAAAGAATGAGGTTTGTAAGGCAACGATTTTTGGTAAGATCTGGATTTTTGGTTCTAGCTGGATGAGAAGGAGTAAATGGCAAGGGAGCATGTCATTTCCTGACACAAGTAACCATTTTGGGTGCATCGGCATAGGTAATGTGTCTCGCAGGCATTTCAAGTTTAATTTTCTTTTAAATTTCATACTTAGTACACTTTTTCTCCATAGCATTGTGGTTCTCACTACAAGAGATGCATTTCGCTCTATCTGCTGTCAAAAGGCAGTTTTTCTTAAATAATAAAGACATCTGCATGATCTTCATTATTTTGGATGGTTGATTATTTGGTCATGTAGCTGAGAAATGTTGTTCTTCTTAGCGTTGCTTGTGATATGGCGAAGGCCATCATGAGAAAAACTACTTTCTGACTGCAGTTGTTTTTGTTTTTAATTTCATAGTGTTCCGTATGGAAAGTTGTTTTTGAGAGAAAAACTACTTGCATTTCTTTTGTTTAATATTCAAGAATACAATCCGTATATACATATATATATATATATATATATATATATATATATATATATGTGTGTGTGTGTGTGTATACGTGATGTACATATTTTTTTATGATCTATTAACATAATGACGTGATCCTTCATTGTTCCATAGAATGATAAAACTTCTAACATAGCCACATAATTTTAACCTGTGACTTATATTTTGAGTATTTTCCACTACTTGCTACTCGTGAGCAGTTAAAGCTAAACCATTTCTCAGTACAGTAAGGAATGAAATTAGAACTTCCTTGAACTTAAACGATAGGGCATATTGTATGTACTAGTCCGGCTTATAGGCATGCCTTGTTTTAATTAAAATTTTCCCGTATGTCAATAAGTTTTGCTTTTGCTTGAATACTTTTGTAAACATTTGTACGATCAATTTAACTTTTGCAATTACTCCTTCTACCATATTTTATGTAGATTGTGCACATTTTTTGGATCCCGATACAGGACTAAATTTATTTTGTGGACGAAATATTCATCCTGTTGCCATATTCTTTACTTAACAGCTACTAAAGTATTTGCCACATTTTTGGGAGATCACTGAAGCCACTTTATTTTCGGAAAAGATTACAACAGTCGTAGGGTGTAGACTTGGTTCCCATGGACGGTTGTTTTATATTAAATAAAGAGCGTTGTCTAATGTCGTACATAGATGAACCCTTTTGAAAAAGGTAATGTTGCCTGATAAATATTTTGAGAGGTGCAGAGAGCAAAGTTTCTTTTGAGCTTAATGTATCTTGCTATCCTCCTGATAACTGAGTATCCCCTACCAAAATTGAGTCTCTGAATATAAGTGTCTTGTGTACTTAATTATCACGCATGTTTGTTAATCTTAAATTGGCTATCAGATTCTGTGTGAATTTATTATTTTATTTTTGTGTGTAATTAATTAACCGCACTTATTAAAATATAAAAGTGTAAAGCATACTCATTTTTGTGGGGCAACTTTGTGTATTGTATTAATTATATTTATTGTGTATTAAATTTAATTAGATAATCCAAACCTTAATGGTGATTCGACATAAACATATATTTGTACATACACACACACATATATATTTATATATATATAAATATATATATATATATATATATATATATATATATAAATATATATATAAATATATGTATATATATATATATATATATATATATAAATATAAATATATATATGTATATATATATATATATATATATATATATATATATATATATATATTATGTATACACTCTTTTGCATAAAAAACGGGCGGTTTTGATTTTGTTATAATATTAACAAAATATGATTTATTAAGAGATTGTATTAATTATAATTGTTACTGGCAGGTATAGTGTATTCTGGCACATAAAAACGAACGTTCTAAATTTGAAATTTATTCTTTTTGAATGAAAATTCTCTTTCACTGACAAAAACATATTTTTTGGCGGTAAATGAAATCCAACTCTTATTAAGTTCTTTTTCATTTGTTACGTTTTTTATTTTAACGAATAAATTTTAATTATAATTCTACTGTTTGCTGCATTAGTTCACTTCTGTTTGCTGTTCTCAGAATGGTTGAAAAAACGATAAGAGCTAGTAAAATTATTGCACTGCTTGAATAAGGCTGTAGTCAATGTTATGTGTCTCAGCAGTATAATGTGAGCCGTTCCACCATCCAAAGGACCTGGCAACAATACCAAGAAATGGGCTCCGTCAGTACAAGGCCCAGTTCTGGAAGAAAACGGTGCACTGAGCCACGGGACGACTACTTCAAAGTAAGTCAAGCGCTACAAAATTGTCAAGTTACATACGTGGATCTCAAACAGAACCTCGAGGACGTCAGAGGTACACAAGTAAGTCTATGGACAGTCAGAAGGAGACTTCAGGTCGCCAATATACGTAGCTATTGCCTAGCTCGGGGCCCTACATTGCTCTGTGAGCATCGAGTTGCCAGATTGTGGTTCTCTCAAAATTTTTTGTCATGGACTCAACAAGACTGGAATAGTGTTTTATTCTCCGATGAAGCTCGTATATCGATTAATAGTGAGGATCGACGTCGGTTAGTTTTAGTTTTTAGAAAATGGCACACTTAATGCGCAAATTAGTTTTTATTGAAAATGGCACACTTAATGCGCAAAGGTACATAACAGAGGTTCTTATTTCTCATGCCCAACCCGCATTAACAGCAATTGGAGGCGAGTCCATTTTTATGAACGACAATGCTCATACCCACCGCTCTAGAGACGTTGATGGTTATGTGCAGGAGGCCGGAATTCGTCGGTTAGACTGGGATATGGGATAATCTCAAACGACGCGTCAGAACCGTAACACCAGCTCCAGAAAACATTCAGGCCCTTAAAAATGTGATTCATCGAAAGCGTGCCTAGCAGATTAAGTGCATTGATTTTAGCTAGAGGAGGCCATACTCGTTACTAAATTTTCAAATTTTATGTTAAATTAATAAAAAATATTCAAAAATAAACTTTAGCCATTTTTAATGTACCAGTATGAAAACACTCGTCTGTGGACTTTACATCGTTTTTTTATTTGCATTTTTAATAACTGAAGTAGGTAAAAACGATATCTCAATAATAAATAACAATATTCTCATTATATCGCCATATAAAATGCATCAAATAATAATAAAATAAATCTGATATGGTTTATTCCTATAAGTGCCTGTTTTTTTTGCAAAAGAGTTTATATATATATATATATATATATATATATATTATATATATATATATATATATATATATATTTATACATATGTACAGGTGTTTTCATAAAAGTTACACAAACCTTTCCTTGGACACTACTTACCAAAATAGTTAATGTGGGTGATGTCGATTAAATGAACCGAACCGACAAGTACCCCTCCCGCATTTCTGTCTGACACACAAAGGTCAAAAAATGAAGATGGCCAGTTATCAGAGATAAAATTCATGTTCTTTCAATTATTTTATAACCTTAGAAAAATTGTACTTATTAATCTAATTATGAAAACCAACATTAATTGATTTTAAAAAAAGGTTAAAGGAATTTATAAAAAAATAATTTTTACAATTTACTGACCTGACACTCTTCAATAATTTAAATTTTCATGAACAAAAACCATCATATTGAATTTACGAACTCGTGACTTAATTTTTTCATGTATAAAAATAAGAGAAGTAAACAGAGCATATGTATATGAAGGAATTGCATAATGTAACTATGCGAGTGACGAGTGTTTCTAAAAGAAGCATTCAGTAAATTTTTCGTGAATTACGCAAGCAACACCAGAGCCAACAAAATCAGAACCAATGACTTAAGAACCAACAGCATTAACATTATTATTGACATCAACTGAACAAATTATTTTAAGAACACAGGAAAAGAAGCAACCAATATTACTAATAAAACTGCAATGGAAAACTTTAAAGAAGTCATCTGACAAACAATGTTTGATTTCCATTTAGTTCAAAAAACATTTCCTATCCAAAAAAAGTAATCAAAAGGGCTGATAAATAATAAATTGTGTTCGGGAAAGATGGATAGTTTAGTGATTTTGTAGGGTAAAAAAGTAATTAAAATGTAATTAAAGATACCATAACAATAGAACAGAATAGTATATATAAATATATAAAACCCTAATGCTTACAGAATGTATGAACATATTGTTATGTGGAATTGTAAATTTCTTGCCATTCCTTTGATCCTTCTATCTTGATCATATAGAATTCTCACATCCTTATATATAGAATTCTCACATCCTTATAAATAAATTCACATCAAATGCTTAAATTATATTAAGTTTTAACTATTTGATTTTGCGTAAACTTTTCGTTAACATGTACACATATAGTTTGAGACTATTTCTTAAAAATTTTATTCAACCGTATATATCCTTCTTCCGTTCATTTTACTTTTCACTTTACTCATGTTCCAATGTAATAATACTTTAAGGTTGGGGCAAATAAAACAATTGTTGCATACTGACACACTCGCGAATAATATTAACCCATATTTATTTACTATTTCAAAATAATGTTTCAGTACAAATTTATATATCAACGGTAAAGATTAGTTAATTATAAGGAAATAAAGTAACCATGTGTGTGCAATTTGATAAAGAGCACTAATAATATAATAATTTTATTGCCCGTCTTACAATAAATCACTTAGATATGTGATAATTTTAGATAATAACAATATTCCAAATGTGATAAAAGCAAACTTGAACTCAGACACTTACTCAGTTCAGAAAAATTATGTATCAGTTTACCTGATTTGGACTGAAGCTCATTTTTATACTTTATTAAAAGCAATAGAAATGTTTATGTTTAACAAATGATTAATGTTAAGACACTAATGTGGAAAATACAAAAAATCAAGGAATAACAACCGAAGCAGCATTTATGATTTTTGCAACTAAATTTTCTACGTGCAATAATAGCTACAAACAAGTGTTTAAACTGTGAAGTATTTAGTGAAGAAAAAATTATACGTGTTTTTAACTTTAAAATATAATATTTATATGTATTTCTATGTATACCGGGCAGTTGGAAGATCTACTTTAATTCGTTGACACTACCGGTGAATAAGACCACATTCTTGTGCAAGAGGTAGAATGCAAATGGACGGTTGGCATGGAAATTCATGCCACCACTCATCAGCATGATTTCTAAACCTGCAACAGTAGAAAACAAAACATTATGTTTAAACATGTGAACAATATTCAACAAAAGACAGCAATGTGTACACTAATGTCTTTATCCTGAATAAATGAGTTGGAATTGTGTAATAATTATAATTAATATGCAAATAATTAAACGTCATGTCAAAAAATACTATGCGAAGAATTACATTGGTTTGAAGAATACAACTATCTAATAAGCGTTAAGGTAAGATTGCAATATAGATTTTACATTAAAATATCTGCAAACAAGTGGCAATACAAGAACGATAAATAAATAACACAGTAATAGTATAAAAACATTATACAGCCTCGAATTCAATAGCTAACAGTTCTTGGGTGTGCTATTTTTTCAGACAATTGTTAGGTTCCAAACAGAGTTTTTGAAGGTTCTTACAACTTTCCCAAAGAAAGGTGAGTGACCTAAAAAAGGTTACACTGGCTCCAAATAACTGCATTACGTCTTTATTTGGTCAAGTGATGAATAGGTTTAAATCATGCATTTCCTTCTCATTTTGAAATTAGAAATGATTCATTATGCATAAAATATTGCATTTTACCCATCAGTCACGTTTTTCTCCCTTTATCTCAGTTTTATTCTCACTTACATACCTAGACCATGACACCTACATCTGGTACTTTACCACTGATGCCATCCTGCCTCAGTAAGAAATAACACAAATGTAGGGCCACACAAAGAGATTGGGCAAATTTTACATTACACTGGTGCTCATACATGTATGATGACATGTACGCATGCTTAAATATTATGGCCATACCATTATTACATTTTCATTTCCGAAACTATTGATTAAAACATTTCCTCGAATATCCCACAATTAAAAACATGTGAAGGTTACTCAATTACACATACGTATAAACCAAAAATACATATCAATATAGAATGTTGATACTTCCCATGAACAGGATGATGTCACCATGCATGACATAGTAGAGGAAAGGATGGTCCACAAGAAATTGCGCAACCGGTCCAATTATAAGGCTATTGCAATCAATTAGAACTGGTTTTGCATTTTGAAAAAAAATACAATAAATAAACAAATACATGACATGCAGGTAATTGTATTTATTTCAATCCCCTTGAATGTAAATGTAGTAAATCGAAGATCATTCCAAAGTTGCTTGTGCAAACAAACATTCAAAATAGTTCACTGATGAAACCAGTAAATAAAATTACATTGCGGTACATCAGAGAGTAAAAGAACGGCCTATTATGTGAAATTATTAGACCAGTTCATAAGAAGTGAAAAACGAATAATTAACGGCAATTGCAGCTACAGAAAAAATATTGAAAACAATATTCCATCAACATTTTCTACAATATTTCTTTAAGTCGACAAATAATATTAAAATTAATACATTTACCTTACAGAATTGCTGATGGCATGACATAATTTATAAGAGTAAATTTCTATATATAGACATGTCGACTCATTTCTATATTTGACTATGGACATGAAAAACTTGTAATAATAATTGTAGAGTAAGATGAATGTCTGTTAAGAGCAGTAACCAAAAGAACCGTTGTACAAGAATCATCAATCGCAAGTTAATGAGTTGCGATTTCAAATTTACTAATGGTTTTTTTTTGTTATTTCATCAAGAGGAGAAACGCTATTGATAATGAATGGAATATCTTTTTTCATTTTCATTCATGTTAACCTAAGGTTAACTTACAAATTTCACACAGCTAAATAAAAATATGTCCATTTGCATAATCAAATGAATGATATGTTCCAAATGTGCTAATGGGCATATTTTGGGATAAAGAAAAAGAGAAAAAAATATTAATGTTCATTGTAAAAACCAAATAATTCAATGGTATTTTTGACATTTAAATAATCAGTGAAATATTCATAAAAAAGTTCATCAAAACTAAATTTACCCTATTGATTACATTCACTGAATTAGTACACGATGCTTGGAAATTTTATTGTTAATTTAAAAGTTTATACATGGAGAAGAAAATACGTACATGAAAGAAACAATAATGCCAACTATAATAAGATAATTATTTTAGGATTTGAGTCTTTTATAATTATTGAGAATGTTTTAAAATGTATAGAAACTTCTTGGTAGAATCTTTGTTATATAATTTTTTGGGATCTTTTTTTTATATTACCTTCTGATTTCTTTTTAGTTAGTGATAATTTCATCTAAAATAATATTACATGCAACATTCATGTTGAACGATTCCAATGCATCTATTCAACTTCCCTGTATTACATAAAGATAAGAGCTACGATCGGAGTATACATTTTAATGCCGATTGAATTGGAATTTTACTTAGTATAATACCATATCAGACATGGTATCGTTAGTGTATTATATGTTTTGTTTTCTCAGATGAGATATTAAAACTACACTATATTTTCATTACTCATAATGAAAAAAGATGTTACATTTTCATAATTCTAAATAAAATTTTGCAAGATATTTTGCTTAGCGCCGTTAATTTGAATAGGTATTATTTCATTATATAATACTTTGTGATTTTAATGTATGTGTTAGGATTATCTTTTTATTGCATTATATTGGTAATAATTATTTGTTAAAAATTACAATAATTTATAAAAAAATTTTTAATATATGTATTTTCATTGTTTTTTAAAAAAATAATTTGATTTTTTCATGTAATGTTTTCTGGTTTAAAATTAAATTTTTTTCAAAATTTTGTATTATTAATTTTGATTTTGTATTTTTATATATTTCATTTATTTCTTGACAATAAATTAATTCCTACTTTAATATCGATTACAGGTTGAGGAAATGAAACTGAACGAAATACCGTTGGAATATAGGTATTTAAACTTCATATGCATCTTTACCATTATTATTAAGCTTGTTATTGTATTAAAGCAGGTATAAGGTAGAGAATTAAGTAAATATTACTACTTTATCATGTCTGTTCATTCTAAAGAACTAAACGATCAAAGATCACAGTGCACGAACAAAATCCGACCCAAAACAAATCTGTACTATCCTTTTCTGGTATACATCCTTTCTTGCATGTCATATTAGAAAACATATTTATTGTTTGTCAAGTTAAATCAAGAACTTGTATACAAGTTGAAATAAGAAATTGTACTTGGCAAAATGTATGTTATTTGGATTTGTGTTTTCGTGAGAATGAAACAATTTTCCTATTTTCTACATTAGTTAATTAGTTTGATTGTTTAAGGTGGTCAATAATGAAAAATCATACTCCTCCATGATGACATATCTCATCATCTTATGTCATGTCATGGTTTTCACTATGTCGCTATGTTAATTTCAAAATATTAGATTTGTATAGTCCGCATTAATATCATCCACACACACATGTAATCTTAAATCAAGTTTTATCCATTAAGTAAATTATCTCATTATGTTTCCGTATTAATAGTACATTGTTTTTGTCTTTAGTGTAGAAAATTTCCTTTATTAAATTCTTTTCCAATATCATGTAACTTTATTGGATCTGCTTACTTAAGTGATACATATGAAATGTCAACTTTGTGACATTATTAGTTTACTAGATATTAACATCAGTTTACGAAATAACTAAGTGAATCTCGAAGAATTTTGTAACAATGAAGCAAATCGACCATCATACCATATGTAACTTTTTATCAAGTAAGGAGAAAATTTTCAAATCTTATGAAAAATATATGAAACCCATTTCAAGATAAAAATAGCTGTCTGAATCAATAGCAGTACGAGAAATTATCACTTAATCTCACAATATCATTTTGACAAAACGAAAATCAATGAAAAATGGCAGGAACTCTTAAGTCGTTTCATAAACAACGACACATCAAAGTGCTATTTGAATTTGTCCAACGAAAACCTATTCCTGTAAATGAGGACTAACTTGAGTGAAATAAGAACGTTTTATCTATAAAATTGATAACTACGAGTTTTTGGAATCCTAGAAAAATTTCATTTATCCAAAAGAACTGCGGAACATTATGTAATAATGGAGAAATTAAAAAAGCTATCAAGGAAAAATAGTGAAAAAAAGGACAAGGACATGTTGTTGGACCACGAGACAATGCATCACATTGGTTACATAAAATAACTGAACATTGAAATAAACACAGGTGTTTAATAAAGCTTCTTTCACCGCTCCCCCTTCACTGTTCTTGTTGACATAATGCATTGCATAAATAATGGAAAACAACACGGAATAAAGTGGAGATTGTCAGAGGTTTTGAAGAGTGGATTGAGCCATAAATATGCGGCTATGCAAGCTAAATTGGAGTAACTACCCCAAAAATAAGGGCGAAGAAATGGGATCTGGTTTCAAAAACACGATACCATTTCTGGTAGTACAAGTGGACTGCTTTCATAAATGTTCATATCTCGTGATTCTTGCATTAACTACAGGAAAAATGAAAGAGGACATGATCACATGGGCCACCAATCAAGCATGTGTGGTAGCCACAGAAACTAACATGGAAAATAGAACTCAAAACATTACAGTTAACTGTTAAAATTGTTGAATATATTGGGCGTTAATTTTGTAGAAATTAATTATTCACAATTAAATGAAACTACGTGATGTAGTATTATTTCTACTTTCTTTAATTTCTTTACCACGACCTAGGTTTCGTTGTATTACAACATCTTCAGGTGGGATATTAGCAAAGATTAACTCTTAGGAACATCCAACAGCATTTATATGTTTCAAACACAATAGCGGAAGCCGGGTTTGTACGGGTTTTTCCATTGCTTATATTAGTGAATTTATTGCAGGGGCGCGGTGTAAGTTTTGTTATATTTCCGAGAGTTACACAATATACCAGTATTGTAGTGAGGGTAATAAATTCAATTGTTATTATGTGAGGTTATACAATGCAAACGTTACCGTGTATGTAATAAAATTAAATGGAAGTTATTATCGGTAATATATTTATACAAAAGCAAGGGTATTTAAAAGTAAGTACAAGGTAATACACTATTTCTACATATCTCCGGATTTGTTTATTCCTATATTTATTTATTCTGAATTAATAAAAACTATGAGACAAATCGCAGTAAATAATAATTATGACCCATCAATTGTCACAAAACTGTACCATAATAAATTACGAAAAATACTAATACAAGAAATATACCCGGTGATACCAAATAATAATAATATTTACTAAAAATCTATCCCATACATAGGTAATGTATCACTCAACTCTTAACTAATAATAAAAATATAAATAATACAACATGTACGTATAGTACTTTAACTAACTTGGGTAAAACCCTTATTAATAATAAAGAAAAAATAGATAAAGATAAAAAGAGTGGTATTTATAAACTTAAATGTAACGACTGTAATAGTGTATACATAGGTCAAACAGGAAGAGATTTTAATACAAGATATAAAGAACACATTGCCAACTGGCGAAATAATAAACCAGACACATCTCACTTTGCTAAACATCTCATTGAAAATAACCATCACCCCCATACTGATAATGCCCCCTATATATTACAAATAAATACAAAAGGTTATTACCTGTTTGTATTTATTTAATATCTTAATATCCTAGAAACTAATAACTTAATATCCTAGAAACATTAGAAATAAACAGACATAAAAAGACACCAAATATATTAAATATTAAATGAACAACTAAATATAATATCATCACCTATACTTAATATCTTCTAAATATAATATTAGACAACATTGATACTACAGTACTCTGGAAATTGTTTCAGCACAAATACACATATAAATATAAGTATATATATGTAAATAAAAAAAAAAATTAAAATATATGAATAAACAAAACCGGAGATATGTAGAATTAGTGTATTACCTTGTGCTTACTTTCAAATACCCTTGCTTTTGTATAAATATATTACCGATAATAACTTCTATTTAATTTTATTACATACACGGTAACGTTTGCATTGTATAACCTCACATAATAACAACAATTGAATTTATTACCCTCACTAAAATACTGGTATATTGTATAACTCTGGAAATATAATAAAACTTACACCGCGCCCCTGCAATAAACTCACTAACGTAAGCAATGGAAAAACCCGGCTTCCGCTATTGTTTTTGAAACATATAAATGCTGTTGGATGTTAAGAGCTAATCTTTGCTAATATCCCACCTGAAGCTGTTGTAATACAACGCAATCATAAGTGAAAACGTCGAAACACTTATGTCATAAATAAATTCTAGATTAAAATGATTGTTTGTTTAGAATTACATTAATATTACGTAGCCTATTCATTAACAAAAGTAAAAAATTCAGAAGTTTTTATGTAATCAAATTTAGTATTACACAAATCTTATTATTTAAAACAACCTAGTACACACACTTTTTCAAAGTCAGAACAAAGGTTAAATATGGGTTTGGCATTTAAGTTTGCAATTAAAATTAAATGATGTATTAACCCACCGTTACTATGTTAATTGATGAATAAGCTGAAACAGGCAACGTAGTAGCTAAAGCAGTATTACAAATATCTTTCAATCTGTACAACCCACAAACCTGCTTTAGAACAGCTCGTTCACAGAAACACTGAGCAGGATGATCTTCACAATAATGTGGAAATGAGAGAACAGTTTCTATACAAAAAATTTATCAAATACAATTCTATGTCCTGATCTGTGTGATAATGTCAAAGCTATAGAAAATATGGGAAAGGATTTATCATACAATATAACACAATTTGGAAATGAACAAGGACACGTTTTACTTACAGTGTGCAAAGTCAATGTGCAAAAAACAATTACAAAACATTTTCACAATGTAATTGATGAAAAAATTATACATCAAAAAATATTTTAAATAATATAGCCATTTCTGGTTATCGAGGTGATGCTAAGGAAATATTCAATTAATATAACTCTGAAAATAGTTACTTCCATTTGATTTTTTAGCAGTTCCTATGGTATTTTCACAATCTCACACAACTATTAGACTCTAAAATGAGTTTTTAAAGGTGCCTTAATGGGAAAATTGTCTTTCCCATCATAGATTCGAGAGATCCACAAAACTCACACTAGCTCCATATGGCTACTATGAATCTATATCTAGTCTGGCGATCAGTTCATTCAAATCTCATATTCCCATTTTCATTTTATATTAGAAACTGTCGCAGTTTTGCTCTCATGATCCATGTTTAGTGCTTATATCACTGGACTATGGCACCTACATGTTTTTGTCCATATCAATGCTCGCCATGTCCCGATAAAAGGTAACACAATGACACAGCCACATAAAGAAATCGAACCAGAATTGAAGTATACAGGTGCTCATATATGTGCACAATTACATATTTGCATGCTTACATATTACTCTATATAATTATTATACTTTTTTCATTTACAAAAGCTGTTCATTAACTCGTGAAAAAAGTATTACAGAGCAGAATGAATTTTTTTATTAGCAATAACCTAAGAACTTTAGTACAAGAACTATCAATTGCAAACTGATTAGTTGTAATTACAGATTCCCTAAAGATTTTTTTTTTGATTTCATCATGAAAAGAAATACTATTGATAATGCACAAGTGTCTGCTTATCATGTGTGCAATGTTTCTTAAAAATTTCTATACAAATTACCAATGACTATGAGAGAAATTTCCAATTTGTTTATAATTAGATTTAGAAGAAGAAAAACAAAAAAAAACAATACATTCCATTACCGCACATTCCAAGTTTCATAAGAAAAAACTATTGACTACACCAAATAGTTAATTTCATAAATTGCATATTCCTGCATTAAAACTTAGTACAGTACTAAAAAAAACCATTAAACTGTCATTACCCTTCCTCTTCATTTTTAGTAGAAAAACTCAAAAATTAAAAATTAGGCATGTACCCGTACCAAGCTAAGTTCTATAAAGTAAATTTTGATAAAATATTATTCCTTCTTATTTTTACTCTTGTTAAAAAATATAGATTTAATGTAAAGATTTTCATTTACAGAATTAAATTGATTACTGTTTCTTGATATGACAAAAGACATAAAAAAATAAAAGATAACTGCTATAAAGCAAAACAATGCCTTTAAAAAGCAATAATCACAGGAACTGTAACACGGGAATCATTAATTGCAAGCTGGCGTGTTGCAAGATTTCTTAATAGTGTTTTCTGTAAATGTTGTCAACAATAAATTATAATTTACTTGCATACAAAGTATATTTTAAAATGATGTAAAACAATATTCATTTTTGTGGTAGATGTGTAAAACAAAAATTAAAATGATTTTTCATGATCCATTCAAACAATCCTAATCATGGACACTGAATAGCCTCTAACCAAGAAACCACAATTTCTACAGCTAATTGAACCTAAACTTGAATCTCAATACAAAGCTTCAAAAGCTGGAGAGAATAAAAAAATTTCAAATAACCTAACGGTAGGCACATATCATTTATTATTTTTAACTGTAATAAAATTGCAAATAATTTAAAATTAGAGGTAGTTTTTGTTAATTAGAAATATTTTTAACCGGGTTAGAATGAAACTTGCGTTCTGACTATACCTTATATGAAATATAAATCCTCTTCGACCATTTATACACTTTACATGTATCATAAAGTTACATGCTAAGGTTAACTAAAGAATTGTATACTGTCAGATGAAAGAGATTGCAAATCTATTTACATACTCTATAAATGATGTCCACTAAAATTATAAACAGACATATTTTGACATAAACAAATATCATTGTAAGCAAGTCCACAGAACAAATGTTAATGTTCATTGTGAGAATTAAATAATTCGATGATATTTTATTCATTCACACGATCAAAATATTAGTGAAATATTTATAAGAAATGTTATTTAACGTCAAACTTTATCATGTCAATTGCTTTCATAGATGGAACCTTAAGTGAGAAATGACATTGTTAATTTAATAGTGTTCTATGATAAGTTATATATGCAACATAAAATAGAAAACATAACAGAAACAATAATACCTACCAACAGTTGTAATAAAATGGTAATTTTAGGATTTAAGAATTTTTACAATCAATGTGAGAAATTCCTAACAGAATCGATTTTACATCATTGTTTGAATTTTTTCAATTACCTTTTGGTTTCTTTTTAGTTAGTGTCACTACTGTCCCAAATAACATATCAAGCTATGTTCCCGCTAAACATTTCCAACCATCTATTCTATTTTCCTAATATTACATGAAAAAATAGGCTACGACAACAAAACAAAAGATGTATATATAAAAGACATGTTTAAGCTATTGAAGCATGTATCAGATGTAAAAATTCTAAAAAAAATTTTAGTAATTATTCATTTTTCCATAAACAATAGGTTTGTTTATTTTGATTCTATTGAAGATATGTCATTTACAGATCCAATGAAAAGATTGTGTTTTGATAAATCAAGATGTCAAGGAAAAGTCTATCAATGTGACAATTTGGTGACAAACAGGTGATTTACAATTACAGCTGATTCTGTAAGAATTACAACTGAAAAAATAAAATCGTCATAATTACTTTTCTAAATAAAACATACGTGAGATCTGTCTTTCTTATTAGACTGTCCAATCTAAAGAAAAAAATGGGAAGAGTTCTATACTTGGACACAAGCCATCTCATAACAAAGCTAATACATTACTATTTCTATCAACCTGCATGTCATTAGATCTGACAATTCAGGAAATATCTCATAAATTTTTCTCTAAATCAAAATATATATATATTTATATCATCAGCTTGAAATATATTTTTTGATAATATGTATTTTCTATAGATACTTTTAAAAAGTGAATTTGAAGTCAAATCGAGAAAATGTAAACATATTTGTTAAATGTATACTATTGGGTTTTTTATTATAGTAAATATTAAATGGATATTGTATATTCTAAAAGAATAAATTACTGTTATTGTTTATAGTTTTCAAAACGAAAACTGAAAAATTATATTCCTTCATGAAGCCCTAACTCTTTATTTCATGTTATTTTATTATTTTCACTCACTATATAACCATCAATTGCAAGTTCTTGCTTGTTATTATATTGTCTGCATTAATATTAGCTATCATATTGTCCGCACCACTATCATCCATTTACACATATTATTTTAAATGTACTTTTAACATCTTCATTTGAACATTTCGTATGATGGGAATTATGTAATTTGTATGTTTCCTTATGAACAATACTTTGTTCTTGTGTTTACTGTAATTTCTGCATTAGGGCTTTTTAAAAGTCATCTTACTTTAACATATGAATTAAAGTTTAATATTTGCTTATTATTTGCCTTAGTAAACAGCTAGTAGTACGAAGGAAAATTCAAAAGTAGAAAGTGAATGAAAGAATAGAAGGAAATAAGATTAAGAGTATAAATTTCAAATGCTAACCAAGTGACATCATTAACTAACAAGATATCGCATCAGTTTATGAGATTATAAGTAAATCTGGAAAAATTGTGCGACAATAGAACAAATCCACCCCCATGTCTCAAATCTTTCACGGCAAGGGTTTGCTCCTCTGGTAGCGGTTGATTGTATAATGAATTGCCTAAATAATGGAAACAACGGGGAATAGTATAGAGGTCAAGTCTCAGATGACTTGGACCACATTGAAAACTCTTTCTGTTGAGCTTAAAGCCTATGGATGTGCAAGGCAACTTGGAGAATTTACAAAGAGAGACAGCGCATGTGAGATTCCCTATTAAAGCATGAAAATTCAAGAAATAAAATCAAAGAATGAAGCCATAGATTTAAAACACAATACCATTTCTGCTAGGTGAAGAGCAAGTGAAATGTGTCAAGGGGATCCGAATCGACCATACAGAGTATAAGGGAATCCATCCGTACTCATAAACCTGCTTTAGATTGGATTTCATCTGTCTCGAGGAGAAACATAGAAATCACATGGTGATTCAAAACTGAACTGTGATGGTAGAAGTGAAGAGGATCAGGAAAATATAATGCCCTTAAATCAGACAACACGGTCAAGCACCATGGACACATTTAATCTCTTCAACAGAGCCTTAGAAATGAAGAAGATAATTAAAGCTACGGTTTCCATGACTGTCTTCCATGCTAATAAAATTCACACACCATATTCGCTTGATTTTCAGTCAGTTTTACGCCTTCCGCACATTTTGGAAACTTGCACAAATCAAACTATTGAAATGGGCCTTTCTCTGATGCCATAAGTAATGATCACTTTCATTTCTCCTTACACATGTACGCTAGAACACTGTTCATGATAAGCTTGTACATATTTTTAATTAACTTATCTATTGTAACTTCCAGATTTGCTTTATTGGGTATTTTACAGCCATCACTTGTAAACTATATGAAACACCCATTTATTAACAACTTTTTTTCTTTCTTCCACTCAACACAGCAATCTGTCATAGACATTTAGCTGCTCTTTTGTCTGACCTCTATCTGTATATGTCGTTTGAGCTGTGAGGGAATGTCTATTGACCACTCTCACTATTCTTCGGTTAATAAGATTCGGAACACTATTTCTCCTTGGTCTTGTGTATTGGATACTTCCAGATCCTGATAAATTGGCAGCCATGGCATTTACGTGTTTAGTTAATCTTTGCTGGTAGTTTTGGCTATGGATGGTGATTTCTTGCTTCACAGTATTAAGCCTCAGGTCTTGCATAATGTATTTATTTTGGATGCATTTTGGGAATGTTGAACATAGATCTAATAGCTTTGGTGTGAAACCTTTCCAGGATTTCTATATTACTGTTACTTGCAGTTCCCCAAAGTTCAATTCCATATGTCCAAATTGGTTTCAATAAAGTTTTGTAAATTGTCATTTTGCTTTCATTGGTTAGTTGGGATTTTCTACCAATTAGCCAGTACATGCCTCGAAGTTTTGCATCCAGGTTTTTTCTTATACTCCAGATATGTTTCTGTCAGGTCAGTCGCCTATCCAGGTGCATGCCAAGGTATTTGGCGGAGTTACCATGTGGAATTTGTTCTCCGTTCAGCGTAATTGAAGGACAGTCGTTTTTTCTGAGTGTAAAAGTAATGTGTGTGGATTTCTTTTGATTTGCTTCAGCTATGTGTTTCTGTAGATTTGCTGATGCGATTCCTGGATTGGCATTTACTGACATTATTGCAGTATCATCTGCATATGTGGCAATGAAGGTATTGTCATCTATAGGGACGTCAGCTGTAAAGATGAGATACAACACTGGCCCTAGAATACTTCCTTGAGGCACACCAGACCTGATTTCGTACAAGTCCGACATTACATTGTAAAGTTTAACTTCAAAACAACTTTTGTCTAAGTAGCTTTTCAGTATAAAGTAGAAGGAGTGAGGTAGATATTTTTTAATTTAAAAAGGTGACCGACATGCCAGACCCTATCAAAGGCCTGACTTAGATCTAGGAAGACAGCCGAGCAGTGTTTTTTATTTTCCAGGGTGAGGCTAATGGTATCTGTCAACCTATGTCAGGTACATAGGTGACATGTTTTTGTCTGTATCCAAATTTGTGCCCAGGAAGAATAGTATCTAGATGAGGACGCATTCTGTTAATAACTTTTTCAAAAAGTTTTCCAACCAAAGGGAGAAGACTAATTGGTGTGTAGGATGAAATTTCGTTTGACTGTTTGCCAGGTTTAAGAATCATGACAACTTGAGCAAGTTTCCATTATGCCTTTCTTCGGAAGGTTACTTGGCAGTACAGAATCTAACAGATCATAACCAGGTGCTTTTTTTGGTGGTAGGGCTTTAATCTCTCAAGCTATTTCTCTGGGACTTACTGACTTTAGAGGAAAGCATAACTGATTTGGTACTGTAGGTAATCTATTATTTCATCATCGTTATTGAGTTTGGTACAATTCAAAGGTGTGAAGACGTTTTGTAAGTGTTTAGAAAATGTAGATGCTTTTTCGGTATCAGATCTAGCCCATCCTCTATCCTGTTGTTTTAAAGGTGGGATGTGGTTTTTGGGTCGCTTTAGGTTCTTGGTTGCTCGCCATAGTGAGTAATTAGTATCCTTATGTGGGGTGAGGTGAGCCAGGTGACTTTGTAGGCAGAGGTTCTCATACTTTTTCATCATGTCTTTCAGTTCTTCTGTTGCTCTGTTAAACATAGTTTTGTCAGAGGGATATCTTATTCTATGCCATTCTCTTCTTAGTTTGCGTTGTTCGCAGACCTTCTCAATTATGTTTTTTAGAAATTCCTTTTGTCTGATCTTCCTTTTTCTATTTTTAAATGTAGATGCAGTGGCTGCCAAGTGTATTGTACAGTAGAACTTCTCGATACTAGTCTCAATGTCATTGTCTGTCTTCAGTCTAATATTCAGATCTATATTACTTGAGATAATTTCTTTATAAAGGTCCCAGTTTGTATTTCTACTGTAAATATTGGAAGATGGCTCAATGAGGATGACCTGTTTGAATAAATTTAAAATGACTGGAGGCCGACAGATCCTCACATTTCTCAATCTTTAAGAAGTTAAGCCCAAGATTCTTTGTTACATAGAAATCTAACAGATCTGGTATTTTATTCTGATCTGTAGGCCAGTATGTTGGTTCTCTGTGAGAAATGCATTCCAGATTGAGATCTAGTGTGTCTTTATATAACTGTCTGCCCCTTGGATTGATCAGCCTTGATCCCCAATAAGTATGTTTTGAGTTCCAGGCTCCTCCACAGATAAATACAGAACTCAGTTGGTTAAAAAACTGCTTAAATTCATCAGCCCCAATTGAGTGTCGTGGTGGGCAGTAAGTTACAGCAAGTGTTGTCTCAGTATTCTTGCTTTGTATTTTGATCGAAGTTGCTTGGATTTTTTCTGTTCTGTAAGGATCCAGATCATCCAGAGAATAATGTTTGATATTGTTTTTCAATATTACAGCAGTCCTGCCATGAGAGTTGCCAGAGGGGTGGACGGTCCTATAGATTGTGTAGTTACGGAATTGTATTGTGTGATCGTTGGGTGAGTCTTGTTTCTGATATCAAGGCAACATCAATATTCTCATTATTCATAAATAACTTAAGCTCTTGCATTTCAGGTGATGATACGGATATTCAGTCCCTCAGCGGAGCTAGTCGTGACATTAGTTTGATCATCTGTTCCATCATGCTGTCCATCATGTCTTTCATGATTGCTTGGAACCTGTTGAACATTGCATCTAACAGGCTTAGGTCATATTATGTTGGTCTGTTTCCACTGTGGGACCATATGATTGATGTATATTATTATCATTTTTGTTTTTTAGAACTTTGGTATAGCTGGATTTTGGGTGTTGCATTAGTTTAACTTTTTCATTGGTGTCCAGTCGTGGCTGAGTAGTAGCATATTTTTGTTTGGGTTGTTGTGGGGCAGGTTTAATTTTAAGTATTTTTTCGTTATACTGCTTATATTTACTGAAACCGTTATAGCTTGCTGGGTGTTAGCCTTGGCAGTTTCCGCACGTAGCATCTCTCTGAGGGTTTAGTACATGAAGCTGTTGGATGATCATTCCCACATTTATAACACATCGAAAAGGTCTAAAACATTTATTTTATGCGTTCTTTGGCATCTCTTGCACTGTAATACCTCTTATTTTTCATAGGGGCTTCAATTGTAACTTTGACGCAATTGACGTGCTTTATATTAAATATATCTTTATTATTGGGAATTTTTCTTTTATTGCACGATGTAAAACATTAACTATTTGACGTACTTCATGCCCATTAGTTTGTAGTTCGTCTTTGATCATTGCAGTATCTTCTGAGGGGTGCAATCCTCTAATCACTACTTTATAGGCCCTTTCACTCTTTAGTTTGTAAGTGTAGTGGCTAATATTGTTTTCAATAAGATTGTCTCTTATAACTTTATAAGTTTCAATGTCGGCGGGCATCAACTTGATTATGTGCCCCGATTTAAGTGTAGTCATGGTGAACTTGTTCATATCCGCCACTTTGCTTAAGAGATCTCTAAGAGGTGTTATATTAACTATACCAGTTACAAATATTCAGGTTTTGGTATATATTCTTTACTTATATTTTCAGTTACAGCATCTTCTTCACTGAGGATATCGAATTTGTTATGTACAGGAAGAACATAGTTGATTCGTTTGGTAGTTGTCTGTTTGCTTAGACTTTCAGTTGGGCTCTTGTATTTCTTGTGTTTATTATTAGGCACTTTGTCTCGCTGCCACTCTTGGTTGGAATGTTCATCACTTTGTTTGTCTGAAGAATCTTTCTGACTTGTAAGGATGATAGTTGGGCTGTTGGCTTTAAGGCCAAGGTAATTGAAAGCGGCACTCTGAACAAGAACTGCTACAAGAGCTGTAAAAGTACTAATATATGTAGAAAATAGAAAAACATCAAAAACATTCAATCACCAAATTTATGATTAATCAGTCTCCAATAGTTACAAGAGAAATTTTATTTGAGGCAAGATATTCAAAGAACCAGTAAACAGTATATCTCTGTACTGGATGTAGTAAACATATGGTCTGTCGACATGGAAATGCTCGATTTGATGAATAAGCCACTTGCATATGCAAGGTTGAAAAAACCTAAAAATACACATGGTCATTTGTCTCATTATCTTATAGCAAGGCATACGTAAACTGAAAATGTACAATAATATAAATAAGACCAAATCAATACTTGTTGCTTTTTTGGCTTTGACATTTAACACAATCTACACTAAAGGGTTTTTCAATAAGAGAATCGTGTGGGATTTCAGGTAGGTAAATGTGTTGCTATCTTATGTCATTTCAACAAGCTATTTTGGCAGTTGTATTCAGCAAGATCTCCCATTTCAACATGAAACACTACACTTTAGAATAATTTTTACAAATCATTTGAATTTGTTCAAAATTTAAATTATTTATTCTTAGCAAGCTCTTCATGATTATCATAGTTGACACGATCATCCATTAAGGCAGACTATTCAACAAATTGTGAACCATTTTGAAAACCATATATCAGAAGAAAATATTGCTGCTGTTGGTGAAAGTTTTCGTGATTCCACAACGTGCTGAACGAAATAAATCTTTCTGCATGCACTTTGAATTATTTGGATCTATATCCTCATAAGAAACAGTTGGTACGAGAACTCAAACCAAACAAATCTTTGTTGTAATATAGTTTTGATAATTCTGCTCTTGAACATAGTGTGCGTAATGATTATTTTTATGGCAAAAGTTTTGTCCAGTGATGAAGCCGACTTTTGGTTTAATGTTAATATAAATAACTAAGAGGGCCATGTCTATAATGAACCTAATATACCTGCAATACACCAAACATCATTGCACCCACAAAAAGTGACAGCTTGGTGTTCTTTAAGTGGCAGTGGCTTCATCGGTCATTATTTTTTTAAAATGAGACTACAGGACATGTTACCGTCAATGACGCTCATTGCGGATTAATGATCAGTAATTATTTGAGCAACTTACCGGTGGAAGCTGCAGCCTCAGTTCCTTCTTCATTTACCTCGATGAAAGCTTTCTGCACAGTTTTGGAAATGAACAGATTTTTTGGGGGCATAATCTTAGTCAGTTGAGCTTCATTTTCATTAAAAATACGGTTAATACCGACCTGCAAAGTTAGATGAGTCAGTTAATAATTTCTAAAAAAACAATTTTCTAGATAGTAACATAGAGCACTATTTTGCTTCTAAAAGTTCCCCGTTGTTCTTGCAATATAAATTGCGATCAATTATTTTGATTGTTTTATTCCACAATATTTTACGATCAACATTTACTGACATTAAATTTAAACTTATTGTAAAAACTCCATTTACGTATAGAAGAAATAAGACAGCTGTACCACAGCTTTCGTGCAGTAGCAACACAGTAAAATTTTATATATTTTTTTTAAACAGAAGTAAGCCGAATTTAACTGCCGCCTTCAGAAAATGACAGTCATAATGGAACCAACAAATTAAATTAAATTTATGACAATTAAACACATGTATCTTATCACGATTAATCTATCAGTTATTTTATCACCACATATCAATTGATTATAATTATTATATGATAATAAAATAATGTAATAAAAATAAAACTAAGGAACAAAATATTTGAAACAATGCATCAATATAAAGGCCCTGTATTATGCATGAAATCTTCTATAAATGAAGTTGAATTCCTGACATAAATTGCAAATTAATAATCTGGTATATGCATCGAGTGTGTAAAATGAAAGTAAAGATACATATTACCATGCTGACATATTGTTCTCTACACAATGATATGCAGCAAATGATTGAAAAAAATTGAAAATAACAAATCATGTGGACATTTGAGGAACTCAAGTATCAATAATATTTGCTGAGTATTAATAATATCAAGTATCAATAATATTTGTGAGTATGTACAAAATGTGTAATGTTTCATGCGTCTTACTGCTGTTAATCTTAAAAACATATGTAGTCCTATATTTTCTTTCACTTCTGAGCTCTTTACCATTATCAGCAATTTTTTGACTTGTGATGCCCAAGATAATACGATAATCATGATACATGCATATAGTACATATTTGTTACACTTCATTGTGTCATAAGTCCGTAGTAGGTTTAACCGAAGCTATTGTGATATGACATATAGCATAACACATATTGTAAAAACAAACGGTAGTGTGACGAATTCAAGTGTCAATAATATTCACAATTTATTACATTTTGCTGCTACACTCTATGGATTAATATACTTCAAATATATAAAAGTCAGAAGATTTATCATAATTAAGTACATGACAATCAAGTTCACCTCAATAAAGATACTTTTGTTTGGAAGATTATACAAACTTACCTTTTGCAGGTACTCCTCCAGATTGATAGTAGTCTCAATTTTAAATTTGGGAATTTTGACATTAACCTTCACATTGTGCATCTGGTTAAGAAGTTCTTATATGTTGACATCGGTGGCTAGTTTAGTCTGAAGAGCTGGGAGTCCATCAGCCGTTGCAGGTAAAATAAATACCATGGACATTTCGTCGCCCTCATATGGTAATCGCAGAAACTGGACAGATAAATTTATTCAAATTTGGGAGTAGTCAACTACCATATTCTCTGTGTATTAAATAAACATGGGTATTGGATACTTTAAAAGCTAACAAGTATCTTGAAACATGCATTAACCCAATTAAAAATATTTAAAAACTTTAAAAAAAACCAAACAAAATTTGCGAATTTCTAGGGTTTAACATTAGATTGAATCAAAAAACCGAAATGCTGTCAACTTTAGTATGGCAAGTTCATAGTAAAATTAACATTATCATGGTACCTACACTCCGTCTTCATGTTAAAGTGCAGACAAAATATTGAATAGATTATGTGTTGCTACTGTTGTACAATTCAAACATGCTGTTTTAAAAAGAACATACCTTGGCATTAAGCTCTGGGCTCCACAAGTAGTAAAAATTGCTCCTAATATGCATAGTCGGAACCTGAACCTTGGCACCAGTACTAGTCTGAAAGTTACTAAGTCTTGTCCATGTCTCGTTGAATTTTTCTTTCCATAAACCCTGCAAAAATGTAATACAGAGAACATTTCTTGTCAAACTTGTTGTGTGCATGATGACGTAGGAGAAAAACCGACGTGTGACATTAGATAGTAATCCAAGACTTGGCATCAAAAATAATTATCAACATGTTTACTTTACAGAAATGAAAGGCTGACAAAATTAACTTCGCTTACAGCCACATAACAGAAGAAACAAATTTATAAAATTAGATGTTTAATGACATTCACAAATAATACTTTATACAAAATGACTGCATAACGTTGGCCAGGTTTTGAATGGGGCGATTCCTTTTTTGGTACTCTTTCCTGATGTCCCCGAGGAAAGCTTGGGAATGTAGAATTGGCCCATTTTCAGTTAATCTCAACAAACAGTCTCTAGCCCAGTAAAACAATATACATTATTATTTAATATAATATAATTCAAAATATAGAAAATTCAATTATTAATGAAGTTTCATTTATTTTCATATAAAATAAAATTAAAAAAAACTGTAGACTGAAAATCGTATATCTCAAAAAAAGAAGTGCAGAAAAGGCACAGAAAATTTAGAATTTCAAGGCCATGCAAATATTTGTCAATGCACCTGCGTGTTCCATCGCCGTGACTGTCACTTAACTCATGTGCCAACATATTTTTTTCATTATTTCTAGTTACAATTTTTTCTATAGTGGTCTATTTATAGCAACAAGTGGCGATTTGTAGTGTTTTGGGAAGAGTTTTAACAATCCCAAAATGTAAGTGCACCATTAATGTTAATTTACAAACAAAATACCCTCAAGTAAACTGACGAAGTACTTAGTCCCTTCCATGTTTATTGCAATAATGTTATATATATTTTAGGGTATCTCGTGGTAATGCTAAACATATAGAACAATTTGAAATCAGATAAATATAAATATGCTGATTGGGCAGCTGCTACACATTCTTCTATGTTAAGTTTTTTTTGTAACTGGATATTTCAACTCCAAACGATCTGGATATCTTCACGACAGCAGACGTCTGGGCTTATCATACAATACAAGAAAATCACAGTTTTCATTCCAATGATGGCGCATCGAAATTTATCTAAACATATTTTGAACAAAAATTTAAATGCGCACGCAACTGAAGCTATTGTTGGAGATATTTCTTGTTTTAATGCGCTGTTTTAGAGCATATGAAGGGATACAAGTAAACATTTCATATATACGAAATCGATCTAATGAAAGTTCAGATATCATTGCTAATTATTTAGTCCAAGTTTTTACAGAAAATTATTTGTCTGCAAAAATTGTAGTATTTTGTGGAGACAATACCAACTGGAATTTTGATGGAGCAGCTAGGCGAGGTGTACTCAAAATTAAAATCATCTCTCAAAAAAACCATCGATAGGTATTGCATGACAGCCCATTATTTCACAATACAATCAAATCAGCTGTAGACTTTGAATGAATAACTGTAAAGATTTGTTTATTTTTTTTATATTTATATGGTTTGAATTGAAGCACTAAAAGAGTTTTGCATTGAAACTTAAACAGGGTGCCGACAAATGCTGGGCTGTAGCTAGATCTAACGGCTTGTACTTATGCCTGCTATCGAAAGAGTTTTGAAAATGTACCGGCCGTTAAAAAAATATTTCTTGAGTATTGAAAAATGTTTTGTTATGATAAAAACCTTTTTTTAAAATCCCATCTCAGAACTGTGGATTTATTTTATGCGTGCTTAGTCGGTGAGCTTTCACCAAGCTGAGTTAAAAATTTAAGAATATTTCAGTAATTGAAGCTGCAAATTAAATTAATCAACTGAAAGAAAATTTTGCTCAAAAAGAGATTACTCATTACCTACCAAATACAGTTTGTAGTTCATTAGGCAATTTGGGAAAGAGCATATTGATGGAGAACTTGTGAAAACCATATTTACAGAATTTTACAAAACAAGCTGCGAATATTTAGATCAGTGACTGTGTTATCAAAATCTTATGAAGTCTTTTCTCAAGCAAGTTTAAAAAAAGTATTTGTGTGAGAAGATGTTCAAATGGCAATAAATGTTTTCATTGAAAAAAATACGTTGATTGTCCTAAAGATACAGCAATATTCTGTGCATTTTCATGAATTACATCACAAAAAGTGGCAGATTAGAATAATCGTTGGGTGGAAGTATTTAAATACTATCAATCTGAATCATGCAAACTTTAGCATTTTAATTGAATATATTTTATGGCTGTCTGAGTAAATATATTCACTAATCATTATTTAATGAATAAATATCTAACATGGATAAGGATGTCAAAAAATTTTAGCTTCACCTATATGTTCTCAAGGCCATGTTGATAACGAAAGCGAATATTAGAAAACCTATCAAGAATTTCATTCTGTATTAAAATCATGACCAACTATATTAAACCAAATATGTTTATCAGAAAAATATAATAATAATTAGTTTTTAATACCTTCGGTATTATTTGATTGTAAGTATTTTTTATGAAATAAAGGTTCTCGACACATAGAATTAGTTTTTTTTATTGTGACACTATCACTGTCGCCATCATTTTGACAATGTCCCTTTTCGAGCAAACATAAAAAACGTCACGTTAGGTATGCACATATCCATTGCTGAACATTAATGCTCCCATGTGTATTTTGCATGCGCTCATTCAGCAATTTACCAAATTATTTTTAGAATTTGAATGCATGTATAATTCTCAAAGTTCAAAGAAACAAAGTATGTCCTAATAAGATTTCATTGATAATATTTAATTCTGTAAGTGTTATAGGGGATATATACATTAAGGTCTGGGTAACTTTAAACAAATAACATATTAATTAGCTCCACAACTTGGCCATTAATTTGTGTTACACACTTTTTACATGGAGAAACCTGGTCATCTTGGAAGTAATAATTTTTCCATTGCCATCACAATGAGGATTACAAATACTATCCTCCTGTAGCAGAATAGAATATCAAATCGAAAACAACTGCCCTGTGAATACTTATAAAATATATTTATTACTTAATATTATTATTTTCAAACATATTTTAAAATTTCATAACATCATTACATATTTAAATTGTTCCTTTTTCATCTGAATAAAGGGGACAAAAGGCTCCGATCTTCGATATTTGATATGTGTATTCCAGAATAATACTAACTGAAAATTGTTTTTAATTAAATTTCAACAGAATTTTTATTCATGTATCTGATCAATCGTTTTTGGAGCGATAAATTAATTTTTTTTTAAATATTGCGTTACATTGTGCTTAACTCATATTTCATAAAAAGCAACGTTATAGAATAATAAGACAAACCTTGAAGTAGAGAGCATTTACAAGTACAACACTTGTTGACGGGTCCAAGGCATCAGGGGAAAGAAGATTTTTGATGCGGTTATTTGTTTGTGATTCAACCTGCGCAATAGAAATAAAATTAAAATTTGCAATATCTAAAATTTGTTCTTTGTTTTTTTAATAACCTTAAGAGGATAGTTCATTTGACAAACTTACAAGTTTTTATTTAATTAACTTGACTGCTGTTGTGGTTTTAATTAAATTTTCCAATTTAAATGAATTCGTAGCGAAAATTTGTACAATTTATTTGAATAATATACAAATTAATTTCCTCTATTTGTAATAAAATAGCAATTTGCACGGAACATCATTTAATCTTTATTTTATGTGAGCTAGAGCTAACATTTACGTTAATCTGATTGAACAAGTGTCACTTTGTAAACATAGCAAATTTGTGTTCGACCTATCCAATTGCTCTCCACCTGATGACTTCCTGTTAAAATAAGTAAACAAAAATTAATATACTTACCCATTCATTGATAGTTTTAGCAGAAAGAGTGGGGTCATCAAAGTTGAGAGGTTCAATGCCAGCATTGAAAACTTCTACACTGTCACGCTCAAATTCAGTATTAAGAGGGGTGTCACCTTCCTTGACGTACACCTTGTTCGCAATGTCTAATGTCACATTCTTGACACTTTTTAAGTCATCAATCAATCCTTTGAATGAAGTGCGAATCTGGAAGAAAATTTATGACTTGTTAGTTTAAAGTCCTCAATAATAATCCATTCAAATAATACAAGAATCATTCATAACTTCAACAAGAAATTTAAATGCGTAAAGAATTTCTTTTCAAATACTAAACTCGGCGACGATACCTATGGAATTGTAAAAACAAAAATTATTTTCTATTGACAGCATGTTTTTTATTTACTTAAGAGATGTTTACTAATAAAACCATTTTTTGTAAATACGGCATAAGAATTTTGTTTTATGTTGACAATATATAGACACAAATCACCAACATGAATAAAGTGTTATGGAACAAAATTCAATAAAAAAAGGTACATGACTTTAATGTCTTATGCTTTTTAATTTCAATGGAAGATCTATAATGTACTCCCAAAATCCCCAGAAGTTTATAAGTCAAGTCTTTCAGATTTGTGTAAACATAATGATTTTTATAAGCCTTGATGTTAGTATAAATAACTTCCAGACACTATATATTACAATTAACCACATTCCATTTGTTGTAATGTATATTTGTCTTTTAAAAAAACACACACTATGAGACAAACGAGACACTCATAATACTGCATAGTTATATTTATCTGACAACTAACAACAATAAGAACTTAGTAGACTTTCTTTTTTAAGACAAATTTGTAAACGTATACGCAGGGTCAATTTCTGCAAATAAGGTACAATTTGTTACTTAACTTGTCGGTATAAACAGAGAACATTCCCAAAAAGAAAGACCAATGATTTGGAATGAGGGCTGTGAGTAGATTTAATAAATGTATCCCAGGTGGTTGTATACCGCCATGTCGCTTTTCACTGTATCAAGAGCTGTAGTGAGCTTACACCGTAAGAGGTATTTATAAGTCGAGGAAGTTAGTATTGTGATTCTTATTTTTCCTTTGAAGGTCGTTTTGAGTATTATCTTTAAATTAGTAAAGAGAGCCATAACAAATTAAAATCAATTAATATAGAACTAATACATCGTTAATATTATATTCGTTATTACTCACAACGTTTATTGTAATGGAAAATTTAAGAATATATTTTAAACAATAAGTGTCAAGCCATAATGACTTTTCTATTTCTGAGTGTGATGTGACTGACACTGTGGCTTTTAATACTTTTTGTAGCATAAAACTAAAATCTACTAATGGAAAAATAAAAAATTATTGATAAACTATTTAATAACTTTGGGCTTTAGATTTTTATGTCTACTCTTCTTAATGGTATTTTTGGAACTGGCAGATTATCTTGCAAAATATGACAAGTTTTTGATAATAAAATATCTTACTTGCAAAGAAGTTCTTTCATTAATTAAAATATTTAAAATCAACCTTTTTTAAAATAACAATTTTCGAATGAAATTAATTCTTCAGCAATTCTGTTAGTTTGAAATCTTTTATTTACATTATTTAATGTACACAGTTTATCTATATTGTGGTCTTATTGCTATGAGAGCAATCAATAAGAAAATCAGTCAAGCCCTGCTTGACGAGCGGTCAGGAATTGAAAATGGGTCCACACAATGTCCAAAATTGTTAGAGGCCATATGCGTTGTGATCAACTCAACACACCAAGGTGACGACCATTAAATTATAAATGTAGTATAAATAATTTTCTAATATATTTCAAAGGGATGATATTATCTCACTGACACTATGGCTAGATATTGAACAGCTATTCAGTATATGGACTATGGTTATGTTATTTTGAGTAACTAACTTGACAACTGGAAAATTGCTATAAACAACTTTGAACTTAAACATGCTAACTTTTAAAAAACTACATTTTCAAACTAACTTTTAAACGTTCAATATGGATACATGTCACAATTTCTAGCTTAAAACATGTGTTTACTTACGAATTCATCGTCAGGAAGACTCAATGCAGACATACGCTCCTCACGAGTTTTTCCTTCAGATCCCAGTGAAAGTAAAGCAAGGAGAGTCTCCACGGATAAGGGAGACATGACAATGTTCTCATCTGCCTTCTCTTTCACAACGACCTATAAAATAACAAGTTGCGTACCCTTCAGTGTTCACAATAATTTTATGCAATAACAATGACAAAATTATATATTTGTATCAGTAAAAGGAAGATCATAAGGATAGTCTAACCCGCCAGTCAAGTCTTACAGAATAAAATATTTTTACCCTAATCGACAGCATTAAAACTAACTAAGACTAAAGCTGGGTGATTAGTATAGTATAGATTATCGTAAGAGATCAAATTCTAATACAAACAAATTATGAGCATTCTCAGCATCATTTGTGATTTGTGTTCCAAAAAAATACCATCATAATCAAATATGTAAACAATTAAACTTAAAGGGACTTGAGGCAAATTATGTATCTAGAACTTTCAACTACTTTCCATACATCATTCTTTGAAAGCTTGCTCCTGTGAGTTGATGAGTTATTATATGAGCACATAAGTACAATACTACATTCAGTTATCACTGCCTACCCTAACTTGGTGAGCCTAAAGTGTTTGAGGCCATTACTTATTTTTACTTGACTACAGCGAAGTCAAGAGAAATGCTTGTGAATTTAGTTTTATATATGTAAGTATGTATGTGAGACGTACATTTCCACGTAACTCCTAATATGTTAATCCACTTTTCATAAATATGGAGTCGTTAAATTTTTTTAACACTGCGTAAGTTGCAACCAGCCAGTCATACTTGTCAGCATATTCATTTGAACATCAAGAAATTTCTCATAACTTGGGCAATGCTGTATTATTGTTTGAGCAGTGCAGTATTGATTATATAAATACATAACAAAAGTGAAGCTCACAATGGTATGACATGTTTCAAGAGTGAATATTTGTCACTTCATTAACACATCAGTTGTGAGATACAAAAATAACGAATGTGTATACTCACATCGAAAAGCGAGGTGGAGAACTTTGCGATCTTCTGACTCAGCTCAGCAACTTGTGTCTCTTCCATTGTTGGATTGCAAACGGCTGCAGAAATTAAACTAGCCACTAGGAGGAACCCTGAAACAAATCATTTAGCTACAGGTAACATGTTACGATGTTGTCTTTGGTTAACATAGTCACTATTGTAACATCTTCAGCAAAAAATTAAAATGCATTGTAATTTATACCTTCTTTTCATTTTTACTTTCGATCCACAATGGGAGTAAGATAGTATTATAACCGTCAAAGAAGTTAAAGATTTTAAGAGGCAACGATTCTAAAGCACTAATAAAGTATAAAAAACACCAAATTATAAAATACCTATGTGTGTGTATTGTATAACTATTTTAAAGTTTAAAATCTAGACTTCTGAATAATATCAATGAAATTTCATAAATAAGGTCTCTTTTTCATAAATAAGGTCAGACATTTTTCTTGTGTTTACAACAAATAATCTAGAAAAGTTAGTTTGTTCATGCTGATTTCTGCCAGCACATATCCAGTTTAAAAATACTTGTCATTAGAAAGTCTGTACTATGAGGAAGATTATAGGCTATATATAATAAGGCAGAGCGGTAAAAAAATATATAACAGAAGTCAAGAATCATAGCTTAAATGGTACAAAACAGAGAAAGAGAGACTGACTTATTTATTGAATGAACATCGTGAGTATTCCCGCCAATATGCTCCCAATACCGAAAAACCAACATTGTTTGACGAACAGACTGTAGTGTTTGTGGGGTGAGAGCGGCATAACTGAGTTAATTCTACGTTAGTTACGCTTCATAGAATTATAATATACCAATATAGGTTTCACCAACATAGAATGATATTACACCAACATAAGTTTCACCAATATAGAAATATAATATACCATTGTAAGTTTCAGCAACATAGAATTACAGTTTACCAACATAGGTTTCACCAATATGGAAATAAGTCAACATAGATTTCACCGACATAGAATTAAAATTTACCAACGTAGGTTTCGTCAACATAGAATTATAATACACCAATGTATATTTCACCAACATAGAGTTATAATAAGTAATAAGAAAATGAACCTGATAAATACAAATATACTTTTATTACAAGGTTTCCATACATGTCTAAGTGTATAAAACCATATATAGTATTTCTATTAAAACATTTATAGAATCAAAATAATTTTAATTCTGTAAATGTTTTAATTTCAGTAATATATTTGGCTCAGTAAATCTTTCACATACACAAAAATATCATGAATATTTAAAAAATACTTTGGTGTAATTACTTATTACTTTATTACTATTATATATTGGGTTTTATGAAATTCAGTGGTTTTCGGTTATAACAACAATGAAGGGATATCGTTACTATATTCAGAAGTTGTAACACAAGTAATGAAGAAATAATAATAAACAGCTTATATTTGTAATGAATTTTTAGACAAATACAAATGTTATATTTTTATAATGATTTTTTAAAGTAATGTGTAATATTGACTGTTTCATTTTCTTTTTCTGTGACAATGTGTGATGTAAGGTCTGTTCAAGCCTATCAATGAATGGATATCTAAATCTTTATGTTTTTCACAAAATAAAGAAAATCTTCTCATTACTGTCAAACTGCTCAAGGTATCTACAATTGTCGGAAGTGCTTTTTCATTTTTTCTTTATTTTTTTTTCTCATTTACATCTTCCCTGCCTGTGGTGTAATTGGTGGAATTACATATTCAATAATTTCACTATTATTTTAAGTTCCTAGTAGTGACAACTTGACTGTCATTGTTAACATAAGTTTCCCAAACTGCAATGCTTGTTTTCTCTGAAGATAATGTAAGCAGTTGTGCCAACGGTATATTGTCCATTTCATCATCAAAATCGTAACCAGCTGTTGTAGTAAACAAAGATTTACAGAAACCCGCATGAGAAAAACATTTTTTGTTATATATGATTTGATTTTTCCCCACAGTGTTGTGATAATTTCAATGGCATCCAGAAGCTTAACGGAAAAAGTTCTTGAAAATTCTTTTCACTACGGTCTACAATTTTTTGTCCCCCTAATTATCCCTTGATCAATAGGCTCAGGTCAGTAATGTGGTGTTTGTTGGTAAAAATGCCAGTTTTATATTAATCAAATTCTCAATTTCAACGTGACCTGAACAGTAGTCAATCAATAAAATGACCTTCTTTTCCTTACTTTTTAACTCAGGGCCTCATTTAAGTAAAACTTGTTCAAAAACTTCTGACATCATCCAAGCTTTTTAACTACAACATTGTGGGCAGCAACTTCTGTGTTTCTTCGTATATATTGGATGCTACAAGTATGATGATTCTATCTTTTGATAATTTCCCCCCTATGTATTTTTCACCTGCAAATTTTAATGTCCTCTCAGGGGTTAACATAAAAAAGAAAGCCATTTTGTCGGCGTTCCATATTTAACTGTCAGTGTTAACCTTCAGTCAATACTGGCAAACCTGTCCTCGGCCAACTACTCCCAGTCATTTATCATAACTCAATATTTCAGTGTGGTTTTTTCAACATTGAAAAAACTTGGAGAGGGATACCTTTGTGAGTTGCAAAATCTATACCTACTCCTACTACCTAATTTTTAGAAACAAAGCTAAATACAACCTGAAGATAAGAAGCTTATGGAATGAATCTTTTTTAACTTATTTCAGACTCGACATGATTATAATATTTGCATGGTCTGTAAACGAATTTGCTATAGCCGGAAAACAATTATATGAAAGTGCACTTAAAATTCATTGGATATTGATGTAATATTGCAATAACCGGAAGGTCATAAGAAAAGGGCTTGTTAAAACTAAAATCCAATGTATTTGTTATATTAATACAGGACATGAGAAATGGTAGAGCCCAATTAAACCTTCATAGTGGCATTTTTGAGGCAAATCTGCTAATAAAATTGATTTAAAAATGGCAAGATCTATGGTCAATCAAATCACAATTTCTTAGTTAAAAGGAAATTAAAAAACTAGTGTGTGCTCTACTCAATGAGCTCTTTCCGACAATACACCATATCACTATGCAAAAAAGAGCTTCTGTTTTCTGTTTTATATGTACGGCAGTCTTTTGGTAATATAATCTAAAACCATTTTAATACTATTTATAGGCCATATTTGGCTAAGAAACTACCTATGTATTATGTGTGAATTTCAAATTTCTATCTTATTTTGTTTAGAAGTTAGAAGCCTCTGACAAACAAAAAGGCAGACTGACATATAGGTGAACAGATAGAAAGACAACATTACCCCAACAATAAGGTTCCATTTAAACTTTTTGTGCACGTAACGGAAAAAACTATCTGATAATATAACATAGCACTCACCATTAACCTACTCAGTTCGTTCACACTGCATAACTTTGTCTACATTATCTATACGTTGCAATCTTCTAGAGCAAGATCTGTTTCTTATGCTATTTCTGTAATTGGGCAGGTTTCAACTTTATTATTTACTCATTTAGACATTAACATTTTATTATACTTCATTAATTATTTTATAGACACGTCATATTCATATTAAATATGTCAAAAAACTAGTGTCAGTATTTGATGTATTAGAATAGCTAACTAGTTTGTATATTTATACTAGGATAAGATTAAAAAATCACAGCACTATATGGAAACACTGTGGTTAGAAAGAGATAAACATACATTCTAAGTTACAATGGCTGACCAGTCACTAATGAGATGACATATCGCCCAACCTGGTTACCGGTAATTTTAATGAAATATTTATTTCTAAAGTGCATATACAGCACTGTCAAACAAAATGTGACATTGTTTCTCTTTAGTATAGTCACTATATAATTTATACTCTTGCAGAGCATACTGGGTGGCATTTTTAAATATTTTGATAGACTTTTAACACTTTCTTGCAACTTGCAACTAAAGACATTTCAACTTGCAACTAAAGACATTTCAATCAATTATTTTCTTTTAAGTCCCGACTTTTGGTAATGCGTCTAACTCAGTTGATACAGAACATCATGAAGAACAACATAATACTATTCATGTAAATTTGTATGCAAATCAGATATCCACAAACATGGGAATCAACATTTTTATTAATAAACCAATTACTTATCCATATGGAGTTAATAGTGAAATGGTTTTTATATTCCAACACTAGCACGTTAGGAATGCCACTATTGTCATGTATATTGCAACTCTGCTACAAACAAACAACCATACCGCATCGTCAATTTACTGGATACAATTAGTACAATACACAAACTGAATGTGTACATATTTAATTCTTAGTTTTAACACAGACAATACCATGTCCTCATATACATTTATATAATAAATTACACATTATACCCTCACTAACTTGCATAGAAAACGATATCTGCAGTTGCCAAATGCTTGATGAAAATAGAAAAGCTCACCATGACACACATCCACCAGCATCGTAGAATAGTTTATATAGATTGTATCCACTAGACCTCAAGTTATAATACTAAAGACATTTGTGTATATTCTATAATAAAAATTGTTATTAAACAAAAAGAAATTTACTGAGACGGAGAAATAGTCAACTGTATAATTTAAGATATACAGTCATTAATGGTACTGATTATGTAAGTAATAGCTTTTGCTGTTACCTTTCTACACACATTTAATGAACCTGTCATTAAACAGAATTAGGCTGTGAAACAGTTTTGGGTTTGTCAGATAGTTTATAATCCCATTGTTAAATTTAAAAATTAAGGAATCATTTACAACAGGAAGAATACAACGTAAAACAATTAGATTTGCCATTTCAGATAGAAAGTAACCATTTTAAGAGTAGAGACATATTTAACAAATCCGGTATGCTTATTTACATAGCTAGTAATTGTATAGCTTCAGATGATCCCCTGGTCTGCTGTTGCTTGTTAACAAACCGACAGTTGATTTATTCTAAATGAGGATTGTGAATGATGTTTATAAAAACATTGTTAAAACAATTCTTTTTGTTTAGGAGAATCTTTCTTATTCACTTCTCAAACAATCATTTAATTATTGTAGGCACGTACAAAACAATAGAATTTTTTTTAAATTCTATGTTTTATATATATATATATATATATATATATATTTATGTATGTGTGTGGGTGTATATGTGTGTATATATATATATATATATATATATATATATATATATAACAGTTTTAGTGCCATGGTTTTTTACTCATATATACTTAAAAATGCCAAAGAAATCTTTTGTTTTTGATGTCATTTACCCTTGTCTCGAAAAAAAATTTTAATAATTTTTTCGGTATTTTCTTAAACAAAACTTGTACAAGGATAATAAAATATAAAGAAAATTATGATAATATATATTGTGAACAAAAATTATCACAAAAACTGAAAACAAGGTCGCATCGTATTTTCGCAGTCCGGTACATCCTCTGTATCAGCAAAATAATTGTTATCGTCACTATTATCACTATCACTCAAAATTTGTATTACGCCAAATTGTGAGCGCACCACAATGTCACTCCCACTATCACTTTCTTCACAACTTGAAAAATGATCATTTTCCCTTCAATTATTTTCGTGTTCCAACATTATGAGTTAAAAATTTTCTTTTCCTGGATCCTTTTTATATTGTAATTAATAATAATAATATAATTTAAACTTTATCTAACACATAGAAAGATAAAAAATTAGTGATGCGTGCAAGCGACCTCCCCTACTGCGCGCTAAACAGTAACTGATTTCGTGAGAGCCATCGCGCTCGTGGCAAGTTTAGTTAGTATGCACACGAGCGTGATGGCGCTCGTTGGTGTAAATATATATATATATATATATATATATATGTGGGTGACACATATCGTATAGAAATGAACCACAAACCAGAAGTACTGATGAGGCAAGAAACCATTGCTAAGTTTCGTAAGTCACAGCATTTAAGATCGACGGCTCATCTGAAAAGTATATCAGACAACAAAAGACACCAAGAGGCAGGCCCAGGAAGCAATGGATCGATTCTATGGAGCAAGGCGTTGGGAAGATGAGAAAACTCACCAACTGAAGAAGAGAAGTGAATAATCGAGTCAGATGGACAGTAAATGTGGAAGAGGCCGAGGCCTGTAAAGGGTTGTGGCACAGTTGGGAGAAGAAGAAGAAGATATAAAAAACAGCCCGTGGAATTATAAATGATCAAGTGATTGGTTTTTTAACTTTTTTTTTCTTTAATCAGTGCACTATTATGTTCATGGATCACTATCTCCTCCAAATACTTCATTAAGTCTCGTGTTCACTTATCCGACAAATAATTATTAATGTGAAAGGGTCTAACTCAGTCTACCCATATAGCATGTGACTCCGTGATGTAAGTCTCTAATTTCAAATAATATATTGTAAAAAGAAAAAATTCATTCTAATAAATTCAACTCTTTGTTTTTGTTTAAGCTCATGATCATTTTTCATTAAACACAAAACAAACAGAAAGAATACATGTGACCTTGAAACCATGTGACATTGAAGAGAAATTCCTGAATTTGATTTGATAGAAGTTGAAAGTAAATATTTTAGTGGCTAACAGAAACCAGCCCATAGAGTAAGGACGCCACAAATTTAGGAAAGAATCTAAATTTTATGAATTATATGATGTTACTGTGATAAATGCATAGTTTCTTTTAGTTATCAAAAACTTCTTCAGAAACTGAAACACGACCTGAAACATTTTCCTGAAAACTTAGAAAATTTAAGTGCAGTATGGAAACAAAAGTTCCATCTACATATTCAAATTATACATGGATGTCATCAAGAAAGTTGGAATGTACATACGATGGTCAACCATTGTTGTAGTTTTTAGGGGAGTATTCAAAGGTCTGCTCATATTTGAAGAATATTTCTCTCAGTTAAACCAAATATTTTACTTAAGTTAAAACATTAAGTTTTTAAAATATGGTAATGCTGGTAGAAACATCCTCCACTGATATCTCAAAAACTAGAGCTGATACAAAATTACTCTTTTTGGAATCAATACGGAAAAGTAATTCAAAATCATTAATAATAACGGACGCAAGGGCGATACTGTTGTGGCATTGTAATCATCAGTTAACAATGTAACAAAAAACAGAACAGTCCCAAAAGCTATAAAATGACAGCATTGAAAATCATTAGAACAACATTTCTAAATTTATTATCCTTCATAACAGTCACTACAAAAACTTAATGGACTCTGTCGTGCATTCAAAAAGAAACTTGTTCAATACATGAATGCAAAAAATATTGGATATAAACATTACATCATGTAAAATATCAGTTTGACTCAAGACACATGCATCTGAAGGTCAAGGTTATTTATTTTGTAATGTGCTATTTTAAGTTATTGTAAAAATATATACGTCCAAAACAATAACTATTATATATAAATACCATAGAATTGATAAGACAGGTTTTGAAAGATTTATTTGTGAGTTTAGTAAAAAATATTCATTTAATATAATGAAAGTATTCAAATTATATGATAAATAGACTTTTTCAAACTTTCGCGATTCGAACACATATTTTATTTGATTTGAATCGGGTTTTTTCGCGGTAATTATATATTTATGTTAAGGACATAAGGTTGGAACCAGATGACATAATGGTAAGCTTTGATGTCGAGTCACTGTTTACCAACGTTCCGTTAAAAGACTGTCTTGATGTGGTCAGACAGATGCTGCGTGATCTCGAATTACCAGACCAATATGGGAGACTTTTGGAACATTGTTTGGACGGAAACTTCTTTTTGTACCAGGGTCAGTACTATCTTCAGATCGATGGTGTCGCTATGGGTAGTCCGGTGGCCCCAGCACTTGCCAACATCTGGATGGAATATTTCGAACAGCTGATCGACAGTGCGGCCTGTGGTATAAAACTATGGAAGAGGTACGTGGACGACATTTTCTGTATCCTGGACAGAAGGATCCGAAGTGCTAACGAGGTGAATGAATATCTCAACTCGATTCATCCTCGGATTAAGTTCACCTATGAGCTGGAGGAGAACAGGACGTTGGCATTTTTGGACGTAAAGGTAATGGCGAGACCTGATGGAACGTTGGCTCACACTGTATACCGGAAACCGACTCACACAGACAAATACTTAAACGCTGCATCACATCACCATCCTGCTCATCTTCAGTCAGTAGTCTCCACACTAACGCGCAGAGCTCATGACCTCTGTGACCCTGAACATCTACAGAATGAGCTACAGCATGTCCAGGAGGTACTAAATATGAATGGCTACAGAACACGGAGATTGCATGTTAAGCACACTGGAATTAAACACGCCGAGGCGATCAGACAACCGGCTTTTCTACCTTATGTAAAAGGGGTGACGGATAAGATTGGAAACCTACTCAGACGGTTTTCAATAAAACCGATATACACCCCTCTTACAACAATGGCCAAGCAGCTGCGGACACCAAAGGACGTAATTCCATTGCAGAAGCCAGGTGTCTATAAAATCGACTGTAGCTGCGGTCTTTCCTACATAGGCCAGACAAAAAGGACAATCGCCCAACGCATCAAGGAACACATAGCAGCTGTGAAGAACCGCCAGATAAGTAAGTCTGCTATAGCAGAACACTTAGTTGATTCGGGGCCCAATCACTGGATCGAACTTCATGACCCCAAGGTTATTTCTTCTGAGCCTCATTATTTCAAGAGGATTATACGGGAAGCGATTGAAATTAAAAAACATCCAAATTTCAACCGTGAAGACGGATTCAAACTCTCGGCGGCTTGGAATCCAGTGATTGCAACTAGGTGTTCGCGATGTGTACATAAATCCAAGTGTCATGACACCGTCAGTGTAGTGTGTAGGTCTAGTGTGAACACGCCTTAGATTTCTACAATCAACCAAGTGGGGGTAGTTTTAAAAAACACTCCCGCGTCGCAGCGGTGACTCCTATAAATCGTCAGTCTTCCCGTGACCACAGGCTGTGCAACCAGTCAGAAACGTCGGGACATAGTGAGTACTTAGTATATAATATCTAGGTTTATATGATAAATTTCAATGTATTTATTTTTGCTTAGCTTCTTTTATTTTGCAAATTTGTTTTCTAAGAAGTTCAGATGTCCTACAGAATCGATGACCGATCCATTAATAATGTCCCCGAATAATTAAGCAGAACTTTCCATAAATTTTCATTCGCCTCATGGTTTCCTAAAGCCTTTCTCGTCCCTATTAAAACTATTAGTTTCATTGAGGATACCGATTTTCAGGAATCAAACTTTTCAAGACACAGTTTACTTCAACCATATATATCGAAACTGTCCCAACACTAATTTCATCTAATGATGTTGCCAACAATGTTCAGTCTAGTTAATCGAGTCCTTTTTTATTCATAGAAACTATAGATAAGAAATAGGCAGAAGACCATAAATTGTTTCTTAAAGATCAACTCTCAGAATACCAGACTAATCTAATGAATTTCTCAGCCGTAGACATAAATTTGAAATCCGAAGAAAAAACCAAAAAGTCAAAGGAATTGCAAGTAACAATTTATTTTCAATAACTCAGAAGACACTGTATTCATTTCGTTTGATGATTCCAATTATATTCCATTCTGAAGAACCAGAGCGGAAAAATTTTTGAATCATCAAATTTGCTAACAAGCAACAAAAGATCAAGCATTATATTGGGAAGCTCTTAAGAGACATGTAGCTTTTACAATGTAAGTTACCTACGTAAAAGTAGCAAGGTAGATAACAATTTCTATGTCCCACTGAATCCGGATATGCCATTGAAAGATCGAAAGTGTCATTTGGAAAGACTTTTCGTTATATTAAATCACCTTTTTCTTTGTTAATTAAAAGTCTAGGTACTGTTTATTATTTTAGTACTAGTGAAAGGTCATATAACAAATATTTTGAATTTTAAATCACAATTCGTCTTTTTTATCAAATCGTGCCCCACCTTTCTCTTAATTACCTTGAATTTATTATATTTTTATACCAACCTAATAAAAGTACCAGTTTTAACACAATTGTGAAAGGGTCTGATTTAGGTATCTGTATGTAGTGACTTCCCCGAAAACCAGTAGCTGCCTATTTACGGTAGGGGAAGTTGGGGCACGGAGGACCGTGTTATACAGTGAGTCGACTTTTATATCTGTTTATTTGTTACACAGACATAGAAAATCAGTAAACAATGCATTCTAAAAAAGAAGATGGCTTTGATAATGCAGGAGAAGTAGAAACGGATCTTCACACCTTCTATCATCTTGACTGTAGCCCCAAAGAAGGCACTTTTGTTTTAGTGTAATTTTTTGCTAATAAAATGAAAATCTTTTATGTAAAAGTGGTTATAGAAGAGGGAGTTTGAAGAGGTGTAGACATTAGCTTAAAAGTGAAGCATGGATACCAACTACCAGATGTTCAAATATTGCTTCAATATACTTGAAAAATGAAAAATTATTTTACCTAGTCTTTTTAGACTTAGACACGTCTAGTAAAACTAAATGTCAACAACAGTTTGACTTTTCTTGTTTAAATGTGCTTTAGTTTTTTGATCAAATCATTTTCCATAATTAGAGGATTGTATTACTTTATTTAAATTTATTTGCTTTGAGTTGGTGGAACTACAATTAGTCCTTAGAATTTTATGATTTTAAGACTGTAACACAAAACAAACTGATAAAAGTGAACAAACTGTTTATTATTATGTTGAAGCTGTCATTTTTAAAATAATTAGAAGATTGTTTTTTATATTTTCCGCTACTTTGAGTTTTCTTATAACAATTATAATTACAACAGACTGACAAAAGTTAACCTAAGGTTGATTATTGTATAATAATTTGAATTAAACCAATTATTTACATCAGTGAATATTTTGTTTAACACTTATATTAAATCTATCCATCGTGTGATAAATAGTATGGAAATTCAAGATGGCGATTCAGTGTGCCCTACAGTGATCCACCGTAATCTATAGCTTGGTTCATTTCCCATAGTAGATCATTTCCCATTTAAATAAAATTCTTGCTATCAGGAAACTATTGATGTTTTCCCCAATATTTTAACAATTTTCATTAGTTAATATTGTATAACAACATTAACGTGTTGTATGTTATTTACATATTTTGTCAATTGTAAATAAAAACTTTTACGACATTAACACTCACATATATTTTATTATTATATCTACATTATAAATATATACTAACTATATAATGCCAATTCATTACAGAATGTAAACTTTAGTATAACAATATTATATATGATTTCTATATTCTCCTTTATATATGATTTCTACAACAATATTATATATGATTTCTATCTTCTTGGAATTTTAGAGATCAGAATAGCTAAAAAAATTTTTTAAAATGAACTTCTTTAGGTAGGACATAAATTGATTTTGGCTATGCCATATAAAGTTGTAATGCAAGCAAAGCAACGAGAGTCTAAATTAAAATTCTAGAGTAAATATTTATCTTTTAATTATAATAAACTGATTCGATTATTTAAGAAAATTTATGAAACGAAAATTGGTTGAATAAAATTTTATAGTAAAGGATAAACACCTTGTGGCTAATCCATTCACAAAATAATAAATAATGCCTAATTGCAGAATCTATACAATATATAATATGGAAGTTTGAAAGACGTAGTTTTCCATGCACGTGGTAGTTTTATGTAATATATAATTTCTATAGTTTTTAAATATATATATGTATATATTTATTAATATATATATATATATATATATATATATATATATATATATATATATATATATATATATAAATATATATATATATATATATATATATATATACAAATATGTATATAGTTATACTTGTAAATAATAAGAATAATCAAATTTAAGATAAGAATAATCACTTTTTTAATGGAATACAATTTACATGCGGCCATAATTTACAAACAATTAATTGTAGTTAATATTCTATTTTTTCAGTCTCGTAGTCATTTTCACCGCATTCTACGCATCATATATATTATCTTCGGGACCGAAATTTTCACCGACTAATTCTATCATTTCTTCTTCCTCAGAACTTGAATGTAATTTCATTTTTGCTTTTTAATATTAAGATTTTTCTCCATAATCTTATTATTTTTACTTTCTCTTTCCTTTTTTTCACTAATATAATTTAGGGATGCGAGTACCTTTGCTAATTGCTTGGACAGTTTCCGAACGCTAGTAAGCAGTTCTACAACATATCAGTCAGGTACTTTGAAGGTGGATTTTTTTGTGAGCATCCTCATTATATCTTTATGTGAAAGGTTAGGTTGGTGGTAGTTCTTTTTGAACCCGTTCAGACGTAGGATCGTCAAGTATCATTGAAATCTTTTTAATAACTGCCATTTTTAAGATTATGAGATATGTAAGCATAATCTGGGAAGATTAATCCGGAATCTAAATTTAGCGCCATTTATGAATTTGTTATTCGATTTGAGGTTATGTTATCGACAGGTTATTATATTCAACAAAAAAATAGTAAAAACATAATAAATTTTAAAAATATTAACACTACAACATCAAATATCAACGTACTAAAAAAATTGAAACTTTGAAGTTTAAAAACACTTACTTTTTTTTTTCAATAAAAAAATATATACAGCGATGTACACATTCGCAATCGCTCATCAATCTCAGCTCACGATATATAGAGCAGACAGTAAAATTTTTTGGTCGGTCGTTTCATCGAACAGGCCATATCATATTGAAATGTCCTACGCTAATAACCGGAAACTCAGCCTTCATGGTATTTATATATACATATATATATATATATATATATATATATATATATATATATATATATATATATACATATATATATATATTATAGTGCATTCGCAGTGATTCCTTGTAAAGCATTTATAGTCTTACAAAAAGAAAACGCATTATGAGCGGCATAGTGTACTAAGCGGAAAATAATATTGAAATATTGAAATATTATTCTGAAAAGAAAACATATATCTGCGTTTGTGTTTCATACAAGTAGTTTAAAAAATAATATATTTATGTCAATGGCTGTGGAAAATGTAATGTTTACCTCATCTCAAAAGTTTCGACAAATAATTAAATGTTTTTTTCATACTGACATACCTATATTAATTTTTATACTACTCCAATAATCTGAAAAACATTTGAATAGATTATAAACAGAAGAAATGCAATACAGACTTTTATGGTCAATACACCATGAGACTTAGTTAATAATATTATTTTGACACCGTACTTTCGTTCGACTTTCAAAAAATCATCAGCTTATAAGATAAAAATGCCGATTTGTGCTTATGTATTTTGCCGGACAATAACCTTTATTCTCCATTCGGATATGTATATTTGGTAAAACTAACTTATAAGTCTTTGGTTTGAGGACAACCAATGCGGGTTCGTATGATTATCTATATGTCCGCCTGTTGCACAAACACGAAACCTAACAATTGTATTGAAGTGGCCATATATAAATTTATGTAGGACTAAGAAATCTTAATTAATCCGAGCGCACAGCTAGTGTAATTATTTGGCACATTCATTATTTATATGTTCACAAGGGACACACTTCTTGTCCAAAGGTATATAAATTCAGGAGATCAATTATATATATATATATATATATATACATATATATATTTTTTTTACTGTATGCCAACGTATAGCAACTTATTTATACAGCGTATATTCAATGCTTGCTTGCCACACTTATCAACGTAAAAATATTTTGTACTATATTAAGTTTATTATATTATGTGTTTTATAATGTTAAATTCGTTGTGTTAAATGTGTGATATTTTTAAGTACAAGTGTAATTAAAATGGCGAATGTTCTTCTAAGGACCGTACCTATATAGCTGTTCAATAATACATATCATTGTAAAATACTAAGATTGCCGTCATATCACTGTAAGATAAACTGAATCAGAATGATCTGGACACAAAAGAAATGATATGCGGCGAAAGAAAATACTACTTTTAAATTAAACGATGTCAAAAGATTTCTACTTGGAGCAATGTCATTCAATAAGCCCCGCGGCATGGCTGAACGAACATTGTTATTGTTGATATACGATGTAATAGATAGATTTATGATGAATAAGTTCTGCTAATATGTTGTGTAATAGATATGATATGTTCTCTAATACTATTTTTTAGTGATATCGGCAAAAGGCCGGCCTCGCACTAGCATTAGGCGCAACCATCTTTGGATATCGGTGTGAAGCCCAGATGCATTGTGATGTAATTGTAAATGTATGCAGTGTATATTTTTTGGGAAATATTATTGTATTTCGTGTATTTTTATATATTAGTTTATATATTAGTTAAACAATATTTTAATGCTTATTCAAAAATTAAGTATTTGCGATTGAATATTTGAAGTATTAAAGTATTGTAATAATTTTCTTTATAACTTAACATTTATAAACAACTATTTCTATCGAAATTTTTGGTATTGTTTTATTATATCTTTTTTTTTATATAACAGTTATACTTTTAAATTGTTCGAAATTCTTCATCTTACTTATCTGAATTTCTCGTAAATATAAAATACAACCTATGTAATATAAATTACGTGTATATATATATATATATACATATATATATATATATATATATATATATATATATATATATATATATATATATATATATATATACAGTGTAAACATGTACTCTGATAAAAATATTTTTTTTAATCACCCATACTAAATAAATCCACATTAAATTACTAACATGAACCTGAAAAAAAGTTTTACAATACCTGAACTGTCAAATTCGATTGTTTACAAAAATTATCTCTTGAAATTGAATAGACTATAGGTATTGACTATTTGTTTCTGCCAACGCAAAATCAGTTTAATGCACTTCAGGTTACGATGCAGGCACGTTGTACAAACCAGAAACAAGCATTTTAGAATGAAATTAGGTTACATATACAATATTATCACGTCGATTTATAACAGCGACGTCTATTGTAGCAACAAAAATTACATTTCAAAGATAGGCAAATAAAGAATCATATTTTTTACATAATATAGACACCTATATTAATTTAAAAAATATGAAAGCAAAGGAACATGTTTCGTCAATATTACTAACAACACGAGCTGTAGCAAATAATTATCTGCGTCGCACCTGCCTGTGTTAAATACTTTTGCTTCATTATGTGATTTTATACCTATTCAAATTGACAATAACAAAATATATGATTATATAATCGTTTCAAGCAATGTTTGTTTGAACTTAGAAAACATTTGGTCAATTGAATAGCTAATGAAGTTTTTAGCCCACCATTATTAAGTTAAGTAGCAAGGCTAGGCTTTAGTAATTGAAGTGACGTATATTCTTTATTATTACGTAATTTAATTCGAAAGTATAAAACATTCGTTTTTCGATATTTACAAAAGGAAGTCCGGTATGTAAGAAGCGAAATTGTAATTTAACAGGTGAACAAGAATTAATTTAGTTTTCTCAGTTAACAATAGTTATGAGATAATGTAACACGCTTATATTTAATCGATTTCTCCTTCAGCCGAGTATTTTGCCCGGTCCCTCTCTAGACGGAAACAATTGTATTACATTAGGCGTTTCTTGATTGGATGCGCCTTTAAAGCGAAACATTTTGAAAACCCGGAAGGTGGGCGCCCTAGAGTCATGATGTATGCCTAAAAAGTAAATGCATGACTAAATTAAACATATTATTAAAAATAAAATAAACATTATGGAGAATTACAACACTACGTTTTAAAAGTTAGGTCGTGGTAGTTGCTTACGAAAGAAGGAAGTGTCACTTGTTTTCAATTAAAATTAATACATACATATGTGTGTATATATATATATATATATATATATATATATATATATATATATATATATATCGAAAGTTTGTATGTTCAATTCTAATGGAACTTTTACCGAAAAATAATCTTCATGACAAATCCCGTTTGTATAAATTATGTAAAAACGGTATTTTTGTTTTGCATTTAATTTATTTGTGTCCTCAGCTGAATGACTTCTATCGGAGCAGATTTATATTTTATTTGGAGTCCTGGAAATATTTCAATAGTTTAAATTAACTTTGAAAAATTATAAGGCGAGAATGTGAAGACAAATGATTGCCTTGAATTGTATTAGGTTTGAAATAAATTTTGACAAAAGTGTCCGCAGTATACCAATTGCTGCTTGTTAATGAATCGATCTCTCGTTGAACCTAATGGTTTAAATATAACTTCAAAGCCTCATTTTGAGGTGCTTCTGTCGCATTCACTGCTATCTGAAAAATATTCCCTTTGATGCTATTTTGAATTAGAGGAAATTTGAAACCTAATATTTGTGAAGAAATAAAGAATGACCATAAATAAATACCTGTCACTTTTTATATATATATATATATATATACATATATATATACACACATATAAAAAAAGGAGCTAACATGATAACAAAAAAACAAGAAAGAAGTGGCATGTTCACTGATGTGAAAACATTAGACTTGAGCGATAAGAGTATTTTGAGATACTGAGTATGACGGGTACGAGTATTATAAAATATCGGTGACAAAATACTCGATGAGTATGGGCGGCGTAATTCCGTTGTGACCAGGAGCATATTACAAATGGCTATAAACTTACGGTCGCGGGAGACATAAAATAAATCTTAATAGTAAATTATTTGGAAGGTTAAATTCTCATATCTTTTATTTCTCACAGCTAAAATTGGCGGGAATTCCTATAATTTCTTATTGAGAAATTTTTAATGAAATACAGTGTTTCATTTTTCCTTCATACTAACGTATATATTTATGGCTCCAGGCTTAGCACTGGTAACTAAATGATTGGTTTGGCATAGTCATTTTAATCGCATATTTAATAAATTAATCACATTATTTACAATAATAAACATTAATTTAAAAAAATGGATCACATTAGTTAAAAATTATTTTATTTGTACCATGTTTATTTTAATTAAATTTTTGTATAAATAACATAGTAAGATGTTCGGAACAAGCAAATTATTCTGTATTGATTATTGTTAAATTTCATATTTTCTATTCAAATGTTTCCTTAAATTATATGTAGCTGTATTGAATGACACTTTAGTTTTGTAAATATTGCATGAAACAAAATAATCACCCAAATCTGTAAAATACTCTCATAGGGTATCATATTTTCTTGTGGACATAATGACGAAATTAGAATTTAACCCAATTAAAAGTTAGTTTTTATATACACTGTTTCTTTACTATATTTACACTATAAAGTAATAATGCTCATCTGTGCCAATAGAAAAACGGAGAATCATTAGATGAAAAGAGCGTCGTACTTAAAATCATTATTCTATAATACTCGTACTTGTCGTATTGAATAAATATTTGTCCGCGAACTGCGAAGTGTGAAGCAATACTTAATGTAATGAGTAAAACGAGTATACGAGTATGTTTAACATACTCGTATTACATACTTTAAAGTATTACGACTTACGAGTATTTAAACATTCAGTTTGTCCCTTATTTCATACACCTTTTAAATATGAAAGAGTGAGAAAACTTGAATACGATATGCGTGAGTGAAATAGCTATAGCTAGCTAGACAAATAGGGGTAGAGTTATGCTGCAGCCCGACCATAAAGTAACCATACAAGTATTTACGATACCAAGTACGTATTATGATCAGATATATTGAGTATTTTTACCGGTGAAGATAAATACGCCTCACCTCTAGAAAACACATGTCACCAGTTAAAATAGATGAATTTTAAGAGCTATTTCAATCACAGAGCAAGCCCCCATCTCTACCCAAAATCATCAAGCTCTTTCCCGTTTCCATACCCTTGAGTCACATATGCTTATCTCGTTCGCAATAAACCTTCTAAAATTTTAATGATGTTTGCACCTTCACCGTTCGCTCATTACGATATCGAACTAAAGCAGCATAATAACATAGATTAGTTGATCGTAATAACATAGATTGGTTGATCAATCTAATTTTTAAAAAGAAAAATAAATTTTAAGTTCTAATACTTACGGGTTCTTAAATGTTTATTGGGAATGGGTATAAGTCCTAAAACAGAAATAAATAATAGAAGATGAAGCAACTAAGTTTAGATAAAATAGTAACGTATTGCGATGTCGTCTATTAGATGGCTGGCAAAAATTTGCTTTTTTTTGGATATAAACTGGAACTGTTTCGGGTACAAATATCATCTATCGGACTAATTTACATCGTAATCATCTTCTAGAAAGTATGCTGAGCAAACTGTGCCTATCTTTGTAGGAAACTACTTCTTCCGTCCAGTAGCTTTAATCCATATCTCTTTTTTCAGAGGGGTCTTTAGGGTATGTAACAGTACAAATTTCATTAAGACAACGACTTTAAATGGATGTACGGTCCATAATATTTTGTTTTTATTTATCTATTTATGTACTTTAATACACCTAATTGATATATAGGACGGACTTATTTCCACGAGAGCAATCTCTTAGACTCAACCAGAATACCAGTTGAATACGCTTTAAACTTCCATCAATAATAAATGTATTTATTTTTTAATTTATCTTAACAAGTGGAGGAGATACATATCAGTGGTTTATTTTCGTATCACCATGCTGCAGAATTATTAAGTAAATTAAACTCCTTTAAATTGTGAAACTTTTATCTCATTAAAATGACGGTTTCCAAGCGTATTCACGTTATCGATATTCACGCGATAATGACACCCAGGGTCACTAGTGCACTAGTGATGCGTAACAACGTCACCAATAATATTTTTATTTAAAATTCGACAAAAAGTATTCAAATTAATTTATCGATTATAGAAAACTCCACAATAGGTACGTTCTTTTGCCGGCTTTTACTTTTGCAATGAATTGTGACACAAAACTACATTTCTGGGCAATAACGAACAATAAACAAGGGCGCTCTACTACTTATCGGATTCGATCTACAAATAAAATATTCGTCACCATGCGGAAACAAACATATGATACGCAGATCACATACGCGGACGCCTACTTACCTGTCTATGTTTTATACCAATGCTGTAGGTCTTAAAGTAATAATAATAACCACGATGATTTATTAACACGAATGGTCTTATACAACGTTTATATATATTTTTTGTTTTATCCCAACGTAGACATATTTTTAATGGCATTTATTAAAATTTAGAAAGGCAATACTAATTACAGTAAAACGAAGAAAATGATTGTACGTATATAAATTCATAATATTATCTATTTACGAAAATACGTTTTCACATCATTAATTTTCAATTGAGTCAAAAACTATATCCCACCATTTAATAATGAATCGACACATTTTCATTCGTCCGAAATTGTTTTGATACTGTGTATAAATAGATTGTTTTTTACTATTTGTGGTAACACATACGAAACATACTTTATCCTTCTATTCTGATTTAATAATTAGGTATAATTTTTTGGTCGCAAATTTATTTCGTAGGATGACTATTTTATTTTCAAAACAAAATATCATTTTATTTTGAAAATGAAAATGGTTTTAAAAAATTAAATACCAAGTAACATTAAGTTAAGCATTATATTTTAGTAACAGTTAAGGTACTGCTTAATCATATTAATAATTGATTGCAATATTTTTCATTAAATTTAATGGCGCCGAGTCATTATATTAACAGGTTCAAAATTTTAATTGTATAAACTGTTAAATATTGAAATAGTCATCATTACCGTACACTTTAGACAATATTGTTAATGAGTTTCTATATAAAAAATCATATTATGTTTCGTCGTAAGAAAATGAATATAAAACTTACCTATAACGTGAATGCGCATATTGTCAGCAAAACTTGTTCCACCCTTGCTTTTCGACACCAGACTGGCTCATTTATACATTCGTTTCAACAGGTCAATCTTGGAGTATCTCTTATTGCTTCTCTGACCTGGAATGTTCCGCTGATAAAGCTGATAGACGCATCTGTATTTTTTGTCAAAATAAGGAAAAGAACCACCTTCATTATATTTGCGGATCGATAATTTTATAGGTTTTTCGATGGAGATATTATTTCTTTAGTGATTTAAGGACAATTTCATGACTCGGAACAAAACATTGCAACTAATTACAGATAAAACATCATACACTTATTGACATAATTACCTGTTGAACATGAATAAAATTTTAGTAACCACACTTCGCATACAGAAACAATACCCATTGTCTTAAACGTTTCTGATTAAACCAACAGACAATAACATTTTAAACGTGTTAAAATATGAAATTATATTTATTCTGCTTTCGAAGCTGACATTTGAAACCTTCATTTATATTATATATCATTTCTTTCATATTTCATTTATTCCAAATTAGTCCTTTTCACTTCAATAGGGGGAAGTGGGTCACATTGTAGCAAAAATATTCACTTCATAATTTACATAATCAAAATAAGAGAAATATCGAAAATTAAAACGGCAATATAAAACAACTTCAAAGTTAACAGATAAAGAAGTTTTAATGAAATAAATAAAAATTAATATCGTGTGGGACATTTTTGATACAAATCATAAATTGTACGAGAATATTAATACCACATAATTCTGTAAAGAAAAAAAAACAACTTTTATTGCGGAAGATCGTAATCAGCCTTACAATTGTTACTTAAAACCTCAATTATGTGTAAAAACTAATGTAAATCTCTTCTGTAGTACTAATACGTTTAAGAAGAAAGTTTCAAAAAAGTTAAAATGTTGGAAGTGATATCAATTAATCAAAAACTAATAACAAAATATGAGAACGTTTAACATTCATTGTATATCCGAGTTAGATAGCTAACGACAATACTTTTTTTCTTGGTTTTTTAATAGTTTCTGTTAAACCCAATACTTTTTTACAAATTATTTCCTTTATACTTTATAGTTTTGAATTGTTTTTTTTTCTTTCCTTCTCTTCACGCAATCTCCGTATTCTATCTCTTGAGAGAGGATAGACGAAGACTCTCTTTGTCTCTTCCTTTTTTTTATGAAGAATTATTTTTACCATTGACATGCAATTATAAAATAATTACTTAAATACATATAATTTAATTTATATTTCATTTAATACAAAATAAATAATGAATTCATATTAGAAATACAAATTACAGTGGAAAAATTACTGGAAAATTTCCAAAAAAAACAAAAAGTTGACGATTATAAATTTATAAAAATTGAAAAAGCGGCCAAAAATGGAGGTAGCAAAATTTTTTTAAGTTGGTATAATTGAATATTTTTGACGGTTAATTTATTTTTATATATCTTTATCTTTTTTTCTAGAGCGTTCATTCTCTTTATAGAGAACCTTGGCCAATGTGAAGATTAGAAGAATTGGCTAGGTAACACCGAACTAAATCATATCTTGGATATCAGTCATTGTTGCTTGGGAACATAAATAAACTCTACAGCAATACACAAATGAAATAAGAAGTAGATTACAATTAAATAAATGAAAAAAGTAATTAAAAAAAACGTATTTACATATATTGTAAATGTAACTACAATAAACAGAGCAGTACAAAATAAGCATATTCAAAGTTACATAGAAAAGTAAAAAATGGATATAAACACATGTATGAATTTAAAAATCCTATACTTGGACGTCGTTCTTTCTTACATGTTGTATAAATAATTCCAAAATGGGTTTACTTCCAACTGATAAAGTAATATAATGTTAATAGGAAACTGAATTTTATATTTTAATAATTTATAAATAAACGACGAAAATGTATTATTTAATGAGCGCACGCTCATTAAATAATACATTCAATGAGATGGTTCAGAACATCCTCCCCGACTCCATAACCGCAGACAGGAGACTCTCTGACACACAGCGCAGTCAAATGAGAAGGAATTGAATAATGTCCCAAACACATACGAGATACTGCGGAGGCTTCCTTTGGAGAAAAAGTGAATATCGAAAACCAAGGCTTTAAGGGAATTGAACAGTAGATCTGAAAGGATTCCGCACTCGTGGTCTTGGATAATCGATCCTATGATTTTCCCAGCCAAATATCATCCAGAAACGGGTCAGAGGAAGGAAATCTTCAATGAAATTAGGATGAAACATGAATCTCCGTTCACAGTGGCGAACCGAGCTTTCACGTCGACTATTTCATTACCTACTGTGCCATAGTGACTAAGAAGCTATGCAAGAACGACGTCTAATACCAATTTCTTCAAATCAGGCGTAAGTTACTTGATCTGGAAACAAAGAATTACCGTGGAGGAACTGCAAAGAATTTAGGAGTCTGAGAAAATAAGTCTATGTATATTTATAAGCCAGCCGCGCATAACCGAGTATATTTACCTCAAGGCCTCCACAATAGTTTGGCATTATCCGGAGAACACGGAACGTTCCTATGGGAGACGAAAATATGCCGAATGGAAGATAACTGGGCAGTAAAATGGCATGCTAACGTAGCCATCTTTTAGAGTATTTAAAGAATCTGTGTTTCAAAAAAAATATTATGTAATCAAACAACGAATTGGAATTTTCTGACTCCTTACCACCTTCAAAACTCAAATTGATATTTGGCCTGTCAATTACCGAATCAAATGGAAAACTATAGAGCCATTTCGACCTACTGTCAATAAATGGTAACTGTATAATGTAGCTATTGACAGAAGCAATATTGATCAATCCGCAGAAGACGCACATTGGCAATCTGCTGGTTTTTTGGCTACTCGACATATTAGAGCACATCTAATCAAAACTGCCTACACCTCCTTCAGTAATTATGAAAGTCAATCATGTGTGTTTTTTTCTAGAATATGTTTACGGTACCGTCTCCATTGCAGGATGACAACAAATAAATTACCTTCGATTGCTTAGGTTTGAAGGAAAGCACTTACTTAAATGGACTGTCGTAATGAATATTGAACTGCCAACCTGTCTCGTGCTGCTATTTCCAGTTCACCTGGAATATCTATTTTATACGTACGTAATTTGCATCTACCTCGGAAGCCCAGTAATTGTTCGTCTATTGTAATGTCAGTCCCGGGAATATTATTACTGCTACATTGTGCTATAAGCACATCCCAAATTATTCTAATGGGTGTAAAAAGATTCCCTGGCTCTCCAGATCTGAGGCAGCAACATATCCAGATCCACAATAATTCTAATTAAATAACTCGATAGAGGTTAAATAGATATCTTTTAATGTACACAAAAAGTTAACGTAAATTCATCAAATTAAAATGAGATTTTGAGTACAACCGCGAATTAATACGTGAAAGAAAACAATTCCAGAACACTTGAAACTTAGTAACCAAAAAGGATTATTCAAAAGAGGTATAACCTCATACAAGCTCGAATGTAAAATAAATAAAAGTCTTATAATAAGTAAAAAAGTAGTCGTCAAATTGAATGGAAATTTTACGTTAACCATATTGCATTACAATTGTTGTGCTTTGTATTGTCAAATTGTCAAAAATACCTGTTGCACTACAAAAAATAATTAGATTAGAAAGTGATCCAGCAGCTTTGATAACAATTAGCATTATTAAAAGAATGGAGCACCATAACCCGTGTTTTAAAATGTAATCACAAGGAAATGTCAACACCGAGATCTTTCTTGTCGTGCCAGTTGGCCTGCAAAAATGCCACATTTAAAAATAAATAGAAAAAAGGGTGCCAACGTAAATTAAATATTCACTTTAAAACCGCGGCCCACACAATTATTTGACAAAGAAATTAAGAATTTAAATATAGTAAAACATTTTTTTAGGTTGGTATAATTGTTTATTTTTGATCATTTATTTAAAATACACTTTAATTTTACATCTATGTCTATTATTACCTCATTTAATTGCATCAATTCATGTCAGCAAGTATTTGTGTGAATTCAACAAGAAGCTGAACTTCAGGTCAATAAATTTGTGTTTGATCTTTAGAAATCATGTTGTCAAGCGAACAGGACATTTCCGTATTTGATGAATAGTGAGCGTGCAATATGCCTTCAATTCGATTCAATGATACATTAACGAAGTGACGAAAACGAATTTAAACAATTATTTTTTATAACTCCTTTTGGTTTTATTATCAACTTTTGTATCACCGTGCGTTTAACTATCTATTATATGTTTAATAATAGCTTATTATAAAAAATTAGGTAAGAATTAAAAACTTATCAATTTTTCTATTATTTCTTTAACAAAATTGCATTTACAGCTTAAAGATGGACGAATAAACCCTGTGCCGGGGAAAACGATAAATTTCACATAATATTTATTAACAGCTAATTCGAGCAAAGTAATTATGAAAACGTTGAGTTTATTAGCCTACGTGTCAAGCAAATGACCTTTTTTTTAATTTCACATCAAATTAAACTTTTTGTCGATCTCCATATTACACGTTTGTATTGACTTTATGTTACGTGTATGTGGATATATATATGTATATATATATATATATATATATATATATATATATATACATATATATATATATATATATATATATATATATATATATATATATATATATAACATAAAACTAATGTCACAAAATATTTAATATCTTTTTCAACACGGACAAAACATTTTAAAAATAAATATGCTAATATTGATGGATAATCGAATCGAATGAATGTAGAACAATCAAACTGAAGCTAATGAAAAATAACTGATTATTATAATTGGTTTATCTCAATTTCTCACACGTTTTTGAGACATTCAAACGGTGATAATTGGAAAAAAGAAGTAATACGTATATCATCAGTTATTAATAGCATTAATGACAATCTAAATGGCATGGTCTTTACCACGCAAATCGTAACCTTTAATTTGTTTACCACAAAAAAATTAACGATATTTCTACAACGGTCTATAGATATATCTGTATGTAATTCTACAGACATAGCAACATATAATTTAATTGAGAATCTTATTTCGCACGTTGATTTTTCATTAAGTTTTACTTATACAGCCCGTATCAAATTTTGAAAATATCAGCACCAAAACAGCTGATTATTTTATATTAACTGAGTGACCAAAAATATTTTGAAAACGACACAAAAACTAACTTTGCTACTTTTTTGCAAATCGCTCTCAAAGTGGCCACTGACGAACAGTACAACGATCCAAATGGCGAGATCGCAATCCAAAATCCACTCACGAATATCAAAATCACTTACGATGTCGGCCAAATGGTCTGGAAACGATGGATTTTTTAATCGCTAATAAAAGACAAAATTAAACATTTTTAAAAAACCCACGACGGATGTAGTTATTGTAAATGAAAAACGATTAAATAATTTTTAAAAGAAATTAAAAACATTGAAATTCTCTTAAGTGTGCATATAGATTTTCTATGCTGCTACAATAGTCGATATTGGGAACGGACATGGCAACGGCAGCCACCAACAGATTTTCTTGGGTTCATAATTATATTAATAGATTCTTACTTTCGTTTAGTCGGGGGATTTTCCAAAAAAAATGTATAATCGTTTTTCAATTACAAAGACTACATCCGTCATAGGTTTTTCAAAATGTTTGATTTTGCGTTTTATTTAATATATTTTACCAAAAACCGTATCTAAATCGGTTTAACGGTTTTGGAGAAAAATGGATACATTCTTTTACAACCTAATGTTGCAGCGCCCTCAGGTGAGTTAAGACTATAACACCTATTTATAAACCATTGCCGATTAATCTCAAGTAATTTTCAGAAAACCGTGTCTAAGTCGGTCAAACCATATCGGAGATAAATGAAAACATTCGTTTGCAACAAAATGTGAAGATTAATCCCAAATATTTTGTAGAAAACCGAGTCTAAATAGGTCTCAAGATTTTGTAGGGAAATGGGAAAATTCGTTTGAAACAAAATGTTTATTGCGGCGCCCCCTAGTAAGCTAACACCATAAAACCTATCTAAGAACCATCGTCGATTAAATAGTCTCAAATATTTTGCAGAAAATCGTATCCGAATCGGTCAAAACATTTGGGAGATAAATGGGAAAATTTGTTTGCTACAAAATGTTTGAAAGTGAGCTAATACCATAATACCTCCCCATTAATGCTATTAATAATCTCAGAACTATCGCCGATTAGTTCCAAATATTTTGCAAGAAACCATACCTAAATCGGTCATACTGTTTAGGAGATAAATAAGAACATTTGTTTATAACAAAATGTTTATTGCGGCGTTCCCTGGTGAGTAATCACCGTAACAATTACCTAAAAACAGTTGCTAATGAAACGCAAACATTTTACAGAAAACTATCTAAATCGGTCGAACCGTTTTGGAGGTAAACATTAGATTGCACACGCAATCAACAAATTAATGAACAACCCCTCACAACAAACGCGTATACGTCCTCCGTTCCATCGTGGATAAACAATGTTAACATTCCACGCCAAATGGCACAATCACCGTATGGAATGGGTAAGAGAGCACCATCCCATCACAAATTGTTTAGAAAATAGGTGATCAGCTTTGTACTATTTTGCGAGCGAGATAGAGAGACCCGTGCGGAGACTCGAGTTCCAGCGAGAACGCAGCAACCTGGATGCTGTCATTTTTCACAAATAGGCAAAAACTGTGAATACTACAGCAATTGATACAGATGAATCGAACGGCAAGAGGTATGTGCGCCATGGAGCGATTGTGTCTCCAGTCCATACTATCTTCGCATCCATTTGGACTCTAAACAAATTATATAATATTATAAAATATATTTGTTTTTTTAAAGTTATATTTCTTTAGGCGCATTATGAAAATATAATGAGAGTGAAATTTTGAAAATACGGGATGAAATTAGCACGATGGTACAAAAATGGACACCTTGAATTTATTCATTAAACATACGTTTACATAGTTTAATTGACAGATGAGTGGTCCACCAATTTTATATTTCTGCAGGCTTTCTATTTTAAGCCGATTATCTGCCAGACCGTTTCCAATTCGATATGTAAATTAAAAACTATTACTATATTAGTTAGTTAAAATTAATAAATTATAAAGAAATTTCAAATTATTTATTTTCATTACTAATTAAACTTTATTTAGATTGTTTTAGTAAATTTAACATATAATTATAAACATTGTTTATATTAAATTGAATGCTGAGTATTCATTTAAATTTTCAAAATAATTAAATTCAATATATTTAATAACTAATAATATTATTACTAATATTATTATTATCATTATTAATATTATAAATAGTATTATATTCTATTACATGATTGTAATTCTAGATAAAAGTATGACATTTTTTATTACTCAGCAAGAGGATGTAACAAAGTTGAAGAGCGATAATTTTGAAACGGTCCGGCAGATAATTGGCTTACAGTAGAAAGCCAGCAGAAAAATAAAATAACGCCGAAGAAAAAGGCCATTCATATTTCAAATAACATTTTAAATTTAAATTTTGAAATGAAACTTTTCATTGAATTTAGATTTTACCAAACATATCTTTACGCTCCAGTCCTTTTATTATTTAATTTCCAATAATTATTTGCACGCTAAATAAAAGTTATTCGCGTGTTATCTTTTTTAAATAACTTCATTCTAAGAGAGTTCCGATTTCGAAAAATGTCGTCAAAATTAATATCACCATGATTAAAAGGAAATAATTGTCTAGATTCTAACTTTTGAATCAAGGGGCACTACAATGTCGTTTTTTTTTCAACACCCCCATTTGGAGAATTTAAAATCGAGAGAGGAATAAACGTATTTAACCCACAGATAATATATATAGATGGTAGATATCCTATTGCTTAAATGTTGAAAGTTCCGAACATATAACTATTTTATATCGTATATGTGTAGAATTGACTGCGAGATCTACAAAGCGTCTGTTGCTTATGTTTTAGGAAAATAGAATATTTTATTTCAAGATGATTTTTTTGTATTCGACGGAAATCGGTTCCGTTACGGCTGCTCAGAATAACTTTGGAACCATATTGCTCCATCTATGTTATAGCTGGGAAAATGATTATTTATTCAATACTGTTAATTTAATTAATAAAACAGTTTCGCGGTTAATCTGCCATAAGTTTCTGAAATCTTTAAAAACGTGTAACTTACGAATATATCTCCACTTTTAATAATGATATTTTCATTATGTACCAGAGTTCCAATGATTCACAACTTCTACATAAGTTGTGGCAAAAATGCGGAATAATTTTAAGTCTACACATTTTCTGGGATATCGTAAAATCTCACCGAATGCAAAAGCTCAAATGGTTCTAAAGTATCAAAATTGTAATGGTGGGTATGAACCATGAGTTTATATTAAAATTCTTTGTAAGTTACTTGTGCTAGAAAAATCCAATTTGTAAAAGAGGAAATTGGATCTTTTAGAATTTGATATGGCCGTCAATCGCAATTCCTGCTTCTAAAGCCATCTCCATAATTTAGTGGTAGATCAAAAGGAAGTAAAAGAAAATGTTACGGATTTTGAATGAGTAAAATATATATCACTATGCATCGACTGCTATCTAGCACCTAACATTAAACGATGCAATCAGGAACTGTCGAATTCATAGCTGCTATAATTAAGTTTAGCTGCTCCGTTGAAAAATAACGCTTACACTTTATTGTTCTGCGTAGAATCTGTATCTGTAATCTTCACATGCGTTGGAAGGAAGTTTCGAGTAGAATGCAAGTCTTTTTTATTTAAAAAAAATGCAGTTGAATTGTTATCTTGTTTAACCTTAATGTTTAACATTTTCAGATCCATTTAATATTTCTCATACTTTATCCAGAAATACTGAAAAGAGCTATATAATATATGCGCTTTATTCAGAAATACTGAAAAAAGCAAAATATAAAAACAATATGAACGGCGGTAACGACATGACAAAAACAATGTGAACGGCGCTATGGCAAAGATCGCGGAATAAGTTGGTCCAGTTACGGCACTGGTTAAAACTAATAAAACTAAAGTTGGTCCAGTTACGGCACTGGTTAAAAGTAATAAAACTAAAGTTGGTCCAGTTACGGCACTGGTTAGAAGTAATAAAACTAAAACGTGTTTGAGAAATTCACGACGCTTTACGCCTGTAAAGACATATTAGGTAATATATTTTTCTAATACTAGCTGATCCGGCGAACTTTGCACCGCCTCAGAGTCAATAAATGTTTAAACTTATTAGCTGAATTAAATTCAGTTTTTTTTTTAAATTTAAATGGATATTCAAAATGAATTAAGTTCAATAAATGTACAGAACAAAATGAAAACTATATTAATTAAATTAAAATAACGTCAATATCACGACTTTGTAGTCGTCACTTGGCATGCGATCCAACGCAGTTATGAACTACCGAACCAATGTATGATATTCATGACATAGTTGCTGCAAATCTTGAAGAAATTCTCTTTTTATTGCCGATTCGATATTTTGACACCGATCAAGCTGTTCTTCCGTGCTGCCCATGAAGTAAATTTAGATGAATTTATGCTGTGCATCTTCAAGCGGTGTCAATAATCCAATTCGATTGTGAATTTGGCCTTACATCTATAAAGTTGAAGGAGAAGTTAGATTTATTAAATTATGATCACCAAAAGAAAATAAACGTTTATTCTTTCTAGTAGAAATTACCTTGAATATCAGATCGAATCCGAGTTCTTCGATAATGTCTGCTCCAAATGAAGTCATTTGGAATCATTCCTTGTATCTTTGAACGTTCGATAGAAAATGTCGTGATTCTGTTGTTTCGGTACGAAGTAATGAATGCAATGACTCGGGTGGCAGAAGCAGGAATGGCAATTTCATCTTGCCACTGAGAGAGCACAATCCAGGCGTTTCTCCAGCGAACCAATTCAATGCACCGCAATGGTCGCACACAATATCCATTGGGCCAATTGAAACGAAAGGATGCAAGCTGTAGTCAATTATGCGATCGTATTGAAATGCTACTCGATTCAAATCAACGCTCGAAGCGTTTCTTCTTGCGCGTCGAAGATTATTACGTCGTTGATCTGTGCGATAAGCTCGACAATTTTTCGTTGCCAACTGAGCTGTTTGTCTTGTTCTTGAGTCGGGCCATACGTACGCGGCGCTCTTCCCGTGCAATTTCTTGTTCATCTGCAGCGGATTGATTCGCAATATTCCTAAGTCGAATTGCATTACGGTTTCCTTGTGAAAGATTAGACTCTCCGCATTATAATAACACTTGAAAATTAATCACACACAAATAAATCTCTTAAATTACATAATGAAGTAATTATCGATGCCCACATCACAAATATCATAACCTCACAAAGTGAACATCTTCATAAAACTATTTGAAATTGCTCTTCGCTAATGAATTTCAGAAAAAGTCGTTTAAAGAGAATTAATTTAATCGAATTCAAATGGAATAACGGTCGAAAACTGAATAAGTATTATTAAAAACCAATTATTACTTTCGTTCATGTCTATCATTTATGACTTACTTTTTCCTTTTTTTTTCTATCATTTATCACATATCACGTTTTGTACACAATTAAATTATTTGAGATTTTTTTATTTTTCCAATCCATGAGGAAACTTCTCGAAGCCGAGATAAAAAAAATATTCAATAAATATATAATTATCATATAAAGTTTCAATGAAAAAAAAATCAATCAATCCGTTTCCGATATATCATCAAAAAAGCCGTTTCAAACAAAATGTATGGGAAAATTAATTTTCTTAATAAATTTTTTTTTGTGAATTTTTCCAATATTTTAATACATGTTATCCTATTCCCGACGAAGACAAATCCAAAAACACAAAAATCAAAAGAAATTGTTAAGCCGTTCTTGAGTTATAAACGGTGTAACTAACACGACTTTGTTTTATATATATATATATATATATATATATATATATATATATATATGTATATATATATATATATATATATATATATATATATATATATATATATATATATATGTATATATATATATATATATATATATATATATATATATATATATATATATATAATTTTTCACAAACTACATCTCTTTATATTTTTCCAGTATACCTTTGAACATGTAATGCATAAAGTTTCTGCTTTCCTTTTGAAGTATGGAATCCTACAAATTTACATTTTTTTACAAAAACTTGCTTTAAATGTACTCAGTGTGATGCGCATAATGAGTGGACATGTAACAGACCCTTATTTGTTGGTCGCCCACCAGGAAACCCTCATCACGCTCCGCCCTCGTATAAACGCACGAAATTTACTTCAGCTTGTCGTGAGCGGTATTTTACCTCGTATTTTTACCAAGAGTTATAGGATTGACTGATTGGAACAAAATTGTTGTCTAGTTTTTAAAATCTAGTTTTTAAATTTTTTTCTATGCGTTTTGTATTTAAAAAAAGCGATCGGAAAGGTAAGATCATCGGATGGACATTCATACACACACATATACTTACACTTTTAACTTCCCGTTTAACTGAAATTTTGATTTTTAATATTTACCTTATCTCCTACCATTCACAAACGTGAACAACAAAAATAACCGACATGGAAGTTTTGAAATATCTGCGAGTGACAAAAAGAAATTATATTAAACTACTGCAAATATTAATGCTTTTTCTACCACGTAAATATCTAGCCAAGTATGTCTATCACAGACTTCAAAATATCTGAATGAATTTGTCCAAAATGTAATGTAAAATCATCGCCCTAGTTTTCCAATAAGCTTACGGTAAAATTTATTCACTGCTCTAAATTTAACAATCAAGGAAGGAAGTGAAACCAACATGTATTTTGTGAAAATTTTCAGCAATATGTCCTAAACTATCTTATGTTATTGATATTTCTGAAAAAATCGTCTCGGAAACCTGAACGACCAAAAACAAAACGTTTTTTATCAAACTTGCCTACAAAAAAACCTCAGGCAACAAATGTTTAGGTTCTTAATATTACGAAATATGTAAGTAAGTTCCATTAGAACGCCATATTTCAATTTCCTCCGTCAAACGGTCTCTGATAAAACGGCTGTGACCAATGGACGAACGGGCACTTGAGTATTCCTATAAAGGTCATAAAACTATTCGTTTTCTTTTTTGGGGTACAGAACCTTAAAAAGTAAACCTTTGGTCCCTTCGCGGATTGTGTGAAATGAAAAAGTCGCAGTCCGTAGGGCCACCCGCATACAATTTAGTCGTGAAATTGTTTTCGGTATAGCGACGTCTCTTTTACTCTAAACTTTGATTGATCTTTGTGGTCTCTTTTTCTAAGGCAAACAGTAAGCTAAATTTGTTTTATTAACTGATTCGTGATCATTTTAATATTACTATATCTTTTTGTAAAAAAAATTATTTTTAAGCTCTATTTGTATTATTATTAATAGCAATAAATGAAAACCTAAATATGATGAAATAAAAACCTACAATTTTAAATACAGATTAAATCAGAAATATTAATAAGGAAAAAAGTTATCTTCCAAAGGGGAAAACCACTTTACAGTATAAGTGACGAAGAAGACGTGAAAACAAAGGAAACGTTGTCTTAACTTGCATTATATTATATTCTACGTGTATATATATATATATATACACACACATATATATATATATATATATATATATATATATATATATATATATATATATATATGTATATATATATATATATATATATTCATTCCACATACATATATACATGCCACATTCAAAACGAACGGGAAAAAATGTTGTGTTTTTTTTCATAAATGAGGCAAATATTTTATTCTACCGTCTTATTTATTTAAATTAGTCTTGCAGAGAAAAGCTACGGAGGGAAACTTGTGCGTGTATACATACATGTACTACTGCGTCCACCATCGGTGAACAGTCTGAGAAAGGAAAGCAAGAAGATTGGCTTTATTATTTTACTTCACATTTTCGGAAGTTATTTTAGTAACTATATTTGTCACATCACGATTTAATTTGTAGATCTAAGTAACGTTAAAATTTTCGTTGCGACAGTAAACGCAGTAGTCTGTTTCTGGAGATCGTAATTTTTGATTGATTAGTTTCGGTAAATAGATAATTATATACTTTTTCGTAGTTATTTCTCATCTACCTAATAATTAAACTAAAATTATTCAGTAAATATTTTCAAATGCATACTACTGATATACGTGCGGGTTAATACGATTTATTATTAAACCAAATTACAAGTTTCTCCATCTAATAGTTTCTGGGCATTTTCGATTTTAAAGTAAGGAATTCTTAAAATACTATAGATATCTTTTGTAGAACTCTCTATAACAAAGAGAGTATGTTACAAATATAAGTTCTTTTGATATCTATTGAAATTCCTAGAAGACGTAATAAAATAGAAGGATGCTGTGGTTGAATTTCAGTTCGGATGAAGCAAAGTTTTAAGATCTAACATGGAGACTAAAAATTTTATTTTGATCGGCTGAGTTAGATTCTGATATTCGACAACACTTCGAAAATGTTTAATCGAAAACAAAGTCGGTTTTTACTGGCAAGGCTAATTATATAGTCGTACTGACAATGTGATGTGTGATTTGAATAGTTTTACAACATAAAAACGTGGTTCTACCAACTTAGCTAATAGATATTTTGAATAACCAAGAACGTCAGTATTCAAAACAAATTCTAACATATGGAAACGTACATTTATTGAGGGTTATAAATATTTCACATTAGTCAACAAAAACCAGACCATTTTACAATTAAAATGGTCAGGTTTTTGTTAATTATTTATACATAAAGTATATTAATTTTACGACCTTTAGCCACTAACTTATACTTAAATAACTTTATCATTAATATAACTTAATTTAAAAACAATCGTCCATTAAGGTAATTTAAGCTGTTCGTTACGTGATGAACGACAAAAGGTTGGTTTTAAAAATGTGGATTCATATAAACAAATAGAACATTTCACTGGATCTTTGAAAATTAAAATACTAATGATAGGGGGAAAAATTGTGAAATATTGAAATTGATAAAAGTGGCGGAAATACGCAATTAAAATTAAAATAAATGATATAAACACTTAAATTCTCGCATAGGTCGCGCGTGGTTTCCTGGCGCTGAAATTTAGCAGCATGGAGTTAAAAGTGCAGACCCAATCTACAAACAGACAAAGCTGTAAATGTGGAGGCAGGATGTTAGGAACTGTGCGAATTCATTGAACTTTAGTCAACAGGTCGTAACCTAAATTAAAAAATGGTGCTGCGAAAAACTTTAAAGCTAGCAACCTAATAAAGAGCCGAATCTCGCTCTGCGAATCTTGGCGTACTTCTTTCATTATATTGGCGAATGGGCTAGAAATCTGGGCTTCTAAATAAAACACCTCCCATTCCTCGATGGCTTCGAGCTTTGATGTTTACTCTAAAGTGCCATATGTCCATGTTCAGATTCTTTTTTGACTACAATGGAGTATCGTAAAGCGTTTATTGTTGTGTACGTAAAGCGTTTATTTTTATGACTCGTGGTGTAGTCGCACGGAAAATTATGAGTTGCGAGCTGAACACAACTAATCATTTGTGATAACAGAATTTATTATTCTTCCAGTTTTTTAGAAGCTAAGGTAGTGATTATGTTAGAAAAATTCAGAATATCTTTCTGGGGTGTTTACATAAAACGTGAAAATATAACTTTCATTTATTTCTTATAACGCGTTACTAAATGAAAATCTAGATATCATACATCCTCATATGTAGATGAGTACCTAAATACAATACGAATTTATAAATAAGGGACGTTAAATGAGTGTACATAAACAGGTATTCAACTGCTTAACCATTTTAGCCCTTCGAGTTGACTATCTGAGGTTGGATCTGGTCGACAGATCTGATCTGGTAAACATATCGAATTTTGATTTTTTCCTTAATAGTTTTCAAATGTAGATAACACTCTCAGCACTTGAGTTATGACCTACCATCTCCTGATCGCCAAGGTTTTTTATGGCACGCGTTACAAACAATTACCCGAAAACCTATTATTTTCAGCATCGATTGTGTACATAAACAGTACTAATTTGATGAGCTATGACATAAGATATTGTAACATAGATTTGTTTTAAATGTAGTTTCAAAAAAAAGTTTGTGGAAACAAATTACTTATGTTAAAATATTATTTTTCATGTTTCAGTAAATGTTGAGATGGCAAGATTAGTCTGTAAATCACCTTGATATTACAATACAAATATCTCCTTCACTACGTGTTACATTATTCAATTTTGGCGACACAAGTATTTCTAATCCCAAATACGCCAAGTACCACTGAAAAATTGCTAGATAAATTAAAATATTATTCTTTCGATAATTTTCACCTCAATTATGTCGGGTTAAGGCTATTGTTTAAAGCATGGCGGATGTCAAGCAAAAGACATAAGCACACGCTCGGTTAATGTGGGGCGTTATCGCATTTAACCCTTTCAGTCTCGATGACATAAATACCACAGCTTTGTTTTATGTGAATAATTCGTAAGTCATATTTGTAAGAAGTTTTGATTTATTAGATGTGAAAACTCAACAATCTTTTTATAAAACAGGAAAAATTCTCATTATCAAATAACGTCATTTAGTGAGTGGATAAGAAAATACATATGTAGTTATGTGAGATTTTTAGCAAAGCAATTTTTTTCCTTTACTATAAAGTTTGTTTGTTTTGACACACAAAGTTTTCACTTAAACAAAAAGAAAGATACATGGTGTAAAAATGAATACGACAAAACCGCAGATAGGTAATTCTCTTGGACGCCTTAAGAGCTTAAATGTACTTAATGTACCGTGAAGCTACTGTCGATACACAAATATTTTTGTTTGCTATTTAACTGTCATAAATCTATAATTATATTTACAATTCATTTTTAATTAACAGATTAAGAAAGAACTCTCAACATCTGAAAAAAGAATAAGGTTGCTTCATAAATTCTCGTAAACAAAATGCATGTTTCGCCAGATCCCTTTCAACTTAAATGTATGATTCCCTGAGTGGTTTCCTTGTTAAATCTATACTTGAGTTTCAAGTTAAAATTAAATTCAGGTTAAAATTAAAATTACGAAGGTTGAAAATGTTGCTTCGTTGGCGGTAAACTTTTGCTCGTCGCCCTTGATCTGTAGAGTCTCTGCTTTGAACAATAGCATTTATGGTTACAGTAGCGTTCATTTTTAAAAAACTTTCAATTTAAATAATTAAACTCGCTAAATAATTGCAAATTTATAAACCAAATATCTGATGTGACATATATCAATAAAGTATATATTAACATTGGTTAAAAAGGTTTCAAAAAAGTCTGAGTCCTCATTGACTTTAAAACACTGATAACACAGGTTACAGCGTTATTGCACGGCTATGAATTTTTAACAAAGGTCTTTCAAATGTTTTTGAAGGTCGTTTTAAGGTGTGCAATATTTTTATGGAGAAGACAGTTAATGTTTAACACGCTTCTATCAGCTTTAACTGCAATTTCCCAACATTGTAAGCGAATCTTGCAACTCGCTTTTCACGAGCTTCTAATTATCGTTTCGATTTGAAACTTTCCCAACTATGCACTTCTGGTACAATACAATAATATAGGTACGGTCAAGGTGATATGGTTATTGGTATTACTCAATGATTAACAGCAAATCCGTCTATTTTGAGCTCTTTTTATTTGTCTCAATGAGCCAAGTTGATAATGGAAACTTTTCAATGGTAAACTCGTTTTGACTCGTTTAATTTGTTTCATTGAATCCACTGGTTAGAAAAGCATGTTTTTACATATTTTGAAACTATAAAATTTCCTTGTCTGTCTCGGGTTTCCCAATAGGTAATAGTGCCTTCATCCATGCGAAATCATCTAAATTGAAAACCTAATCAGAAAGGTTTATTATTAATTTCTCCGATTATATAATGAGAAGCTCATAAATACATAATTTTAAAAATTTCATGAATCCTATATTGGTGCTTGGCTGCGTATAATATTGCAAATACCATACACATGCTATAAGACTTACTGCATAGACCAACTCAGTTTCAAATTCCGCGTAACCTAAATTGAATTGTTTGTGTGGGCGTAAATGTACGACAGTGGAAGTTTAGTGGTGTTCAATAATATCGACAATAATCTTAATAACCTTTGTACTGTTTTAACAGATTCTATATTATAACTTTTAATTTGTTAATACAACTATGCACCAAGACAATTTTCAGTCGGAGTAACAAATAGTAATATAAAAAAATTTAAAAAAAAGTTGAATCAAATCAAAAACTTTCTTCGAGTATTCCATTTACATTAAAAATAGTTTGTTATATCAAGTTATTTGAAAAAAAGTAATTTAAATTATTATAATCAGAATAATTTTAAAATGAGAAATTAAAATGTTTTAAAACAAAACACATAAAATTAAAGTTAACTAATATTTTATAAGAAACTTAAAATTATTTAAAAAGTTTTTTATTTAAATTTAATTCAATTTATTGTACCTTTTGTATTAGAATTCAATAAATAAATATTTGAAACATAAATATTCTCAAATTTAAAATAGTTAATTAATTTATTTATGATGATTTAAGATAATTTAAAAACAGATTTTCCTCACCCTGTTAAGAAAGTGTTATGATCTTTGTTGACCCTAACCTTGAGATAAAATTGGTGAGAAATACTTTTAAATATTAAAAATAAATCCACTGTTTTTGCACATTTGCAACTAGTTCGGAATTATAGTTTCTTGGAAACAGTGTATCGAAGTAAGAAAGGAAAAAAAGCAAAACAAGTAAAAAACAAAGCAAGCAAAACAGTCACTGTAAAATTAATAGAAATACATTCATTCATCTTATAGATACTCTTAATAAAACAGTTTTTTGGAGATTTATGACTAATATTCAAAGTCTGCAAAATATATTTAAAGTAGTACAAGTAAAATTAAATACTTGTCAACATATAGGCTTCGTCAAGACCATCATGAAATTTTTTTCAGGGGCATAAAAAGACATGGTGCTCATAATAACAACCCCAATGTTATATAATTTTACGCGGCATATAAAAATATTTTAAATAATTTAGAATTACATTATTCTTTTTTGGTAAACTGTACTCCGACAGACAACTTAATCATATTTACTACTTCTTCCGTAAAAGTAGTTAATACAACTTGCCCATTATCATGAGAAATGGATAATGAACACTTTCCGTTAGATACACCTTTATGGAAAGAATTTGAAAGAGATTTGATATGTATTGAATCCACAAAGTTTTTGAAAGGGATCTCAAATAACATATGCGTGTCTATATGAGTTTATCAACGTATTGGATATACTTCTGGTGCCACGTTTTGGTGCCACGTGCCCTATTAAACAGAATCAAATGCGAAATTTGTACCTATGTCCAGTTTAATTTCAAACAGTAAATTAAATATTCATAAGTTAATTACAGTAAGAGATATGGGTGAGTCATATTTTGCTACTAAAGCGCTGTTTGACAACAGACATATTTATTAGAAACTTTAAAAACTTATTAATAAAAATTATTGAAAAGGTATATCAGCAACACACAATATTGATTTTATTAAATCTAAAATTTTTAAGTATTCCTAAACTTCAATATTTTTGGAAGTTTGATTATTCACTGTATTGAGTATATTTGATAAGTTCTGTAATAGAAATTTATGCTGTTAATAATCTTATATATGTAGCTAAGTTCGACCCTGGCATTCAGAAGAAAGCTAAAGGACAAAAGTTCACAAAACTGATTTTGTTCCAAAGTATGTATAATTATTCATTTTACTGCATACTTCTAGTGTTTCAGAGCCAAATAACATAACAGGACCCTTATAATTTCTGTATGTCCTTCCATCCTGCAGTGAATGTTTTGAGTAATGATTATAAAAATTATAATTTTCAGAAACCCAAACCAGACCAAAAGAGACGACTTCGATGCTTATAGTACAAACTTTACGACAAGGCTCAGTGAACCATTTCAAAAAGTTCGATGCATGCGAGCAAGTACATCGTCTCTATAATATATAGAAACAAACCTAATAACAAGAAACCGCGAATTGCGAGCAACCATAGAGCATAAAAACAAATAAATTGGAGTGCTGCTTGGCGAACTCTTCGTTTGAAGAAAACAATACATCAGTACTATCGTTATTGCCTCGCCAAAAAAAAGTAGCTAGTATAAAATGATAACATACAAATCTTACAAGATATTCCGGGCCAAACAGGCATTTTTTGAAAATATATGTGAATAATTGTAAAGGAGGTGCACTTTGCAGAAAATATTCATCAGAATTGAGGACGTTGGCGCTTTCTCTAAAGTTTTTCCCCCAGGGCTTATTATTTTTACACAAAACTTTCTCAACTCTCTTATCACACAAGGTAACATCAATTAGTTGGTGTAAAGAAGTTGGGGCTATGCCAGGGTTTGCCACATATTCTTTAGATATTTCAAAAATTGTGGCAATATCGAAAAATAAAGAATTTGTTAATCTTTGTATCAATGAAATGTCCATTAAAAAAGGGTTAATGTGGATCTATCGTAAGTGGTACACCAAGGTTATGTCAACATAGGTACAGAGGTAGCAAACGACATCCTACCACTTGCAATTCAGGCGTTAGTTGTTATGGTACCTGCTATAAATAATAAGTGGAAATTACCGATAGCCCATTTTTTTATACAATCTATGAAAGGCTCAGAAAGACAGAACTAGATGAGCATTGCTATATACCTGCTAGAGGATTAGGTTTTGATTAGGGTTGTGTTTTTAATTAGGGTTTGTGTTTGCAGTTTAACATTTAATGGCGCAATTAATAATATTAACATGGCTATAGAGCTTGTATGTTAGTGAACATGACAAGACCGTATTTTATATATAAAAATGATAACAAAATTAATATTTTCTTCTATCTACGTCATATGATAAAACCAATTCATAACACATTGGGTGATTTTAGAGTTATTAGATATATAAATAACGATGTAACAAAATACAAATTTTTAGAACAACTCTTTTTGTTATGGGAATCTAAAGGTTTACTTTTAGGGAATAAACTCAAATTGGATCATATTTATTTTTCACAACAAAGATAAAAGTGCGTTTAGCGAGAGAACTGTTCAGTAATTCTGTTGCTGATGCATTGCTGTTTTGTGAAAATGTTTTGAAGCTACTCAGTTTCAAGGAAGTGCACCACAGAAATTTGTTTAAGTATATTTTGATATTTTGAATAGTAACGTATTCTCTGGTAACGTATGAATAGAAACGTATCCTAGGTGGGAAAAGGGTACTTTATGTGGTAAATATAGAAAGAACAATTTTTTATTTTAGCGAATATAAAATCAAGTAAATTTTATCAGGACTGAAATTTTCAAATGTGGAATTGATTGTAATTTTCTCTAAGAAAGACTGGGGCTGGTGGTTTTATAATTGACAAGAATAGTGGATTAATTTTTTTTTTAAATTAATAATTAACAAAAATTACATTGTGCACCTCTTTACAAAATTAGGTAGAATCAAATAGAAATGTTTTTTCAATAATTCGTTCGAGAGCGGGTTGCAATGATAATCTAGATGCTATTGAGATTACATCAGCTTACAAAAAAATTCAATACATACAGAGCTTTGTGAAAGTAGTGCAGAAAATTGCATCCCTTTGGAAGAAATAGCAATACTCACAAATCCGGATAAATTAGTTAACGAAACAACTGCATCCATTGATACTGTAGCTCAACAATTTGAATACCAGCAAATGGAGGCCGAAGACATTTAGGATGAATGCTTTGAAAGCCTTGTTACCTTACCACTAAATGAGTACTCTCTTCGTGTAATAACGTACATTGTGGGTTTATTATCCAAACAAATCTCAAAACAAATAAAATGTAATATATGCTCTAAATCAAACACGGGGGTGGGTTGCTTTAGCCTTTAGACAGTATCATCCCTGTTACATTTTTTTAAAATATAGTCAGGAAATTTAATTCTCTACAAATTTGTTTCAGAAAAAAATGATTTTATAGAATATTTAACAGTGAAAATTGTGAACACGAGGTAAACCATATTTTAGTTGTAATAAAATCAATAGCCCAGAATTATCTGAATGTAACATCATTACGTAAAATTATTAACAATATATCCCAAAGAAATTATCAAAAAAATAACATTATTTAAAAATGAATAATCGTGCAGGTAGCTATATATATATATATTATATATATATATATATATATATATATATATATATATATATATATATATATATATATATATATATATATAATCATTTTACGTTTCAATTGTAATTTCTATTTAATTAAATATTTTATAAACATACTGCATTAACTAAATAAATTAATTAACTATTTTAAATTTGCGAATATTTATGTTTCAAATATTTATTTATTGAATTCTGATACCAAAGATATAATAAATTGAATTATCTTTAAATAAAAAAGAGGGTATGTTAGATGTGTGTTGGGTTTGGTATGTTGGGTGTGTGAATTTGGTGTGTATATTGGGTGTGTGTGTTGCGTGTGTGTGTTGGGTATTTATGTTGGGTATGTATCTAGTTTTGATGATAAAAGTAATTATAGCTTGCATAGTTTTACAAGTAATCAACTTTCAATATAGCCTTCTGGAAAGAGAAAATCGTTCTTTAAAAATGATTATTCAAATATATATTATGGTCCAAATAGGCCTTTAACACATAACATGCATCTCTGTTTATTGGTCTGTTGACACATACATATGAGGAAACATTACAGGTCTCAATCTTTGACCAATTTTTTTTAATAAACTTTGAGAAAAATGCAAAGTGTGCATTTTTGGTTTTACCAACAATTTTAGCTATAAGCAGTTTTAGTTGCTACATATTCCCATACATTTTTTAATTAATAATTAGATGCTGGCAATTTCTGCTTCCAAGATTGTTAAACTTCTAGATCTGTAAACTGAATAAATCATTATCGGTGTCATATTAACATTCATAATATTGTACATATGCAAATTTAAATTATCACTTTAGTTTCTAGAGTTGCCATATGAAAGTGGAGAAATGTCAATGATATTTGCATTACCGGTCGACGTTACTGGTCTCCCAGCATTCCAGAATAGGCTGGCTACCAAGCATAATACTCAAGAGATTATGACCGCCATGTATCCAGAGACAGTAGATGTTAAAATCCCCAAAATTAAGATTGAAACCACTATTAATTTGAAAGCTGATATATATATATATATGTATATATATATATATATATATATATATATATATATGTGTGTGTGTGTGTGTGTGTATGTGTTTACATGTGTTTACACAGGCATGTAAAAATATTTTCAATGTTTCTTTTCATTCAACCAGTTGAATTGTTTATGATAAAAGAAGTCAGTTGACTAGCTAAAGTTCACATTACACGAAGTACTCAATTTACTAGGCTGATTATAATTTCGCAACAAATGCTATTGTTGCGAAATTATGATCGGTTGTCACTGCGTAACGTTCAAATGCTATTCATTATTTAATGCAATGGTTAGTTATATACATTGGCACTTGAAATATAAAAAAGTAAACAGGCATGGCAAATAGACAATAGGCTATTTGACAACATTGGAAATATTGCACAATTCAGGGTCATCCTGTTAGATTATAATATAAATAAACATATTGCTTTTCATTTTCGAAAGAATAAGTTTATATTTTATAAAAAAAACATAAAAAAGTTTTTTAAATTCAATCAGCGTCGCAAACGTCCTGTTATTGGTTGAAAGTCAGATGATGTCACAGGCGAGTAAAATGCATTCATGCCAAAATTTAAAGTTCTTAATCTTTTTATTTATAGTCATTGGTATCGATAATAATTTAAAACACAAATATTACTTACACCAAAATGATCTTCACACATAAAAACATTTGAGTGAGCTCATAAAAACATTTACATAATGCTGTTTGAATCTCTTCAGGCTAATTGCAGCCACTTTTTCTGTTTTTTAGGATTTGTTGGCACTGAAACAAACACTGTGTGAATTTTTATAGATGTATTTGTACATTGTGGCGCTACACATCATTTATACACCATTTTAATATGAAAATAAACAATAATCCCCTTCAGTGGGCAGGACTGCTTATGTTTATATTATGTATGATGTAGCACTAGCCGCCATTACATAAATTGCATTTTTAGCTCGAGTTCGAAAATTAAAATTTTAAGTAATTTATATAAAAAATACTGCATAAATGTCCTGGAAATATAAATGTAGTGTGCTTATAATGCAAAAATAGAACAATTTAATAAATCAAGGCTATTCCATTTTTGAAATTCAATAAATTCCCATAGGAATCTTACAAAATTTGTAAAGCTCACCATTGCCAGGCGACAAAGTTCAAATCATTCTACTACCCAAATTTTCTTCACTAATCTTCTGCCAAAACTTAATTATATAAAAATTTACTCAGGTTGGAATCAACCGTATATTTGATGAACGAAATTCTGAATTAACTAAACTAATGGAAGACCATTTATTTGTGAGCAATGCCATACAGAAAGCATTTATTGAAGTCAATGAGGAAGGTGCTGAGGCTGCTGCCGCCACAGGTAAAGTCAATCAGATAAGTTAGGTTGAAATCAAAAATACACTGATGTGAGCGCTGAAATCCATAGTTTTATATAATATTATATAAAACTAATTATATAGAAAATTATCACCCCACAAATTACATGCTGAACATTTCTATAGCGAATTAAGAAAATTACACATTTTTTCTTTCATATTTATTTCTACCATTCACACTTAGCTTTAAGAATTGGCCTTTTAAAGTTACATTTAACTGATTACTGTTTCAGCAATGCATGTCATGTTGTGTTCAAGATCCCTGGTTGGTCCCCGAATTGAGATACTCAATGCTGACAGACCATGTGTCCTTTTCTTGCTTCACGGTGACCGAGTTCTATTTACTGGATCAGTCAGTACTTTTAACTAGCTTTTCCTCAGCTATTAAAGAAATCTTACTGAACGTATTTTATGTATTTTGGTTGTGAAATTAATTATTAATTCCGTTTTTTTTATCTTTAAGTAAAATCTTATATTTTCTCTTGTTATCACTTCATTTATATGTTAAAAATATTGGTCTTATACTTAACTACATGTAGTTTGCATAGATAATCCATTGAAAATTAATGTAACACAATCCATTATCATATTTGATATTAATTTTCAAGCCATGTTAATCAACTAATGGCAGAGAATGCTTGTAGTTACAGGAACCCAATACTACAACCACTTAAATTCTAATCAAAAGGGCTAATCCTATTCAGACCACAATGATATGTTTTTATTATTTGTTATAATCTTATCCACAATAAACAACATTAAAAACATAAATTTAAGTATAATTTTTGTCTTAATTTTTGCTCAGATTTTACTGATAAACAAAAATTTTGGATTTGTATATTCGTCAGGCTTATTATTCATTGGCTATTGGTACATATTATTTGGACTAGTTGATTTTTAAGTTATATTAGCCCATAAAAAACTTTAAGTTGGAATATTACACCATATTCTTTGTCTTATTTAAGATTCATTAAACAATAGATAAAACATTCATAAAAAAATAATTATCATAGTAAAGCGAATATTTTTTTAGATTTGTCAGAAAGAAGAAATTGTGCAAACATGATATGTTTTATAAAAAAATACACTAAATAATTTGTTAAATTAACTATTACCAGGAAATTTTTTTTTCTTTCGTAGAAATAGGAAGGAAATAAATTGTAGGTCCATAAATATAGTTAAAACTGCCAACACTCTGGTGTATATTATATATTCTCAATGATTTAACTAACTTTTAGTCTTGCACTGTGTTTCCGATTATATTGGAGAATTGTCATTTATAGTTGCAAGAATTTATGCCAATATGAATTAAATTTTATTTGTCTATTTGATTGTATTATTGTATTTGGCTTGCGATATGCTTAAGGGTATTTTATACACAGGTCAGGTCATGAACTAATTTTCCTAAGTTAACAAGATTGTGTATTATGTTTTAAAAATTATCCCCACATGAGTTGTTTTAACAATAAATCATTTACATTACATTTTGGAACATCAATTGTTTCAATATATTGAAACAACAAATTTTCAATTTGTTGCAACCGGATAAGTCATGCTATGTTGTTAAATTGTACTCCTTCATTTATTAAAGTGACATTTCTTATTGTTAAATTTATTAGTTTAATTACTTTGCTATGAATGTATTTTTTGTATCATAAAGTTAACATTGAATTAACATCCATGGCATTGTTAAAGATTTAAATTAAATGAAATTATTGACATTTTTTCATAAACTATGGTTTTGCTATCGCTTTCGTAAAATAATTGCATCATTGTAAAATTTTGCTCATATGAATAAAAAAACAAAACAATTAAGAACTGCTATAGACGTCGGAAAATTGGCAATGAACTATAAATATGAAGTGAAAACTATACAAAGGTAGTGAACTATACTATAGCATATAGCATAAAAACTATGTAACTATTGTACAGATTAAAAGTCATACTAATAAAAAAGAACATGAAGAGTTTTTCTTCCAAACTAATCATTGACGGAAATGAGAATGGACATTCTTGTGTATATAGTCAGATGAAAATATGCAAAAACGGAAGTAGTACATTAATTAAACATTTTTGTGATTTTTTCAAATACTCACATAAAAAGCTATGCTTTTGAAAGTATCCTTTACAAATTATCAATTATTAAAGGCAGATGTCTTAGGTAATGAGTCTTTGCTCACTATAGCACATTTGTCTTTCTGTATAGCAATAAAATTATGAGCCGAAAAACTTCTGTATTGCCATGATGTGTATTCCCCATGAATTCATAAACAAACTTATAGTGTATAGTAGCTGAGAGTCTTCGATTTGAATTGTGTCTTTTGTTACTATCTAAAAAGTTACTATCAAACTTATAGTGTATAGTAGCTGAGAGTCTTCGATTTGAATTGTGTCTTTTGTTACTATCTAAAAAGTTACTATCAAACTTATAGTGTATAGTAGCTGAGAGTCTTCAAAGTAAAAAAGCCCATATTATAGAAGATGTAAGTTTATATTTACATATTATAACATATGTGGGAACTACCTGCGCAAAAGGTTCAATATAAGAGTATTGAAGTGGAAAATGAAGAAAGAAACAAAACATTCAAATAACACATAAAAAGCCATGTTAAGATGATATGCTTACGCCGAACAGTTAAAAAACAGGCTACGGCCTTAAGGGGTCTCACATTGCGAGTGCTCATAAAAATATATGTTTACCATTCGGTAAAAATTTATTGTAACACCCCTTAATATATGATTATCAGTAAGAGGCTAAAATTTACCAGATTTGAAATTTTCCGTTTCTTTATCTTTCTTTATAATTGAACGAGCGCAATTTTTGAATCTTAATCACACGTACATGTGTTGCTATTGTTTTTCTATTTTTCTTTCGTCTTAATCAATATTTGTTAGTATCATAATGGTGTATTGTTTTAAAATAGTAAATTAATTTTAGAAAGTTTTCAATAATATATTGAACTAAAATATAATAATTTTTATCTTTCAATGAAATATTTTTAAATTGTATTTTAAAATTTGTCCATGTGGCCTGCAGTGCAGCAAAAATATTTGGTAAGGTACATAATCTAAATATGTACTCACTTATTGAAACTAAGATTAAAATTCCTTTTGTTATCTTTAATAGGTATTATATTAAATGCTCATTAAACGCTATGTAGACTGAAACAGATATAAGTTAAATTTCTGTGTTTCGTTAGTTGTTTTTTTTCAGTAACGGATAATTAGTTCCCCTGATCTTCAAGCCTAAAATCAAATAATAGGTGTCAACTTCAAAAACAAAATTTTAAAAAATTAAACATGCAATCTTATGAAAATGACTAATGAAAAATGTAATCTCTAAATCCTAAAAACGATGATTGTAAGCACTTTTCTAACTTTCATTGCATTGATTTTATATGTAATTGTACGATTTTTTATAAGCACCATCATTATGACTTGTCCTTGAGTGTATTTAGAGATAAAATTTCTTCTTTTTGGGATTCAGTGGAGTTTTAACTGAAATAGTTCAACTTTATGAGAGTGCACATTTTTAAATGACCATGTAAATAATTATACAGGGAGTGGAATAGATGATACCTGGAGAACAAAAGGCCTGGAGAGAATGGTGGAGGAAGAAGCAGAGTTCATCCAAGTAGAAGTATTTTTTCCACATCGGCCCCCATTTGGAAGATGAAACAAGTTATCTCATATGGTACTCAAACAGAATATTACCATTACTTCTCCCAATACTTAATATTTTTTGATTGAGACACGAGCATGAAATAGCTCTGTCAAATAACATGAACTTATGCTGAGATATATTTTAATACCTGTTTTATTTCTTTTTAATTTAATGTAGGGGTTTCCCTGGATAAAGATTATGGCAGATATTTAAATTTTCTTTTTTAATTCCATAGAATTTTTTCTTATGATTGTCATAGCAGCGTACACTTTCACCCATGGTTACGTATGTATTGTGTATTGCTTAGCTTTCTTTCCACCCTAAAACTATTCATGAAACAATACCACTAAAATTATTTGTCATGAAATTTAGTGTATCTTCCTTTGTTCTTTATTTTCTGGAATTCTGTTGCTAACTGACTAAATAAAATATAGAAAGCCTCACTCTTTATATACCATATAAGAGATGTTTGGGAAGTTTCCATAACAGCTTAGAAATTATTGGAAAAAAGTGTCAGATTTACTAGTTGCCAACCTAACATAAGGAAAGAAAATAACAATGAAGATCAACAATGTTTTTCGTATCTATAAAGTTTCAATATTGTTATTGTGAAATCAGCTTTGTCTACATTATCACATTATCCATACAAGGCTTACGATTTCTTCATGCAGATTCCAGCTTTTCAAAAAATCATATAACATGAAAAAAATATTGTGACTGGAAATATTTAAGGACTACTTTGCAGAGACATTAAAATAGTATAGTACACAAGGGATACATGTTTTAATGGATGGTATTAGTGAAACGAGTAAAGTATGGAAAAACAATGGCTCAGGAAAATGAAAGGCTAATTTATGAAAATCAAAAATATTGCTACAATTGGTTTGGAAGATAAATTTACCTACTTAATGTCTTAACTTTTCATATTCCGGCGTTTAGACGGAGAATCCCTCATGACAGGTAACAGCACAAATTCTGGTGACGTGATAGTCCTATATAAAAATTAAACACGTTAATGAAAATTAATCTGCATAACATTAACTAAGCTACGATGTGCAGAATGAGTTCATCACATTTACGTCAAAGACAGTGTTATATGAAGAAATTTAAAGTGTTAAAGAGGCAAAATATTATGTAGCTTGCTTAGCTGCAATGGAGACAGTAGCGATGTTGAACAAATGTTCATTATTTTAATTTTGTGTAATACTTCAAGTGGCATTATAGACTAGCATTCCATCTGATTTTTTGCTGTTACTGAGATTAATGGAGAATGTTTAAATAATTCAATATCGAAGGAGTTACAAGAGAACAGATTATGTCTTTGCATTGTTTTCTCATCTTTGTGTGTAATTAAAGCCATAAAAATAATTGGCTGTAAATTACTTTAACAGTTTCAAGTTAAAATAAATATAATCGTTAAAAGAATAGCAAGTTTTAAACAAACATACTACTTCATTAATATTCTAATAATTTTAAACTTAATTAAGAAAAGTGTTTACTCTGTGTCAATAATTACATATCACCCATTTCTGCTCATTTAATATCAAGTATTACATTTTGAAAATATAAATATTAAATTTTATGAAAAGGTGATATTTTTGCTGACTGTGACGTTGCCATGGTAAAGCATACTGAAAAAATTTAATTTGAAAACATTTTAGGTTGAAACTGGCTCAACGAATGTTTGTATGAGCAAAAAGATACTAGGAAGCAGGGTTCAAAATTATCAAGATTAATATGCCTCATTATAATTTTTACTATAATTATTATAATTATCTGATAATTATCAAAGAAATATGTATCAAACTGTTAAACAAATCTACCATCAAATAACCCAGTAACAGCAATACATCGTAGCATTGACAGCAAGTTATTCAAAAGCTCGTCAATCTATATTATAAGCTCTATATTATATTTCAGCCATCATTTCATCATAGAGTCAACTTTAAAAACTTTCTCCGTCAGTGGATAAACCATAAAAAATACTTATTTGAGTTTTTGGGAAGTGTAAGAATAAAGCAGGTATGAAGGGAAGTCTCCAATAACTTTTTCGGTTGATAATCTGTTTCAGTATCTATGAATTATTGATGAAGTTATTAATTCTTCAGTAGTTTTTATGTTAACAAGGCAAACTGATACATTGTTATTTTTCCAATATTCCCCGAACATTATGCTATCCAGTTCACATAATATGTTCAACAGAATGAGCGTATGTGGGTGCATGTGTGTGTGCTCACATTTGTGCCTGTATGTGTTTTACTAAGGTTAAATTACGGTTACGAAAAGTCGTAAATAGAATTTCTAAATAGCAAACAGCAAAAATGTAGAATTATTTTAATTTCAATTATTACGTGGAATAATCATTCAAGTTCCATTTGCACTTGACCAATAAATGAAATTACATAACTAAAAAATCAAGCGTGGCATATCTAAACAAAAGTAACAAAATTCTTTGAGATTTTTAGTTACATAAGCATGATATGCAACTTAAGTATATATTTTTGTTCTCATTCTTATTAATTACTGACAACTGGCAGACTACAGAAATGAAAATAAGAAAATACCGGTATACAAATTTCTGTGAATAGTAAATAATTATGTTGTCTATTTATTGAATAACAGACTGACTACTCAGAAAATTATTGAAAAAGTTTAAAAATTAGATTGGAAGATGCCAAACTAAAGAAGAGACAGCTTGCAGAGATGGTTGGAGTATCGGATATAAACATTTTTAAAATTCTCCATGCTCATCATGGCATGACAAAGGTCAGTGCAAGATGGGTGCCGAGAATGCTCACATTTCCTAAAAACAATGCCACGTGGAGTGTTCTCACACATTTTTGGACCTCTGTAGTGAAGACAACGAATTTGATTGAGTCGAATTATTACTGGAGACGAAACTTGGATTCATCATTAAGAACCTGAGTCCAAACAAGACTCAATGCAGTGGCACAAAAAAGGCACACAACCACCCAAGAAGTTTAAGGTGTCACAGTCGGAAAAATCATGGCGACAGTCTTTTGGGATTTAGAAGGGATCCTGTTGACGGATAATAAAGATAAAGGTGTTTCCATGACCGGAGAATACTGCGTTAATTCTAGAGAAGTTGAAAGAAGCAATCAAGGAAAAAAGAAAGGGAAAATTGACCAAAGGTGTCCTGCTTTTGCACGACGACGTGCCCGTTCACACGAGCCGCGTTGCGCTGGCCGCCCTGAACAAGGTTGGCTCCTATATTTTGAAACACCCACCCTACAGTCCTGACCTGGCTCCCAATGATTATTATTTGTTCCCAAACCTTAAAAAAGAACTTCGTGGAAAGAAGTTTTCAAGCAATGAAGAAGTGAAGGATGCAGTTTCAGCTTATTTTTCGGGCAAAGACGAAACATTTTTTTATGAAGGTATACATAAGCTAATTGAAAGATCTGAAAAATGTATGAGGGTAGCAGGTGAATATATTGAAAAAGAAAAATAATTTTGTATTTTTATTCTCACTCCTTATCCTCCATTCCGTGAACTTAAAACACCCCTCGTATATAATATATGTTATCAGTACATGTTTTGAGTACAGACTCAACATTAAAAGTTAAATTTTAATAGTGTATCAAGAGTTGAAGGTTGAAAATTCAATAAAAATTTTCTTTAATATCATATATGCAATGCATATTTGAGAATAAATTGTATAGGCCACGGTTAAAACATATTAATGTTGATCAAGTTAGAATTGCTAGTTGACAATACACAGAACAGTATCATTTCAGTACTGAATAAGATTGAGTAATGAACTGATTGTTAAAATCAAATTAAAAATTATCACATTGAGCAAAGTTGCTAAGACTAAAAAGTATTTGCAACATATCATAGTTTTTGGGTTAAGAATTCATTATTCTTAACAATGTTTAACTGCAATAAATGGGGTACAAATATTTTAATGTTTGATATCGAATATAATATTGCATTTTAAAATTCGCAGCTAAACTCCGAAACACAAGTAGCACACCAATCGGAATGCGTTTTGTCAGAATGTACCAAACTGACTAATTAAATAATAGATGACCAACGTAAAGTACAGGGTGTCCAGTGGCAGATTTCAAAGTTTGAACAAACATAGTTTCTGAACACAACACATAAGAGGGGCGCGGGGAGCGTCGTTAGAAGCGCAAGCGGTGCGGATGTTTTAGTAGCCATGGAACAGTGGAGTGGAGAGCACCGCGCTTTTGCCACCGAGGCGTACATTTCGAGTGGATTTTCGCTGTCTGTAGCACGCCGTCGATTTAATAATCGTTACAGTATTAGTCGATTACGTGATGGACCATCGATCAACCTCATTCAGTCATGGGTAGCAAGGTTCAGAGCTACAGGATCAACATTAAATAGACCCAGGCCAGGACGTGTAGCATTGGTAGCCACGGATGAAATTGTCGAGCGTGTTATGGTTTCTGTCGTTGAAAATCCCCGTTTATCACAGCATACACGTTCATCGATATTGGGAATTTCGAAATCAACTTTACAGGTAATAATGCGAAAAAAGCTCAAGTTCCATCCACATAAAATTCAAATTGTTCAAGATTTACACGATTCTGACTTAGAATTAAGAAAAACTTACGCGGAGGTGATGTTGTTGAGATTTCGTACTGTTACCCGGATGGGCAACATATTCTTTAGTGACAAAGCTCACTTTCACATTGGAGGATATGTGAATAAGCAGAACTTTCGTTACTGGGATGTCCACAACCCAAGACAAATGCATCAAGAGCCTTTATATAAGCCTAAAGTAAGAGTCTGGTGTGCCATGTCTGCATCTGCAATCATAGGGCCTTATTTCTTTGAAAAACTGTAACTGTGAATTCGGAGAGATATGCCCAGATGTTAAATGACTTTTTCAGAGTAGAACTATAGAACAGTCCATCCTTCAACCAAAACACATGGTTCCAGCAGAACGGGGCCACAGCTCACACTGCTAATGTCTCCATGAATGCAGTGCGGCAGTTATTTCCAGAAAAAAACATATCCCGAAACGGTACCGTACCGTGGCCACCTAGGCCACCCGATTTAAGCCCATGTGACTTTTTCTTGTGGGGATACTTAAAATCCGTTGTTTACAAAACAAATCCGAGCACCGTGACACAACTTAAAGAAAATATTCAAGCCGAAGTCAGTAGGATACCCCAGTCGCTCTGCAAATGCGTTTTTGAAAACATGTGTGCTAGACTCGAAGAGTGTGTCAGACTCGATGGCCGCCATTTGCAAAACGTGGTTTTTAAAAAATGAAATCCGCATTTGTTGTTATAAAGTTAAAATACATCTACTTTGTATTAGAGGTGTAGTTTTTTTTTTACAATTTTTCAAACATTGAAATCTGCCACTTTCCTTGTAATAAAAATGTCTGTTCTTGTTATCTATGGGCTTAGGAACTTGTGGTATGTCTGCTTATTTTATAAATATTTGCAAGTGAAACGATGAATATGAATTGCATTACATTGTCATTTGACATTGTGAGAGTTATTCTTGTAGCAATAACTAAAAAGTTTTTAGATCAGTCCTTGGCAGGCTTCAGTTTATATAAAGGCTACCAGTTCAAAAGTCGCTGAATAAAAAACTGGGTGAGTAACAAAGCAAATTTCTTTGTTACTCACCCAGTTTTTTATTCAGCGGAATTAATAAATGTGAAGACTTCATAATAAGTATGTTATTTGGATATGTTCCTTCAGTAAAAATACTAATAATTTTCCCAAGATTTAAAGCAGTGATTAAAATTTGCCATATATTTAAGAGTTTATTTGTAAGTTTTTGTGTTTTTATTAAACAAAGTATGTTATGCACCACATTCATACTGAGTTTATTACGTAATGAAAGATTATTTCATATAAAAAGTGTTATTATACTTTTATGATAAATGTTTATAAGCATATAATTATGCAGAGGTAGTTACATAGATTTGTTTCATTTTATATCAGATATTCAGGATACTGATATGGTAACAGGGTTATAGGTTTTATAGATACAATTAAAACAAGACTCAACCTTATACCCCATAAAATGCATAATATGTCAGCATGTCAGCATGTTTGTTGCGGGAAAAGAATGTATAGTACAAAGTGTGCAATGTACTGACTGACCAGCATCAGAAGGCGAATATAAACATTAATGTCCTTTGCCTTATGTCATTGAATAAGCCAGGACCCATCCTGCACTTCCATATAATGTTACTGGTAAAAGTCCAAACTAACACATGTAAGGAGTTCTTTTAAAATTCATAACTGTTACCGAGATGACTGAGAAAAAGAGAACTTCATTAAAGAATACCTAGGAAGACAATGCTATACTACATTGTCTTCCTTCCGAAAGATAGCGAGATTTATAAAAGAAGCGAAAAAGAAAAACAAAGTCTTATTTGTCACATTTTGAAACACCAACCTGATCCTAAAATATGAGATCCTTATTTATTACAATGCTTTACTTAGTAACATACATAATAAGGAAAATTAATACAAGTTTTCAGAAAAATATTCCATTTTTCACTCCTACTAACATAAAAATAGTAGAAAGCCAGATATGCAAACAACATTAGAGTAATTTCTGATATGAGTTATGATATGTATGAGTCACTGTCTCCAAAGTGTTTGACGTTGGTTGATGCAAAACTTTACATGGGCCTTGATTGCTCTATTACGGGTGCTAGATTCTATGCGCAGGTTCTGTATCCGAAGTACTGGCAAAAACTTTGGGAAAATTGTCTACCGTGGTTTATTTATATCTACAAAGTAAACTATGTCAACACGAGCACTAGATGGCATTACTCAAAAAAATACTGTTGTAGACATAAATGTCCAACAAACGAGAAAATATCTAAACTTTATTCTAATAAACATGATCAAATGATTGCTAAGTTTACGGCACAAATTCAATTGCAGATGGATGTGATCAATCTGAAAAAGGTTTATTTTGTGTTGGAGATACTCATATGGAAATTAACAATGAAACATTTCTTACACAAGAGTCCAAGCTATTGAAATTTTTAGACTGGGACAGATGTCAATGGGAAAAAGCAAAATTAGTTTACCTGAATATGAACAGTGTAACAAAGTTTATATGGATCCTAAAAATAATTTGAAAGTAATTTTATCACAAAATTCTGGATTAGTCATTATTGTCTTTAAATATTGAAATGTACATCATTTGCCTTCTTCCGAGTACAACTAAAACAGAATCAATGAAACTCTGTAAAAATTTACCTCCTCAATTTAAAAATTGTTCTTTCGTGGTTTTACTTGCATCCAGTAAATTTTTTGATTGTCCGTTTTTGAGTGTATTATTTATTAATTTACAATGGGTTTGTTCAAAAATTTCAACTTTAATGATAAGAAACTATTAACTTTTTTGTATGTGGATGACGTTCGTATTATTCCTTCACAGTGTTTTCACAGTACAAGTATTCGTATATTATTAAAGGTTATGAGATGAGTTCGTATAGATAAGGTAGGGGCAATTTTGTACACGAATGTGTACCTGTCATGAAAATACTCGACAATAAATTGCAAATGTGCTGTTACAGAAGTACAGGAAGTAATTATAAGAAAAAAGGCTCTAAATGCAGTAACATAGACGAGTAGTAGTATTAGTAGTATTCAGCAAAAGAGATGTCATGAAATGCATTTTGTTTTATTAAAAAACTGCAAATAGACATAATGTTGGTGTCAACGCTAAAAGTAATATCATGAAAACAAAAAGTAATAATGATAACGATAGCGGAGAAAGGTCTAACATATTAATCTTTGATCATTCAGTTCAAATCTTCATTAAGTTCATCAAGTTCAATCTTTGATCATTCAGTTCAACCTTCAATTATTATCTGTTGAATAATAAAAATCAAATTTGGCATAATCTTAGGGCTTTGAAATGCGTACTTATTGCTACAGTCTAGTATTATGAAATATTTTTTTATTTCTTTAATGGGGTTTAGCAAATTTAAGTAAGCATTTAGAGAAAAAAGTTCTAAGATACATAATAAATGTTGTTTTATTGAAATCTCAAAATTGTATTTTTAGATATACTTGCAATAAGTCATTTCAATTAATTTTATTTTTACATTTGTTTTTATTTGTTTCTTTAAGCTCACCAAAAAATCTGAAAATATGTGCACTTCAGACTAGACAGCCTGTATTCTTAAATAAACTTATGTTTCAGGGAACCCACCCAGCTGAAAAATCAGAGCAAGATGGAAATTAAAATAACGATTCCATTCTAAGTTTAACATCTCATAAAGGAAAACTTCAAACAACCATCAGTCACAAAGAGAAAATTATTAAAATACAAAAATAAAAATTTAAAAGCTTTAAGCAGAAAACTATCGATATTACAAGAAAATTAATAAGATATAAGACATATTGAAGGCTATAGTGGAAAAATCTTTGATTCCTGAAAAAGTGTTGGTGTCTTTATCAAATAGCAAATTGCAAGTTAAATAGTTAAAGCTAGGACTACCGTGAAAGTTGAATCTGGACCAATATCAGTAAAACAAAAATATATATACTCTATCCGTTATACAAATCTGAGCGAGGAGAACTACAGCCTAGGTGACCTAGTATATAATGATGTCTGTAGACCTATGAGTTGCTCATAAATCTAGGGTATGATATACTTTATATTATTCAAAGATGCTGCTACGAGTGACAGGCATGTATATTTTATTTATAACAAAAAAGATATTATGAAAGTGTTTAAGAATTAAAAATAAATTCATGTACAATGTCAGAATATTACATACCAAAAATGGAACAGAGTATGTAAATAAAGCTTTCAAAGAATACATGGACAGAGGGGGAATAGTTCACTGAGTCTTCTGCACCATATACACCAGAACAGAATGGACATGCAGAAAGAAAGAATAAAACCATAGTGGAGATGCTCGAGATGTGCAGTTGGAATTATGGGCAGAACTGTGTGGTTTATACATTAAATAGTACATCTTCTACACAGACTCCTAATACAACACCCTTTTAATTGTGGAACGGCATCAAATCTCAGTTAAGCCATGTGTTTGGTAATGTTGGTTTTGTCCATATTCTGAATCAGTTAAGGACAAAATTGAATAAAAAGAATGAGAAAATGATACTGGTTGGCTATGACAACATCAACTACAGAATATGTAATACAAATACAAAGAAAATAAATATATCAAGAAATGTCATCTTTGATTAACATTAATTTCCAATCACAAGAAAGAATATTGGACAAATAAGTATTGCTGATATAGATATGAAAAGAAACCAGAATGAAACAGAAACAATAAGTCAGACTGCAGCTGGATACTTGGATTGAAAATTCGTCAACAGAGAATGAAGATGGCTTGTTGAGTAGTAACAGTGATGACCCTCAATATGAACCGCCTCAAGAATTGCCGCCTCAAACATTTACTGATTCACTGAATAGTCCGCAAAAAAGTGAATGATCTAAATCTATTAAAGAAGAATTGTATGCACACAATAAAACAATACTTGGATTGCATTTAAAAAATCTCGTCAGTGACCATTTAATACAAAATGGATTTTTACTATTAAAAGAAATGAGAATAATCAAATATTGCACTATAAGGATCGTTTATGTGCACGTAGGTTTAGTCAGATCAAAGACATTGATTATCAAGAAATATTTTTTTCAACAAGGACGATTCCATAAGGATTGTTTCTATGTTGCTGTATATTATTTAGAATTACAACAGTTTGATGTGACAACAGTCTTTTTAAATGGTACCTTGAAGAAGACATATTCATAGAAATACCTGAAAGTATGGTAATGAAAGATGTGTATTAAAGTTAAACAAATCGTTAGACAGGTTAATACAAGCATCTCGGTGCTGGAACAGAAGGTTCACTGAATTTTTGAATAAATATGATATTGTGCAATCTCAGACAGATAATTGTATTTATGTAGGAATTTCTACAAATTAGAGTATTCCTAATTATTTATGTTGAAGATGCCCTTGTAATATCCTCAAACAAACAACTTATCAAAGAAATAATTGAGTATTTAAAGCAAGCTTTGAAAACAAAAGAATACAATTTGAAATATTTTGTAGGTATGCAAATATAGAAGGCAAACAATAGTATTTGTATTCATCAAGAAAATTACATAAATTGAATTATTGATAAATTTTGTATGATTTATTCAAATCTTGTAGGCACTCCGGCAGATTATTGGAAAATTAACATTTTCATTAAACATGTTAATGAAAATATTAATTTTCCTTATAGAGAAGCTATAGATTACTATTTTTGAGTTTTGTTTCAAGGCCTGACATTTCATTTGCTGTAAATGTATTAAGCAGATATGTAAACAATTCAAGTCAACAACATGTAAATGCTATTAAACGTGTAATTAGATATTTAATAAAGAGTAAAAATTTACGTATAAAATATGGTGGACTATTTGGATATATGATTCAGACTTTGCAAGTGATGTAGAAGCGGTATCAAAATTTAGGTGGGACAATGTTGCAGTGGGCGACGATATCGACAAAATTGTTAATAATTTGAACACTAGCATTTTTTCGATTTTCGACGCTTATGCACCAGTGAGGGAGCGACCAACGCGCATCCATTCATCCAAACCGTGGATAACGGACACAATCCGTCTCATGATGCATCAGCATGATCGAGCCCGCTTTAAAGCTATTAAATCAAAGAAAAATACACATTTAGATTAGTATAAATCGCTGAGAAATCTAGTTATCACAGCTTTGAGACGGGAGAGAAAAGCATATTTTACTTTTTATGTAAACGTGCATCGTGGAGATAGCAAACATCTGTGGAGAGGCTTGCAAAAAATATATCCCATCGGTAAGAGTAGAGAAAATAACCTGCCACACCGTCTCTGCGATCCAGATCAGATTATCAATCACTTTGCAACGTTACCTTGCGCCGATAGTGCGGACGCTGATCTTATTTCTTTTTATGATACCCATTGTTTCGCTGAGACAAAAATGCGTTTTCAGAAGGTGAGTGAAGATATTATGACGAAGATTGTGTATTCTTTAAACTAACACTACCGTACACCCTTACCGTGATTACCAAAATTGTGAATCTGTCGCTCACTTCTTCTACCTAACCGGAGATATGGAAAAAAGCAGTTGTTATACCAATAGGCAAGAAAAGTAGCGTTCAATCATTAAGTGAGCTTCGTCCCATAAGCATTCTACCGGCAATGTCTAAAATCATAGAAAAAATTGTCTGCAATCAGCTTAAAGGATTTTTAGAATCCATCAAAACGTTCCCCCTTATCCAATCAGGTAGGGGGAATGTTTTTATGGATGGTTTTCAGGTAGTCAACACAGTACATCCACAGCACATCTATCCATTACTAATGATATCCTATCCTCAGCTGATAAAGGGGACTACTGCTACTGCTGTCGTTCTTTTGGATTATTCACATGCTTTTGATTGCCTAAGTTTGCCAATTTTAATGGCTAAATTACAATATTACGGCTTATCGGAATGCGCGTGTGAATGGTTTAAAAACTATTTTAAGCAACGTTGTCAGTATGTCAAAGTATTTGATGGTCATCAAACTCTTACCTCGAAAGCTCATGCCATTTCTAGAGGTGTATCGCAAGGGTCAATCCTAGGGCCGCTACTTTTCACTCTGTACACGTCAGATATTTCAAGCAATTTAAAGCATGTAAAAACTCATTTTTATGCTGATGATACGCAGCTATACAAATCTTTTCGTGTGGGAGATAAAGACAGAGTGTGCGAAAAAGTTAATGAAGATCTCATGAAAATCTGGAATTGGTCGTGTAAACTTGCATTATTGTTAAACCCTTCCAAATCCTGTTTCCTAATTACGGGAAGTAGGGCTCAGGTAGCAAGATCGGGAAGACTGAAGCTCGCCATAAACGGGCAGTCCATTCCTGTGATGGAACACGCCAAAAGTCTAAGCATTATAATGGACTCACGGCTGAGATTTCATGAACACATAACTGCAAAAATTAAATGTTGCTTTATGCGTCTCAAAACGCTATACAGGTACCGTCCTTATATTTCTGTTCCAGTTAGGAAAATTCTAGTTGAAAGCCTCATACTTTGTGTACTCGATTATGGTGATATCGTATACGGCCCGCGTTTACTTTCAAAAACAGCCAATTCAATCCAAATAATTCAAAATGCATGCGCGTGTTTTTTTGTTGAGTTTAATAAAAATTAATTATGTATCTAGTAAAAGTCAATTAGCTGACATTTTGACATAAGCATTGAGTATTAGATTAAAAGCAACATAAAACTTATATATTTTTAATATAAGGTGGCAGCACTATGTATGCGTCAGTCAGTTAACTGGTTCTTCTCGCACATGTTATATTTTAAATTGTATTCCATTTATTTTAAATAAGAGTTTGTTATATTGAGAATACTTTGCTTTATTGAGTAAACCCATAATCCAACAGTCTAAAAATGTGATTAAGGGGTTAACGTCGTAATATTATATTTTCTTATACCCAGCAAGTTTCCATCAATTGGGTTTCTATTTTTAACTTTAAGCATGCAAAGCCGCTAGTAACAGCATTAAATTAGAATTGTTAATTCAGTATAATCGTATGCAGCCAATAAGTTTCTTTGTCACTTCTTCTTAGTGGTCTTGATTGAAGTGGTGGACATTTTTAAATAATAAAGTGCTTTTATTTCAATATTGTTCTTTCAGATTATTTATACTTATTTTTGTCAGGTTATAATTTTAATAACATGTCAAATTGCCACATCCTTGTAGCTTATGGAATAAGGAATGTATAAGAATTGTTAACCTCACTTGCGCAATAGCTTGAATCTCAATATATTTATTTACTTCGGCACATTTTCTCTTAAATTAAATAGTGAAATTTATTGTCTAAAAAAACTGTGTTAGATCTAAAAAAGCCAGGAAATAAAACATTTCACAAGCTAATATTTTATGTCCATTGTTACTTTTATTTTTTTATGGTTCAAGATTCAAAGTTGTTAATCTATATCTTTTATCGATATGTTCAATTCTAATAGCAACCCTCATTAGTTCGCCGCATTGTTTCATTAAACCCATTAACAGCGTCTTAGTATGCTATAATTGGCTAAAAACAAACCAATTAGGAAACAACGAGTGTGGAAGTGGCATATGCGGTTCTGGTACAATTTATGCAAAATGATACTTCTAGCCTATTCAATGCTCTGTGCACATTACGTTAGTTACACATTAGATTACATTCACACGTATGCACATGTATTGAGTTGAGAACAATAATGCTACACAATACCTGTCATGTTTGATACGATTATTCAGATTTGTATACCAACTACAGTTTCTTGCGTCCAGGTGATCAATTCACAGCTCCTTGCACTTTTAACTTTTTTTTTCTTCCTTTATATGTTTTATACAAAAGAATAAACTTTTGAACACTTCACATTATGTCAATTCCAACCCTGGAAAGCATGAAGGAAAGTTCATTATTGTTACAAAATTAAAAATAGTATTGTATATAATTCTACTAATTTATAAATACGAATTATGAATATTAATAAAGTCCATCAAAATTGCTCATAAATGGATGCTTCCACTAAGTCACGTCATGTAATATTTTATATGAAGTGCAAGAAGAGATTCATAATAAATCATGATATCTATGGCTTGCCGCTCACAGCTATCGCCAAGCCATGACACTTATGCTTATAAATAAATTTAGAGTTTGATACAACACAAAACAAACTACACTTAAAATGCGCTCAGGTCAACTAGCTTACTTTGGTAAGCGGTAACGGTAAAAAATAATCCTATATTCCCCACCTCCACCTCCAGTGTGACCCGCAGTTCTGCCCTCTTGTATTTTCACAGCTTGTAGTAATCCTGATATCCAGGCCACACTGCACACACCTTTGATGATTGTGGGAAACTGTCTTAATGTCAACATGTTTGTTAGTTCGTAGATGCCGGTACAAACTGTACTTGAAGGTCTGACTGATAATAATAGCTGATTAATGTTAATTTATATTTCCTGTTTTTATTGTTAATTATCATTTAACTTGTTATTTAAATTATTCATTTATTGTTACTTGGAACGTTAAAAGTAACATGACGTGTAACGTTGCGTAAAGTATAACTTAAAATGCATAACATAACATGTAACAAACTTAACATATCATATTACATAGTGTTGCACTTTACGTAATTTTACCTTACGCTTTAGATTATGTTACATTATACATTGCGTTAACATTGTACATCACGTTAAATTATACTTTGACTTATATTTTATAGGCCACATTGCTTTAAGTAGACGTAACAAATTGTGGTAAGTCACACGTCACGTTATATTAAATTTTTTTTTTATTTTATGCGTTAACCTTATTTTTATGGTATATATATATATTTACATATATATATATATATATACATATATATATATATATACATACATATATATTTTTTTATCATGTATAATATATGAATATATGAACAAACTTTTTGAATTTCCTACTCGAGAGCAAGCTATATATAGTTGACCTTGAGAAAAACATGATTCTTTGAGGTTGAATCCACAATGTTTTAAATTGGAATGGCAGTTCAGTAGAGATTAGTGGTATTCTGGGGATAAATACTGTGTTCTTTGCCCTTTCCAATCGTTCAGCTTCTATGATGTTATTTGATAGCTGTTTGACGATCATCCTTGTTCCATAGTTTGGAGAGTTGAGATTTCTGAGTAGTATGATCGGAGATCCAACTTTCAGTTAAAGGCAGTGTAATGGCGTTCTGATACTTGCAAAGAGTTCACAAATTCTATAGGGAAGTTGATGCTTTCTTCAACGCTTACCATCGTGGGAATTTACTCTTGAATATTAAAGTTGATATCGTCTATAATATTATTTTTAGTTGTCAAAATTACTCTCTGAAATGACCACTCTAGTTTGGTAAAGTGAACAATGTTTGGATAAATTTGGTTGACGAGTTCGTTTTCAGTAGTGGCTATGTTGCAGAAATCACTGTTGAGCTCAATGAGGCCAGTCTTCTGGTCAGTAGGATATGTGCTTTTGCCTATTTGTAAATGTTTTTGAGCAAAATATGCTGTTGTTTCGTCTTTGGATAGTTCAACTCAAATATTTTTTGTTAATTGCAATATTTGTAGGTCTGGCCTGAGATGTGATTTTTTTAAACCTGCATTGGTTTCGTCTGCTGGTGTTGACTTCAGAATAACTGGAAATGTTTGTCAAAAATCTCCTGAGAGTATGAGTAGAGCCATTTGCCATTGTGAATTTATCAGAATCTTCAGAATTGCCAGAAGATAATTTTAGTTTGTTTTAGAATTTGACCCTGTCCAGATGCTCTTGAGATTTTACAAACTGGGAATTGTTTTTTGTTATATTCAATGGTAGCTGTAGGGTGGAATGGGCATTTCGTCCTCCTTCCAAAAAAGTGGCGGCAATGCCGAATGATGCCAGTGCAAGTGTGATGTATTGTTTAGCACGTATTTCTGCCAGCAATAGATTTATTCAAAATGTTTTCTCGGTACCGCCTGGTGTGTCCAAGTAAATAATTCCACCAGTGTTGTCGTTAATCTGGTCCATGATAACGTTGTAAATTTTTTGTTGATTTTCATTGATGAGTGGTTTTCTGTGAGCAATGTATTGAAGTAGTTCATCGATGTTGTAGTTTTTTCCTTTATAATTTCGAAGTTAAGCACACTGAAAGCATCTTGTCATGTTACTGGCATCCCAAGTTGTACTAAGGCTTTTTATTGCCAAACATTTATATTCTAGGCGAATGAGTGTTTCATTGAAGATGCCGTCGTTGAATTCGATGGCCAGTTCTGGATGAGCTTGTTGGATTTGGTGCAGTATGTCATCACAAATACTCTCTTTGAGGGAGTCCCATAGTTGTTTAGGATTCGATGGGTTACATGTTGTTAGTATTATGGCGAATAAGTCTCTGATTTGTTCAGTTGAGGCTGGGAGAGAGGCTTCTTATAGTGTTAATTCTCAATGGTTGTCTTTTTCCAGTAATTCTAAGTGTTGGCATGCTTCTCCGTATGTCTGACATAGATAACCATCAACAATCTTGAGATTTGTGAAATTTGTTGGTCCCCGTATTTTGTGTAATTTTGAGCAATTTTGATGGACCAATTTGTGTAGAATTGTGACAATTCTAGATTCTTGAATTTGTTCATTTCGTTGTTCTTCAATTGCTCTGCTCCTGACAGGACTCACTCTTATTCGTTGGGAATGTAAGTGTGCTTCGAGCTCTTCGAGTGTTTTGTTTCTTCACTGTTCTTTTTGTTTTCGTTTTTGCTGCAGAACTGGCAAAATCTCCTCCATTTTTACGTTACTTTACATTGTATAAAATATAAATCAAATCAACTTTTTATTCGATTTATATTCAGTCACTGTATCACTTTGATTACTCACACTTCACTGCTAGATCTTATTCACTCACTGCACTTTACTGATAAGAAACTGACGTATGAATCCACGACGGATCTTGTTTTATATACCCCTACCAATGAGTAGCTCCACCCATACAAAAAAGGCTTTGAATGGTCCATAATGTTACAGAACATTCTACAATCTTCGAGCGTGTTCCGGGATGTTCCTGAACATTCCAGATTATTTCCAAACATGCCACAACATTCCATAATGTTCCGATACACGAATCTGGGATATCACGGTTCTGGAATATTGTGAAATGCCCTTGAATATTCTCAAATATTCTGGTCTGTTCTAAAAATTTCTAGAGGACGAAACTTCCAGTCCTTAAGCACGCTCTTCAGGTAAAAATGGGAACCTTCTTCTTGGATGGGGGATACAGGGCTACTACACGATATAACTCCCTTGGTCGTACCGGAACTCGTTTCTGAGTGTTAGCGGCACGCACATTGTACAATTTAATAATGCATACTAATTATTCTTAATCCTTTTATGATTTTATATTAACGTAATGTAACATAACAAGCTATACCATGTAAGATTACCGCAACGTAACTTGTAGTATTGTATTATAATGTAACGAGTAGCATGATTTGTAACATGGCATGTGCAACATTTAACGTAAAATGTTACATAACGTAACCTACCATATACCGTTGCCTCAACGTAAAGGGTAAAATACCATGTAATGTAACATAATGATTAACGTAACATATAAGGTACAAGTGTAACGTACCTCACGTATACGTTATGTAAATGGTATATTAGATATTGAAAACTTCCCTTCTTTCCTTACACTGTCCACTATAAAAAATATCTTCTTCTATACTACTCGGCCAAAATTGAGGTGCAAATATAAGTCAGCAATGGTGGCACAAATGACGATTACATTTTTTTGGTAACGCATTTTAAAACTTTTTAATTCAGACCTACAAATTTGAATTTTATTTTCCTTTTTTAACTTCATAACAGATTTATTGGCTTTTGGGATCTACTAAACACAAATTTGAAATTGTTTTTTTCTATCACATCAGAATTTTTCAAAACTCTAGGTAATAAAAATTATGAAAAAAATTGGTGTATTCAGCTAAAAAAAAACAGATGTAAAAAATATTCTCTTTTTTTCCGCAAAGCTTTCGTTTAGCAACTTTCTCTTATAAGTCCGATTTGGATCATCACACCTAATCTGGAATCTGGAACCTAATAAATGCTGGAATTCATCGCCTTGTTTAACTAAAGTCATCACAAATTGCTTCATAAGACCAAGTTTTATGTGCAAAGAGGGTAGTCTTTTAGGGTAGGTAGCCATTCATATATAAATTCATATACAAAAATATGAAAAAATAAAAAAATATATTTTCCCGTAATCAGCACACGAAAATCTAAAAGAAACACTACTTGAAGTTTGAAAAGGCAATTCATTGTGGGTCTGTGTTATAATATTTACATTAATTAAGGGGCACCGCGAATTCCAGAAATCAATCATTTTCTATACAAAGATAATTGGTCCGCTCTCCGTTAATTTCTATTCACATGAAAGTGCCACTGGACAGGCAATTTATCCATTTATATTTGTATATCAGCCTTTTCTAGTTTAAATGCTTAAATAATGAAATTAATAGCAAAAACTGGTAAAAGGAGACAAAAAGTCGTGGTTTAGACGAGTCTTTGACGCGCGACGACATAATGAATTTGTATGAAATATAGTAAAACAAATTAGGCTAATATCATTTAATACAATTAATATTTATTTATGGATATATTGAATAAAAAGAGTATAAATAAATTCAATAAAATGAAGAAATAAATATTTTCGCACAGCGTGTATTGCGAGTGAAAACGATTTTGATCATTGTGAGTATAAAATATTTATAATATTTTTTGCTTTGGTTGTTTATTGTCATCAATGTTTTTTAGTTTAATAATGAATTTACATTTTATTATTTCTAACCATGTTCTATAACGCCTGGCTTGGGTTTGAACCTAGCGTCGGCAAAGCTAATTATGTTATACCATGATGATGGCGATATTTTACTAGAATCAAAATGTTATGCCAATTATTTTTTTGGTTTTCTTTTATACTAGTAATAAACGTTTTTTAGATTCCTAACATACACCGGTCCGTAAAGAAATGATATGATCAAAAGGTTGACGTATTTTTTTCGGTTGGTCGAATTCTGAAATAAACTTCTATCATCCTATGATATAACGTACGACTTACATAAGTAAGCTATTACTATCTGTGATATTAGGTAGGTAAAGACGAAGCATTAAATCATTTAACAAGGGTATTTATTCTTTATGCCATAACTTTCTTAAATTACGTTGAAGATCAATTATTTTAATAAAACCTTAAAATTAATTCTTTTATGTACGTGACGTTTACTAGAAACATACTTCTTACTCTGGCGTTGAGGCTGATACATATGCAAATAAATTATCTCAGTCTAAGCACTATTTGTTTCCAAAGAAATTATTTTGTCAATATTAGTATTTTTTTAATAACTTAAGTCATGTATTATATTCTTTCCCATTATAACAATTTTTACGCAGCATATGAAAATGCTTTTGCAAATTTTCTACACTCACAGCGGTTTCCAATTTTTTTTTATAGTACGTTTGTGGAAACTAGTTCCTGTAAATACATTCTGCACTCATTCTAAATAATCAATCAATACCTATTGAGAATAGGAACAACAACTTTTCTGAGATTAATTTATAATGTATTTAGTAGGAAATTTGAAATATCGGTTAACTCTTCAGTCAGCAAACTGAAAACTCACATGACTGCAATACAAAAACTAAACAAAATCATCCTATTATGACTCTGAACCATTTTAGCCGTAAGATGACTATCACAGAGAAGTGAACCGCACAGACAGACATTTAGGTTTATAAAGCTTATGATATATTGAAAATTCACGCATTTTTCTCATGTTCAAATGAACAGAGAAATGAAATTAAATGTGACTGGATGCAATATAATATTTTGCCTTAGTTCGTAGCTGTTTTAATTACAAAATATGTGGTATTTTCTTTTCTGTAAACTATTTAATAAATTATTTAATTGTTTCATACCGGTATTGAATGAAATTAATTTGTAAAATAAGAAAAATATTCAGCTGACATTGATATCCAGTTCGGTATATGGTGCTATGCCAAATCTTTCTTCAAATAATGCTGAGATACGATATGTAATTTTTGGTGAGTTTACACATTAAATGTTCATATTCAAATGTTAGAACAATATTTGATCCACTGGGCATTCTTTATTCGGTTTTCTGAGATACAGCGTATTAAAATAGCTAGCTTGCATTCATTTCACCTAATGATGTTTTGTAATACCACATATAAAATAGCTACCTTGTACAATATGCTTCACGTAAATGGAATAGTTTACCTTAATGGTTCGCTCTGCTAGTCCGTTACCTTAATCCTTTCCTTTTATACTTACAGACTACCCAACTGCACAGTTTGAATGTAGTTGGACTCCGAATCGTAGACGTTTAATATTTCTTTGAGCAAATAGAAAATATTTCAATCCATGGCAACATGAACTGCAACTTATCTTATGTAACTGCTAACATGAATATACTGGGCTTCTCTTGGTGATAGTGCAGTTTTGTCCATGACAATATTTGTAACTGGTGGATAAAAAAATGGCATGTAAACAATGACCGAATCCGTAAAAATTAGTAACAATCGTTAGGGTTTAGAAATAGCTTAACTATTGCTGAGCATCCAGGACATAAATTCTGACTCTTGATACGCATTCCAAAGTATCCTGAAGATCAATTCCCGCATATTTCGGAATTCGGAATTGGTTACTACAAAGGAGTATTTAACTGCCACAAAGATACCCTTTGACTGTGCAGAAAGTTTTTGAGATTGATCGTCCGGTAAATAGATATAATGAGGATATGTAGAAAGTTAACATTGATTTTGTTTTACAGCAAAACAATTAACATTCAAAATTCCATATGAAAAGTTAGATAACATTGATAAAACATATGCTCATATTTTTTTGTAATGTTAAATCTTCTATTTGCATACCGTATAATGTTCGTTAGATTTTGTTTTGGTAATATTTTGTTTAGTTTAATTAAAGTAAGTAAAAGAGTAAAATATATGACAAAAACTTAAAAGTAACTGTAGATTTTAATTAATGTCCTTTGTGGGTTTACGTAGCACTGAAACTCAATTCTGTGTCAAATCGTAAACGGCGACAATGTCATTACGGGCAAAATGATCTTAGTATTTTGTGATCATTTATTTCGTATTTAACCTGCGAGTTTCCACTATGCACTGTAAATACACATATATATTTATATTGTTACATTGAGGTTATGTAATGGATATCAGTTCAGAAAAGAGGCGACATTTTTATTTTAAAATAGAATTACTTAATGACATTATATTAAACTACTCTCAATTAAAATATTATTCAAAAATAAAACGTAATTCTTGAAACAGTGAAATATGTGTTATAGTATGGCCGTGATCTCCATGCATGCGAAGCAATAAAACTTGTGAGCAAAACGGTGCATATTGCGCTATCTTGGCAACACCTAGTGGTAATGTTGTCGACAAGCCCCGTGTAAAATTAAACTCAAACAACGTAATTTAAATATCTTTCATTTTCCTGTACATATAAAAAAGAGTTCTGAATAGGTAATATTAAATGTTATAATACACACTTAAAACAAAATTGTAAATGTTTTAATTTATATTAGACTAAGTAAACATTAATAACTGATTAACTGTTAATTTAAATATAACAAATTAAGTGGTAAATATTTACTATTAACTAATTATTACTGCCAAGACAAAGTAAACGGAGAAGTGAATTTACTCCACTAGGCCATTATTAATGTCTCAAAGGCGTACAAGATGAAGATTTGAGAAAGTCACACATATCAACAAATTAATTACTAATTATTTCGATTATATCAAAAATCTTCATCATCATAATCGTTGTTTAAATTAATAACGAAAGGCTGTAAGATGTGTGACTTTTTCAAGTCTTCGTTTTGTAAGGCTTCTGCATGTCGAAAACAGATTTCTCTATTTTCTTTTGAGACCTTTGCAACGGTCTGATGAAGTAATTTTTTAATATCTGCAGATTTAAAATGTGACATACTTCATTGTCACTTCTCCCTTTACATGCGCCCATACTAATTTTAAAGGGTTATATTCGCAGTGGTAAGATGGTAAAGAACATCATTATCATGTTTGTTTGCCAATTGGTCTAAATAATAAGGCTTTTCAGGTTTGTACCGATGTACCTTTTGCTAAATTTCTGCTTTTAAATCAGCATCCGAATGTGTAATTTTATTGTCCTGAAGCCATTTCCGTATTTCGTCTACCCTAGACGTTGAAGTAAGAGTTCAATAAATTTGTTACGAGTGGTAACTGGTATTATCCAGCTCTTAAACCACTCAGTAAATCCTTTAGCGTTAATTTCAGAATGATAGTTGTTATTGCTCAAATGTACTGCTCGAAAAACATATTTCGCATAAGGCAAGAGTCCATTATTGGTCCAACCTGCGTGACAAATATTTGCAATATTTTTATTTAGACCTTCCCAATATTTGTATTTAGACCACTCACATTGTTTTCATCAAGCAAGGCACGTTTAAGAGAAAGATTTTAACTTAAGTTTTGTCGAGATACATTTTTGGACTATAAACATTTTAAGGAACTTGGGGATCATAAATTACTCACAAAAGGAAAAAAATGATCTTTAGAAGAATACATTCTCCATGGTCATGCAACATTTTTTGTTGAGTAAATCTGTAGTCGTTTGCTATAACAAAAAGGGTGCCCAGTTCATCAATAATGGACAAAACAGTAAGATAAATACAATTATACAGTAAGATAAATAAAAAAAGGAATTGATCATATGGAACTCAGTATACGTGGGAAGAGTGGAAACTCAGTACACGTAAAATTCTTTGGCAGCCTAAATTTCGATTTGTAAGTATATACTCGTAGCAAGGGGTAAAGCAGAAGGGGAAGAGAGACAGGGAAAAAAGAGAGGAAAATATTTCATAAAAAACTCAATTAATCATAAGTGTGTGTGTGCAAGTGAGCATGCGTGCGTGCGCATCTGTTGTGTGTATGTGTGTGTCTGGAACAAATGACATTCACGCAGCTGCGTCGTCAAAATTTAATTATAACTAATCGCGAAAATTGTTTCAGTGACAACTATATACAAACATATATTTTTGAGAAGTTTATGAAATTTCCTGAATGACGAGAACATATTTTATATATAACTATATAACGAGGCATGGAAAAATGTTATAAAATTTTTGAAAGACAATTTCTCACCCGATTTTCAATTATTTTGATAGTATTTTGTGAAATATGGCAGATAAAAAAAAGTAATTTTTATTTGAAATAATTGATTATCAATTATGAATCTAAACTATTATGAATCTAAACTATTTACGAATACTCAAAAAAGTCCATTAAAAGTTCGAAAAAATTGAAACAGTAAGTCATTGGCAGTTCACAGGAAAAAATCGTCACTCTAATCTAGAAAAAATATTTGCCGTTGTGGATATGTAATGTTAAACTTATAATTACTTCAGAAACAAATACTATCACACACTCGAATATGTGTACACATACTCGAATTCAAAGTATGCAAATCAAGTGAATTGTTAGAAATACGCAGTTCTACAAGATTACAAATATCAAAATTTACATGAAGAAGGAAACGCAAAAAAAAATTTGATTAAGTTCAAATCTACAGAAATATGAAAAAAGAACAATGTAAAATCATTTTAAAAAAAACATATTGTGTCCATGGGCCTATATTTGATTGGTTTACGATGCTGCAAGATAGTGACCCCAAACACAATTAAAATATGGTTTGGCTGCCACAATTACCCAACTTTCTTCCTATTGAATTGTTATGGGAAGGATTGAAATGGATAATTTAGGAAAATTATTGTATTTCCATGATATTAATGGAGTACACTCAAACTTTGAACTGACAATGTGATATATAACGAAACGTGTGAACACTCTATAAGTCACATCGTTTGTGGCGCAATTCTCACGGCATCTCTATAAGTCATTTTGATAAATATTTCTTTATACATTTTGATATATATTTTCTATATTTACTGGTTCATTTCATTTTATGTTATAGTGCATTCATTAGCTGACATCCAACTAGTGAATTGATATTTATTGTTTTAGATCTAAACTAGATATTAAGATAACATCATCCAATAAAATTAAGTGCAAATCGAATTTCTATTAGAAGGTGAATGTTTATTTAATAAAACTGCATTCAAATTTTATTAGAAAACTAATTATCTACTAGAGGGCGCTGCATCATTTTACAGAAATACTATTTGTCAAATAAAAACAGAATATTTTTCCCAATTTATATTGGATACATATTAATTTAGAGCTGACGTTTTTGTTCTTTTTGTTTTCAAGCGTCACTCTAAATTTTTAAAATGTCTGCTGTTTGATAATGATTTTTCACCTACAAGTAGCCAGTCCCAGCTTTTCCAAGTGATAAATGTATTTGCATAAAATTAATTTAATCTTAAAGCTTGTTTTGCATGTCATAAATATTATTATTGATCGTAAGCACACATGCCGCTACTGGGAGATCGGCTGCTTTGTGAAATAATATACCTCCTCACTCATAGAACGCAGATACAGTTGGGCGAGGGCCCAACTGTATCTACTAACTACAACTAGCATGAGGATGCTGTGCCAAAACAAAAAGATGAAATTCAAAAGCGATATACGAAAATCATGTAGAGCATAATGTGAAATAATACTAATTTACCTCCAATTTAATCCCTCAGGGACTGCATTCCTGATGAAGGTCCGATGATGAATAGCTTTATATTCAATATTGCCTTCTTTTTACAATATTCCATAAAGAAATTGTGCTTCAGGAAAAACTGTATTGTTTACTTATTTTACATGCTTACTTATTTAAAAATAATTTTTTTGTCATTTTTAATTGCATTACTTTCTGACTTGTGACCAAAAATATGCAAAAATACCATACTCCCTTAGCTATATAGTTTATGACCGAAGAATCTAAAGCAATTTAAGCTAAAGGAAGGTTGTATATATCTCATAGGAAAAATAAAGCAAATTTCCAATTATAATTTTTAGGAAAATAAATAATTTTTTTTTATTTTCTCCAATATTGTGGTTTTCCCTTAAATGATGTCAAATAAAATTACCATCTGCTCTTTGCTAATTAAAGGAAGGATATAATTTTATCTTTTTGAGGTGGTGGAGATTCTTGGTTAATTGTTATTATTATTTAGTTTATCTGTTTGTTCCAGAAGGTCTGACAGACAAAGAAAACTGTCTGATCATCAGTATTAAACGTGAAGTTGGAAAAGGAAGCCCGAATGTAAAAACAAACTGGCACTTTACAGAAGGAATCACAGAGTCCATCTGGTAGTACCGAAGCAAATGACGCGTCTGAGAATTCAACATCAAATCTGCTAATAAAATAAATACGGAATCATCAGAGAATTTATTTATTTGGCATTTTCAGCCCTTTCCCAACTACTGTCACAGCTACTAGCCCTTTCGTATTCATAACAAACTAATTTACTTTAAAAAGTTTAAATTGAAAAAATAATTAATTCAGATGAATCAACTTTCTTTGGTTCACTTACTTTAAAAAAATTGTGTGTGTACTTATATGCATGTGTTAGAAGTTATATCTCTTTGGCACAATACAAGAATAACTTTATTCAGCTCGCAAATAATTAACGGAAGTAAAATAATAAAAAGACAAGTGTGTAATGAAAAATACTGTCGGTAAATCTAAATTCAATGACTCATACAGAGCAGAAAAAAATTTGATCTTTTCATCATTTTGATATTTTCAATTACAATAATTATTATTTTACAAAAAAAATAATAATTAAAGTATTTTTATCTATATTATTCATATTGTCATGTTTAGTGAGCAACTTCATGGTGTCGATTTTTTTGTTGCATCATGCCGACTTCATCCATTATTTTTTAAATGTTACTCTCATCATTTTTCCATAATTCGCAAAAAGAAGTATAACTTCAAAAACTTCAATTATTAAAAAAGTTATACATATTAAATTCATTCTGTGATTTCAACTTAACAGTTGCCAAGGTGGCAATTTTTGTAGACACTGTCACCGTGTAAATAATAGCCGAGTGTAAATAACGGCAATTTTTATAATGGCCACGCTCTGCTCAATCAAATATTGTTAAAATTTACCCCTATTTGAACGCAACGGACTACAGTCCTAACTAAGAACCAATGGTGAGTAAATTTGTGTTAAATATTACCTTCATTTATATATATATTATGTTAAATATTACCTTCATTTATATATAACATTGCACAAAAAAATTATTATAATTATGTTTCGGAAAGAACTGATCTGGCAGATGATTTCCCTGCTCTGTGTTTAGTTTTTCTACATATCAGTCTACAGCTATTACTTAATATGAACATAAATTAAATGATTTTGGGTACAAATAGCCCAAAAAAATAAAAAACAATGTGGTGCAAAATATGTTTATATTCAATTGAAGATAACTTAATAATGAAAATTTCAGAAAAAGCCATTCGGAGCGTTGATAGAATTGGACAGTATTGACACCTGTGGACAGAAACAATAATTAAAAAACCATCACAAAAAATAAAGTAAAAGATGTGAAATCCAAAGCTCAAATTATTTTTAGTGTAATAATGGTAAATACTAGTAAATAATTTTAGTAATAATGTTTATAGAGTATCAGTGAATTATCTCGTAATTATAAAATCATCATTACAGATCTCAATTTACATAACTTGAATAAAAAAATAAAAAACTTTAATCATTATGGTTTCATAATATGGCAATCTGTATTGCAGTACTGATTAGTGGGAATCAGTATTTGGTTCAAAAACAAAGGAATATAATTGGATAATCTTAATTATCTTGAAGACACCAATTACGGCTTTAATACTTACTGGCTTGAATGTTGCCCATTCATGACAGAATTTGATAAAGGTTAGTGGAAACAAAAATCTGTAATTTTTACAAAAGCTTAAAAAATGTTTCATTTTTGAAATTTTGTCAGGTCGCCAAATATATCTTATTTACTTTCTTAAATCTGTTCTACTGAACTTTATAAGCAAATATACCATAATCTTTAAATTAAAATTGATATATAACAAGAAGGTTCCGAAATAAATCAGTATCTGCACTAATAAAGTAAAAACTTAAACAAGTTCACATCAAAAGTCATACATATTCACAACTTCCAAGCAGGAAAATATTTCCTTACTCACGTATATCTTCAGGTATTTTCTTTTTAAAAAGGCTTGGTTACGCAAAACCAAACACATATATATCCTCTTCATAAAACAAATATATACATTATGAACAGGTACTACTGGTCTGAGTGGTTAAAATAGTTGGGTCTCGTACAATATTCTAATCGAACAACATACATAGTGCAGAAATTAATATCTATTCATTTGTAATTTTATTAGGTTGGTTAGTAAGTTTTTAGCAACTTTGGGACTTTTCTAGAAAGTTTCTCAAAACTTCTTGAAGATGTTACTGTAGGGTATAAATAGGACAAAGTGCAGTCAGTGGACAATAGTCAGCGCTGAAGTTTTAAGTGAATTACATAAAAGATAATGGATTTAAATCAATATCAAATACAGATTCAATTACTTTTCGAATTTCGTCTGGGTCATAATGCAAAGACTGCTACAAATAATATATGTCATGTGATGGCCGAGTCTTAGGCGACGGTAAAGATTTGGTTCAGAAAGTTCAGGAATAAGGACTACGATCTTGAGGATGAACCTTGTATCAGACATCCTGTTAAACTGGATGTTGAACGATTATGACGTCGAATTGAGGAGAATTTTAAACTGACGACTCGTCAGTTGGCAGATGAGCTACATTGCAGTCTGGCACCATAAAATCTCATTTGCACGAATTGGGAAACGTTTAAAAATACCGACAAGTTGTCATCATATAATCTCCAATGCAGAGTTAATTCTTGTCAACAGTTATTGACATTGAAATGTATCTCGACTGGCTGAATAAGTTAGTAACTGGCGATGATAAATGAGTTACATACATTAACCATTCATGCAAACATCAACGGCTCAGTGTCGGAAAAACAGGAGTTTCAATGTCCAAACCTGAAATAAGTGCCAAATAGGTGATGCCCCGCTGCTGGAAGAATGTGGGTGCATTATCCATTAGGAGTTGCTTCCAGAGAGATTTACAATTAATGCAGATATTTATTGTGAACAAATGGACCGATTAGTTATCAAATTGAGCATCAACAGGATCGAGTTTATTTTCTGTATGATAAAGGTAAGACCATACATTGCAAAACATACTCATGATAAGTTAGAGGAGCTCAATAGGGTTCTACTCACTCATCCATCATATTTGCTGGACATCGCACCCTCTGATTACTCATGAATTACTAACCCAATATTTCCTACCTGAACTAACTTGAAAAGATAGAACTCAAGAAACCAAAAACACATGGTTGGGTTTGATTGAATAAACTTTGAAAAAGAACAATATAAAAAGTTATCAAAACGGAAGAGTATTAGTAAATGTTAGTGAGATGAGGTTGATAGAGCAAAAGAAAAAAAACTGGCATAGAAATAAACAGACACTTCAATTTATGTAGAAAGGGTATGCTCAATCTACCCGTAATAAGACAATGGAAGTTGCATTACATAATGAAATTCGATATTTTTCAAAATATCGTTTTTGAATTATCACAGGAACTGAACGAGCAATACATCAAATACTCATTGATATCTGAACCTCCGTCACGTTATTGCAATAAAGCCCTTTTATTAAATATGTTTCATTTGTTATGCCTTATTTTTTTTATTTAAGTATCATAAAGTGGCCTGCACTGTAAACTAAATTTATTTTCTTACCTTTCTAATAAATATTATAAACTGTTTCAGTGTGTGATGTTGCACAAATAGAGCAAACATATTATTTTACAGGTCAGTATTTGAATGAATTCATGAATGAATTATGTTGAACTCTGAATAAAATAAATTTACAAAACAAAATATGCTTACTGTTGGAAGGTCATTTTACGTAAAACGATGCAATAATATTACAAAATTTTGAAGTATATTTTATGTTACACCCACATTATATAATATCGTATTTAACAGAAAGTGGCATTTTCAAATCTATAACTATTCCTACACCAACAAACCTGAAACACAAATAGTGATGACACACGAATATCCTCTAGAAGGTAACTAATACATTCTACAGATGTCTACAGACTGTCATAAAAAGCAAGCAATGTTGACAATGACAAATAAATTTAACATGCAAACCATTTCGCCAAATATTTATGGAATGTGTTTTAGTTGCTTTTCTTTTGTAAGTTTTGCATAAACCTAAAGTTAGTCTTTTTCCCAAATTATTTCCATATCGGCATTTATATTAATTACACAGTAATGGTGACACAACACAAAGCTTGAAAAGTGTTAAGTAAAAAGTCCATTAAACAACTTAATCAATTCTAATGTCTGGAAATGAAAATATCAGTAAATTCGGCACAGATCGACTATATTACTTTAAGATTTGATTGTATCTATTATGGAGTTTTTTATTATGTTTTAAAATTTGCATACTACAGAAATAGATTGTAACTACAGAAATAAATATATGTCATGGATTATGTATTATATTCAACTTACTAAAAAAATTATTCCAAAGTACGTAAATAATTCGATTTTATCTATCCATTCCTTAGTAGGTCTAGGAAAGTGAAAAAAAATCATCCTTGTTTAATATCATGGCAATATGACATGAGGTAAAAAAAGACTATGAATGAACTTCATGAGAGATAGATTATTCCCATAAAGAAAAATATAAAGTAAAGAGAGGCGGTTTGAAAATTGATAAAGACATCTTAAGAGGTAATATTATGTGGAATTTTTAGTTCGAAGCCCACATTTCAAATCCATGAAATATATCCACAAATGTTCCTTGTCATAATTTATGGAAAAATTGATTTATAAATGGACTAAAATAAACATCGTAAAAATTACTGAAACAGTTTTCTTATTAGCAAGATAGCAAATGTTATAAGTTTTGTGACCGGCTACATATTTATCAATTGGTAAACCCCAAAGATATTATGATGTGCCGACAGAATCAGTAAACAAGAATTGATCACCGTATAGGAAGAAAGTGAAAGGATGGTCAGCATAAATGCTATCGGCCAGCTCTTCAACATCACTCAAATTGACGCCCCAAATATTGATTAAACATTTTGTTTTGCCAAACAGATTCTATCTATTCCAATAAAAATAAACTTTAAATAGGAACAAAATAACATTTTTCATTACTTGATTTTCAAAACTAAAATTTGATTTTAGAAGGTATCAAGTAAACCCAATGGGGTACCTGTATCACAACTTCCATAAAGTGGCTTTCAGTTGTTTATAATCCAAAGTATAATCCAACCATAGTCCTCGGCACTTGTTTAAAATAAATCACAACAGCACCCCATCATTCTAATTAAATACAACGGTAGTCCAATTATGTCACGCCATAGTATGTTACTAATACATTTTTAATATGGTTACATGATATCAGATTTTTTTAAAACCTAAACCATATTTTAAATGTTCCTCAGTCCATTACATCAATTTTGTTCCACTAATAATCCGTCATAGTCTGAAGTTTTAAATACAAGGCTCCTATAACCAAATATGCTGGTTTTTTAAATCAATTAACAATTTTTCTCCAATTGGATCTTTAACATTATTTTAAATATACACAGTATAGCTAAATTGTTATAATAAGCCAGCTTTGTCGCTTCCGGAGTAAAAATAGGACAATTACAATTAATACAATTTTTTTATATCTCCTCACATTTTCCAGATATGCCATTTCAACATAAACGTATTGGATAAATACCTTGCATTGAAGACACTCTTGGCACTGTGCGGCATAATGGAAACTATAGGGTGTGGCGCAATTACTTACAAATAAACCCTTTATTATAATTATAGTATTAAGTGATACAAATATTATATGGCAGGAAACAATATTGATTATATTAATTAATTAGTATTTTTCTTAAATTCTTGTTTTCCCCAGGATTCTGTGTATGATAGTGAACTTTCAAATGTAATATGATTGATAAATATTGAAATTGAAAAAAACTTCTTTATTAAAAAATTATTTATTTTTTCATAATAATCAGAAAATATTATTCTTTTTGGTTTTATATTTTTGGGGGAAAGTAAAAAAATTCTTGCTGTACTAAATATTAAATTAACATATTCAATGAAATTTCAATATCAAGATGCATATATTTTAAAAAAAACTTACAAGAGGCTTTACTTTTTTACTCTACTGTAAAATTTACACTTTGCTACCGTGTTTTTAAATTTGAATGTGCTATTCATTCCTTGTTCTATCTTATTGATACAGACTACGTCTAACTGAAGTGTCCAAGCAAAACTTGATGAGGCCGTTGTGATAATAAAAATAAATATTAAAATATTTCTCTATCTATGTACATTTTTTTTTATTGTTAAAATTGAGGAAAGTTTTGCTTAATTATAATGAATTTAAGTTGGAATTTGATATAGTTCAAAGGATGATTAAATGCTACAAGGACAAAAAGTATCTTTTCGAAAAATGAGTTAATTTGGAATGCCTATAGGTTTTTTCTGCGTATTATTGGCACTAGAATCTTTTTCCAAGCAATCTTCAGAACAAATGAACACTTTCTTCCTCACAACCAACTTGCAAGCAAGGCTGTGTTTTTAATTAATTCACTAAAGTTTCTTAGATCTAAGCCCATTCATTCATTTTGACCTTACGCTAAAAACTAGACTTACTGAACTATATAGACTACATTAGCTTTTCTATAAGTGGTTGATACATAGTTATTTGATGTAATTTGCATATATGTCTGGTACACATTACTGCATTGCACTAAAAATGTCAGTTCACAAAAAATGAAAAGCAAATAACTTACTGCGAATGCAATCACAAATAAATGTATAAAAAATGTATTAACAATAATATTCCATCAATATATTCTGCAATATTTCTTTACTTCAACAAATTATATTAATATAAATTATTTCATATACGGAATTACTGAGGCATGACACAATCTACAAGAGTAAAATTTATATGTAGACACGTGATAATTTATTTCTTGATTTGGCAATGGACTGGAAAAAGTTGTAAAAAAAATACTTCAGAGCAAGGTGACTCCAATACGAAATCAATATGAGTTAATACGAAGAGCAACAACTGTAAGAAATGTCACACAAGAACCATCGATCGAAAGCTGCTATAGTGCAAATTTAGTTTTCCTAATGGTGTTTTCCGTGATATCGTCAAGTACAAAACAATCCACATTACCGTGTATTCTTAGTTTCCCAAAAAATATTGCATGTTACATCGATGAGCTAATTTCCTCTTTCCGTGTGTAGTAAAAGTAATTGCAAGTTATTACAGTACAAAACAACTACAGTCAGTAAATTGTCCCCTCTTTTTCGGAATTTTGGTGGAAAATTATAAAATATGTATTATACATTTATTTGTGCCCAATTAAGTTCGAAAAATGTTTATATATCGCCAATTCTATATGACTGAACTTGAATTTCAACGAAAAGCTTCAAAAGATTATAACTTAAGTAACATGAGATGCTTTTTAATGTGGTCAGAATCAAACCTACATTCTCTTTAGATGTAATATAACATATGAAGCCACTTTATCCATTCAAACATGTTATTCATATCGTAACATTGTTAACCTACAAATTTCACACTATCAAATAAAAGAGATTGCATATTTATTTGCATAATTGTATGAATGATATCTACCAAATATTTTAACGGACATATTTATTTGCATAATTGTATGAATGATATCTACCAAATATTTTAACGGACATATTTTGAGATAAAGAAATAAAAAATTACTGTTCAGTATAAGAACTAAATAATTCAATGATATTTTTGGCATTTAAACAAACAAAATATTAGTAAAATGTTCATAAAAAATTCAAGAAACGTCAAAAATTACTTAACTACTATCAATAAATTTACTACCATCAATTACTTTCACAGAGTTAGTAGATAGTGCTTAAGAGGGAAACTATAGTATTAATTAAATAATTTTCAGTGATAACTTATACAGAAAATAAATACACAAAGAAACAACATGTTGTGAGAATGTTTTAAATTAAATAATGTTTTTAATGAATTTAACAGAATCATTGTTACGTCGTTTTTTTTTATTTCTTTTAAATTACATTCTGACTTCTTTTAGTTAGTCATAATTTCATCTAAAATAAAATTACATGCAACATTCATGTTAAAAATTTCCATAGCTTTTATGCAACTTTCCTGTTATTACATAAAGATATGAGCTACGATTAGAGCATAGATTATAATACAAAATGACTATGAGTTTTACCCGGTATAATACCGTGTCATACAGTATCTTTGGTATATTACATATATTTTATTTGTTAGATGAAATATCAAAACTGCTCCACGTTTTGATTACTCATTATGAAAAAAGGTGTTATATTTTTATAATTCTAAATAACATTTTGCAAGATTTTGCATTAACTGTCATCATTTGTTGCATGGGTATTATTTCATTATATAATACTCCATGATTTCAATGTATATGTTAGAATTATCCATTTTATTATCAATTATACGTTATAATGGGAATGCTTATTTTCCAAAAATTAATAAGGTATAACATTTTTTTTAATTTATAAAATTTATTTATGTCTTATTAAACAATTATTTTGATTACAATAAGTAATATTTTCTAGTTTAAAACTATTTCTTTTTTTCAATTTTTCATTAATAATTTTTTGAAAATAGATGAATTCCCACTTCAATATATATTTAAGGCTGAAGAAATTAGATTGAATGAAATTCCACTGGAATATATAATTTTTGATTATTGGAAACTTTATATGCATCTTTACCATCATTATTGGGATTTTTAATGTATTAAAGCATGTGTCAAATACAAAACTTATTTAAAATATAACCAAAGTAGCTAAATTATTACATTTTCTACAAACAAACATGAAATATCACAAATCCAGGGAACAGAAAAGAACATAATGGTCGGATAATTCAAAATGTAAACGAATGGTCTACCACTGCAGAACAACTGAACGATTAGCGGATAATTTGTATGTGTGTGAAAGAATTCTTAAAAACCATATAATAGATATTACTACTTTTTAAAATGAAAAATCTGACTAATATATCATGTCACTGTTCATTCTAAAGAACCAAATAATGAAAGATCACAGAGTATGGACACAAGTCAACTCAATACAGATCTGTATTGTTAATTGGTATCCATCCTATATTGCACATTATATTAGAAATGTAAATTTACTTTTAAAATATATTTATTAATAATCATGTTAAATCAAGAAATTGTATATAAGTAATAATAAAAAGTGTGTTTGACAAAATGCATGTAATTGGACTTTCTGTTTTCGTGAGAATAATACAAATATATCTGTTTTCTACATTAATTAATTAGTGTGATGGTTTAAGGTAGTAAATAGTAAAAAATCATACTGCTGCATAATGACATATCTCTTTAACTTATATTATGTCATTGTTTTCACTCACTGTGTCAGTTACAAGTTATTATAATTGTACAAACCACCTAACATGATCCACACATTGAGTAAATTTTATATATAGACATGTAACAGACATATAATGTCATAAACATATATTTGAAAATCAAAATATATGTTTATGACATTCACTGCTAAAAATATATTTCTGATAATATGTACTTTCTACACACACTTTTGAAAACTGCAGTTGATGTTGAATTGAGAACATGTAAACGTATTAGGTAAAATGTGTATTATTGGGTTTTGTGTTTTTGTTTGAGTAAAAAAAAAATATTTCTATATTTTCAACAATTAATTAGTGTAGTTGTTTACAGTTGTCAATACGAATCGTACCCCTCCATATCTTTTTATATCATGTTATTTCACCGTCTTCACTCACTATGTAATGGTCAATTGCAAGTTCTCTCTTGTTATATACTATTTCCATTATTATTAGTAATTGCATTGTAGGAATTACCTTATTATGTTTCTATATATTGCTTTTGTGGCCACTGTACAAAATTTACTATATTAAGTGGTTTTTAAATATTGTGTGTTACTTCAAAATATTAATTATTTGCTTTAGTAAACAGCTGGTAATTTAAGAGGACGGTTTAAAAGTAGAAAGTGACTGATAGAATAGTAGTACAGTCGTTGAAGGTTTTTCCGCTCTGAATTCTTTGAATCTTGACCGATTGATGTGAAATGTGGTGAGTAGTTAGGGAATGATGCAAGGTACAAAAGTGACATAGCGCCGATGTGCGCTTTTATCCTGAGGGTGGATTGAAATGGTGGTTGGAAATGTTTTTACTCACACTAATCTCAAAAATGGACATGGGACACATTTTAAGTATAAATGTTCTATTAATTTTTTTGGATGGATAGATAATTTTCTAATTATTCACGATTGAAAACCTAGATTTTTTATGTTAAAAATGGATGTTTTGGACGATTTTTCACGAACAATTCGAAAATTTCACATTTGTGTCAAAAAAAATTTAATAACCAAAAATTAATCATATAAAAAAACAAAGAGCATGATTTTTTTGAAAAATCTAGGTCCAAAATAAACAGAATTATGGTTTGATGAAGGAAACTTTCCTCGCGCAATGACTCAATTTGAATTATTCAATGTTAAATAATGGGAAACCGAAGCATTTTTGGGAAAAACTCATAAAAGATTTTTTGTAAGGCATAGAAAAATCTTTATAATAACCTATTAAAAGTCTATTGCATTATAATTAAGTGAGTTACGATGCAAAAACTGTGGGCTACTCAAATTATTGAAAAAAAAATGAGCGAAAAACCCCATGTATTTCCAATAGAATTGATATTGATTGCTATCTATTTCCAAATTAATTCATTTTACATTACTCATGTAATCTAAAAGTTTTAGTTGGGTTAGAATGCATATTTTTGGGAAAAAATAAGATTAGACTGAAAAATACATTTGTCAAATTTTTTAAAAAAATATCTTTTTTACAAAATAGCTCCAAAACTGTAAAAGATACGTAAAAATTATGTAAGAAATATAAAATGTGTTTTCCTTAATAAAAATTTTGGATTTTTTTTTATATCTGTAGGATAAAAAATAACGGAGATATAACTGCTAGAAGCTTGCATTTTAGTGCATGGACCTTCCCTCTGGAACCTTTCAACTCTTCATCTTTTTAATATCATGGAGTTAGGTATGTTAAAATGTATATATATATATATATATATATATATATATATATATATATATATATATATATATATATATATATATATTTTAGCCCTTAAAATTACCTGTAAAATAGTTTTTGAATGGGCATTGTAGCTACAAAATTAAGAGAGTTATGGTATATTATTACTGTGGCTTCAAAATTGGGGCCCTGAATGAATACAGTTACAGTGTTTATTTACAAACCCAAATATGGCTCGGCAACTAAAACATTCGTCCAATTGATGGGGGGTGGATTAATACTGAAGGATCTTTACATCCAATCAAACTTCAAGTATGCCTGCACTAAAAGAGTTACTTAAAATTATATTTTGCAACTGTAAAAAAAATTGCGGTGCGTCTTGTGGTTGCCGAAGACTCGGGTTATATTGTGACGCAACATGTGAGACATGCTGTGGTGACAGCTGCCAGAATTGTCCCCAAATTGACCAAGCGGAAGAAGTTGATAGTGATAATAGCTCTGATAATGAATGATGTATAGTTTTAAAATAAATATAATTTTTGTATTGAAATATTTTTACAATACTGTTGTTTTTCCTAAATTTAGGCATAGAGGGTGGTTTTTAAGGGGTAAAAAGTTGGAATAGATCGTAAGTCACATTTGAGAATACGAAATAAGCTTTATTTTACATAATTAAATAAGATCTGAATCCATAAAGTGCGTAAACTTGTATTTTTTCTATTTTTTCATGAACATTTCACACCTTAAAAACAAAAAGCGCAAGTCGGGCAAATATCACTTTTAAAGTTCAGGGTAAGATGAGCTTAATTCCAAATTTTTATGAAAATCAATTGAGGTTCAAAGAATTCAGAGGTAATAGCCTATTTTTACCTTGAACGACTGCATTATAGATGGAGATAAGGGAATGGATCTACTAACTTAGTACCATGATAATTGGATACTCATTATGGGTGTACATATCAAATGTCAAACCATGTGACATTATTAGTTGAACAAGATATCGCATAAATTTATGAAATTATAAGTAAATGTCTAAGAATTGTGCAAAAATGGAACCACAATACCTCACCCTTGCCGAAAAAGGTTTGCCCCTTTTGGGCGTTGATTGTATAATGAAGTGCAGAAATTATGGAAACAACGGGGAATAGAACAAAGGTCAGGTCACATAACAAAGGTCAGGACATGCTGACAAACTTTGTTTGTTAAGTAAAAGTATATGGATATTTGCAACGAAAATTTGAGAATTTACAGAGATATTACGCATGTTACATTCACAATTAACACACGGAAAATCCAAGCAATGAAATCAAAGATTGAAGGCGTAGCTTTAAAGCACAATACCATTTCTGCCAAACAAAGAGCAAGTGAAACGTGAAAAGTGAATATGTGTTGACCACATAGTATACACTAATTCATCTGTACTCGTAAACCTGCTTTGGATTGGATCTATCTTAAGAGGAAATATAGCACTTAGAAATTGAAAACTGAATTGTGATGGTAAAAGGGAAGAGCACCAGCAAATCAAACAGCATGGTCAAGCACTATGCATGCATTTTAACTCATCATTAGAGCCTTGAAAATGAAAAAGATATTTAGAGTCAGTTGCAATAGGTCGTGATCCCATTACTTTCACTATGTTGCGTCATTACATAAGCGATATCTCTTATAATCTGTACAGCGCTGTCTAAAGGGAGTGGAATCCTTTATTGAATTCCACATTGTTTGTAACCCAATAAGGCCTATAAAACTCAATAGAATTTAATGAAATTTGGTAAGAGGAAGGGAAAAGTGTTAAAAAGCAAATAATGAACAAAGGTAAATTTAAAAATGTATGGGTACTACATTCATACTTTACTGACATTCCATTACAACATGTGAATTCCAATTGAAAATCTCAGTCGAAAATTATCTGTGAAGCAATTCTAGTAATAATATATTCAAGCTTCGAAGATATTACGCTCATGTAACATACTCCAAAGCATTTGATGTTTATTTGAGAAAAGGTCACAAAATGTTTTATATATTTTTACAAAAGTAACATTGCATCAACTTGAAGGGCATACAAATTCAGAAGGCATAAAATAACACAATAAAAAATATTGATGCTTATTCAAAATTATATAAATTTTAATAGACCATACATAAGCATAATTATATATGGTAAAACCTTTTCTTTAATGTAACGTACATTTTTAGATCAGTTGAATTACTAATAGAACAAAGAGTACGGGTTATACCTAGGAAAAGCACCAACCGCTACAGTCATACGCGGATTTAGTGGGGGCACGGGGGCACGTGCCCCCCCCCTAGAAGTCCCAGAATACTCTATTTATTTTGTTTAGTTCTCGCAAGTTACAAAACAATATACGTAAAAATTCCATACAGATATCTTTTTTAACGATGAAAAGCGTATTTGCGTGTGCGAAATTATAGAATAAATAATAGTGATACTAGTACCCATAGCTACTATGTATGTAGTCTACAGTTTTGAGTTGCATGCGTGTCTGCGAACGAGCGATCTGCAAAAGTTTTTCCTTGTTAATTTACTTCAACTGACACTCGTTGCCAACTTAGTTGTGACCCCCCCCCCCCAAAAAAATTCTGTGTCCGCCCTTGTCTACAGTTAAAATGAAATGAAGTGTAAACCCACTATTAATATTATAACATTATTAAGCTGAAATAAAGAAGGCATTACCTGAAGCAGAACATTCTAAATATCCCTCGATCTGTACAACCCATAAAGCTGCTTTAAGACAGCTCTTTCACAGAACCAGTACACATGATATTTTTTGTGCATAAGGAAATATGAAAATATGTAAATAATGTAAATAAACATTTACAATGAATTTATCAGATATAAATCTAGACTCCAATCTGTGTGACTGAGTCAAAGCTATAAAAAATATACGAAAAAATTTAATATGCAAGTGACACAATTTAGAACTGAACAAGGATACATCTTCACTTTCAGCTTTCAAAGACCACAGTTTAAAACCACATTTTAATTAAATAGTATATCAGTTTAAATTAGTGGCTTATAGGAAAAAATTTGTTACAAAAACATTTTCACTTTAAACCCAGCCCATTTAAGCTTTAAAGAGTGAGGATTGTCTGATAAGGAAAGGTTCTTTAAAAAATGTTTTTTATTTTATTATGGCCTGAAAAACAAACAAAAATAATGGCTTTGGCAAATATGTAAGGGAAAATTCTTTGTATTTTGAAAAGAGATAAGCAACTATTTAAAAGAAACGTAAGCTTTTCATGAATTTGCCCAATTTGTTGCATGGTCACAACCCCACAACAGGATCACCCCACTTCTTCTCTACAATAAACATCCACTCAGAAATTTATGCATGCACAAACATGAAAAATATAGGTACATATTTTCCTCAAGAATAAACATTCTTTTTTTCTTGCAAACAAGTGATGGAGGAGTGAAATGGTACTTATACTTTGTTATTATCTAAATATAATTATGAAAACAATGTTAGTGTTTTGCATTCTATTAGCACGGTATTTATGAGACTAGTGATGAAAGTATAATAATTCTCTATCTGACTTATATTCCATCTCATGCAGTTCTATTTTTCTCATTTTATAAAATTTATTAAATCAATGCTATTGCCGTCTGTACATATATTAATATACCTTCCCCCTAAAAACTAATTTTACTACCAAATATTGCAGTTTCTTGCATTTTTTCACCGTATTCTTTTGGAACTCTTCATTTTTTTTCTATTTCTGACTTTCAATTGTATATTTTAATTCGTTAAATTTTAAAAGTATTTGGGGTGTTTTATATCCAGCATGACGAAGTATGACCTGCTCAGTCATTCATTAATCTATTACCACAATTTCATATTTCCTCTAAAAATATGCTGCGATACGCTACACTAGAGGAACAATGAATTTTTATTCAGGGCACTGATTTAGTAAGACACGGTATTAAAAGTTTATACTCATGTTAAGCTTAGTTAATTTATATTTAAGGTTTAAACATCCATTACATACTTTCTTTTCAATAAATAATCTACAAATTAAAATAACATAATTAAAGCAGTCATATAAACTTAGAAAAGTCTGTCCGTGTATCAATGTAAGACGAAAATTTATTTTTAAATAAATAACACAAAAGTACACATAACTGTATACTATCTAATAATTTTGCAATATTAATCCATGTTTCATTTTTAATGAATTTAAAATTGCATTTTATTCTAAAGAAAACATCTCACTTATTTTTCTTCTAACACACCTTGCATCTGTTATGCTCGCCATCAAATTCTAGTATGTGTTTAACTGTATGAATGTGCATCACTTCAGGAAATTGTGAAACCAATACTTTGTTTCTCTCTCCTCCTATTCCTTAATCTTTCTCTCATTAGTATTCAGTATTGTTATTCTCAATGAAATATGTGCAAAAGTCCAATTTAAATCTGCACAACTGCTGTATACTTTTTTTGTTTTGGCTTCTTGCTTTTTAGAAAAAAGTCAGTGATTTTTAGCGGTCAAATCAATCATGTGTGACATAAATCATTGAGCTATCATTAATTTCTTGGTTTGTTATCTCTGTCTGTCGAGTACATTACGTCCATGTTTTCAAAGTTCAAAGAAGAATGCAAAAATTATTTTTATTTTTTCCTATATAGCCCATTTCAATACATTTTTCATCACACTGCATTAACTTTTATATTCTATTGATAAACCAGTCTAACATTTTGTCTTCGACATGGTCTAGAACACCAAATTTCACTCATTATGTTTGTTTGATGTTTTCCCGCTTCAATCAGATTTCAATTTGAGGAATGAAAAATAGTTATTCGGGGCCAGGGTAAGGCTATAAGTAGGTTGTTCACTTTTGTATTTACTTTACTGGATAGCGGGGCTTGGGAAATAAAAGAGGTATGCACATCTGTCACTCCAGTACTTCTTGTTCAACCTCTGTCTTTCGCTACTTCTTTTCCCATTGGTTTGATGATTTCCTGAGTCGTTGCATGCAGTGGCTGTCCTGGGTGGATTCATTTTTAATTAATTTTTTCCCTGAATGAGACCATTTTGTACTATGAATATGGAAGACAAAAAGTCCATAAACAGTATCTAGACAATATAGATCTCTGTTGGATATTTCTCTTCCCTAGCATAGAATTTTATTATTGCACAGTATTTAGCTTTAAGCATTTTAATTTTTTACCGCACTCGTTTGTATTCAGTATATCTAACAAAGGAAGCGTTATGAAGATAACTTCATAGTAATTATATGGATATTAAGTGAAAAGTTTACTGATTGAATGGTAACAAAATTGTTGATTACCAATTATTTTAAAATGGCAGGTCGAAAAATTTCGATCTTACTGTGTACATAACTGAATGACATTGGGCTTAGTAGCTGTAACATATTTTTTTTGTGTTCCAACAACGGCATTCATCGTTTTTTTGTTGTAATGTATTGGTTTCTACATTAAAAGGGCATGATCATTTCATTAGCAGATGAAGATGAACTGAAAAATAAATATACATTTTTTAACTTCCTGGCATATATATTGCAACACTTTTTCAATCAGAGGCCTAATCTTTTATAATTTGTTGACTATCTAGAACGACATCATCATCAAATATGAGTGTTACAGACTTTCTCAGTTGTGAGAATTTTGTGTGTTAGCTTATTATCAGCAACAATATTCACCCTCCATTTTTTTTATTATGCATGCATATTATTCAATAGGCTAATCTTGACATCACCAACACTATGCCAATATACAACTACTATTAAAAAATTCTTGGCAATGTATTCCATAACTCCGTCCAGTGTTTTTCACAACTGTTTGCTTTGTTTTAATAACTATCGGCTTGACAAGATCTTCATGTCCGTATAATTTTAAATAGTTTTATATCTTATATTGACTCATAATTAAGGTTTACCTTTAAGTATGAGTCAATATGATGGCTAAAACATTTAATAAACCAAATTGGAGACAAATTCTTTATCTTGCCAAGCAAAGGCTTGTTCTCAAAAGAGGATATGTATCATTCATATTGTAGTCTTGCTGGTTTAGTTCTACTTCGTTAATTATATCGTTCCCTATCTCTCCTCGTCTCAACAACCCAAGGTCGTATCTGCTTAGAAAATCACCACTGATGTTTCGTAGGTATTGGAAGTATTGACGCACATCTACTATTGTGGTGCACAGTCTTTGTAATCATCGCTACAGTCCAAATCGTCCGATTTATTCCAACCATTCATGAATCACTGTTAATTTTCTAATACAACCTATTCATACGGAGACGTACATTATGTTAAAACCTTTTCTTAAATGTTTTATGTATTTTAATAGAACTAGTGAAATTAATTTATTCCAGTTGAGTTATTAATGGAACAAATAACAAAGATTAGGCCTTGGGTTAATACCTGTGTCTAAAGTTAAAACTAAATGAAGTGATAAGCCACCATTTTTATTTTAATTTTATAAACAAGACAGAATTTAAAAAGCAGTATATAAAGCAGACTTTTCTAAATATCCCATGAACTATAATATAACCAACAAACCTGCTTTAAGACAACTCCTTTATAGAACCAGTAAACAAGATGGTCTCTTTGTGTATAAGGTAATATGAAAACGGTCTATCGGCAATGAATTTCCTGAATAAGTTTTCACGTGTACTTCTACTCGTCAGCACCACAGCTATAAAAATATGGAAAAGAATTTAACACACAATGAAACGCAATTCAAAATTGAACACGTACACGTTTTCGCTGAAAATCAAATGACACACTGATCAAAATTAATAATGCAATGACTGACAAAAAACTATAACAGACATTTTCAATATGATATGAATGAAATATGAAAAAGTTGAATTGAAAAAAATCAACGTAACGATGGAATCAGTTATACATTATTCTTATTACTTTTCATGTTTGCAATATCTTGATATTCCTTCATTTATTTGGACATTTTAACATTTATTTGGCTTTTACAAGAAATAATTCACTAATAATAGTGAATTATTTCTTATAAAACACAATGGCATCATATTTTATATTAATAATAAGAGGCCAATTAACAAAATCTGTATAAGCATATATCAGAAATGTAACATTGTTCACCATTGTGAACAATGTTAATAAAGTAAGATCTCCCTTGTAAGATTATGAGAGCTTTCAACAGTGACATGATCGGAGGTAACTGAAAGTGACACTGTACAGGATCTACTACGAAAGGTGTAAACGTGTTAATATTTGTAGAAAAAAGAGAAACACCAAAACCTTCATTTAATATTTACAAGACAAACCTTATGTAATATATGATATTCACAGTTTCAGTAAACAGACATAGTGTCTCTATACTGTAGGTAGTAAACGAACGATCTGTCAACATGGAAATACTCTGTCTGATAAAATGAATCACTCATATATGTCAAAAAACCTAAAAATTCAGTCACTTATCTCACGATTTTATAACAATACATAAATAAACCTAAAGTGTATACCATGTAAATAGGATCAAATCGGTACTTGTTGCTTTTTCGGCTCTGAGGTTTAACAAAATCTTTTACTAAAGAGTTTTCCAATAAGAGTACAGGATTCAGGTAAATAATTATGCTGTCATTTTGACAAGGTATTTTGACAGTTGTATTTAGGAAGATCTCCCAATTCATCATGACACACTACACTTTAAATAATGTTCACAAGTTATCCAAATTTGTTCAAAATTTGAGTTTCTTTATTTAATTTTATCAAGCTCTTCGTAATTATTGTGGTTGACATAATCGTCCATTAGAGCATACTATTCAACAAATTCTTAAGAATTTTGAATCCACATTTGATGAAAATTTTTGTAATTCCACATTTATAGATTCCACAATATACTCGACAAAATAAATTTTTCTGTATGCACTTTGACTGATTTGTGTCTACATCCTCGTAAGAATCAGTCGGCCCAACAACTCAAAACAAACAAATATTTTTTGCAATATGGATTTAGTAATTTTGCTCTGGAACTACTTGTAATGTTTGTTTTTATCGCAAGAATGATATTCAGTGACGAAGCCCATTTTCGATTTAATGATAATATTAATAAGCAATAATTCTACATTTAGAATGAAATTAACTTATTTGCAATTCACCAAACTCCATTGGCCCTACAAAAAGTGACAGTATGATGTTCTTTATATCTCGGTGGCCTCATCGGTCCTTATTTTTGCAAAATGAGACTACAAGACACGTTTCCGTCAATGATGCTTCCTATAGATCAATGATCAGTAGTTAATTTATCTGAGTGTATTTGGCTTTCACAAAATCGTCTTCCATCCCACACAGCTATTGAATGAAGTGATTTACAGAATAAAAAATTTAATGAATCAATAATTTCAAACAATCATTACTTTTTTCATTTTATTATTTTCCATGGGAATATTTAAAGACTGAAGTCTCTGCTAACATACCAAGAATTGAGCTGTTGAAGAAAAACATAATTTATGGTATAAATGAAATAATACCAAATTTATCAAAAAAGTGGTTGAAAGTTGAATAAAAAGAATAGGCTCCATAAGGCATGGTACAGCAAACACTTCAATAAAACATTTTTTACTATTAATGTTATCAAATATTCTTTCAAATAAGAACAGGGCACATGAAACCAACAATTTCTGTTGTTTATTTATATTTAAATTTCTAATATACTGGTTGGAAAACTTTATTTAAGCTTGCGTATTTATAAGACAGGTTCAATTTACTTGTCAGATACAAATTAATTTCGTAAATGTCAATGTTAACATTGATAAAACATATTTCAATAAAACATGATGATGTGGATATAACATATGTTCCGTATATATCTGTAACAGTATTTACTAATCATTCTTGTCTGTCTGTTCCACTGAGCTGAGTTAATATAATTCTCGTGACACTTAACAGTCTCTTTCAAGATTTTTGTTTGCTTGTATATTTTGGTCTCATTATGTTTCTCAACTCAGTCGTTGCACTTAGAATTATAATTTGATTTATGAATTCTGTTCTTTACCCTTGATGTGATGAGATGAGATAGATGAGTTTCAGCATACCTGATGTCAGTACAACATAATTTTTTTAAAAACCTTTAAGCTTAATTTATATTAAACCGGTGTATATTTCCTTTGGTTTCAATGTTTCTTTATCAGGTGCTTAGATCTTCGTAGTCTATTTTAATATGTATGACCGAAATAAACTCGATAATTGTTTCAAATTATTCAGCGATCTCTAATTAGTACTTACGTACTATTTCAGCATTATCATTATTCTGATTTCATCAGAATTTGCAGAAATAACCTTTGTGACAAGCCAAAATTATATCAATGAGCTTCATTATGAGAACCGTATTTATAAAACTAAAAATAATATGATCTATGGTTCAGTCTTTTAAGAAATTAGTATTTTATTTGTTGTCACTTTTTACTTATAATTTCGATCAAAAAATCCAATCAACGTGGAATAAAGAGGTAAAAATCTTGATGAGATAGAAATAGATGAAAAATCATTATATAAACTCTTTTGCAAAAAAACGGGCACTTGTAGGAATAAACCACATAAGAGTTATTTTATTTGATGCATTTTATATGGCGATATGATGAGAATATTGTTTGTTATTATTGAGATATCGTTTTTACCTACTTCAGTCATTAAAAATGCGAATAAATAAAAAAACAATGTAAAATCCACAGACGAGCATTTTCATACTGGTACATTAAAAATGGCTAAAGTTTATTTTTGAATATTTTTTATTAATTTAACTTAAAATTTGAAAATTTAGTAACGAGTATGGCCTCTTCTAGCTAAAATTAATGCGCTTAATCTGCTAGGCATGCTTTTGACAACGTTTTTTATTATTTCCTCTCTAGAGCGGTGGGCGTAAGCGTTGTCGTCCACCAAAATGGACTCGCCTTCAACTGCTGTTAATGAGGGTTGGGCATGAAGAATAAGAAACTTTGTCATGTACCTTTGCCCATTAAGTGTGCCATTTTCAATAAAAACTAACTCGGTATGGTCATCTGAGTTAATACCAACCCAAAACATTACGGAGCCTCCACCGTAAGGGTTGATTTCCTCAAAGCACACTTCTGCGAAGCGTTCTCCAGGTCTCCGTAAGACTTGCCGACGTTGATCCTCACTATTAATCGATATACGAGCTTCATTAGAGAATAAAACACTATTTCAGTCTTGTTTAGTCCGTGATCAAAAATTTAGAGCGAATCTCAATCTGGCAACTCGATGCTCACGGAGCAATGTAGGGCCCGAGCTGGGCGATAGCTATATATATTGATGACCTGAAGTCTATTTCTGACTGTCCATAGGCTTATTCGTGTACCTCTAATGTCCTCGAGGTTCTGTTTGAGATTCACCTATGTAACTTGACGATAACGCTTGACTGAATATGAAGCGGTCGTCCCTTAGCTTAGTGCACCGTTTTCTTCCAAAACCAGGCCTTCTACCGATGGAACCCGTTTCTTGGTATCATTGCCAGATCCTTTGGATGGTGGAATGGCTCACATTATAATGCTGAGATACATAACATTGGCTACAGCCTTCGTCAAGCAGCACAATAGTTTTACTAGCTCTTATCGTTTTTTCAACCATACTGAGAATAGCAAACAGAAGTGAACTAATGGAGCAAACAGTAGAAATTTAATTAAAATTTATTCATTAAAATAAAAAATGGAACAAATGAAAAAGAACTTAATAAGAGTTGGATTTCATTTACCGCCAAAAGTACTTTTTTGTCAGTAAAAGAGAATTTTCATTCAAAAAGAATAAATTTAAAATTTAGAACGTTCATTTTTATGTGTCAGAATAAACTATACCTGCCAGTAACAATTACAATTAATACAACCTCTTAATAAATAATATTTTGTTAATAATATGACAAAATTAAAACTGCCGGTTTTTTATGCAAAAGAGTGTATAATATGCTGAAATCATACATTCGGAGTATCGATTCACAATTTATGTACATGTTGTAATTACATTTCTTATATGTAATTTTCAAACTGTGACTTACGGCTGCAATTTTTATAAATTTGAGTTAGTAAGTGAATTTAGATTATACTGTATTTTCCCAACTTACATATTAATATCTTAAAAGTAATGAAAGTTGTTGTATAAAAAGTCAAACGTGTTATATTAAATTAAAAAACTTAAATTATGATTTCTGGATATCATTGCTTCCAACGAATATCTATACAAAGTAGCTAAGGTAATGTGTATATTGGTCAATAAAAATGTAATACATATAAGACAAATGCAACTTACCAGTGGCAGCTGCTGCCTCAGTTCCTTCTTCATTTACCTCGATGAAGGCTTTCTGCACAGCCTTGGAAACGAATAGATTTTCTGGGGGTGTAATCTTCGTCAGTTGAGCTTCACTTGCACTGAAAATACGGCTGATACCGACCTGCAAATTGATGAGTCAGTTAATGATTTCAAAAAACTATTTTCTTCGTAGTAAAATGGAGTACCATTTTTCTTCTAAAAGATCGAAGAAGATGTTGTTCTTGCAATATAAAATTACAATAAATTATTTTGATTGTTTGTTTTATTCTGTAATCTTTTTACTATCAACCATAAAATATATGTTATTTAAATTCATTCTAATTTTGAAAGAAAAAATCATTTTAAAATATTTACTAATATTAAATTTAAGTTTATTGCACAAGTTCTGTTTACGCACAGCACAAATAAAACATGTTGGTTGACAGTTTTTATACAATAGCAAAATGGGAACATTTGTATATAATTTTTTTTAAACAAAAAAATGATAGTCGTAACGGTACCGACAAATGAAATTAAATTTATGACAATTTTGAAATATATGGTAATAAAATAATGTAATAAAAATTAAAGTAAGGAACAAAATATTTGAAACAATGCATCAATATACGAGACATGAACTATAGTTAGTGGCCTATCTTCACTAAATAAACACAGATTTGCGATTTCAATTGCAAATTTATAATCTGGTGCATGCGTCGAACATATAAAATGGAAGTAAAAGTAATATATGTTGCAAATGATTGAACAAAATTAAAAGATGCACAACTTACTTTTGATAATGACTCTTTCAAATCGATAGTGGTCTCAATTGTGAATTTGGGAATTTTGACATCAACTGATACATTCTGCATCTGATTAAGAACATTTCGTATATTGACATCGGACGCTAGCTTAGCCTGAAGAGCTGGGAGGCCATCGGCAGTTGCAGGTAAAACAAAAACCATGGACATTTCATCGCCCTCATATGGTAATTGCAGAAACTGGACAGAGAAATGTATTCAAATTAAGAAGTGATCAACTACCATATTGTTTGTGTATTAAGTAAACCTAGGTATTTGAAACTTTATAAGCTAACAAGTATTTTGGAACAGGCATTAACCCAACCAAAAATATTTAAAAAGTTACAATAAAATCTTAACAAAATTTACAAATTTCATGGTTAGTATTTTAACATCAGAGTGAATCTGAAAACCCAAATAATATTAACTTTATTATGGCAAGTTCATAGTAAAATTAAACATTATTACGGTAACTACACTCTGTCTTTATGCTAAAGTGCAGATACAATATCAAATAGATTACGTGTTGCTTATCTAACTGTATAACTCAAGTTGTTTAAAAGAGAACATACCTGAGCATTAAGCTCTGGGCTCTGCAGGTAGTAGAAATTGTTCTGAATATGCATAGTCGGAACCTGAACCTTGGCACCAGTACTACTCTGGAAGTCATGAGGTTTTGTCAATCTCTCATCAAATTTGTATTTCCATAAGCCCTGCAAAAACGTAACAAAGAGAATATTTTTTGTTAAACTTACTGTGACGATATAAGAGAAGAACCGACATGATGTGACAGTAATATAAATGCATAGTCCTAGTAATCCAACAGTAACATTTAAAGCCTTAGCATCAAAAATAAATATCATCAACATGTGCATTTTACAGAAATGTAAGACCAAATTAACTTCACTTACGGACACATAACGGAACAAACAAATTTATCAAATTGGAAGTTTTGAGATATTCACAAAGTGACTGTGTGAACAACTTTGGTCAAGTCCCGTTTTAAACGAGACTCCCTTTTTTGGTACTCTTTTCCAGTGTACCCGATGAAAGCTTGGGAACGTAGAATTGGCCCATTTTCAGTTGATCTTAACAGTCTCTAGTCCAGTAAAATAACAAATTTTGTTAATATAATTAAAAAATCTAATAAATTTAAATGTTAAACAATTTTTCTTTAATTATAGTCATGACAATATCATATAAAACAAAATAACAAAACCTATAGATTGAAAATTGAATATCTCAAAAATAACATTTGTCGAGTCACAGTGGTTGTCTGTGTATATCAATAAGTAGATATTTGGAATGTTTTAACAATGCCGAAATGCAAGTGTACCTCTAATGTTAATTTACAAGCAAAATACCCTTTAGTAAAGCAACGAAGTACTCCCTCAGATCTTTGCTGCAAAAAATTTGCTATAGAATTTAGCATTTCTCATAGCAGTGATATGGAACAGCATTTAAGATCATATAAATACGAACATGCTGATTGTTCTTCTGTGTTAATTTTTACAAAAAATGTGCCAACTCCAAGTGATCTGGATCCGTCTGGGTTATCATACAATACAAGAAAATCACAGTTTTTATTCCAATGTTTGTGCATCATAATTAATTCAATCATGTTTTGAACAAAAATTTAGAGGTGCATGCATGAAAATTGAAGCTATTGATAAATTTAAGCTTGTACAGCAATTAAAGAATTAAAAGCCAATCTTGGTAAATCTCATTACATTACAATGCTAACTGACGATTCAAACCACGGCAACGAGAAGATATTTCCTGTCTTAGTGCGCTATTTTATATGTCAGAAAAATTTAATAATAATTACCTTTTCATACTTTTTGAAGTATTACTCAGGTATTGATCATAAGTATTATTTTCTGAAATCAAGGTTCTCAACATATAAAATTAGTTTTTCTTTTACTGTGACACAGTCACTATCATCATCATTTTGACAATGTCCCATTTTGAGTAACAATAAAAATGTTCATGTCATATGCATTCCTGAACAGAGAACAAGCTAAATTCATGTGGGAATATTAATCCCACATGAATTTAGCTTGTTCTCTGTGTAACAATTTATCAAATTATTTTTCGAATTTGATGGCTGTAGAACTCTCAAACTTTGCAGAAACAAATTATGTAATGTATTTAACATTCTGAACGTGTTCCAGGAGATACCTACAATAAATCCTGGATAACTTTAAATAACTAACAAATTAAGTGGTTCCACAACTCGACTATTCATCCATGTCGCAGCACTTTTTAGAAGTACAAACGTGGTCATCTTGGAAGTAATCATTTTTTCCATTGCCATTAGAATAAGGAAAATTCCTATTAATTGACATCAACTAAATTTTTAAAAAATACTATCCCACTGCAGCAAATTAGAATATCAAATCTAAAACAACTTCCCCTTATAAACTTATAAAATATATTTACCACTTAATATTATTATTTTTAAAAATCTTAAAATTTCGTAAGACCATCACATTTCTAAATTGTTTCTTTATTACCTGAATAAAGGGGACAAAATGCACCAATCCAAATATTTTATTTTCAGATGTTGTATATGTGTAGTTAAAAATAACACTAAATGAAAGTCATTTTTGAATTAAATTTTTTTCAATTTAGAATAATGAGTACTCCAGAAGGCGAGAATATGTACGACGGTGTGTCCACAAAAACTATGCATAACATACGTAGTATCAAAACACAACATCGCTTAAAATGCCAGCTTATGCTATTCTCACCTGCAAAAAGATCACTGGACTGCAAAAGAAATAAATGGACATAACTTTTTATACACAAATATTATTATGTAATTTCATTTTCAACTAATTAAGCAATTTCAAAATATCGAAGGAGATTATTATTAACTGAAGCGCGCCATTTTCGTTGGTGTTGTCACCTCTTAAAAATTTGTTTACCCAAATTAAAACTTCTCAATTGCTTGATATTGAACAATGTAAAATTTAATTTATTAAAAAATCGTGATTTGGGAGATCTTATTAGAGAATTTGGTGTAACAATTGAAGTTTCCATTGTCATATTCAATTTTAGAATATTTTACACATGCACACGCAAACACACACACATATTTAATGATAATATATTTTAATTAAAAAATGGTAAAATGTGTTATTTTAACCTAAATTCTTTGGCTATTTGTTGTGGTTGGAATAAAAATTTTGCAAATTGAAAGTTGCGGCCGTCATAATACTTCATGTAAACCTAATAATGCACCACATAAATCGATGCAAATTTGTATCGTACTGCCGCAAGCATATATATTTATGTGCGTCGATTTCCCAGAGATGGTGGGTAAAATTATTCTGCTGATAACACTGTGTGCGTAAGGCGTTGCGCTACCAGAAAGAGTGCAGTGGAGGGGGAGACGATTTTTGGTTTCAGGCGGCCGGGAAGAGATTTTTGTGCATATACGCCTTCTGGATTACTCTATGTTTTAAGTTCTTAAATTTCAACAGAATTTTTATCCACAGTCTATCACATTCGTTTTCTGCTCACTAAATTAATTTTTTCTTAAATGTTGTGTCGTGTAATCCTTAATTAATCTCTCATAAAAACTAAAGATATGGAATAACAGCACAAACCTTGAAGTAGAGAGCATTTACAAGCACAAGATGTGTTGACGAGCCAAGGTCAGTGGGCGACAGCAGATCTTTGATGCGGTTATTTGTTTGTGATTCAACCTGCACAATAGAAATATCTGTACTTTGTTTTTTATGACATTAAGAGGACAACTCTTTTGATAAGCTTATGAGTTTTAGTGTGTATTTAGTCTGACTGAGTGTACTTAATCTGACTGCTGGTGAGATTTTTATTAAATTTTTAGATTTAAGTTAAACGTAGTAGTTTGTAGTAAAAATTCATACAATTTATTTTATTTACTTATCAAGCCTAATTTGGCATATACAAATGAATTTCCTACACTTTTACTAGAAATAGCAATTTACATGGAACATCATTTAATCTTTATTTTATGTGAGCTAGAGCTAAAATTTATGTCAATCTGATTGAACGAGTGCCACTTTGTAAACATAGCAAATTTGTATTCAATCTATCCAATTGCTCTCCACCTGATGGCTTCCTGTTAAAATAAGTAAACAAAAATTAATGTACTTACCCATTCATTGATAGTTTTAGCAGAAAGAGCGGGGTCATCAAAGTTGAGAGCTTCAATGCCGGCATTGAAAATGTCTACACTGTCACGCTCAAATTCAGCATCAAGAGGGGTGCCACCTTTCTTAATGTACACCTTGTTTGCAATGTCTAATGTCACATCCTTGACACTTTTTAAGTCATCAATCAATTCTTTGAATGAAGTGCGAATCTGGAAGAAAATTTATGACTTGTAATTTTAAAGTCCTCAATAATAATGCATTCATATTATATAGGAATCATTCATGACTTCAACAAGAAATTTTATATGCGTAAAGAATTTCTTTTCAAATACAAAATTTGGTGACGATACTTATTGAAATAAATGAAACTTTTAATCTTCTAAAGTATAATTTTTTATTTGTATGTGAAAAGAAAATAATTTTCTACTGGCAGCATGTTTTTTATTCGCTTACTAACGATTTACAAATCAAACCATTTTTCATTAAATGATGCATAAGTATATACTTTGTTTTACATTGACAATATACATGTTACGGAACAAAATTTAGTAACACAAAGGTGCATAACTTTAATGTCTCATGCTTTTTAATTTTGATGGAAAATCTGGAAATCTGGAAATCTCTCAAAATTTCCAGAAGTTTAAAATTCTACAATTTATCCAAGTTTTTCAGATTTGAAATAATGTACTGATTTTTAAACTTGTATGTTAGTATAAATAACTTACAGACACTGTATAAATTACAGTTGTCAACATTCCATTGGTTGTAAAGTATATTTGTCTCTTAAAAAACACACAAATTAAGACAAATGAGACACACATAATTTTTTTAAGATAAATTTGTAAATGTATATACGTGGTGAATTTCTAAAGATAAGTCATAACTTATTTCTTAACTTATTGGTATAAATAGAGAACATTCCTAAAAAGAAAGAACAGTGATTTGGAATGAGGGCTGTGAGTAGATTTTATAAATGTATCCCAGATTGCGCACCACCACGTTTCTTTGCAACGGTATCAATAGCTGTAGTGAGTTTACACCACAAGAGGTATTATATATAAGTTAAGGAAGTTAGTATTGTGATTCATATTTTTCTTTTGAGAGTTGTTTGATTATTATTTATTATTGATAAATTATTTATCGACTTCGAGCTTTAGGTTTTTATGTTTAATCATCTTAATGGTCTTTTTTAGAACTGGCAAATTGTCTTGCAAAATATGATATGTTTTTGATAATAGAGTATCTTAATGTCAAAGTAGTTCTTTGATTAGTTTAAATATTTGGTATCAACGTATTTAAAAATAACATTTTTCAAATGTATTCAATTTATTAGTGATTCTATCAGTTTTAAATCATTTATTTATTTATTTATATTCTTTAGTGTACACAGTTTATACACATAGTGAACTTATTGCTACGAGACCAATCTCTTACAGCCAACCAGAATATCAGTCCAGCCCCGCTTGACGAGTGGCTGAGAACTGAACCCAGGTTCCCAAGGTGCCCTGTACCATCAGAGTCCATACGCCTTTTGATTAATTCAATACACCAAGGTGATGACTATTAAATTATAATGTAGCACAAACTTAAAGTGGATGTTACGTCGACTTTCAAATGGACATTAGGTAGCTGAAAAAATGGCTTCAAATCACCTATAATATTTCGTATATAGTCTGTGGTTATACTATTCAGAGTCGCTAACTTGCCAATTGGAAAATTGCATAAACAACAAAAAATCTATGTTTTCAAGCTAACTTTTAAAAGTTAATATGGATACATGTCGCAATTTTACATGCACCTAACTTAAAACATACATATACTTACAAATGCATCGTTAGGAAGACTTAGTGCAGACATAAGCTCCTCGTGAGTTTCCCCTTCAGATCCTAGTGAAAGTAAAGCAAGGAGAATCTCCACAGACAATGGAGACATAACAATATTCTCGTCTGCCTTCTCTTTAGCCACCTCCTATAAAATAACAAGTTGCACATCATTTAGTGTTCGCAATCATTTTATGCAATATCAAGAACAAAATGGATTATTTATTAGTATCAGTAAAAGGAAGATCATAACAACAGTCTACCCTAACTCTAAGTCTTATAGAATAAAATATTTTTATCACAAAGAAAAGCGCCGGAAGTAACGGCTGAATCTGTGTTATTAGCATAGTATACATTATCATAAGAGAACAAATTCTAATATCGACTAATCAGAAGTATTCTCAGCATCATTTGTGATTTGCTTTCCAAAAAAAAATTATTATAATTAAATATATATGCAATTAAACTTAAGAGGGCAAATTACGCATCTTGAACTTTTGGCTATTTTCCATACAATATTCTGTGAATGCTTGCTCCTGTGAGTTGATGAGGTATCATATCGGAACATAGGTACCTTACCTACCTTAATTTGGTGAGAATAAAAAGGCCAAAGTCTTTGAGGTCTAATATTTACTTTTACTTAACTAGAGTGAAGTCAGAAGGAATGCTTATGAATTAAGTTTTATATATGTAAGTATGTATGTGAGCCATACATTTCCACGTAACTCCATATATATGAAACTTTTCAGAAACGTCGAGTCGTTAAATTTATCTTAACACTACATAAGTTGCAGCTAGCCAGTCACACTTGTCAGCGTATTAATTTGAACATTCAGAAATTTCTCATTATTCTCATAACTTGACCAATGTTGTATTGTTATTAGAGCAGAGTGGCATTGATTATATAAATACATAACAAAAGTAAAGCTCACACTAGTATGACATGTTTCAATAGTCAATATTTGTCACTTCATTAACACATCAATTGTGAGTCACTAATATAAGGAGCGTGTAAACTTACATTGAAAAGTGAGATGGAGAACTTAGCGATCTTCTGATTCAACTCAGCAACTTGTGTCTCTTCCATTGTTGGATTGCAAATGGCTGCAGAAATTAAACTTGCCACTAGGAAGAATCCTGAAACAAATAATTTAGCTACAGGTAACACGTTACGATGTTGCATAACATAGTCACTATTGTAACATATTCAGACGAAAGATTAGAAAATTAAAATTTATTGTAATTTATATACCCTTTTTAATTTTACTTTTGATCGATAATAGGAGTAGGATGGTATACTATAACTGTCAAAAAGTTTAGAAATATTAAGCGAAAGCAATTCTAAAGCACTAATAAAGTATAAGAAATAGAAAAACATAAAATACCTATGTGTGCATGTTTTATGTCTGTTTTAAAGTCCAACACCTAGACTGCTGAATGGATATCAATGAAATCTTAGAATTAATAGTTTTTCATAAATACGTTCAGACATTTTTCTTTCCTTTTTTCATACTATATATATATATATATATATATATATATATATACGTATATATACATATATATGTATATATATATATATATATATATATATATATATATATGTATATATATATATATACTAAATTAGAAAAGTTTGTGTGTTAATACTAATTTCTGCAACCAGTGTCCAATTAAAAAATTCTTATTGTGTCTAGAAAGTCTATACTATTAGGAAGATTATATGCCAGATAAGTAATAAGGCAGAGCATTAATAAAAAATATAATAGAAGTCGAGAAGAAGAGCTTAAATGGTGCAAGATAGAGAGAGAGAAACTAACTTATTTATTGAATGATCATCACGAGTGTTCCCGCCGACATACTCCCCCACACTACATACTCCCGACCCCGACAACCAATGTTGATGGCAAACAGACTGCAAGCTTCTAGCGATTGTGGAGTGAGAGCAGCATAACTAAGATAATTCTGGGTTAGCTACGCTACATATAATTACAACGTACCAAAGTATGTTTCATCAACATAGGATTATAACACACCAACAAAGGTTTCAACAATATTGAATTTTAATATACCGATATAGAATTATTATATACTAATGTAGGTTATACCAACATTCAATTATAATATACCAACGTAGGTGTCACCAACATAAAATTATAATATATCAACATAGGTTTGACTAACACAGAATTATAATATACTAGCGTAAGTTTCACCAACATAGAATTATAACATTCTAAAGTAGGTTTCACTAACCTAGAATTATAATATACCAACGTATATTTCACCAACATAGAATTATAATAGCTGGTAAGAAAATGAACTTACTAAATATGAATAGAATTCTCATTACATGGGTTCCATACACACTTACGTACATAAGACTGTCTAATGTCAGTAATATATTTTGTCCAGTAAAGCTTTCACAGACATAAAACACCATGGATATTATATTTTTGTAATACTTTAGTTTTCACTTATTACATTTTTGCTATTATATATTTGGTTTTATTAAATACAGTGGATTTCGGTTATTAGGACGACTGGTTATATTGTCTATATATTCGGAAGTCGTGACACGAGCCATGATAAAATAATAATAAACATCTTACATTTTTACACAAATGTGTTTTAATGGGATAAATTTTTGTGAATAATTATTTTATTTTTGTCAGTTCATAATGGGGCTAAAAGCATTATGATTCTACCTTCTGATAATTTCCCCTATGCATTTTTCATTTTTAAATTTTAAAGTCCTCTTAGGGGATAAACTTTTAACCTCCGCAGTCGGATTAAAACGACTAGCTTCTAAGCGCTGATGTCGTATTTGTATGACTGAATTCATGTTCATTTTATTTCAACTTAATGCAAATAACTGCAAAAATAAAGTTTTAGAATATTACAGAAACCTAAAAAAATATTAGCTTATTCCGTAAAGAACATGTACAAGTAAAATATTTGCAAAAAATTCTTATTTTTATAAAGGACATTCCTTTTTAACGCCAATGTCGGATTAATCCGATTATAGTAATGGAACACAATACGAAGAATTTTCTTCACTACTCAGGTTTTTTTTAACTCTAGTCTATTTGAATTTTTTATATTGAAATTCAATTTAAATATATCAAAATTATACATAAAAAAATATATAATAAAATATTTCAATCTTAATGTTTTTCTTGACATCTAATAATAAAAAATAAATTTCTTATATTAAAATAGAGATAATACAAACAAGAACAAGTGATTTAAAATTCATCTGTTTTATTAAGATTTTAATAGCCTCAGAAATTATTGAAATAAGGTTAACATTACATCCCTACTCCATTGTTCACGAACTGTCATAAACGGATTTCGACACCGTCTCTCAGCATTGTTAGAAAAATACGACCACTTGAGAGTCAGAAACAAGTAGAAAACTCCATTGGTGATGTGTCACGGTCTTTTATCATTTTTGTTGATATCAATAACACATATCGTTATAAAATGCGTATGACAGTATAATTTATTAAATTATCCATTTTCATTATTTGGGCATCAGATAACAATTTTAGCACCAGGTAACTCTTATTGTGAATACAACTAGATGGCATCGCTAGAAACAGTACATTGCACGTTTTAAATTAAACTAGTAGCATTGTGCAATGCGGCCCGTGTGGGTATCGGTTACACATAACTTTTAGGTTTCCACATGCAAAGAGTCCGAACGGAACCCTATTGTTGAAAATCTGCCTGTCAGTCTGTAAGAGGTTTCAAAATCGTAAACTAAATAAGCAACAAAGTTGTAATTGATATATCTTATGTATTTCTTTTACCCAAAGTGGAAAGTACAATTTTAGTGGGGCTCCCATAAATGCACAGGGGACACGAATATCACATATTCTGTACCAATCAATGTTACCAAACGTAACATGGTATGGAACCTTCCCTACGCTACTCACACTTGGCCCATTCTTATTTATATTGTATTTTTTTATTTATCTGCTTGTAGGACACTTAATTTAAATATTATAATAACTATGTAATATATATAATCAACATATAACTCTAATGTGTATTATATTAAAACCTGGCCCTCCTGATTTATTAACAAAATAAAAATTGCTACAAAAGACTTGAAAACCTTCACCATAAACTCGTAAACACTAAATATTTTAAACTCCGTGACATAACAAACAAGTATTTGAATTTTTATAATATATTTTTTGTAAAATAATGAATAAATATTAATATTTGTCCAGAGTGACTTTCTTACGTTTCTGTTGTGATAAATAAATGAGTGCAAAAATATAATTTTTCTTTAAATTTAACAATTTTTTTGCCAATACTATGCATATTTATTAAAGATATTTAAAAGTTGTTTCAGTGTCTGATGCACCAATGACTCATAAAAGCTTAGCGGCCAGAGATTGCATAAAATTTTCTGACTGAGATATGAACTTAGAGACGGGTCGCATGATTATAGCAAGACATGACATCTGTGAAAGGTTAAAAAATGCAAGTAATAAATTTGTTATTACTTTGTTAATTTAAATAAATGACACCATTCATTTGTTTCTTGATATAATTCACCAATCTGTGGCTTCGCGTCGCACTGGGAGCGTGGTACTTAGACAAACGCTTGGTGGTTAAAAGGTTATTAAATATTTGTTTTTATATGGTTTTTTTATATTCTCTGTAACTGATGAAAGTCTACGTCATATTTTCTACAGAATAGAGTCCTCTAAGAGATGTGTTACTCTGTAGTTAGTCGTTATTTGTCCAGAAATGATTGGAAATGATAGCACAGACTGTGAGTTAACAATTTATTACACACAGAGTCTTACATTTACACTACATACATGAATAAAATGAAGAATAATTTTAGTATTTGTACTTATTTGAATTAAATAGAAACTATAGCAATATATATAAATGCAATTATAACATTAAGAGCATAACCACCAATTTACAAAATATGTGATAAAAAATTTGCGATGGTAATTTTATTGACATAAATAAATACATGTTAATGGTGATGAATCTTCCTCGTACAACATTTTAATCACCACTATCTGTACTTTGTGAAACTTGTTCCCGATGAATGTTTAATCGATTCATACTGTGGCGCTTCCTGCTCATACGTTTGAGAAAGAATAAATTCTAAATATAAGTACAATTCTGTTAGTGTGGTATTCCAACATTTCAGTGACCAATAGGGTTAGGTTTAAATAGTGCAACAATGTTATATATTAACATTTCACAGTTTACAGAGTTGTTTCACTCCCCGAGTTACTTTCGTAGGGTGACAGAACTGGCCACACAAATTAATGTTTTAAAAAGAATAACTTGTTGATATTTTATTTTTTTAAATGATTCCTGTTCTAATAAATCCATCTGTCAGCATAATTAAAAACTTGCACATATCTAAAAGACTTAAATACTAAACTTAATATTAGTTGGGAGTCAGAGTAATGTGTGTGATTTACAGTAAACGAAACAACACGCTTTACTTTTAATGAAAAAGTTTAAAAAGAAAAATTATAATTACTCTCCTTTTCAATTCTTTTATATACGTATTAAAATTTTGTCTAAAACTTTTAATTATTGCGAATTAATTACTATGCTTAAAAACCAAATTGGGATATTCATTCTTAAAATGTTCTTTAACACAGGAAGAAAATAAAAAAATTATTTTAATATGTTGAAGTGCAGTAGAAATATTACGCTGTTTGTCACATTATCTGGTTGTTAGGTAATACGAGATTAGAATTTCTACATATTCATTACGAGGTTATGTGACACTGAGAATTTAATTTTCAACATATCTTTGATTTAAGTCTTTATTGAATTTGCGTCTTTATTGCATACATTTTTAGAAATCGATTATAACCTCAATTATTGTATATAATAACATTAATTTCGCATAGAAAAAAACTTAATTTATATTTTAATCGATATTGCACATCATTTGTTTTTCTATTGACATAATCGCCAATTTTTGATACAGCTCCGGGGGCAGGGCGCATACACAAATGCTCGGCGGTCAAAAAGTTAACATAAAAACGAAATCCGTTTTGTCGACATTCCATATTAAGCTGTCAGTGTTATCCTTTAGTCAATACTGGCAAAATTGTTCTCAGCCAACTGCTACCAGCCAGTTTGGGAAATACTAGCGCCTTCACTACAATATGGAAACATTGACGAAATTGGTAAATCCAGCTATCAGAGCATTCAAAGTCTATTTTACTGCGTTTGTTTTGATTCCAATTCAATCTGTACATAATATCTGCATGGAATTTCCAAAAACATGGTCATAAATTAGTCATTCAAAGCAGTTGCTACACCAGAAATGGTCTTTATCTTGAATTTGCTATAGCCAAAACAAATTGTATGAAAATATACTTTAAATTCATGGAACATAGATGTGACATTGCAATAAAAGAAAAAAGCTCATTAAAATTGAAAGCCACTATATTTGTTGTGTAAATACAGGATAAGAGAAATAGTGGAGCCGCATTCAACCTTCATATGTTACGGTATTTTTGAGATAAATCTGATAATAAAATAGGTCTAAAAATGGCAAATTTTATGGTCAACTATATCACCATTTCATAGTTAAAAGGAAACTAAAGAACTGATTTGTACTCTACTCAATGAGCTCTTTCCAACAATACACCATATGACTGCGCAGAAAAAAATTTCTTTTTCCCGTTTTACATGTACAACAGTCTTTTGGGAATATAATAAATAAAAATCCATTTTAATACTATTTATAGGCTATATTTGGCCAAGAAACTGCCTACGTATTATGTGTAAATTTTAAGTTTCGGTCTTATTTTGTTTAGAAGTTAGAAGGCTCTGATAAACGAAAAGGCAAACAGACATATAGGTGGACAGACAGAAAGACAACATTGCCCCAACAATAGTGTTCCATTTGGACTTTTTGTGCACGTTATGGTAAAAATTATCTGATAATATAACATAGCACTCACTAGAAACCTACTCACATTGGTCACATTACACAAATTTGTCTACATTGTCTACACCTTGCAACCTTCTAGAGCAAGAACTGTTTCTTATGCTATTTCTGTAATTGGGCAGGTTTCAATTTTATTATTTACTCATTTAGACATTACCATTTCATTAGACTTTATTGATAATTTTATAAATAGACATGTTATACTGATATTAAATATGTCAAAAAATTAGTATCCGTATTGAACGTATTACAATAACTAACTAGTTCTGTAAACTTATACTAGGATAAGACTCAAAGATCACTGCACTATATGGAAACACTCTTGTTAGAAAGAGATAAACATATATTCTAACATACAGGGGTTGACCACTCACTACTGAGATGATGTGTCGCCAACACTGGTTACCAGGTTATTTTAAGGGAATATTTCACTTGTAAAGTACTTATACAGTACCTATCTTGAAATTAAATTAGACATTGTTCTTATTTAGCATGGTCACTATATAACTTATACTCTGCAAGAGCATACAGGATGGCATTTTTAAATATTTTTGATAGACTTTTAACAATTCCTTGTGACATAAAGATTTCAACTTGCAACTAAAGAAATTCCAAAGAATTACCTTTCTTTTAAATCCCCACTTTAGGGCACAGGTAATGTATCTACCTCAGTTGATATAAAACATCATATAGAACAACATTTAATAATTCACACAATCAGACATCCTCAAAGATGGGAATCAATGTTTTTATTAATAAACCAATCATTTATCTATGTGGAGTTAGAAAATAATGCGCTTTATATTCTAGCACTAGCACGTTAGGAACGCCATTATTCTCATGTATATTGCAACTCTGCTACAAACAAACTAGCATACCGCATCAGCAATTTACATGATACAATTAGTACAATACACGAACTGAATGTGTAAAGATCTAATACTTAGTTTGGACATAGACACATTGCACCCTCACTAACTTGCATAGAAAATGACATCTGCAAACATTAAATGATTTTGAAAATAGGAAAAGCTTCCAACTTTTTTTGTAGAATAATTTGCACAAATGGTTTCCACTAAAGGTCAGGTTACAATACTAAGTTACAAACCAAATAAAGTTGTATATATTCTATAAAAGAATTAATATTATTATAAATTAAAAACAGTTTATTAAGATAGAAGGAGTCTTGTGTATAATTTAATATATACTGACTGTATGCCACTAATTATGCTCATAACAGCATTTGCTTATTACCTTTATAAACATATTTAATTAACTGGTTATTTACAGAATTAGGCTGTGAAATAGTCTTAAGTTTGTCGCATAGTTTATATCATTATTACATTGTTAAATTTCAGAGTCAATATATATGTGTGTGTCTGTGTGTGTGTGTGTGACTGCAAGTACTGATGGGACAAGAAACCACTGTTAGGTGCTGTAAATCACAAGGCTGCGAAAACTGAAAGCAGATGGTTGCCTCAGGAAGTGATGGATCTTAGGAGGATGGAAAAACTCACCAACTGGAGAAGAGAGGTAAATAATTGAGTCAGGTGGAGAGTAACGACGAAAGAGGCCAAGACCCACGAAGGGTTGTGGCGCAGCTGGGAGAAGAAGGAAGGACATAAAACCATTCTGCGACATACAAATGGTCAAGTAATGGGTTTTTCTTGTAACTTCTTTTTTCTTTAATTAGTACACTATTATGTCCATGGATCTCTACCTCCTCCAAATACTTCATGATTACTATAAGTCATATGTTCACTTAGCCAATAAATAATTGTTAATATGAAAATCCCTAATACCGTAATGTGGGTGACATTACATGTGACTACATGATGTGTCTCCAATTTCAAATAATGTATGGTAAAAAGACAAAATTTTGTTTTAATACATTCTCAGCTGTTCGTTGTTGGTTAATCTCATGATGATTTTACGAGAGTAAATACAAAATAAACAAAAAATACACATGTCACTTTCATTAATGCTTTCATTAAAGATCTAACAACATTGAAAAAAATTCCTGAATTTCGGTTGTTAGATACTGAAAGCAAATATTTTAGTGGCCCACAGAAATCAGCTCACGGAGTATGGACATCAGGAATTTAGAACAGAATTTAAATTTTATAAATTATATGAATGTTACTGTGAAAAATGCGTAGTTTCTTTTAGTGGTCAAAAACTTCTTCAGGGATTAGAAGGAAGAGGATGGTTAATTTCCAACTGTATTGAGAAAAACAATTTGGAAGTTAATTTAAAAAAACGTTACTATATTTATATAAAAATCTTTAGAACGTATATTTCTAAATTTATTATGCTTCATAAGAGTCAATAGAAAAATTTATTATTATGGACACCATCATTCGTTCAAAAAAGCAACCTGTTCATTGTAATCATACTTATTTTTTTTTTAATTTATGTATATATATATATATATATATATATATATATATATATATATATAATAAAGAGTAGGTTCAGTAAATACTATTGAATAGCATGAAATGAAATTACAAAATTTGCGATTCATAACTACGTATTTACAATTAATATAACTTTATTTCATTTAAACTTATTAAGAACTTTCAGGGGCCAAGAAGTTTTCAATACACACACCTCTAACAATTTTATATTGAATACATGGTAATAAATAATTCGATATGTAAATACCAAATCCACGGAAGTTCTCTTTATGGAAAATAAATTAAATATGAAACTTTATTTTTAACTAATAACAAAATTAGAGATTAAATATGATATTTGCACATAAACAATAAATTACTGTGTTGGTATAACGAGCTCGCTGTCAGCTTTTGAAAATAATTTTATAATGTTAATGGTTTTCCGGTATTATATTTTGTCAGTGAAATATATTTTGGCGGCGAAGTTTTCTTTGTGCATTAAATTAATATTTTATTAGTTTATTTTTTGACGTGTATTTTCGCCGTAAAAGTAAACAATGGTGATTATTGAAAGTTGCTGTTTATTACGCGATTTGGGTAGGATTTTTAAATGTTTCTTTTAGTGAAAAAATAGCATAATTGAGAATAATAGTTCAAAGTCAATTTTGAAATTATACGTTCGTATTAAATCAAGTGCACGGTATTTTCAGAGTAATTTTCATGATTAGTGTTGGTGGAACAAGTTCGGTTTAGCAAAAATGTGAATTTTCATATTTTTTTATTTTAAATAAATGAAAATGGTTAAAAACCGAAGTCATAACCGAAAGTAGAACACGTTCACGATTATTTTATGAAAAAAGTTCCCATCCAAAGCTACACTTTGTCAAGGCAGTATTAATTATAAGTTTTTCAACTTATTTGCCATTTTAGTAACACTAGACAAATAATTTGAAAATACAAAGAGGAAATGATATTAAAAAAAGAACAAATGAAAAATATGAAAATGCGCAAAGTAGATGACATAAGTGAGGTTATAAAATTTATGTTTGACAACCAACTGACAACCGTTTCCTCATACAAAAATCAATTTATGAAATCAATTTTTCTAATGAAATAATCGTGTCCGAGCCCAAATTCTTTTCAATACGTGCTTTTTATGTATATTCTTTCATTTAAGACAAACAACCTATTGGTGGCCAATCAAAAGTTGCATTTTAAATAAAATGTTACAAAACATTAATTTGATTTGATTGATTAAGGTCACAGCTCGATAAATCCGGGAATTACGTCGTGGGTTTATTGATTTTGAGTGCCTACGATTCAATTATTTACTACACGTTTTCAATCTATTATATCTTCAATGCCGTTTTCAGTGCTAGCAGGGGCGGTCGGCGGACACTTGTCTTTGTTTATGTATATCTATATAATTTTTATATGTCTGTCCTTTCACAGTTTGTTTATCTCAAAAAGCACTGCACGCCACTGCAAAATACTGCACAAAATATCCAATACGCTTTATCGCTCATCGAAAATAGCTTGTGTTTAAAATATGCCGTTAACCACAAAACGTGAACTATTTGATACTGAGTCGATATGTAAAAAAAAAGGAAAACTTGTAGTGAGTAGGACAGAGAAAATCTAAGTCTCACATCTAATCACGCGAACAGATAGTTATTTATTTGGTTATTAACCAAAATAAAGGAGTAAAGGAATATATTATAACTCGTTCTGGAATGAGTTATGATCTGGATACAGTGGAATGCGGGAAACATCCATACAAAATGGTAGTATCCTATAGATTCAAAGTGCCGAAAAGTTGTAGTGAAAAGAAATAGGCCAGAATTGATTGGATTTATGGTTTAGGCAAAGAAATATAAGCCTGACGGTAAGAAATGTTGTTTTTCAAGGGCCACTACATTTAATAGACATAAGATCGATACATTCCACTATCTGCAATAAGCGACGAACAGCAGCTACAGTTGTGCCGACAAACAAAAGTTTTCTGTCTAGATGAAACCTGAATGATAACCGTTCCAAAAACGAAAAAAGATAATTGCTGCTAAGGGAGCCAAGCAATTCAACCAGGTAGAACTGCTGCAACGCAGAACGAGACACTCTAGTCACGCTTATTGTACAGTATCGGCTACCGAATCAACCATGCCTCCAGCAATGTTTTTCCCCTGAAAAATTTTCATAACCACTCATAACAAAAGATGCACCTATGCCTTATGCCTTAAGCCTTGCCTAGTTTACTGATTGGATATGAAGTGATATCTTCACAGAAATGATGAAGCTCTTCATAAAAGTGACTTCTTCGACAAAGATAATCCATCGTTATTAATATTGAATAGCCATGAGAGCCACTTAGCTCCAGCAGTTTTGGACATAGCAAAAGTCAGTGCAGCCACTTGTTGACTATACTTTCACGTACTCGCAATAAATTTCAGCACTTGGGGACGTCTGTTTTCCGGCCATTTTAGACTTTCACGATTTACAATGTAGCAAGATTAGTAGTTTAAGCATTGGCAAGAGCAGTGACATCTGTTAACATAAAATCAGAATTTTTAAAAAAATTGTATCTTCCCTCGTGATAAAAATATTTTTTCTGATTACGACTTCATGTCTAGCGAAACAATAAACTGACCAACTCATCAGAATACTCCAACACATACTGGCATAAATTTGTTTTCTGAGAAGTTTGGATGTTCTGAAGAGTCTACAACGGATCCCTTAACAAAGTTCCTGGAGAATCGAGCAAGATTTTTGGTAGATTTTCATTCGCTTCAGGGTTTCTCAAACCCTCTCTTAAATAGTACGTTGCCATGCGTAGTATATACATCGCTCTTATGAAAACCCACTTGCAGGTTTCGACTTTCCAAAAAAACGCAGTCTACTTCAACCGCATACGCCGAAACTGTCCCAACCTTATTTTCATTTGATGATGTCGATGACAATTTTCTATTTGATTCTTTCTGTTTCATTCAATTTTCTGTTTGAGTCTGTTTGGTCCTTTCTTTATTAATGGAGACTATAGACTACGAAGAAGCAGAAGACCATGAACGGTTTCTTAAAGGTCCGCTCTAAAAAGACCAGACTAATCTAATAAATTCCTCATCCGTAGACAAAAATTTAAAATCCGAAAAAAAACAGAAAGTCAAAGAGACCGCAAGTAAAAGAATGTTTGCTGGTTCAAAAGATATTATATCTGTTTCATCTGATGATCTAATTATATTCCTTTATTTTACGTTAAAAAACCAGAGCTAATACGATTCGTTTTTTTTTGTCAAACTGTGCCCCCCTCCTTATTCTAGATTATTATTAAATTATTACATTTATATTTCGATCTAACAAAAATAGGCGGAGTATCAGTTTTAACATAATTCTAACAGGTTCCGATTTATGTATCTCTACATAGTGACTTCTAAGAAAACCAAAAGCTGCTTTTTTACGATAGGAGAAAGAAGAATAGGGTCGACCATATATATAGTGGGTCGTTTCTTTATTTGTTACAAAGATGTAGAATATTGGTAAATCGCATGTTCTAATACTTGTCCCTCATGCATTCCAGTGCCCTATGTGCTCGTACTGCTGAAGAACGCGCTATGGCCATTGCGCGCTCCGTAAATATTAAATCTAAATCTTTATGTATATTTAACCTTTGTTTTATACTAAAAAATGTGTCAAACTGTGTTAATATTATTATGTTCCGTAAATAAATAAAAAAGGAATAGAGAAAGGTCAACAAGGGAAGACTAAGAAAAACGAAGACCACCTCAGCAAGATGCTGAAAGTATTAAAAATAATGTTTTATAGACAGTGTCTATTAATGAAGATAATAAAGAAGAAAGTAGCGAGATTAAAAAACAAGGCAGAAACAGCAACAGAAAGGTGTAAAAAGAATTAAAAGAAATATTTTGGATAATTTCGGGTGAAGACGACTATGAGAATATCAGCTTGTATTCTAAAGAAGAAGGTGGCTTTGACAACGAAGAAGAAGTAAAAAGAGATTGTCACATTTTCTATCATCATATTTATAACCCCAAAGAAGGTACTTTTGTTTTAGTGTCATTTTTTGCTAATAACACGAATATCTTTTATATTAGAAAGGTTACAGGAGAGGGAGTTGTAAGATGTGTAGACATTAGCTTAAAAATGTCACACATTAGTTTAAAAGTGAAGCATGGATACCGATTACCAAATATTAAAATATTGCTTCAATGTACTTAGAAGATGAAAATTGATTTTACCTTCGCCTAGGTCTAGTGGAAGTAACTATCGACAACAGCTTCCCTTTTCTTGTTTAAATTTGCGTTAGTTTTTTTTATCAACACTTTTTCCGTAATTAGAGGATAGCATTTATTTTTTTTCATTTATTTGAGTTGGCTTGGTACGATTAGTATTAGTCCTCCGAATTTTATGATTTTAAGATTGTCACTAAAAGGAACTGATAAAAGTGAACAAACTGTTTATTATTATTTCGAAGCCGTTATATTTTAAATAATTAAAATATTGTTTTTTTTAATTTTTTCTGCTTCTTCTAGTTTTCTTAGAATAACTAGAATTACAACAGACTGACAACATGTAACCTAAGATTGATAATTATATAATCATTTTATTTAAATCAATTATATAAATCATTGAATCTTTTATTTAACACTTATATTGAATCTATCCACTGTGACCCTATGAATAGTGTGGTTATAACTGAATAGTATGGTTATTCAATGTGGCGATTCACTGTGTATGATTCATGGTAACCCACAGGTTGATTAAATGTAAATCTATGCGGGGTACAGTAGAATGTCCTATTAAAAAATCCTTATTAACAGAAAACTGTTGATGTTTTCCTCAATATTTTAATATTTTACAACAAACTTATTGATAGCTTACAGACACTGCCTATATATTCCATAAGAACACCTACAATGGACGCGAATTCGAGTGTTTCATATTATTTACAGTGTCTTTGTCAAATGTAAATAGAAACTTTTACGATCTTTTACACGTACATATGATTTATTATTATATTCACATTATAAACATAAGCTTACTATATAATGTCAATTCATTATAACTGAGAAATCTTTAGTATAATAGTATCATCTATGATTTCTTCATCGTCCGAGGACTCTGATAGTAATAAGACGGACAACAATAAAAGAAAAATATGATAAACACTTCAAAAAACAATTATGTTTATTAGACGTTAATCAGTTTTAAGTGAACATATTGAAACTAAACGATGAAAAGCAATGACGTGGTAAATTTAGTATATAATATGTGGTGGTAAGCGAGTCCAATTTTTTTTTCATGCACTGTGATTACAATAGCAAAAAATATTTTTAAGCATACTTCTTTAGGCAGGACACAAATTAATTTTGTCTATGCCAGAGAAATGTGTAACGCAAGCAATGCAACAAGAGCCTAAATTAATATTCTAGAGCAGATATTTATCTTTTAATTATAACAAACAGATTCGATTATTTTGACAAATTTAAGAAACGAAATTGGCTGAATATGTTTTTATAGGAACGAATAAACACATCATGGTTAATTCTTAATTCACGAAATAATAAATAATGCCTAATCACAGAATCGACACAATTTATAATAAGGAAGTTAAATGCGTAGTTTCCCATGCACACGACAGTTTATGTTATATATTTGAATAAAAAAAAAATAATCAAGTATGAGATATCAAAAATATTTTTTCACAAACTATAAATCACATTAACCAGGTAGGCCAAACATAACAAATCATGAAACATTATAATAAATCAATTGTGTACTCGAAAATCATTTCTCTTTCGTGAGTCATTCATCTCCCTCTTACTGTATGAGAAACCCGCCATTACATTTCAATATAAGATAGTAATGCGCCTATAATCCATTCAAAATGAAAAGAGAACAGTTCAGGTATTGTAAACCTTTTTCTTACATTCACGTTAGTAATTTAATTTCCATTTATTTGGTACTTGTGATTAAAAATATAATTCTTTTTATTTTTTTATTAGTGTGCACTTTTCCATATATACACACGTAACTTAGATAATATAGATTATATTTTATATCTAAAAGAAATTTAGATAAGTAAAATGAAGTGCTTACAACAACTAATAGTATTACTGTCACATAAAAGAACATATAATAAAATAATGTCAAAACTTTTGAGAGAAGTTTAGTCAAATATCGAGTATCAAGTTATGAAGGAAATTAAATTACTACAAAGTAATCACAAAAACTAAATTTTTGAGTAATCAATAAACTATTTTTTTAAGCAAAGTAATGTTTAAAATACACGAAATACAATAACATTTCACAGACAAAATACACTGCATACATATACAATTACATCACAATGGATCTGCGCTTCGATAACGATATCCATAGATGTTGGCGCCGGCGAGGCCGGCCTTTTGCCGACATCGCTGAGAAATAGTATACAGAACATAACATATGTATTACAGAACATACTCGCAGAACGAAGTGATAATAAGAGAGTAGTGTGACCTTTTGAACATATAAATAATGAATGTTCGCTCGGTGCGCTCGGATTAATTCAGGTTTATTAATCCTACGTACATTCATATATGGCCACTTCAATACAATTGTTAGTTTTCGTGTTTGTGCAACAGACAGAAAAAGTAAATAATCATAAGGACCTGCTTTGGTTGTCCTCAAAACAAAAACCAATAATTTCATTTTACCAAACGTATATATCCGAATAGAGAATAAAGTTTATTGCCCCGCAAAATACATAAGCACAAATCGGCATTTTTATCCGATAAACTGATGATTTTATGAAAGTTGGACGAAGTACGGTTTCAAAATTATATTATTAACCAAGTCTCAAGCTGTATTGACCATAAAATAGGTATTACATTTCTTCTTTTTCTAATATCTATTCAAATGTTTTTCAGATTATTAAAGTAGGGTAAAAATTAATATGTCAATTTGGAATGAATATTTAATTATTTGTCGAAGATTTCGAGATGAGGTAAACAGTACATTTTCCGAAATACACATATAACTTTTTAAACTAGTTATACGAAATTATAAAGATAGACTTATGTTTCTTTCAGAATAATATTTCAATTATTATATTATTTTCCGCATGCTAGCCGCTCATAATGCGTTTTCTTTTTGCAAGACTATTAAAATGCGTCATAACGAATCAATGTGAATGCAATATAATATAGATAAATAAAAACAAGGTTGCGTTTCCGCCCCCGGCCACCTCTGTATTATTAGTGTACACCTGGTTAGTGGAGGGTAACTCAATAAGTAATTCGGTCAGTCCGATGAAACGGCCGACCAAAAAATTTTACTGTTTTTGCTCTAGATGTCGTGAGCTAAGATTGGTAAGCGATTGCTACTCGAAGTGAACGTTGCCGTATACGTTGTTTTAATGAAAAAAATGAAAAAGAGAATTTAAAACATAGTATTTTTTAACTTCAAAGTTTCGGTTTACCTCAGTTTTTAGTACGTTGATATTTGATGTTGTAGGGTTAACATTTTTAAAATTTATTATGTTTTTACGGTTTTTTCTTTGAATACAATAACCTGTCGATAACATAACCTCAAATCAAATAACAAATTCATAAATGGCGCTAAATTTAGCTTCCATATTACACTTTATTTTTTAAACTTTTCTTAAAAATGACACAGTTATTGAAGAAGTTTCAAAGACGCTTGAGGGTCTTACATCTGAACGGGTGCAAGAAGAACTATCCCCAACAGTGCCTTTAACTTTAAGATCTCACAACATCATCATCACTGCGCGCGCGACTGTCACGCGCCCAGTTGTAGAACTGCTTATTAACGTTCGGAAACGGTCCAAGGACGTTGCAAAGATAATCACATCTCCGGATTATATTAGTGAAAAAAAGGCAAAGGAAAGTAAAAATAACAAGATTATGAAGAAAAAACTTAATAATGAAAAGCAAAAAATTAAATTAGATTTCTGAGAAAGAAGAAACGATAGAATTAGCCAGTTATAATTCCGCTTCCAGGATAATATATATCATCCTGGAAGCGGAATTATAACTGGCTAATTCTATCGTTTCTTCTTTCTCAGAAATCTAATTTAATTTTTTGCTGATAATATATATAATGCTTTTTACAGATAATATATATAATAGAAAATTACCAAAAGACTGAACAATTAGGAGATCAGCTGCAATGTATTTTTTGTGAATTACAGCTGCATGAAGATTGCACTACATTCAATTATTGCAATCCTTGTGACATGAAAACCAAGAAACAAGAAACGGAAAAGAAAAAATTATACGAGAAAAAGAAAAAAAGTAACAGAAAATGCAAAGTAAGAGGAAAAATGACCCATAAAATAAATGGCCATCTTATCCTTATATGAGCGGCTAACTGATAATGGATTTTGGTGTTAAATTTATTTCTCATATTTTTCGAATAAATATGTGTAACATTAAAAATAATCATCGAAGTATATACATCGAAATAAGAGTAAAAGCTCAGGTATTATGAAAACATTATCCTAAATTACGTATATAATTTGTAGGCTACACTGGAAAATATTGTAGAACCAGCACTTATTTGAAAGGAAGTTAACATGTCACAATGTTTATTTAATTGTCTATACCAAAGAATATTAACTATTATTACGTAAAGAAGCGACACTCATCTCCCCCCGCTAATTTAACGTCACACGCAGATAATCTGTACGATCATGTGTACGCGTTCCTAGGTTGCCGCTTGCTCTGCGTGCGCGTGTGATTTGTTCAATTGTGCGATGTTTGATTGAGTTAACTTATGTAATTCAGTGTAACTATAATAATTAACTATTTTATAGATATTACAGGTACTAATTAAATTTTTAATTATAACTTGATTTTTAAGTTTATAATTAACTATTTATAGTAATTCAATGTAACAGCCCGTTATTGCACTGTGTACAAGTGCTTAAAAAGCAATAAAATCACTGATAGGAGATTGTTTTGTCTCCATTTTTTTATTGTTGTAAATAATTTCATTTTGCATCACCAACTTATTTAGTTAGTACCTATAATTTTGTGTCAACTAACATGTCACTGAGCCGTTTTAACTTTCATACTGTTCTTAAAAGTCATTGTTTTGTTTGAACGCGATGTGTTTGGAAAACGTATTCTTGTAGTGTGGGCTGTAGACATGTTATATTATTTATTGAGAGGTCTTCCACAATAAACAAATCTAATCAAGTCAAAAGTACAACGAAGACAATATTTCAGTGCATCACATTTATAAATAAAGAAAATTTATTTTTATTTAAGGTTTTATTTCGTTTTAAGATCCATACTAAGTACATTTTTTCTAAATGTTATCTTAATATTATTATTATCATATCAGTTTCACACAATTAAATGTATAGGGTAAAATATTTATTCATATAATTACATTTTTACAATTATATAATAATAATATCGCATGCGCCAGTACAAAGCTACTCCGCTAGCGTGCTATCGAGACAGGCATTCGATCGACGCTATTGGTTAGAAAGAGAAACATCTATCATGCTGACATATAGCGTCAACTCGCTTGATCGGTGCGATTGTCCACATCGGTGGTGACCCATGTGTAGTATTAGTAAACAATTGCACGCTGCTGACAGCCCTACATTAATTTAAGCACACACACATACGGATACGGATAGGCGAGTGCGTTTGGAATAGTGCTAAGCAATTAAATATTTTCGCTAGTATGGAGTGTCGAGGGTGTGTCCATACGCCAAATGTAACATAAGTATATCTGTATATAATTCAATCAAATCTAGAACTATAGCAGCGTAAGCTGACAAATTGTAGCTATCTCACTCTAACACCTTATAATATTAACGAATACCACATATGTTCTAGGCTTGTCAGCGTCGAAATTTCGATCATTTTCCCGAAATGTTTGATGTGCCTGCTTATTTCTCAAAAAAAAATGGAGGGATGTCCATTTTCACCGTGTAAAATTTCACAATTCGTATCAGTAAAATAATGGTGTAATACTTGTATTTATAACATTTTTATAGTGAAATTTTCTGAAGCGAATGTTATTATTAATAATTACATATATAATTAATTATGTATATGGTTTAATAATACTCTAGGTATATAATACAATGTGTTTAATAAATGGTGGTCAACTGATCGAATATGTATTTATGCCAACAATATTTTAACTATCAAATTTTATTTTTTACAAAGATTCTCTCTTGAAATTGAATGGAGTGTAGGCATTCATTGATTCTTTTTGGCAACGTATAATAAATTTAACTCACTTGAGGTTACGAAGCAGGCACATTATACAATCTAGATACAACCATTTTAGAGCGAAATATATGTTTCAATCTAAGTCATTACACGTAACTCAGTATTTTAACTTTAATGAAAAAAAATATATTTTTATAATCGTTAAAGCAAATCTTAAGGACAATAAAACGTTAAAAAAGCTGTGCATAATTTGTTAATCTGATTAAATAATTTATACGGGTGTAACAATTCTGAATACATACGTAATTATTGAGATAATTTATATATTTCTACGTCTCGCTTACAATTCCATCAATTCTAATGGAACTTTTATGAACAATAATATGTATAATAAATTCCGTTTGGATAAAGTATGTAAAATCGTAGCTTTTATTTTCATTTCATTTATTTATGTCCTCAGCTAAATGATTTCCATCGGGATAAAATTATGTTTAATTTGGGTTCTCTGATAATTACCTATTTCACTAATTTCAATAACTTTGGAAAATTACAAGGCTAGAATATAAAGTCAAGTATTTTCTTTAATTTTTATTAGGTTTGGAAATAAATTTTGAATAAATAAATTAGTCAGTAATATACGAATTACTGTTTTGCCTTGCCTTTTGAAAAAATGTTGAGTGGAAGAAATTTTGAACCTAATATCGGTAAAGCAACAAAGAATGACCATAAGTTCATACCGCGATTTTACATAAATATATATACATATACATATATATATATATATATATATATATATATATATATATATATATATATATATATATATATATATATATATGTATATTTACACATACGCACATATATATTTATATAGAGATCAAAAGTATTTAAATGAATTATTGCATTAAGTATATATCTTTGCAAATATTACCGCATTTTCATACATTGTCATTTTATATTGCTGCGACAGGCTGCGTGCGAGCAGGCAAATAAACTCGTGAAGTGCGAGTGGACCTCGCGGGTTCCGTAAAAATTTGAGCACGTGTTACCATTTAGGTATGCATAGTATTCATGTCTACAAATGTTACTATTGTTTTGTAAATATATTGACTGACCTTTCTCAGTCATAAAATGTCACGAATTTAACAAAAACTATGAGATTTGGAGACATCGCCATTGTTTTCGGTAACTTTAGGAAAATGTAGAGTAACACGGCGTTTTCATCATAATTTTGACTTTAGCAATTTTGGAGGGGGTTGAAAATAATATTTTCGATATTTTCAACAATATCTCTGGAATTTTCTTTTACACCTGCATCATCGATTTCTTCCTTTGTCTTTTGTAAAATTTTTGTATAAACATTTTGAATGCTGGCCATTGAAATAAAAGCGGGTTCATATGCTTTATGGTTATGCCAAATTTTATGTTTCTAAGTCGGCGTTTCTGAGAAATGCGCTGCAGCAGACGGACGGACATACGAGTGCGAAATATAGATATAGGACTTTATTGTTAAATCACTGATGGAAAGTCATAATTAAGTAGGAGAAAGAAATTGTTATAAAAATACTTAAATATTTATAACATTTGTAAATAACATCTGATGAAGGACGAGCTCTCTATATTTTAGGGTTACCGATACAAAGGAACTTCAGTTAAGACTTACAACTTAAAAAGGCACTGTGCACATACATAAATATATAAATGGTTTTAATGCGTGAGGTATTGCGTGAGTATTTTTAATAATATTTATGATTTAAACATTCATTTACATTCATACACTTGAATCATGACTCTAGGACCCAGTCTAGAAATGCGGGGACCGGTTAAAATACGGGGGACCGGTAGAAACTACGGGGGACCGGTTAAAATACTCAGCTGAAGGAGAAATCGATTAAATATAAGCGTGTTACATTATCTCATAACTATTCTTAACTGAGGAAACTAAATTAATGTTTGTTCACCAGTTAACTTACAATTTCGTTTCTTACATACTGCACTTCCTGTTGCAAGTTTCGAAAATCGAATTGTACATAACTTAATTTGAAAGTTACGTAAACATAAAGAACAGACGTCACTTCAATTACAAAACACAAGTTTAATACTTACCTTAATAATGGCGGGCTAATGGCTTAAACAATTTTATTGGCTATTCAACTGACCAAATGTCTTTTAAGTTAAAAAAAATGTTTGAAACGATTATATAGTCACATACCTTCTTATTGTCAATTTGAATATGTATAAAACGGCATAATAAAATGTCATGTATTTGACACGAGCGGGTGGGACGCAGATAATTTCTTGTTACAGCTCGTGTTGTTAGTAATATTATAACGAAACATGTTCGTTTGTATTATACCTATATGTAAACAATATGATTTTTTATTTGCTATCTTCGAAATGTAATTTTTGTTGCCACAATAGATGTCGCTGTTATAAATCGACGAGATATTATTACCTATATTATTACCTATATTTTTTCAAGAGGGTTATTTGTAATATAACAGTGAATGCAAATAAAGTACGTTTTTAGACCGTTCGATATACTATAATTTGTATACAACTGACCAATTTTTTAATTCGAAACGCATTCGAAACGCAAACCCAATATAACTCAAAGCAAACATTTGACTTCATATTCTAGGCTTGTGACTATCCAAAGTTTTTGAAATTAATGAAATAAGTAATTTCCAGAGATTATATATAAAATATAATTTTATACCCATGGAAATTATTTAGCTGAGGACACAAATAAATGAAACGCAAAATAAAAACAACACCTTTATATAATTCATACAAATTTTTATATTTATAATTTTTCAGTAAAATTTTCATGAGAATTGGTAGAATTGTTAGCGAAACTTAGAAATTTGTAAATTATCTCAATAATTTATGTACATTTTTAGAATCGTTACGCCCGTGCAAATAATTTAATGAGGTTAACAAATTATGCGCTGAGATTAACAAAATTTTTAACACTGTTTTGTCCTTAAAATTTACTTTAACAAGTATAAAAATATTTTTTTTCATTAAAGTTAAAACAGTTAAGTGCAATGATACAACAAAAATTTAGATTGAAACATGTAAAGACAGCCATATTATTATTAGTTAATGAACATGCAAAAAACAATGTATAAAAACAAGAGAGAAGTAGCATATTCATCGAAATGTGTGAAAATACGTGTCGCTAGTTATAACAAATGGATACTAAAAGAGCCAATAACATTTTAGAGCACGCCCCCTTCTCTGCTCAATCAAACACTCCTATTTCCGCACCCTTGAGTACATATGCTTATCTCGCTCACGACAAATGTTTCAAAAATATTAGTGTTGGTTACACATTTATCGACTGCTAATAACGATATCGAACTAAAGCAGCGCAATAACTTAGATTAGTTGATATCTTTCAATTTAATGTTTAATAAGAAAAATAAATTTGGAATTCTAACATTTACGGATTTAAAAATATTTATTGCTTGCATATAATACAAGAGAGTCGTAATATAAACTAAAATGTAAATAAATAATAGAAAATGGAGAAATCATATTTATATAAAAAACAGGATTTAATTAAATGTGATTTAATTAGAATCTTAATATTCCGGTTTTCAAACATGTTAAGGTTCGTATTGATTGAAATAATTTTAGGCTTAGTTGCTTACAATGAGATACATAGACAGTATATTTGGTAAATAATTAATTTATTGCGCCACACCGTACACATTTATTAAGTTATTGACGTTTTGTCGATTCATTATAACGATCTCTTGAAAAATTAAATAAACGAACATTAATGTATTTCCTTACTTCCATTTTCATTAAATCGGTTACCAGATTACATGAAAAAAACTCTATTCTGGTATATATCTATGCAATCAAATATCGTCATGGATATAATATGATTAAGCTTTATTGTGATTTTTGAGTTAATGGCCCCAACTAGAAGTATAAGAGCCTCATAATCTCAATCAATCTTCTGCAGGAAAATCACCACTGAATGTAATTCCTGCATCTACGTAGCTAAGAAAATGTTTTACGTTCTCATTGACACAAGAACGTATTGCTGTTTCATCTATGAGATGGCTGATAAAATTTTGGCAATGCTTTTGGATATAAATTGGAATTGTTTTCGGGTACAAATATCTTCTATCTGACGAATTGACATCAAAATCGTCTTCTAGAAAGTATACTGAGCAAACTGTGCCTTCCTTTGAAGGGAAGCAGGTCATACATCCGATAGCTTTAATCCATATCCCCTTTGCAGAGGTGTCTTTTGGGTATCTAAAAGTATATATTATATTTCAATGAGACCACCAATTCTATTTAGACCTAAAATTGATGTAAGAACCAAAATATTATTTATGTATGTATCGAAATAATACATAGAGAAGAGTTATTGCTACGAGAGCAACCTCTTACCATCAACCAGAACCGGTTTAGCCCCACTTGAGCGGTCGTGAATCGAACCTGGATCCTCACGGTGCGCCGCGCTGTCAAACGCCGTATATCTTGTGAACAACCCAGTACACAACGGTAACGAAACGTTCGCTATTTAAAAGTTTATCCCTTTCTCAACGGTCATGAATCGAGAAGCTAGCATTATTGACTCAGATGTATACGTCTGTACAATCACTTATTTTCTGATCAGAACTTTTTCATTAGTCGTATACATAATTCAAATCGAATGCTTTAAACTTTTGTAAACAATAAATTAATGGAGAAAATAATTTAGTGGAGAAAAGCATATCAGTGGTTTATTTTCATGTCAATTTAATGCAGAATTATTATGTAAATTCAACTGGTTTAAATTGTGAAACTTTAATTTCATTAAGATGACATTCACCAAGCATATTCACGTTATCGACACTCATGCGGTAATGACACCCAGCATCACTAGTGCACTAATGACATGTAATAACGTCACCAATAACATTTTTATTTAAAATGTATTCAAATTAACTTATTGATTATTCAAAATTCTGCAATTGCTTACGTTCTTTTGCTGACTTTCATTTTTGCATGAAATTATGACACAAAAGTACATTTTTGAGCACTAATGAACAATGAAAAACGGAGCTCTACTACTTACCGGTCTACAACTAAACTATTCGTCACCGTGCAGAAAAAAATATATGATACGCGGATTGTATACGCGGTACCCGTGATGCGTCTTTTTATTATCTCTAGTTATATGCTCTGTGGTATAAATCAACAAAATTACCGTAATCGTTTATTAACACGAGTGGATTAATATAGGTTTATATTAGTTTTTTTTGTTTTAATCCAGGTATGACGGCTAATTTATCGTAACGTAAACTTATTTTTTAATAAAATTTATTACAATTTACAAAGCCAATACTAACACCAGTAATTAAAAAGAAAGTTATTACATATGTATCAAAACATGATACTCTTTTTTGTGATATAACAATTAGGTATAATTATTTGGCCGCAACTTCATTTTGTAGATTTTTTTATTTTCAAAATAAAAAAAAACATTTATTTTATAATGCGATTTAAAAAAATTAACAACCTAATGGAATTGAGTTAAACAATATATTTTAATAACAGTTAGACATTGCTTAATTGTATTAAAAATGTATTAAAATATTTCCCGTTCAATTTAATGGCGTCGAGTCTTTATATTGACTGCATTAAAATGTTATTTGTTTAATATGTTAAACTTCTAAATAACCATTATTAACTTACAAATTGTATAATATTGTTGTTAATAAGTTTCAATATACATAATCATAATATGTTCCAACGTAAAAAAAAACAGGAAACTTACCCACAAAGTGAATGCGCGTCATATTGTCAGCTGAACGTATGCTACTCTTGCTATTGTCGGCACCAGACTGGCTTATATATATATATTTATCTCAACAGGTCAACCTTGGAGCGTCGCTTACCCCTACTGTCCTAGAGTGTCGTGCTGATAAATTGGATGGATGCATGTGTAAGTTTTGCCAAAATAAGGAAAAGAGGTCAACTTTGGAGCATCAATTACCACCTCTCCTATCTGGTTTGTTCGGCTGATAAAGTGGATATATGCATCCGTAAGTTTTATCAAAATAAGGAAAAGAACCATCTTCACTATATTTGAGAATCTATAATTTCGTAGGTTTTATTGGCAGAGATTAAATTTCTTTAGGTGGTTAATTACGAAAAAAATTCGACCGATTGCAGATATAACATCATGCACTTTCTGACCTAATTATTTGTTACGCATCAATAAAGCTTTAGCGACTGTACTTTGTACATAGAAACAATATCCGTGCTTCTTAAAAGTTGCTTGTTAACAGCCTATACATAAGCAGATTTTCAAAATTTTACTTTCAAAGTCAGCAAATGAAAAAATTATAATGACTTTAGTCAAAGATGAGTTTTATGTGATTCTGCTCCACCTACGGGGCACTTATATACATTGTATGGGGTATTTATGATGAACAGCGTAAATTGTATAAGAATGTTACTAATACGTACCTAATTCTATAATGAAAAAAAATTATTGCGAGAGAGATATAGCGAGAGAGTTATTTAAAATTTCAAATATGTGCAAAAACTCATGTAAACCTTTTCTCTAATATTTATCCGTTTAAAAAGGAAGTTTCAGAAAACTCCAGAAAGTTAGAAGTAGTATTAGACAGTCAAAGAATAGTAACAAAACAAATGAAAATATTCAAAATTCATTGTACATTAAGTCTTCATTAGTTATCATGTTTATGCTCTCTGGATTGATAACGCCAAAATTTATTTTTTTTCTCGACTATATCTACCCTCATAATTTTCGTCATGACATAAATTTGTAAATTCATTCCAACTGGCATCTGAGTCAGATGTTGAACAATATCCTTTCCTTAGTTTTTTTACCCAATTACGGCTAAGGAAGGGTTATCAATTTCACTAGCTTCCTAAGTATACATGTATGTGGGTAAATTTGTCCCCCCATGCAGACTAAATTACTAAAGTGATATCAACAAATGAGGTGTCCTTAAATTTATTTAGTTCCAGAGAGTATCAGGGTGTACCTTGTCGTTATGAGTTTCACAAGCTATGTGCGTATGTGATTTTCAGTTATTTTTTCCGTAGTCCGCCTTTAGTTTTCCTCTTGTATATAGTTTCCGTTAAATACAATATTTCATCGATTTGAATTACTTTTTTCCTTCTCTTCATACCATATCCGTATTGTACGTCTTGAGAGTATGGCAGTGAACTATCTGGTCCGTTTTACCCTACTACGGCTAAGGAAGGGTTATCAACTTCACAGGCTACGTTTGTATATATGTATGTGAATAAATTTGTCCTTTCATGCAGACTAAACTACTAAAGTGATGTCAACAAATGAGGTCTCCTTAAATTTATCTTAATCCAAAGAGTACCAGGGTATATAAGGCTATAAATTTCAGAGGATATGTATGTTTGTATTTCGTGATTTTCAATTATTTTTTGCTGTAGTTCGGTTTAAGTTTTCCTCTTATATGTAGTTTCCGTAAAATCCAATAGTTCATCGATTTAAATTACTTTTTACCTTCTCTTCATGAAATCTCCGTATTCTATGCCTTAAGAGCGTAGCAGTGAATATACGGTCTGGTCCTTTTTACCCAACTACGGCTAAGGAAGGGTTAAGAATTTCACAGGCTACGTATGTACATATGTATTTAAGTAATTTGTACCCTCATGTAGACTAAACTTCTAAAGTGATATCATCAAATGAGGTGTCCTCAAATTTATCTTGATTTAGAGAGTACCGGGGTACATAACGCTATGAATTTCGCAGGTTATGTATACATTGCGTACTTTTCAGTTACGTACGTATATATAAATGTATATATGTACGTATGTATTATTTATCTATGTATGTATGTATTTATCCATATGTGGATATTTGATCGTGGCCCGAAAACTGCTGAATCGATTTAACTAATGAGGTATCAATCGGTTTTGTATTTAAAGTAAATGAATTAAAGGCTAGATTTTTAAGAACAATAGAACATTTTGGCTTTGTTTTATCGAAAATGATGACATAAGACAGGATTTTAAAAATAATTATGAGGGTTTTCAACCATTTTTTCAGAAACATTCAGGTTTTTAAAAATAATTATGAGGTTTTTGAGCCATTTTTTCAAACCATCATTTGTGGATATCACTTTAGTAGTTTAATCTGCTTTCACCCGGCATGAAAAAATAACCAAATTGGGCGCAAATCATAGTAAGCTACCAAAACGCGTAAAATAAAAATGAAGTAATAAAAACTAAAAGCCGGCTACGTCAAAAATCTGAAAAGTGGAAAAACAAGTTAGGTAATCATAATTTCACTAAACGATAATCGACATTGAAATGTGAATAGTTTTACATAGCTTCGTTTTTACATGAAGATTTATTTTGATCAATGAAATTTTGAACATATTCTGATTATTTTATGGCCCATATTTGCACCTGGCATGAATTTAGGGAATAATGTTATTCCCTTTCAACCATTTATTCAACAACTGATATTTTGTCGTCTTCCCAATTATCGGTCACTTCTCCATTTCGGCTAATATACATGTTTATAAACGTAGCTTTTGCTTATTTTATTCGTTTGTCACATCCGTAACGTTTTCTTAATTTGTCATATCAGGAAGTTAGCGTCAATTTTATTAAATTGCCAAGTCCAATTCCAAACCCCGGTGGCCAATTTTTCCAGCATATATATTTCTTTCAGAATTTAATGATAATAATAAGCCATATCCAGGATTAGCTGCAAATACAGCCCATAGTTTATTTTACTGTCGTTAATTACATATTCCAAACATATTTTATCTTACTCAATTGAAAAAAAAACAGCAACCAATGTACTTGTACTCATAAATATTAAAAGAAGGAGTATCATATTTTTCAAAAGTTTTCCGAAATGTTCAATGCGATGTCACAAAGTTGCAGCACTGACATCATATTTGACGGCTGATTTCTGAAAAGGCGTGTTCGGTGTAGCTTTTTGTGTAGCAGTTTTTACGTTCTCCTTATTGACACTTCTTCTATTAGCCGTAGGTTTATGAGTTTGCACCATTTTCTGGGAAAAATAATAGCTAGTTAAATTTTACAACGATTTAGTGTATATTTATAATTTAAAGAATTAGTTTATGCTAGCAGGATATTTTTGCAAACATGAAGGATGCCAAGAATGAGGAGAAAGAGAGATGAGCTAGAGTTCTGAAATGAAAAAGGAACTCGTGTTGGAGGGCCATCATTCAGTTAACACAGTCGTCCTGGATTTCCACCAAGAAATTTCTAATAGTGTTGCTTCAGGTGGACCCCGATACGGGTGAGGAGCATAAATATCCCCCAAAATAATATATGGACCAATAATTAGGGATAAAATATTCCGTAGTTATAACATTATGCGTCAGGTTGGAATGGAGACATATGTAGATAGGATAATATCTTTGACTCTTGCAGAAAAAAGTAGAATAGACAACTACGGGGCCAAGAGAAATCTGAGAAAAGGGAATGGATTTGTCGAGTAATAAGGTTTAATGAACGTGATTGGCGTAGCCCTGGATTTAAAAATAGTATCCTGGTTTAATCCAAGTCCCTGAGATGGCAACCATGGACAGAAAATACTTGACGAGAAGGTGGAGAAGATCCACTTTACTGCAAATGACATTGAATCTATTCATTGCAACACCCTCGCTACTGTCGGTGGAGCCATTTTAATAAGGGGTTGAAGGGAGGTAACAAAGGGTAGCAAGAGGAGCACAGCATATTGTCCTTTGGGCATTTTAAATGTGGTTTTTCGGTCTTTCCAATTCCGAACAAATCCTATCAATGGAATTATGATTTCTGCTAATGTCACATTTTGCCTTTCAAAAGAGCGACAGTTCTTCCGAGGTGACCTTTACCACATCGGAAACAACACTCGAAAGGGCGGCATTTTTCAGCTACATATCTAAACTATCAATATTTGAAACGTCGTATCGTGGAAAAATCATGTTTTGAAACTGCGAGAGAAGAATATGTCATTCACGTAGGTTGGTAATGGACTTGGCCATAAAAGGTAATGACCGACATTTCCGATGGAAAATATTTGGAATCGTCATTGATTATTTTTTTAAAGTTTAAAAGGCGGGCTTCAATAACTTTACCACAATCTTCAGGGTTTCAACGTTTTATAAAACCTCCAAGTCAAACCAATCTACTGGAACAGTGCGAACAATACCCACATGACAAACCTTAAAGGATGGGATGAACAATTTATTTTGTCCGTAAAAATAGAGTGGTTTACGAAACAGTTGTCGAAGTCTGCAGATGAAAATTTCATCAAAATCCTATCTCTACCAATTTCTTAACTCTGTCTCGAATTATGTCATCGACGTAGTAATTTTTGAAGACGGAACCAAATTGAAACACGTGATCGAAAATTCCGAATCGGGCTGGGGCTCTTTTCTTTCGACGTAGGCAATAGATTATCTAACGTCCCAGAAAACTACAAGCGACCCTCAAAGGATTAGGGCGGTGGAAGGGGGGGGGGGGGAAGTGCTTGTGAAAGAAGAGTGCGAAGAGTCTTACGAGGAACTCTATCCTATGTTTCTTGTAGGAGAAGTTTTAAGGATGGTTTATTGATTTACTTTTTTTACAATTTGCTCTTATACAATTTTTCGATTTGCGTTTTACTTCCAGTTGGAAATCCATTAAGGTAACAAAACTAAATGAGGAAGTAGGACAAGCGAATTCATTACAAGTAAGGGGATTTAGAAGGGTCTAGAGATTCAGAGGAAACAACTAAATTCATACTCGTTAAATTGCTGCGAGATCAATTCAGCGGAAGTCCATCTATATAGAAACAAGTTGTGTGGTTTTAGGAAACCACGATGAAAGTGAAACTTTTTTTCAGATTGTTAGCTACTTGATTTAAGCTACTTGATTTGAAAGCTACTTGATTTAGGATTTTAAAAGTAATATTAACTTAAGACGTGAAAAAGGAAATGATAATAGTAGACAAGATATATAACTATGAATGTTTATTTTACTCTGCGTACTAAAGTACAGAATACATAAATAAATACAATGTTCGGTATGATATATATATACATATTAAAAACGTAGATCAATATTTATATAAATCATTGAATTATTTTAAATTTCGATTATTTGATCACTAACTTCATCTTCGCTTTGAGTCTCACAGTTTATAAATGTAAATAATATTTTGTGGTAACTAAGATAAGTAAACATTGACATGCATTCTATTTTTTCAATGTGTCTGGTAAAAACTGCATCGATCGTAGTACCATACCAACGCTGCACAGCTGATGAGAGCTATAGGTACCGCCATATTGGTTTCTTTACCCCCACTCCGCGGCCGACTGTAATGCGACATGCGATAGGTAAACGAAATATTCTGAGGCGATACAATAAAAGTTTCACTTTAAAAAAAGAAAGAAGAAAAAAAATTCTGCAGCTGACGATTATTTATTATAAGAAATTTTGTGCCTGATGCTTTTGTTTGCGATGGAATAACTTTTAATCTTTTTTTCCATTTATTTCACTTTTTATTTTAAAACTAACCCCTTATCACACAATTGAAAGCATAATTTCTTATGAATTATTAAGTATTTATAATAAAAATGTAGTAAATTTAATTATCAAATTTAATATTTTTTTACCTCTCAGTTTATCTAATTACATTTTGCTAATATGGAACCAACATTCAGGAAACAATGAAGTCTATTTGTATTATGACATATATATTTTTTCCATATTTTATGGCATTAATTTCATTATGCAGTTGTCTAATTTTGAAATATATTTTAAATTCATATACTAATTTTTTTTCCTTTTTATCATATCATTATTAATTTATTTAATAATAAAAATCCTATATTGATAGTATTTATTGTTAATTATTTAAATTTATTCCAGCTCAGCCTAGCCAAGGGCTGGGTTGAGCTGGGCTGGTTTAGGCTGGACTGGACTTTTGCTTATTCTAAACTCGAAATATTTATAACGAATATTTTTTTTGGAAAAATACATTTTTATGGAAGTTATTTATTAAAAAATGTTTTAATATATTAGTTACGGCCGGAAATTATTTATATATTATTTGTATTCTTTCTTTTATACCTTACATACTCTAAATTTAAGATGAAAAAAATTAATTACCATAATTATGTTTTCATAGTAATGGTAAAGTAAAAAGTTTCATTATTAGCAAATATTTTGTTTTCAAAATGAGTAAAAAAATTTCATTATTTGCAAAAATATTTTGTTTTGTCGAAATGAATATTTCTTTCGAAACGATCCGCTTACATCTAAAGATAAGTCAATATTTAAAATTGTCACAAGTACGATTATGACTCGATTAAAATGCCAAAATAAGTAACGAAATCACTATTCAATTATTTTTTTTATATACATTTTTTATAATACATTTTTTTTTGTACTACACAGTAGTGACGAACTACCATTATCGTTTTTAATATATTGTGCAGGTCCAATTATAGAAGGACGAGGCTTCGAAGTTTGTTTACCTCTGCGGTTGTTTGAACACATACGATTTCCTGTAAATGTGTTACATGTCCTGGGATGGTAAGAAAAGTCTTACCCAATTAAGATAGAATATGACTCGTTTTTTCATAAAATTTGCAAAAACGGGAGTCATATTCACGAGAATGCATATCTCCTACACCTTTAATTGTAAACTAATTGTATTCACTATGATAGTAATTTACAAAATACATAAAATAAAACATTACGAAATGTTGAAAAATACAAAAAATGGTCAAAAACCATTAGAAAAAAATATTCATCTAGTTTAATTTTGATCTATCCATGGATTTAAAGAAAATAATCAAACGAGGAACGAGACCTTTAGTTTTGCATTCGGCAATAAAATTTTATTCCGATTCGAATCTATTTCGTCATAATATGAAAATGGAGAATAATGGTGAATTTGCAAAGAAAAGAAATTGGGACTGTTTTAGAATGAGCTAATTATACCTGGTTAACAATATGTCTACTTCTTTTCTAAGATAATATGAGTTAAAATACGAAACGAAAACGTTTCGAGTCATATTTCTAACTTTGAACGATCTCATCTTTGCTAAGCAACCGGTAGCAATAAATTTTGTGGGAAATTAAATAGTAAAAACCGTTTGTTACATTTTTACTTTAAATCACGTCTTGAATATAGGGAGCAGGTCATGTATACTCTTGTGGTATTAGGACTAAGTTAGGCATGTATTAAACTTTAATCAGGCCTTTACTTCTATATGGAGGTGAATGCTGGACCCTCAATAAAGCAAAGAGAAAAAACTACTCGTTTTTGAAAGAAAAATGTTGAGCAGGATTTTTGGACCTAGTCAAGAGAACTACACGTGGAGAACTCTTCACAACCATGAAATTTACAGAAAATATGACAAATACGGTGAAACCAATATTGTGAGAACCATAAAAGCATCACGTATTAGGTGGCCTGGCCATCTTTATAGATATATTGATATTTTTCCTGCCAAAAAAGTGACTTCTTCGAAGATTGAGGGGATTAGGCGAAAAGGACGACTACTAGTACATTGGCTAGATGACATTGAAAAGAACCTGTAACTGATGAGAGTCCACTGGAGGAGGATCAGCGAATCAGCCTTGGCCTGCAGAGGGCTGTTGTGCTTTTGATGATGATGATAGTGCATTATCTTACACGAGGACTAAAATATAACACCACGTGAGCATTTAAATCCATCCAATTGACATAAGGATGATTACATATTCACGCATCATCTTACCACACAACATAGAAGGATAATACCTATTGAGTGGTAGAAGGGAAGAAACAATTTAAAAAAAAATCCTTTTTATTTATTGGACTCTAATACTTTTTTCTAAAACATGTGGTACATTTGAAAATTCATTCCACTGGACACGCCATTTGACACTTCTTGTAATATGTAAGAAAACGAGTACTTTTCGTGAAAGCAATAAGACGCTGATCAATAAATGTGTGTTTGATCTTGAGAAATCATGTTGTCAAGCGAACAGGACATTTTCACGTTTGACGGAATAAGGATCGTGCAAGATGCCATCAGTCCTATATGGTAATACGCTACGAGTAAAGAATTGTATAGAGAAGTAATGTGTATGAATCTATCAATTCTAAAATGTATACAGCGCCACCTATCTGAAGTTGTTACACTAAAGGTGCCATCTTGCTCTGGCTGCAATACATACGTATTTTGTTATCTTGCTCGCACCCCCACGCCATCATATATATACTGCCACATTCATATCCATATGTATATTAGACAAATCTGCGAAACACGCCATGCCAATTTGACTTTTATTTCAGCATACATAGATGTGAAATTACAGTGCGAAGCGTATACGCAAGCCAAATAAAGGTAAGCACGTACTAATTTTTTTTGATATAATTAAATATCAGTTAATTGTAATACAGATTCTTGCTTGTTTTTACTTACACGCAATTTTTTATTTAATCCTTAATCAACCTTTTTTTCTTGACAATCGAATACAATATATGTGCATATATTTCTTATTTGAAATTAATTAAACTAAAGTTTAATTAAGTTCAAATAAGAAATATATATTTTTTATTTTGCTGTGTACCACTTGCATTTTTATACACTGTTAAATTTACTACACTAACTTATGCTACACGTGTTAATGCTTGCATTAACTCGATTAAGACAGTAAATGATAGCGAAATGTCACATTGGGTAAATCGATTAAAAGATGCATTTGGGCTGCAGTCCGATTAGTAAAGTATAATTAAAATAGAAAATCAGACAAAGAATAAGTAACTACATTGATTCAAATAAAATAAATGAAGTGGTAACTGAAACGATGGCTGGAGCTCTATAACAAGGACCATGTTGCTTGGCATTTTCTGAAATCATAAAGTAGACAATTTCGGGACGGAAACTAAGTCGTCACAAATAATTTAGAAACAAATATATATTTTGTGTGAAATGAGAAATTATTTCTACGTTTATGATATCTTTTAAATTATTGACTCAACCGTAATAGTTGCCAACTAATTAAGTGGTTTATTTAAAATTAACAAAAAAGGTATTGCTTATTAGGAATTATCGGCAAATACATTTAATTGTTTAAATATCGCTAACTTTTCAAATGTTATTTTAAAGAGTTTCTAATAATAACAAAGACTATACCGCCTAGTGGTTGATAAAATAAAAATATATCTTTAATTGGTTTCATTTTGAGGAACATAAATTGCAACATAACAATTATGTTCCTCGAAATAGCACCAATTTATTAAACACTTGCCTTTTACTTTTCATAAACGATTGTTTTTTAATGATAATGTAAACAGATTTTTAAATATTCTTCAATTATGCATTTAACTAAAAGTAAATTGTGCCTTAGTGTAATTGGTTGTTCTTGCGCGTGGTCGTTTAGCTGCTCAAAAAGTTTTAGTGACATTATAATTGATTTAATACATTTGTTAGTCAATAAAATAAAATCATATTCTCTAGAAATTTGTTGCCGTGGTATATTTACGAGCTTTCTAAAAATATTTTCAGTTTTATGACAAATTTTGTAAATGTCTGAAGATGGGTTTATAAGACCGCCGACATCTTTTAATGCAATGAGTTTATGAAAGGGTATTTTTTTTGGAACTGAAGAGAAAAAGAAGGCAGGATTTACATTTTAATTTAAAATTCAATTTTCTGACGACCCATCCAGAAATATACCCAATTATTTGTCCAACGCTTTCTGGCAACTGGGAGGTCTTGTTCAACATTTCAGACAATATATCACAATTAGCAGATATTAATGTATTTTTAGATTCATTTGAGTTTTTATCGTCAATGAGTTGTTCTGAGCCATCATCAAATCTATATCCTATTGTTGTTTGGTTTACTTGTTTAGTTGCAGATGAAAAATTTAGTATATTAAAATTTTCAAAGGGTGTGCAGTTCCCGATAAAGGAGGACTTAAGTTCCAGGTGATTAAGAAATTGTTATTACGACCGTGATTCCGTATCATTACAAAAAAAATTTCAATGTGATCTTGTGAAAATTTATATGCAGGAACGTACTTCATCTCGAGTGTTTCGTCTACTAAATAAGTGTACAGTTGTTGAAAATTTTCGATACATATTATTAAACCTATAAAACCGGTTTTACATTTACAATCTACAATCAATTTTTCATACGTAACAAAGAAAGTAATTTTTTTCTTTTTATAGGTTCTTGTAAATTTATTACACACTTTTATTTTTAAAGAAAGCAAATTTTTTTTCATATCATTTAAAAATTTAAAATAGTCTCGGTGATTACCTTTAAAAATAGGATGTTTAAAACCAAGTTGTTTAACTGACCTAGAATTCAAAATATCAAATGAATCGTTCATTTTTTTAATAAATGTGGCCGTTGCTGAAGATCCGTGGAATTTAGATAATTTTAAATCGTTTTCACATAATTCTATAGCTTTTGATACGCTATTACTAAGCAATTGAGTGGCTAACTTAACTTTCATTATTTGGTTTCGGAATCCTAGATGCTGTTTAGTTAGTTTATTAGCAAAATTTAATCCCAAAGATTCTTGCAAATTATGTAATTCTCGAAGAAACCGCCATTGTCAATTATATTTTTTTAGATTCAAAGGTATTTCTAATAAGTTTAACCATATGACACGGGTCTAAAAATATCACGACACTTTTACCGTTTGAAGGGTGTTTAAAAGAAGTTTTTAAATTTTTTGCGTCTTCCAACTTGCAACCTAATTCTTTCGCCGCTGCTAAATTAGAACTACATCCGTCAAATGTTAGGGATGCGACTTCGGCACCAACTTCATTACATTTTTCTAAACATATTTTAATTAAATTAGCTTTTCTCTCGCCTGATAAACCGTTTATCAAAAAATATCCCAATGGCAATTTTCAACTAACATTAATATGTACTAATATTAAAACAAACGGCTGTTTAGCTATCCCGTCGGTAGCTTCAACATACGTCACCAAACCTTCAAAATCTTTACCATTAAATAATTTTTGGTGTCTTAGACCTATTTTATCTACAATAAGAGAGCAAACAATTTTAAATTTACTGTTTTGACATTTTTTTTGAAGAGCAGAAAATGCTTCACTAGTAAATCCTGGATTAGCGTCAATACTTTGATACCATTTAGTTAAAGTGGATGGATGGGGTAAACATTTATCAAAAACTGATCTTGCGTAATTGTAGCCTGTGGGAGAATAGTAATTTAATGATAGCGCAAATTTCCTTAAAGCCGGCGAAAGTTTAACAGTGGTTCGATTTATCTTTTTATTTAAACACATTCTATTTATAATTTCAGTGGCAACAACATTTTTGTTTAGAGCTGCGCAAGTATCACTATTTATAAATTATTTCTTTTTAAAGTTTTAGTTAATTTTTTCAGAGATATATATTTTTTCATAATTTTTTTATTGACCTTTCGCATTTTTTTCGCGCTTATTTGTGTTGTCCTTTTTAACTTTTTTTTTAATATCTCTTTCCTAGGTGTACATATTTCGATTCTAAATCTGATGATGGCACGTTGGTTATTAGGGTAATTGGTCTATTAAAATTGTGTCTTAATGAGCGGCGGTCGTATATACTGAAATGGTTTGTGGAGTCCCCATGTGTAGTTAAATTAGCAGGCGGTAGTGTATCCTGAAGTGGTATGTCCTAAAAACAGTTCATATTTTTTTAATGTTTGAAGGTTAAAATAACTGGTTAGACAATTGATAGTAGTCACAGGTTAGGAAAATGTTACTCACGGTGAATAAGGATGGGACTGCTGTCTTGTTAATTTTGCGATATACTTTTGGTGTTGTGTAAAAAACGTCCTCTTTAAGATGTGACACAAAACGGAAAATTTTGAAGGCTGCCAATTATTATTTGTTTTGTGTGAAATTATATTTATCCATTTTCTATTTGTTTTGTGATTTTGAGGAATTCTGCAAATAATTATTAAAAAAATTACGTTTTATACATAAACAAATACATACACATAAAACAATTTATAAAATACACAAAAAGTTACTAATAATACTTTAAAGATATATGCTTCAGTACGTCCTTTACCTTTATATTTAGTTATGGCGTACGATGTCCGTTTATCATTAATTTCAAATTGATTTAAACTTAAACAAAATACTTTTCTAACCTGTGAAATGTAATCCCATTTGACCTATTATGTTTATGGGATGCACTTAAACAAGTTTTTATAATACAGGATGGCATTTTAACGTGTTTGTCGATTTAGAAAATAAAATCTACGCTGCGTCGTCTGTCGTCAGGCGTCTAGCAACAGACTGATTGAAGCGCGGCATAATTTTAGCGGGGTCAATTTTGAGTCGAACATTACATCTCTATATATTTCTTACTCGTAGGTATAACAAGACATTATTCTATGACGCCTATGTCATTGTCATTGAAATGTAAATAATTCAAACATCCGTAGTAAGGAATCTGGAAATTATTGTCTATGATATATATATAGCTGCCTGAACGATTATTCATTTCTAAATAATGTTATATTTTTAATAATTTTACGTAATGATATATTACATTCAGATAATTCTGGGATATTGATTTTATTACAACTAACCTCATGTTCACATTTTTCGCTGTTAAATATTCTATAAAATAATTTTTTTCTGAAATTAATTTGTATTGAATTAAATTTTCTGACTATATTTTCAAAAATTTAACTGCGATGATACTCTCTAAAGAATAAATCACCCCAACAAATAATCACCCACCATGTTTGATTTAGAGCATATATTACATTTTATTTGTTTTAAGAAGTTTGTGGATAATAAACCCAGAAAATATTTACAATTAAATGAAACTACGTGATGTAGTATTATTTCTACTTTCTTTACCACGACCTAGGTTTCGTTGTATTACAACATGTAGATATTAGCAACGATTGGATTAGCAAAAATAGAAAGCTTGAATCTTTGCTAATATCCCACCAAAAGATGTAATACAACGAAACCCAGGTCGTGGTAAAGAAATTAAAGAAACTAGAAATAATACTACATCACGTAGTTTCATTTAATTGTGAATAATGAATTTCTACAAAATTAACGCCAAATATCCCACAAAGTATATTATTACATGAAGGGAGCACTCATTAGGTGGTAAGGTAACAAGGCTTTCAAAGAATTCATCATTTCTTCCAAAATGATGCAATTTTCTGCACTACTTTCACAAAGCTCTGTATGAATTGAATTTTTTTGTAAACTGATGTAATCTCAATAACATCTAGTTTATCATTATATCCTTCTCTCGATCGAATCATTGAAAAAACCTTTCTAATGATTCTAACTAATTTTGTAAACAAGTGCAAAATGTAATTTTTGTTAATTATTGATTTAGAAAAAATGTTTAATGCACTACCTTGTCATTTATAAAACCAATAAATCTAGTCTTTTTTTAAGAAAATACAATCAATTCGACGTTTGAAAATTCAGTCTCGATAAAATTTATTTAATTTTATATTCGCTAAAATAAAAAATGTTTCTTTCTATATTTGGCACACAAAGTACCCTTTTCCCACCCAGGAGCATACGTTTCTATTCATACGTTACCATAGAATACGTTACTATTCAAAATATCAAAATATACTTAAACAAATTTCTGTGGTGCACTTCCTTGAAACTGAGAAGCTTCAAAATATTTTCACAAAACAACAATGCACCAGCAACAGAATTACTGAACAGTTCTCTCGCTAAACGCACTGTCATCTTTGTTGTGAAAAATAAATATAATCCAATTTGAGTTTATTCCCTAAAAGTAAACCTTTAGATTCCATATATTTTAAAATTGTTATTATGTTACATCGTTATTTATATATCTAATAACTCTAAAATCACCCAATGTGTTATGAATTAGTTTTATCATATGACGTGGATTGCAGAAAATATTAATTTTGTTATCATTTTTATATATAAAATACGGTCTTATCTTTAACCATGCTCACTGATATACAAGCTCTATAGCCATGTTAATATTATTAATTGCGCCATTAAATGTTAAAATGCAAACACAAACCCCAATTTCCTCTAGCAGGTATATAGCAATGCTCATCTAGTTCTGTCTTTTTGAGCCTTTCAAAGATTGTATAAAAAAAATGGGCTATCGGTAATTTCCACTTATTATTTATAGCAGTTATTATAACAACTAACGCCTGAATTGCAAGTGGTAGCATGTCGTTTGCTACCTCTGTACCTATGTTGACATAACCTTGGTGTACCACTTACGATAGATCCACATTAACCCTTTTTAATGGACATTTCATTGATACAAAGATTAACAAATTCTTTATTTTTCGATATTGCCACGATTTTTTTAAATATCTAAAGAATCTGTGGTAAACTCTGGCATAGCCCCAACTTCTTTATACCAACTAATTGATGTTGCCTTGTGTGGTAAGAGAGTTGAGAAAGTTTTGCGTAAAAATAATAAGCTCTGAGGGAAAACTTTAGAGAAAACGCCAACGACCTCAATTCTGATTAATATTTTATGAAAAAAAACAAAGTGCACCTCCTTTACAATTATTTACGTATCTTTTCAAAAAATGCCTATTTGGCCTGGAATATCTTGTAAGATTTGTATGTTATCATTTTATACTAGCAACTTTTTTTGGCGTGGCAATAACGATAGTATTGATGTATTGTTTTCTTCAAACGAAGAGTTCGCCAAGACAGCGCTCCAATTTATTTGTTAATATGCTCTATGGTTGCTCGCAATACGGGGTTTCTTTTTATTAGGTTTGTTTCTATATATTATAGAGACGATGTACTTGCTCGCATGCATCAAACTTTTTGAAATTGTTCACTAAGCCTTGTCGTAAAGTTTGTACTATAAGCATTGAAGTCGTCTCTTTCGTTCTGGTTTGGGATTCTGAAAATTATAATTTTTATAATCATTACTCAAAACATTCACTGCAGGATGGAAGGACATACAGAAATTATAAGGGTTTCTTTTTTGTTATTTGGCTCCGAAACACTAGAAATATGCAGTAAAATGAATAATTATACATGCTTTGGAACAAAATCAGTTTTGTTAACTTTTGTCCTTTGGCTTTCTTTTGAAGGCCAGGGTCGAACTTAGCTACATATATAAGATTAATAATGGCATAAATTTCGATTACAGAACTTATCAAATAGAGTTACAGCAGGCTCTCGAGACAGTGAATAATCAAACTTCCAAAAATATTGAAGTTCAGGAATACTTCAAAACTTTAGTGTTAATAAAATCAACATTGTGTGCTGTTGCTATACCTTTACCATCATTTTTATTAATAAGTTTTCTAATAAATATTTATGTTGTCAAACAGCACTTTAGTAGCAAAATATGACTCACTGTCATATTTTGCTACTAATGTCTTACTGTAATTAAATTATGAATATTTAATTTACTGTTTGAAATTAAACTTGACATAGGTACAGATTTCGCATTTGATTCTGTTTGATAGGGCACGTGACACCAAGCCAGAAGTATATCCAATAAGTTGATAAACTCATATAGACACGCATATGTCATTTGAGATCCCTTTCAAAAACTTTGTGTATTCAATACATATCAAATCTCTTTCAAATTCTTTCCATAAAGGTTTATCTAACGGAAAGTGTTAATTATCCATTTCTCATGATAATTAGCAAGTTCTATTGACTAATTTTACGGAAGAAGTAGTAAATATGATTAAATTATCTGTCGGAGTACAGTTTGCCAAAAAAGAATAATGTAATTCTAAATTATTTAAAATATTTTTATATGCCGCGTAAAATTATATAACATTGGGGTTGTTATTATGAGCACCATGTCTTCTTATGTACCTGAAAACAATTTCATGATAGTCTTGACTAAGCCTATATGTTGACAAGTATTTAATTTTACTTGTACTACTTTAAATAAATTTTGCACACTTTGAATATTAATTATAAATCTCAAAAACCTGTTTTATTAACAGTATCTATAAGATGATCGGATGTGTTTTTATTAATTATACAGTGACTGTTATGTTTATTTTGTTTTTTATATGTTTTGCTTCTTTTTCCTTTCTTACTTCGATACACTGTTTCCAAGAAACTATAATTCCGAACTAGTTGCAAATGTGCAAAAACAGTGGATTTATTTTTAATATTTAAAGTCCGCTTAAAACCACATTTTCCATATTTATTATTATTCATTATATCAAATAAATCATTCAATATAATAATAAATTTTACATTAGCAGTGACGGTTTTTAAATATATATCCTCTTAATGACTTATCGCAAAGTAATAAGTCTTTATCTACACGTCTGCTTAACAGTTCAGCAGCCAATCGCACTTTCATGATTTAGTTTTTGACTGTATGTGTCTTGTAGGTAGTTTATCAGCGAAATTCAATTGCTTGTTATTTTGCAGCTTATTTAATAACACCAATATACAAATACCATCTTATATTGTTATCATCAGCGTCATAAAATGTGTTTTTGCTTTTAAAAGTATTTTTCACCAATTTTATCTCAAGGCTAGGGTCAACAAAGATCATAACACTTTCTTAACAGGGTGAGGAAAATCTGTTTTTAAATTATCTGCGTCGCTCAGTCTAGCGATAGCAGTTTAGGTACTACCTAATAGTTCTACCGGGTTCGAATTCGTCGGAGCACCAACAAAGGTCATACTCCCTATTTTTGCACCTACTTTGTGGCATTTGTTTAAGCAATTTTTATTAACGCGACTTTAAGTTTTCTGTAATAGTATTTATAGAATAGTGTCCAGAATGGTATTTCCCAATTTTAGTCTATCGGCACTACCATGGAAAGAAGCGCTTGGGAAGCTATTTCGCCTTTAAGGGCACCAAAACCTTCTATAGTTTTGCTGTTCTATAGGTTTTAACGTCTGTTTTTGACAAAAGCCAAAGAACACATGAATTCCTTTCCTGTTTCTATTCTTTTTAACTTGAAAGCGCAAAACGGCTCGATACTAAAACCAGACTGCGCATCCATATCAACATTGTATGTTGCTGCTCGATGTTCTTGAACGTGAAAAAAACTTTACGGAAACATTTTCAGCCCAATTTGTACCCAGCAGGGGAATAATAGTGAAGCGTTAAGGCAAATTTACGAAGAGGCGGACAAATTTAGGGCGGAATAATCCTTCTTTCATCGTTTTCCATCGAGTCTATCATAAATGGCTAGTATTTCCATTTTAGATTTGATAGCATTTGCCACATTTAATATCAAACTTTTGTATTAAACATTGAATCAATTATTTCAACTTGAATTTTTCACGTTTTAAATGTCTATTTTATTGCCCGAGTTATTTAATTTTAGCCTGATTTACCAAGTTTGGGACTCGTGCCTTTAATGCGATTTCTGGGAGTATCAGAGATTATACTAGGTTTGTTTCACTAACGTGAAATAAAAAAAAATGTTTTCAAAAAACATTATGAATAAAAGTCAAGATTATTTTTATAAATGTCAAAATTACTTTTCATTATACGGTTAGAGGTACCAAAGTAAGATCAAACAAAATTATTTTTACATTGAAAATAAACATTATTTGTTTCCATTCTATATTTAATAAAAACTAATTCTTAAAAATAAGATTTCTATATCAAATAATATACAATTGAATAGCTTCCGCGTATTTATTTTTGAACAAAAATAGAGCTTTTTATATACAACAATTTACAGAATAATACGCCTGTTACACACACAATGACAGTATACGTTAAAATATCATGATTTACTAAGTTCTGTGTAATATAATTATTTAACATTTAGGTGCGCCGATAATAAATTAGATATTGTTCTTCTAGAGTTCCGTAGCGAACTAGGAACCTTATAGTTTCATCATGTCTGTCCATTAGTCTTCTGTACCCCCTCAAATGAGGTGTCAGTGAATGTTTGCAATTGTATTTAAAATACAATTAAAAGTGTCGTAATACTTTTAGTTATATTCATTATCCCCCTTTTACAATCAAATGTTTTAAAAATACTAATAGAACCGTAATAATATACTTTAACACTTACTCCAATTATTTTGTGGGATAACCTTTCAAATATAATATTAAATAAATAATTGAATTTAATATAAATGTAACATAATGAATATTAATAACTTTTTAAAACTTGACTAGATATAAACAATCTAAATTAAATTAAATTATTTATTTAATATATTCTTTTAAGGGAATCCCATAAGATACTTTTAATTTTGTTTTTAGTTTTGAAATAATTTATGATATTATAAATAATTACAAAAATCTAATTTATTTCCTGGAATAGTTTTTAAACACGTTTCAAATGTAATTTCTATTTAATTAACTATTTTAAATTTGAGAATATTTATGTTTCAAATATTTATTTATTGAATTCTGATACCAAAGATATAATAAATTGAATTATCTTTAAATAAAAAACTTTTTAAATAATTTTAAGTTTCTTTTAAAATATTAGTTAACTTTAATTTTATAATTTCTTTGTTTTAAAATATTATAACTTCTCATTTTAAAATTATTCTGATTATAATAATTTAAATTATTTTTTTTTCAAATAACTTGATATAACAAACTCTTTTTAACGTAAATGGAATACTCGAAGAAAGCTTTAATTTGTCTTTGATCTGATTCAATGTTTTATTAATTTTTTAATATTTGTTACTCCGACTGAAAATTGTCTTGGTGCACAAATTAAAAGTTATAAAAATAGAATCTGTTAAAACTGTATAAAGGTTATCAACATCCTTGTCGATATTACTGAACACCACTAAACTTCCACTGTCGTACATTTACGCCCACACAAACAATTCAATTTAGGTTACGCGAAATTTGAAACTGAGTTGTTCTATGCAGTAAGTCTTATAGCATATGTATTGTATTCGCAATATTATACGCAGCCAAGCACGAATTTAGGATTCATGATTCATTTAAAATTATACATTTATGAGATTCTCGTTATATAATCGGAGAAATTAATAATAAACTTTCCGGAATAGGTTTTCTACCTGTTAGCAAACCCGATACAGACAAGGAAATTTTATAGTTTCCAAATATATAAAAACATGCTTTTCTAACCAGTGGATTCATTGAGACAAATTAAACGAGTCAAAACGAATTTACCATTGAAAAGTTTCCATTACCAACTTCCTCCTCCATCATCAGACCCTCGTGGTCAAAATATGTAACCGATTGGCTCATTCAGACAATTCAAAAGTGCTCAAAATGGATGGGTTTGCTGTTAATCATTGAGTAATACCAATAACCATATCAGCTTGATAGTACCTATATTATTGTATTGTACCAGAAGTGCAAAGTTGGCAAAGTTTCAAATTGAAACGATAATTAGAAGCTCCTGAAAAGCGAGTTGCAAGATTCGCTTACAATGTTGGGAAATTGCAGGTAAAGCTGATAGAAGCGTGTTAAATATTAACTTCTCCATAAAAATATTGCACACTTTAAAACAACCTTCAAAAACATTTGAAAGACCTTTGTTAAAAATCAAAATTCATAGACGTGCAATAACGCTGTAACCTGTGTTATCAGTGTTTTAAAGTCAATGAGGACTCAGATTTTTTTAAATCTTTTTAACCAATGTATACTTTATTGATATATGTCACATCAGATATTTGGTTTATTAATCTGCAATTATTTAGCGAGTTTAATTATTTAAATTGAAAGTTTTTTAAAAATGAACGCTACTGTAACCATAAATGCTATTGTTCAAAGCAGAGACTCTACAGATCAAGGGCGACGAGCAAAAGTTTACCGCCAACGAAGCAACATTTTCAACCTTCGTAATTTTAATTTTAACCTGAATTTAATTTTAACTTGAAACTTAAGTATAGATTTAACAAAGAAACCACTCGGGGTATCATAAATTTAAGTTGAAAGTGATCTTGCGAAACATGCATTTTGTTTACGAGAATTTATCGAGCAACCTTATTCTTTTTTCTGATGTTGAGAGTTCTTCGTAAATTTGTTTAAAAATAAATTGAAAATATAATTATAGATTTATGACAGTTAAATAGCAAACAAAAATATTTGTGTATCGACAGTAGCTTCACGGTACATTAATTAAGAAACATATGGTGTCTTAACGTCCCCAATGTAATGTATGTTTGTAAAAAAATTAATCTATTTAAGAAAAAAGTGATCAACATAATTTCAACACTAGAAATAAAAACAATCTTGCTGTTCCCAAACCGAGACATTATAGTAGCGAGGCACGTGAAAATGAAACACTAATAGCTGTCTGCTGATCTGTCACAGTGTAGTACCTTAGGAATGCCACACGCAGTGAATTTTGAACACACAATTTTGGCACGCTCTTTTCTGTCTTTTGTCTTGTTAAGTTTCTTCAAATAAAAAAACAGATCGTCCATTGTTTCAAAAACCTTGTGGTATTAATATTCTTTCCGCGAACCGAAGGGACTGGTTAAAAATAGTTTTATTTACAGATTTAGATTTACTTCGAAAATTTCAAAGTCAAAGATCCCAAATATTAAATGTATTTATATTTCAACAATTTCAGTCCCAAGATGGTCGGTATTTTAATTAATAATACCTTTATAATATTTGTGAATTTTTTAGGTTCGGGACGCCCATAAAAATGAATATAGTGTTATGAAAACAAACATTTGTAACTTTGTAAGATTTATGGAGAATAAAATAAATAAATTACGTACTGAATAAGTCTCTCGATGTAAACTTTACTGTTGAATGCAATAAAACCGTTCGGCTCTATGTATGGAGACGCACCGCAGTAACAAACAAGCGCACGACGCGGGCAGAAGTCGCGCATCAAGACGCGATGATCTTAACATGACGCGAATCGGGCAAAGTAAAAATAGTAGCTGTAGGTTTTTTTAGCAGTTCATTTTGTAATTCCAGTCCCACTGTAATTTTTTTAATATATTATCGTACAGTATAATCGAGATAAATTTTAATATTCTTACGTTATTTATTTAGATAAACACACACACATACGTACGCTCACACACATTTATTAATACATTTTAGGCAGCCCATTCGTGATGATAAAAATTTAATATTATTTTTTGTGAAATTATTACTACATTTCTCAGTCTCGTGTTCAATATTACGAATAAACAGTTTAATTTTCTTTTCTATAAACCAGAAAAAAAAGAACATAATTAGGTACCCACAAAAATATTTTAAGCGTTTATGTCGCGGCATTGCCAAGTGTTTGGAAAAAGCAAATTAAATATATTTATATTAAAATATATTACGTGTTGTATTGTTTGTTTCATAAATCCGCTGACGATTACGTAATTAACCCTCAAGCGGACGACTGTTTTTTTTAATTTTTCGAACGGTCATAATTTCTCATTATTTTTGCATTATGCAAATTTCGAAAAACGATTTTCACTGTTCTCTTAAGGCGTCCAAGAGAATTACCTATCTGTGGTTTTGTTTATTCATTTTTACATCCTGTGTCTTTTGTCTCGGTTAAGTGAAAACTTTGTGTGTCAAAACAAACTTTACAGCAAAGGAAAAAAATTGCTTTGCTAAAGGTCTCACATAACTACACATGTCTTTTCGTTTCCACTCGCTAGATGACGTTATTTGATAATGAGAATTTTTACTGTTTTAGAAAAAGAGTATTCTTAAGTTTTCACATCTAATAAATCAAAACTTCTTACAAATATGACTTAGGAATTCTTCACATAAAACAAAGCTGTGGTATTTGTGTCATTGAGACTGAAAGGGTTAAACGCGATAACGCGCCACACTAACCGAGCGTATGCTTATTTCTTTTGCTTGACGACTGGGAAAACCAGAGGCGAGCAACTCTAATCAAGCTGGTGAATTAACGCTTTATATTTGTATGTGTAATGGCGACGCTTGCGCAAAAGGAAAGTTCGCTTATCTTTAGCCACATGTGACCTACGTCACGCTTTAAACAATAGCTTTAACCCGACATCATTGAGGTGAAAATTATCCAAAGAATAATATTTTAATTTATCTAGCAATTTTTCAGTGGTATTTGGCATATTTGGGATTACAAATACTTGTGTCGCCAAAATTAAAAAATGTAAAACATTGTGAAGGAGCTATTTGTATTGCAATATAAAGGTGATTTACAGACTAATCTTGCCATCTCAACATTTACTGAAACATGAAAAATAATATTTTAACATAAGTAATTTGTTTCCACAAACTTTTTTTTGAAACTACATTTAAAACAAATCTATGTTACAATATCTTATGTCATAGCTCATCAAATTAGTCCTGTTTATGTACACAATCGATGCTGAAAATAATAGGTTTTCGGGTAATTGTTTGTAACGCGTGCCATAAAAAACCTTGGCGATCAGGAGATCGTAGGTCATAACTCAAGTGCTGAGAGTTTTATCTACATTTGAAAACTATTAAGGAAAAAATCAAAATTCGATATGTCTACCAGATCAGATATGTCGACCAGATCCAACCTCAGTTAGTCAACTCGAAGGGCTAAAATGGTTAAGCAGTTGAATACCTGTTTATGTACACTCATTTGACGTCCCTTTTTTATAAATTCGTGTCGTATTTAGGTACTCATCTACATATGAGGATGTATGATATATAGATTTTCATTTAGTAACGCGTTATAAGAAATAAATTAAAGTTATATTTTCACGTTTTATGTAAACACCCCAGAAAGACATTCTGATTTTTTCTAACATAATCACTACCTTAGCTTCTAAAAAACTGGAAGAATAATAAATTCTGTAATCGTGAATGATTAGTTGTGTTCAGCTCGCAACTCATAATTTTCCGTGCGACTACACCACGAGTCATAAAAATAAACGCTTTACTTTACTGAACGCTTTATTTACACAACAATAAACGCTTTACGTTACTCAATTGTAGTCAAAAAAGAATCTGAACATGGACATATGGCACTTTAGAGTAAAGATCAAAGCTCGAAGCCATCGAGGAATGTGAGGTGTTTTATTTGGAAGCCCATATTTCTAGCCCATTCGCCAATATAATAAAAGAAGTACGCCAAGATTCGCAGAGCGAGATTCGGCTCTTTATTAGGTTGCTAGCTTTAAAGTTTTTCCCAGCACCATTTTTTAATTTAGGTTACGACCTGTTGACTAAAGTTCAATGAATTCGCACAGTTCCTAACATCCTGCCTCCACATTTATAGCTTTGTCTGTTTGTAGATTGGGTCTGCACTTTTAACTCCGTGCTGCTAAATTTCAGCGCTAGGAAACCACGCGCGACCTATGCGAGAATTTAAGTGTTTATATAATTTATTTTAATTTTAATTGCGTATTTCCGCCACTATTATCAATTTCAATATTTTTACATTTTTCCCCTATCATTAGTATTTTAATTTTCAAAGATCCAATGAAATGTTCTATTTGTTCATATGAATCCACATTTTTAAAACCAACCTTTTTTTGTTCATCACGTAACGAACAGCTTAAATTACCTTAATGGACGATTGTTTTTAAATTAAGTTATATTAATTATAAAGTTATTTAAGTATAAGTTAGTGGATAAGGGTCGTAAAATTAATATACTTTATGTATAAATAATTAACAAAAACCTGACCATTTTAATTGTAAAATGGTCTGGTTTTTGTTGACTAATGTGAAATATTTATGACCCTCAATAAATGTACGTTTCCATATGTTAGAATTTGTTTTGAATACTGACGCCCTTGGTTATTCAAAATATCTATCAGCTAAGTTGGTAGAACCACGTTTTTATGTTGTAAAAATATTCAAAACACGCATTATATAGTCAGTACTACTATATAATAAGCTTTGCCAGTAAAATCCGACTTTGTTTTCAATTAAACGTTCAACCACAGCATCCTTCTATTTTATTACGTCTTCTAGGAATTTCCACAGATACCAAAAGAACTTATATTTGAAACATGCTCTAGTAGAGAATTCTACAAAAGATATCTATAGTATTTTAAGGGTTCCTTACCTTAAAACTATTAGATGGAGAAACTTGTAATTTGGTTTAATAATAAATCATATAAACCCGCAAGTATATCAGTAGTTTGTATTTGAAAATATTTACTGAATAATTTTAGTTTAATTATTAGGTAGATGAGAAATACGTACGAAAAAGTATATAATTATCTATTTTCCGAAACTGATCAATCAAAATTACGATCTCCAGAAACAAACTACTGCGTTTACTTTCGCAACGAAAATTTTAACGTTACTTAGATCTGCAAATTAAATCGTGATGTGGACAAATGTAGTTACTAAAATAACTTCCGAAAATGTGAAGTAAAATAATACAGTATAACGTAACAATTAATGATACAGTTTTATAATTAAACATAATATCGTAAAACTACAAAAATTCATAACAAACTGCAGTAGAATTAAATCGCAAGGGTTAATAATACAATTTTATGATTTAATGTAACATCGTACAGTTACAAATATTCGTAACAAACTGCAGTAGAATTAAATTGCAGGGGTTAATAATACAATGTAATTTAACAGCACATCGTACAATTACAAATATTCATAACACACTGCAGTAGAATTAAATCGCAAGGGTTAATAATACAATTTTGTAATTTAACGTAACATCGTACAATTACAAATATTCATAACAAACTGCAGTAGAATTAAATCGCAAGGGTTAATAATACAATGTAATTTAACAGTACATCGTACAATTACAAATATTCATAACACACTGCAGTAGAATTAGATCGCAGGGGTTAATAATACAATTTTGTAATTTAACATAACATCGTACAATTACAAATATTCATAACAAACTGCAGTAGAATTTAATGGCAAGTGTTAATAATATTATTTTGTATTTTAACAGTTAGTCGTACAATTACAAATATACATAACATACTGCAGTAGAATTAGATCGCAGTAAAATTAAATCGCAGGGGTTAATAATACAATTTTGTAATTTAACGTAACATCGTCCAATTACAAATATTCATAACAAACTGCAGTCGAATTAAATCGCAAAGGTTAATAATACTATTTTGTAATTTAACAGTACGTCGTACAATTACAAATATTCATAACATACTGCAGTCGAATTAGATCGCAGGGGTTAATAATGCAATTTTGTAATTCAACATTACGTCGTCCAGTTACAAATATTCATGTATTAAATGTATTAGATGGCGCGCAACCACCTAACTGGCGGACGTTTTTGTCTCATTGATTGACTTTCCAAAGCCAATCTTCCTACTTTCCTTTCTCAGACTGTTCACCAATGGCGGACGCAGTAGTACATTTATGTATACACGTACAAGTTTCCCTCCGTAGCTTTTCTCTGCGAGACTAATTTAAATAAATAAAGCAGTAGAATAAAATATTCGCCTCAATTATGAAAAAAACACATTAGGTGACGATATAAGGTAAATGGTTAATTAATGCATTGTGCCGTTTTCCTTGTGGCTGAAATATTCTCGGTATATATATATATATATATATATATATATATATATATATATATATATATATATATATCTACGTAGAATATAATATAATGCAAGTTAAGACAACCTTTCCTTTATGTTCACGTCTTCTACGTCACTTATACTGTAAAGTGGTTTTCCCCTTCGGAAGATAACTTTTTCCTTATTAATATTTCTGATTTAATCTGTATTTAAAATTGTAGGTTTTTATTTTATCATATTTAGGTTTTCATTTATTGATATTAATAATAATATAAATACCAGCGCTTAAAAATATTTTTTTTTACAAAAAGATACAGTAATATTAAAATGATCACGAATTATTATTTAATCAGTTAATAAAACAAATTCAGCTTACTGTTTGCCTTAGGAAAAGAGACCACAAAGATCAATCAAAGTTGTGAAGAGCCGCTATACCGAAAACAATTTCCCGCCTAAATTGTATGCGGGTAGCCCTACGGACTGCGACTTTCACACAATCCGTGAAGGGACCAAAGGTTTACTTTTTAAGGTTCTGTACCCCAAAAAAAGAAAACGAATAGTTTTATGACCTTTATATGAATACTCAAGTGCCCGTTCGTCCATTGGTCACAGCCGTTTTATCAGAGACCGTTTGACGGAGGAAATTGAAATATGGCGTTCTAATGGAACTTACTTACATATTTCGTAATATTAAGAACCTAAAAATTTGTTGCCTGAGGTTTTTTTGTAGGCAAGTTTGGTAAAAAACGTTTTGTTTTTGGTCATTCAGGGTTCCGAGACGATTTTTTCAGAAATATAAATAAGATAAGATAGTTTAGGAGATATTGCTTAAAATTTTCACAAAATACACGTCGGTTTCACTTTCTTCCTTGATTGTTAAATTTAGAGCAGTGAATAAATTTTACCGTAAGCTTATTGGGAAACTAGGGCGATGATTTTACATCTCATAATTTTGGACAAATTCATTCAGATATTTTGAAGTCTATGATAGACATACTTGGCTAGATATTTACGTGGTAGAAAAAACATTAATATTTGCGGTAGTTTAATATAATTTCTTTTTATCTCTCGCAGATATTTCAAAACTTCCATGTCGGTTATTTTTGTTGTTCACGTTTGTGAGTGGAAGAAGATAAGGTAAATATTAAAAATCAAAATTTCAGTTAAACGGGAAGTTAAAAGTGTAAGTATATGTGTGTGTATGAATGTCCATCCGATGATCTTAGCTTTCCGATCGCTTTTTTTAAATACAAAACGCATAGAAAAAAATTTAAAAACTAGACAACAATTTTGATCCAATCAGTCAATCCTATAACTCTTGGTAAAAATACGAGGTAAAATACCGCTCACGACAAGCTGAAGTAAATTGCGTGCATTTATACGAGGGCGGAGCGTGACGAGGGGTTCCTGGTGGGCGACCAACAAATAAGGGTCTGTTACATGTCCACTCATTGTCGCATCACTCTGAGTACATTTAAAGCATGTTTTTTGGGAAAGGGCTTTGAAAATATTATTTTTATTATTTTAGGCATTACATGTTCAAAGATATACTGGAAAAAATATAAAGAGATGTAGTTTGTGAAAAATATACGTATATATATATATATATATATATATATATATATATATATATATATATATATATATATATATAAAACAAAATCGTGTTAGTTACACCGTTTATAACTCAAGAACGGCTTGACCAATTTTTGGATTTTTGTGTTTGTGGATTTGTCTTCGTCGGGAATAGGATAATAAGTAATCAAATATTGGAAAAATTCACGAAAAAAAAATTTATGAAGAAAATTCATTTTCCCATACATTTTGTATGAAACGGCTTTTTTGAAGATATATCGGGAACGGATTGATCGACATTTTTTTCATTGAAACTTTACATGATAATTATATATTTATCGAATATTTTTTTTATCTCGGCTTCGAGAAGTTTCCTCGCGCATTGGAAAAGTAAAAAAATCACAAATAATTTAATTGTGTATAAAACGTGATATGTGATAAATGACAGAAAAAAAAAACAGACACGAACGAAAATAATAATTGGTTTTTAATAATACTTATTCAGTGTTCGACCGTTATTCCATTTGAATTCGATTAAATTAATTCTCTTTAAACGACTTTTTCTGAAATTCATTAGCGAAGAGTGATTTCAAATAGTTAAGTTTTATGAAGACGTTCACTTTGTGAGGTTGTGATATTTGTGATTGTACGGGCATCGATAATTGCTTCATTTTTATGAAGATGTTCACTTTGTGAGGTTGTGATATTTGTGATCGTGCGGGCATCGATAATTGCTTCATTATGTAATTCAAGGGACTAATTTGTGTGTGATTAATTTCAAAGTGTTATTATAATGCGGAGAGTCTAATCTTTCACAAGGAAACCGTAATGCAATTCGACTTAGGAATATTGCGAATCAATCCGCTGCAGATGAACAAGAAATTGCACGGGATGAGCGCCGCGTACATACGGCCCGACTCAAGAACAAGACAAACAGCTCAGTTGGCAACGAAAAATCGTCGAGCTTATCGCACAAATCAACGACGTAATAATCTTCGACGCGCAAGAAGAAACGCTTCGAGCGTTGATTTGAATCGAGTAGCATTTCAATACGATCGCATAATTGACTACAGCTTGCATCCTTTCGTTTGAATTGGCCCAATGGATACTGTGTGCGACCATTGCGGTGCATTGAATTGGTTTGCTGGAGAAACGCCTGGATTGTGATCTCTCAGTGGCAAGATGAAATTGCCATTCCTGCTTCTACCACCTTAGTTATTGCATTCATTACTTCGTACCGAAACACCAGAATCACGACATTTTCTATCAATCGTTCAAAGATACAAGGGATGTTTCCAAATGACTTCATTTGGAGCAGACATTATCGAAGAACGCGGATTCAATCTGAAATTCAAGGTAACTTTCACAAGAAAGAATAAACGTTTATTTTCTTTTGGTGATCATAATTTAATAAATCTAACTTCGCCTTCGACTTTATAGATCTAAGGCCAAATTCACAATCGAATTGGATCATTGACACCGCTTGAAGATGCACAGCATAAATTCATTTAAATTTACTTCATGGGCAGCATGGAGGAACAGCTTGATCGGTGTCAAAATATCGAATCGGCAATAAAAAGAGAATTTCTTCAAGATTAGCAGCAACTATGTCATGAATGTCATACATTGGTTCGGTTGTTCATAACTGCGTTCTATCGCATGCTAAGTGACGACTACAAAGTCGTGATATTGATATTATTTTAATTTAATTAATATAGTTTTCATTTTGTTCTGTACATTTATTGAACTTAATTCATTTTGAATATCCATTTAAATTTAATAAAAAACTGAATTTAATTCAGCTAATAAGTTTAAACATTTATTGACTCTGAGGCGGTACAAAGTTCGCCGGGTCAGCTAGTATTAGAAAAATATATTACCTAATATGTCTTTTGCAGGCGTAAAGCGTCGTGAATTTCTCAAACACGTTTTAGTTTTATTACTTTTAACCAGTGCCGTAACTGGACCAACTTTATTTTTATTACTTTTAACCAGTGACGTAACTGGACCAACTTATTCCGCGATCTTTGCCATAGCGCCGTTCACATTGTTTTTGTCATGTCGTTACCGCCGTTCATATTGTTTTTATATTTAGCTTTTTTCAGTATTTCTGAATAAAGCGCATATATTATACAGCTCTTTTCAGTATTTATAAACTTGGATAAAGCTCATATACTGTATGAGACATATTAAACGGATCTGAAAATGTTAAACTTTAAGGTTCAACAAGATAACAATTCAACTGCATTTTTTTAAATAAAAAAGACTTGCATTCTACTCGAAACTTCCTTCCAACGCATGTGAAGATTACAGATACAGATTCTACGCAGAACAATACAGTGTAAGCGTTATTTTTCAACGGAGCAGCTAAACTTAATTATAGCAGCTATGAATTCGACCATTCCTGATTGCATCGTTTAATGTTAGGTGCTTGATAGCAGTCGATGCATAGTGATATATATTTTACTCATTCAAAATCCGTAACATTTTCTTTTACTTCCTTTTGATCTACCACTAAATTATGGAGATGGCTTTAGAAGCAGGAATTGCGATTGACGGCCATATCAAATTCTAAAAGATCCAATTTCCTCTTTTACAAATTGGATTTTTCTAGCACAAGTAACTTACAAAGAATTTTAATATAAACTCATGGTTCATACCCACTATTACAATTTTGATACTTTAGAAACATTTGAGCTTTTGCATTCGGCGAGATTTTACGATATCTATATAATATTATTCCGCATTTTTGCCACAACTTATGTGGAAGTTGTGAACCATTGGAACTCTGGTACATAATGAAAATATCATTATTAAAAGTGGAGATATATTCGTAAGGTACACGTTTTTAAAGATTTCAGAAACTCATTGCAGATTAACCGCGAAACTGTTTTATTAATTAACCGTGAAACTGTTTTATTAATTAAATTAACAGTATTTAATAAATAATCATTTTCCCAGCTGTAACATAGATGGAGCAATATGGTTCCAAAGTTATTCTGAGCAGCCATAACGGAACCGGATCGACCCCTAGATATCCAGGTCAGCAAAAATCCTCATAATCTCCGTTTACTGTGATCTTTTTCGATTTCTACCTTTTGTTTGTTGACGCTTCCGGCCGTATTCCTTAGATGCCCTCAATTTCCGTCGAATACAAAAAATCATCATGAAATAAAATATTCCACTTTCCTAAAACATAACCAACAGACGCTTTGTAGATCTCGCTGTTAATTCTACACATATACGATATAAAATAGTTATATGTTCGGAACTTTCAAAATTTAGGCAACAGGATATCTACCATCTATATATATTATCTGTGGGTTAAATACGTTTATTCCTCTCTCGATTTTAAATTCTCCAAATGGGGGTGTTGAAAAAAAACGACATTGTAGTGCCCCTTGATTCAAAAGTTAGAATCTAGACAATTATTTCCTTTTAATCATGGTGATATTAACTTTGACGACATTTTTCGAAATCGGGACTCTCTTAGAATGAAGTTATTTAAAAAAGATAACACGCGAATAACTTTTATTTAGCGCGCAAATAATTATTGGAAATTAAATAATAGAAGGACTGGAGCGTAAAAATATGTTTGGTAAAATCTAAATTCAATGAAAAGTTTAATTTCAAAAATTTAAATTTAAAATGTTATTTGAAATATGAATGACCTTTTTCTTCGGCATCATTTTATTTTTCTGCTGGCTTTCTACTGTAAGCCAATTATCTGCCGGACCGTTTCAAAATTATTGCTCTTCAACTTTGTTACTTCCTCTTGCAGAGTAATAAAAAATGTTATACTTTTATCTAGAATTACAATCATGTAATAGAATATAATACTATTTTTAATATTAATAATGATAATGATAGTATTAGTAATAATATTATTAGTTATTAAATAAATTAAATTTAATTATTTTGAAAATTTAAATGAATACTCAGGATTCAATTTAATATAAACAATGTTTATAATTATATGTTAAATTTACTAAAACAATCTAAATAAAGTTTAATTAGTAATGAAAATAAATAAATTTGAAATTTCTTTATAACTTATTAATTTTGACTAACTAATATAGTAATAGTTTTTAATTTACATATCGAATTGGAAACGGTCTGGCAGATAATCGGCTTAAAATAGAAAACCTGCAGAAATATAAAATTGGTGGACCACTCATCTGACAATTAAACTATGTAAACGTATGTTTAATGAATAAATTCAAGGTATCCATTTTTCTTCCATCGTGCTAATTTCATACCGTATTTTCAAAATTTCACTCTCATTATTTTTTCATAACGCGCCTAAAGAAATATAACTATAAAAAAGACAAATATATTTTATAATATCGTATTATTTGTTTGGAGTCCAAATGGATGCGAAGATAGTATGGACTGGAGACACAATCGATCCACGGCGCACATACCTCTTGCAGTCCGATTCACCTGTATCAATTGCTGTAGTATTCACAGTTTTTGCCTATTTGTGAAAAATGACAGCTGCCAGATCGCTGCGTTCTCGCTGGAACTCGAGTCTGCGCACGGGTCTCTCTATCTCGCTCGCAAAATAGTACAAAGCTGATCATCTATTTTGTAAACAATTTGTGATGGGATGGTGCTCCCTTACCCATTCCATACGGTGATTGTGCCATTAGGCGTGGAGTGTTAACATTTTTTATCCACGATGGAACGGAGGACGTATATGCGTTTATTGTGAGGAGTTGTTCATTAATTTGTTGATTGCGTGTGCAATCTAATGTTTAACTCCAAAACGGTTCGACCGATTTAGATAGTTTTCTGTAAAATGTTTGCATTTCATTAGCAACTGTTTTTAGGTAATTTTTACGGTGATTACTCACCAGGAAACGCCGCAATAAACATTTTGTTATAAACGAATGTTCTTCTTGACTTGTTCTTATTTATCTCCTAAACAGTATGACCGATTTAGATATGGTTTCTTGCAAAATATTTGGAACTAATCGGCGATAGTTCTGAGATAGGTATGGTGTTAGCTCACTTTCAAACATTTTAGCAAACGAATTTTCCCATTTATCTCCCAAATGGTTTAACCGATTCGGATACGGTTTTCTGCAAAATATTTGAGACTACTTAATCGACGATGGTTCTTAGATAAGTTTTATGGTGTTAGCTTACTAGGGGGCGCCGCAATAAACATTTTGTTTCAAACAAATTTTCCCATTTCCTTACAAAATCTTGAGACCTATTTAGACTCGGTTTTCTACAAAATATTTGGGACTAATTTTCGATGATTCTCAGCTAAATGTTATGGTGTTAGCTCACCAGAGGACAATGCAACATTTTGTTGCAAACGAATGTTTTCATTTATCTCCGATATGGTTTGACCGACTTAGACACGGTTTTCTGAAAATTACTTGAGATTAATCGGCAATGGTTTATAGATAGGCGTTATAGTGTTAACTCACCAGAGGGCGCTGCAAAATTAGGTTGTAAAAGAATGTATCCATTTTTCTCCAAAACCGTTTAACCGATTTAGATACGGTTTTCGGTAAAATATATAAAATAAAACGCAAAATTAAACATTTTGAAAAACCTATGACGGATGTAGTCTTTGTAATTGAAAAACGATTATACATTTTTTTTTGAAAATCCCCCGATTAAAAGAAAGTAAGAATCTATTAATATAATTATGAACCCAAGAAAATCCGTTGGTGGCTGCCGTTGCCATGTCCGTTCCCAATATCGACTACATTATAGCAGCATAGAAAATCTATATGCGCACTTAAGAGAATTTCAATTAGTGACGAACTGATAAAAATGAAAAATTTAAGGCTTAGGCAGAGCATGGCAGCCCTGACGGATTTTCTTAGGTTTGTAATTTAATCAATAGGTTTTTAATTTCTTTTTAAAAATTATTTAATCGTTTTTCATTTACAATGACTACATCCGTCGTGGGTTTTTTAAAAAGGTTTAATTTTGTCTTTTATTAGCGATTAAAAAATCCATCGTTTCCAGACCATTTGGCCGATATCGTAGGTGATTTTGACATTCGTGAGTGGATTTTGGATTACGATCTCGCCATTTGGATCATTGTACTGTTCGTCAGTGGCCACATTGAGAGCGATTTGCAAAAAAGTAGCAAAGTTAATTTTTGTGTCGTTTTCAAAATATTTTTGGTCACTCAGTTAATATAAAATAATTAGCTGTTTAGGTGCTGATATTTTCAAAATTTCATACGGGCTGTATAAGTAAAACTTAATGAAAAATCAACGTGCGAAATAAGATTCTCAATTCAGTTATACGTTGCTATGTCTGTAGAATTATATACAGCTATATCTATAGACCGTAGTAGAAATATCGTTAAATTTTTTGTGGTAAACAAATGAAAGGTTACGATTTGCGTGGTAAAGATCACGCACGCTTTAGATTGTCATTAATGCTATTAATAACTGATGATATACGTATTACTATTTTTTTCCAATTATCACCGTTTGAATGTCTCAAAAACATGTGAGACATTAAGATAAACCAATTATTATAATCAGTTATGTTTCATTAGCTTGAATATGGAAATATTCAGTTTGATTGTTCTACATTCATTCGATTCGATTGTCCATCATTATTAGCATATAAATATGTATATATATATATATATATATATATATATATATATATATATATATATATATATATATATATATACATATATATATATATATATATATACACACACATACACGTAACATAAAGGCAATACAAACACGTAATGTGGAGATCGACAAAAGGTTTAATTTGATGTGAAATTAAAAAAAAAGGTCATTTACTTGACACGTAGGCTAATAAACTCAACGTTTTCATAATTACTTTGCTTGAATTAGCCGTTAATAAATATTATGTGAAATTTATCGTTTTCCCCGGCACAGGGTTTATTCGTCCATCTTTAAGCTGTAAATGCAATTTTGTTAAAGAAATAATAGAAAAAGTTGACAAGTTTTTAATTCTTACCTAATTTTTTATAATAAGCTATTATTAAATATATAATAGGTAGTTAAACGCACGGTGATACAAAGGTTGATAATAAAACCAAAAGGAGTTATAAAAAATAATTGTTTAAATTCGTTTTCGTCACTAAAATTCGTTAATGTATCATTAAATAGGACTGAAGGCATCTTGCACCTTCTGTCATATACGGAAATGTTCTGTTCGCCTGACAACATGATTTCTAAAGATCAAACACAAATTAATTGCCCTGAAGTTTAGCGTCTTGTTGAATTCACACAAATACTTGCTGACATGAATTGATGCAATTAAATGAGGTAATAATAGACAAAGATGTAAAATTAAAGTGTATTTTAAATAAATTATCAAAAATAAACAATTATACCAACCTAAAAAAATGTTTTACTATATTTAAATTTTCAATTTCTTTGTCAAATAATTGTGTGGGCCTCGGTTTTAAAGTGAATATTTAATTTATCGTGGCACCCTTTTTTCTACTTATTTTTAAATGTTGCATTTCTGCAGGCCAACTGGCACGACAAGAAAGATCTCGGTGTTGACATTTCCTTGTGATTACATTTTTACATTTTACAACACGGGTTATGGTGCTCCATTCTTTCAATAATGCTAATTGTTATCAAAGCTGCTGGATTACTTTCTAATCTAATTATTTTTTGTAGTGCAACAGGTATTTTTGACAATTTGACAATACAAAGCACAATAATTGTAATGCAATATGGTTAACGTAAAATTTCCATTCAATTTGACGACTACTTTTTTATTTATTATAAGACTTTTATTTATTTTATATTCGAGCTTGTATGAGGTTATACCTTTTTTGAATAATCCTTTTTGGTTACTAAGTTTCAAGTGTTCTGGAATTGTTTTCTTTCACGTATTAATTCGCGTTTGTACTCTAAATCTCATTTTAATTTGATGAATTTACATTAATTTTTTGTGTACATTAAAAGATAACTATTTAACCTCTATCGAGTTATTTAATTAGAATTATTGTGGATCTGGATATGTCGCTACCTAAGATATGGATAGCCAGGGAATCTTTTTACACCCATTAGAATAATTTGGGATGTGCTTATAGCACAATGTAGCAGTAATAATATTCCCGGTACTAATATTACAATAGACGAACAATTACTGGGCTTCCGAGGCAGATGAAAATTACGTATGTATAAAAGAGGCAGGCAGACAGGTTGGCAGTTCAATATTCATTACGACAGTCCACTTAAGTGAGTGCTTTCCTTCAAACCTAAGCCATCAAAGGTAATTTATTTGTTGTCATCCTGTAATGGAGACGGTACCGTAAACATATTCTAGAAAAAAACACACATGATTGACTTTCATAATTGCTGAAGGAGGTGTAGACAGTTTTGATTGGATGTGCTCTAATATGTCGAGTGGCCAAAAAACCAGCAGATTGCCAATGTGCGTCTTCTGCGGATTGATCAATGTTGCTTCTGTCAATAGCTACATTATACAGTTACAATTTATTGACAGCAGGTCGAAAAGTAATTCCCCGCAGAGACTTATGAAAAAACTACATTTTCAACTTATGGAGCCTTGACTAAAGGTAAGGTTGGTAAAAACAACGACGCCAACGCATGTGAAAGATAAGATCAGGAGCTTTCTTTCAATGCAAACATCCACCAGCCGTGGATTTCGTCTCTCATTCTCTATAGTTTTCCATTTGATTCGGTAATTCACAGGCCAAATATCAATTTGTGTTTTGAAGGTGGTAAGGAGTCAGAAAATTCCAATTCGTTGTTTGTTTACATAATAATTTTTTAGAAACACAGATTTTTTAAATACTCTAAAAGATGGCTATTTTAGCATGTCATTTTACTGCCCAGTTACCTTCCATTCGGCATATTTTCGTCTCCCATAGAAACGTTCCGTGTTCTCCGGAGAATGCCAAACTATTGTGGAGGCCTTGAGGTAGATATACTCGGTTATGCGCGGCTGGCTTATAAATATTCACAGACTTATTTTCTCAGACTGCTAAATTCTTTGCAGTTCCTCCACGGTAATTCTTTGTTTCCAGATCAAGTAACTTACGCCTGATTTGAAGAAATTGGTATTAGACGTCGTTCTTGCATAGCTTCTTAGTCACTATGGCACAGTAGGTAATGAAATAGTCGACGTGAAAGCTCAGTTCGCCACTGTGAACGGAGATTCATGTTTCATCCTAATTTCATTGAAGATTTCCTTCCTCTGACCCGTTTCTGGATGGTATTTGGCTGGGAAAATCATAAGAACGATTATCCGAACGAGTGCGGAATCCTTTCAGATCTAATGTTCAATTTCCTTAAAACCTTGGTTTTCGAAATTCACTTTTCTTCCAAAGGAAGCCTCTGCAGTATCTCGTATGTGTTTGGGACATTATTCAATTCCTTATTAACATTATATTACTTTATCAGTTGCAAATAAACCCATTTTAGAATTATTCATACAATATGTGAGAAAGAACGACGTCCAAGTATATTTGAATATGCTTATTTTGTACCGCTCTGTTTATTGTAGTTACATTTATAATATATGTAAATACGTTTTTTTTTATTATTTTTTTCATTATAATCTACTTCTTATTTCATTTGTGTATTGCTGTAGAGTTTATTTTTTTTCCCAAGCAACAATGACTGATATCCAAGATATGATTTAGTTCAGTGTTGCCTAGCCAATCCTTCTAATCTTCACATTGGCCAAGGTTCTCTATAAAGAGAATGAACGCTCTAGAAAAAAAGATAAAGATATATAAAAATAAATTAACCGTCAAAAAGATTCAATTATACCAACTTAAAAAAATGTTGCTACCTCCAGTTTATGCCGCTTTTTTAATTTTTATAAATTTATAATCGTCCACTTTGTGTTTTTTGTAAAGTTTCCATTATAATTTGTATTTCTAACATGAATTCACTATTTGTTTTGCATTAAATGAAATATAAATTAAAATATATGTATTTAAGTAATTATTTTATAATTGCACGTCAATGGTAAAAATAATTCTTCATAAAAAAAAAGGTAGAGGCAAAGAGAGTCTTCGTCTATCCTCTCTCAAGAGATAGAATACGGAGATTGCGTGAAGAGAAGGAAAGAAAAAAAAACAATTCAAAACTATAAAGTAGAAAGGAAATAATTTGTAAAAAAGTATTGGGTTTAACAGAAACTATTAAAAAACCAAGAAAAAAAGTATTATCGTTAGCTATCTAACTCGGATATACAATGAATGTTAAACGTTCTCATGTTTTGTTATTAGTTTTTGATTAATTAATATCACCTCCAACATTTTAACTTTTTTGAAACTTTCTTCTTAAACGTATAAGTACTACAGAAGAGATTTACATTAGTTTTTACACATAATTGAGGTTTTAAGTAACAATTGTAAGGCTGATTACGATCTTCCGCAATAAAAGTTCTTTTTTTTACAGAATTATGTGGTATTAATATTCTCGTACAATTTATGATTTGTATCAAAAATGGCCCACACAATGTTAAGTTTTATTTATTTCATTTCAACTTCTTTATCTGTTAACTTTGAAGTTTTTTATATTGCCGTTTTAATTTCCGAATTTTTTATTATGCATATTATGAAGTGAATATTTCTGTATCAATGTGCCCAATTGAAGAGAAAAGGATAATTGGAATAAATGAAATATGAAAGAAATGATATATAATACAAATGAAGGTTTCAAATGTCAGCTTCGAAAGCAGAATAAATATAATTTCATATTTTAACATGTTGAAAATGTTATTGTCTGTTGGTTTAATCAGAAACTTTTAAGACAATGGGTATTGTTTCTATATGCGAAGTGTGGTCACTAAAATTTTATTCATGTCCAACAGGTAATTATGTCAATAAGTATATGAAGTTTTATCTATAATTAGTTGCAATGTTTTGTTCCGAGTCATGAAATTGTGATTAAACCACTAAAGAAATAATATCTCTACCGAGAAAACCTATAAAATTATCAATCCGTAAATATAATGAAGGTGGTTCTTTTCCTTATTTTGACAAAAATTACGGATGCATCTATCAGCTTTATCGGCGGAATATTCCAGGTCAGAGTGGCAATAAGAGATACTCCAAGATTGACCTGTTGAGACGAATGTATAAATGAGCCAGTCTGGTGTCGAAAAGCAAGGGTGGAACAAGTTTTGCTGACAATATGACGCGCATTCACGTTATAGGTAAGTTTTATATTCATTTTCTTACGACGAAACATAATATGATTTTTATATAGAAACTCATTAACAATATTGTCTAATGTGTACGGTAATGATGACTATTTCAATATTTAACGGTTTATACAATTAAAATTTTGAACCTGTTAATATAATGACTCGGCGCCATTAAATTTAATGAAAAATATTTTAATCAATTATTAATATGATTAAGCAGTACCTTAACTGTTACTAAAATATAATGCTTAACTTAATGCTACTTCGTATTTCATTTATTAGAACCATATTATAAAATTAATATTTTCATTTTGAAAATAAAATGATATTTTGTTTTGAAAATAAAAAAGTCATCCTACGAAATGAATTTGCAACCAAAAAATTATACCTAATTATTATATCAGAATAGAAGGATAAAGTATGTTATGTATGTGTTACCATAAATAGTAAAAAACAATCTATTTATACACAGTATCAAAACAATTTCGGACGAATGAAAATGTGTCGATTCATTCTTAAATGGTGGGATATAGTTTTTGAGTCAATTGAAAATGGATGATGTGAAAACGTATTTTCGTAAATAAATAATATTAAGAATTTATATACGTACAATCATTTTCTTCGTTTTACTGTAATTAGTATTGCCTTTCTAAATTTTAATAAATGCCATTAAAAATAATATAAACGTTGTATAAGACCATTCATGTTAATAAATCATCGTGGTTATTATTATTGGTTTAAGACCTACAGCGTTGGTCTAAAACATAGACAGGTAAGTAGGCGTGGTGCGCGATCCGCGTATGTGATCTGCGTATCATATGTTTGTCTCCGCATGGTGACGAATATTTTATTTGTAGATCGAATCCGATAAGTAGTAGAGCGCCCTTGTTTATTGTTCGTTACGTACTTGGTATCGTAAATACTTGTGTGGCTACTTTATGGTCGGGCTGCGGCATAACTCTACCCCTATTTGTCTAGCTAGCTATAGCTATTTCACTCACGCATATCGTATTCAAGTTTTCTCACTCTTGCATATTTAAAAGGTGTATTAAATAAGGGACAAACTGAATGTTTAAATACTCGTAAGTCGTAATACTTAAAAGTATGTAATACGAGTATGTTTAACATACTCGTATACTCGTTTTATTCATTACATTAAGTATTGCTTCACACTTCGCAGTTCGTGGACAAATATTTATTCAATACGACAAGTACGAGTATTATAGAATAAGGATTTTAAGTATGACGCTCTTTTCGTCTAATGATTCTCCGTTTTTCTATTGGCACAGATGAGCGTTATTACTTTGTAGTGTAAATATAGTAAATAAACAGTGTATATAAAAACTAACTTTTAATTGGGTTAAATTTTAATTTCGTCATTATGTCCACAAGAAAATATAATACCCCATGAGAGTATTTTACAGATTTGGGTGATTATTTTGTTTCATGCAATATTTACAAAACTAAATTGTCATTCAATACAGCTACATATAATTTAAGGAAACATTTGAATATAAAATATCAAATTTAACAATAATCAATACAGAATAATTTGCTTGTTCCGAACATCTTACTATGTTATTAATACAAAAATTTAACTAAAATAAACATGGTACAAATAAATTGTTTTTTACTAATGTGATCCATTTTTTAAAATTAATGTTTATTATTGTAAATAATGTGATTAATTTATTAAATATGCTATTAAAATGACTATGCCAAACGAATCATTTAGTTACCAGTGCTAAGCCTGGAGCTATAAATATATACGTTAGTATGAAGAAAAAATTAAAAACTATTTTATTAAAAATGTCTCATTTAGAAATTTTAGGAATTCCCGCCAATTTTAGCTGTAAGAAATAAAAGATATGAGAATTGAACCTTCCAAATAATTTACAATTAAGATTTATTTTATGTCTCCCGCGACCGTAAGTTTATAGCCATTTGTATATGCTCTTGGTCACAACGGAATTACGCCGCCCATACTCATCGAGTATTTTGTCACCGATATTTTATAATACTCGTACCCGTCGTCTCAGTATCTCAAAATACTCTTATCGCTCAAGTCTAATGTTTTCACATCAGTGAACATGCCACTTCTGTCTTGTTTTTTTGTTATCATGTTAGCTCCTTTTTTTTGACACGGTCTATATATGTGTGTGTATATATATATATATATATATATATATATATATATATATATATATATATATATATATATATATATAAAGTGACAGGTATTTATTTATGGTCATTCTTTATTTCTTCACAAATATTAGGTTTCAAATTTCCTCAAATTCAAAATAGTATCAAAGGGAATATTTTTCAGATAGCAGTGAATGCGACAGAAGCACCTCAAAATGAGGCTTTGAAGTTATATTTAAACCATTAGGTTCAACGAGAGATCGATTCATTAACAAGCAGCAATTGGTATACTGCGGACACTTTTGTCGAAATTTATTTCAAACCTAATACAATTCAAGGCAATAATTTGTCTTCACATTCTCGCCTTATAATTTTTCAAAGTTAATTTAAACTATTGAAATATTTCCAGGACTCCAAATAAAATATAAATCTGCTCCGATAGAAGTCATTCAGCTGAGATTATTTTTCAGTAAAAGTTCCATTAGAATTGAACATACAAACTTTCGATATATATATATATATATATATATATATATATATATATATATGTGTATGTATTAATTTTAATTGAAAACAAGTGACACTTCCTTCTTTCGTAAGCAACTACCACGACCTAACTTTTAAAACGTAGTGTTGTAATTCTCCATCATGTTTATTTTATTTTTAATAATATGTTTAATTTAGTCATGCATTTACTTTTTAGTCATACATCATGACTCTAGGGCGCCCACCTTCCGGGTTTTCAAAATGTTTCGCTTTAAAGGCGCATCCAATCAAGAAACGCCTAATGTAATACAATTGTTTCCGTCTAGAGAGGGACCGGGCAAAATACTCGGCTGAAGGAGAAATCGATTAAACATAAGCGTGTTACATTATCTCATAACTATTGTTAACTGAGAAAACTAAATTAATTCTTGTTCACCTGTTAAATTATAATTTCGCTTCTTACATACCGGACTTCCTGTTGTAAATTTCGAAAAACGAATGTTTTATACTTTCGAATTAAATTACGTAATAATAAAGAATATACGTCACTTCAATTACTAAAGCCTAGCCTTGCTACTTAACTTAATAATGGTGGGCTAAAAACTTCATTAGCTATTCAATTGACCAAATGTTTTCTAAGTTCAAACAAACATTGCTTGAAACGATTATATAATCATATATTTTGTTATTGTCAATTTGAATAGGTATAAAATCACATAATGAAGCAAAAGTATTTAACACAGGCAGGTGGGACGCAGATAATTTTTTGTTACAGCTCGGGTTCTTAGTAATATTGACGAAATATATTCCTTTGTTTTCATATTTTTTAAATTAATATAGGTGTATATATTATGTAAAAAATATGATTCTTTATTTGCTTATCTTTGAAATGTAATTTTTGTTGCTACAATAGATGTCGCTGTTATAAATCGACGTGATAATATTGTACATGTAACCTAATTTCATTCTAAAATGCTTGTTTCTGGTTTGTACAACGTGCCTTCTTCGTAACCTGAAGTGCATTAAACTGATTTTGCGTTGGCAGAAACAAATAGTCAATACCTATAGTCTATTCAATTTCAAGAGATAATTTTTGTAAACAATCGAATTTGACAGTTCAGGTATTGTAAAACTTTTTTTCAGGTTCATGTTAGTAATTTAATATGGATTTATTTAGTATGGGTGATTAAAAAAAATATTTTTATCAGTGTACATGTTTACACTGTATATATATATATATATATATATATATATATATATATATATATATATATGTACATATATATATATATATATGTACATATATATATATATATATATATATATATATATATATATATATATATATATATATATATATATATATATATATACACGCAATTTATATTACATAGGTTGTATTTTATATTTATGAGAAATTCAGATAAGTAAGATAAAGTATTTCGAACAATTTAAAAGTATAACTGTTATATCAAAAAAAGATATAATAAAATAACTAGCGTGACCCGTGCGAAGTCTTCGCATTATTTATTCCATTATGAAGCTCAGATGACAGATCAAACAAATATTTTACTAAAATTGACATATAGAGGCGCAAGTATCAAAAGCATTGAGCTAAAGCGCCACTTTATTTATACGTGAGTGGATTTGAAATTAAACAAAAATTTGACCGACCGTCAATCATATTGACGTTGAGCCGTTAGATGGCAGCATTGCTGTTTTGTGTATATAATTTTAATAATTAATTAATTTGCAAAAACAATAGCAATAATAAATTGTTTAGTTGTGGATGCCGGTAGAGCAAGCAATTATCTATAAAATGATATATAATTTATGTGGATTAGTTGTGAGGTTTTTTCTAAAAAGGGAGAGTAACATCTTAACCTTAGCGTATTAATATATATGATGATGATACCAAAAATTTAGATAGAAATAGTCGTTTATAAATGTTAAGTTATAAAGAAAATTATTACAATACTTCAATACTTCAAATATTCAATCGCAAATACTTAATTTTTGAATAAGCATTAAAATATTTTTTAACTAATATATAAACTAATATATAAAAATACACGAAATACAATAATATTTCGCAAAGAAAATACACTGCATACATTTACAATTACATCACAATGCATCTGGGCTTCACACCCATATCCAAAGAGGGTTGTGCCTAATGCTAGTGTCAGCGAGGCCGGCCTTTTGCCGATATCACTGAGAAATAGTATTACAGAACATATCATATCTATTACACAACATATTAGCAGAATTTATTCATCATAAATCTATCTATTACATCGTATATCAACAATAACAATGTTCGCTCAGCCATGCCGCGGGGCTTATTGAATGAGATTGCTCCAAGTAGAAATCTTTTGACATCGTTTAATTTAAAAGTAGTGCTTTCTTTCGCCGCATATCATTTCTTTTGTGTCCAGATCATTCTGATTCAGTTTATCTTACAGTGATATGTCGGCAATCTTAGTATTTTACAATGATATGTATTATTGAACAGCTGTATAGGTACGGTCCTTAGAAGAACATTCGCCATTTTAATTACACTTGTACTTAAAAATATCACACATTTAACACAACGAATTTAACATTATAAAACACATAATATAATAAACTTAATATAGTACAAAATATTTTTATGAAACACAAAAAATTTAGAGAGCAATATTGGAAAATGAGATGTACGAACATCTCCCGCCATTACGTTGATAAGTGTGGCAAGCAAGCATTGAATATACGCTGTATAAATAAGTTGCTATACGTTGGCATCCAGTAAAAAAATATATATATATATATATATATATATATATATGTATAATTGATCTCCTGAATTTATATACCTTTGGACAAGAAGTGTGTCCCTTGTGAACATATAAATAATGAATGTCGCAAATAATTACACTAGCTGTGCGCTCGGATTAATTAAGATTTCTTAGTCCTACATAAATTTATATATGGCCACTTCAATACAATTGTTAGGTTTCGTGTTTGTGCAACAGGCGGACATATAGATAATCATACGAACCCGCATTGGTTGTCCTCAAACCAAAGACTAATAAGTTACTTTAACAAATATACATATCCGAATGGAGAATAAAGGTTATTGTCCGGCAAAATTCATAAGCACAAATGGGCATTTTTATCTAATAAGCTGATGGTTTTTTGAAAGTCGAACGAAAGTACGGTGTCAAAATAATATTATTAACCAAGTCTCATGGTGTATTGACCATAAAAGTCTGTATTGCATTTCTTCTGTTTCTAAAATCTATTCAAATGTTTTTCAGATTATTCGAGTAGTATAAAAATTAATATAGGTATGTGAGTATGAAATAAACATTTAATTATTTGGCGAAACTTTTGAGATGAGGTAAACATTACATTTTCCGCAGCCATTGACATAAATTTTTTAAACTACTTGTACGAAACACAAACGCAGATATATGTTTTCTTTTCAGAATAATATTTCAATTATTATATTATTTTCCGCTTAGTACACTATGCCGCTCATAATGCGTTTTCTTTTTGTAAGACTTTAAATGCTTTACAAGGAATCACTGCGAATGCACTATAATATATATATATATATATATATATATATATATATATATATATATATATATATATATATATGTATATATATATATATATAAATATGTATATATAAATACAATCAAGGCTGAGTTTCCGGTTATTAGCGTAGGACATTTCAATATGATATGGCCTGTTCGATGAAACGACCGACCGAAAAATTTTACTGTCTGCTCTATATATCGTGAGCTAAGATTGGTGAGCGATTTCTGCTCGAACGTGTACATCGCTGTATACATTTTTTTATTGAAAGAAAAATTAAAAGTAAGTGTTTTTAAACTTCAAAGTTTCAATTTTTTTAGTACGTTGATATTTGATGTTGTAGTGTTAATATTTTTAAAATTTATTATGTTTTTACTATTTTTTTGTTGAATATAATAACCTGTCGATAACATAACCTCAAATCGAATAACAAATTCATAAATGGCGTTAAATTTAGATTCCGGATTAATATTTCCAGATTATGTTTACATATCTAATAATCTTAAAAATGACAGAGTTATTAAAAAGATTTCAATGATACTTGACGATCCTACGTTCAAACAGGTTCAAAAAGAACTACCACAAACCGGACCTTGACCGGACTGGAAATGATAGAATTAGCCGGTGAAAATTTCGGTCCCGAAGATAATATATATGATGCGTAGAATGCGGTGAAAATGACTACGAGACAGAAAAAATAGAATATTAACTGCAATTAATTGTTTGTAAATTATGGCCGCATGTAAATTGTATTCCATTCAACAATTCTTGCAATCCTTGTGGCAAGAAAATGAAGAAACAAGAAACGGAAAATAAAAACTTACGCGAGAAAAAAAAAGTAAAAGGGAGAGGAAAAATGACGCGCAAATTAAATGGCCATCTTATCCTTACATGAGCGGCCAACTTCTAACAGATTTTAACATCGACACTTTTTCTAATGTTTTTGAAATAAATATGTCTAATATTAATCATCGAAAATTTACATCGAAATAAGAGTAAAAGTTCAGTTACTGTAAAAACATTATCCTAAGTACGTGTACAATTTGTAGGCTACACGGGAAAACATTTTAGTACCAACATTTTTGAAAAGAAAATAACATAGGTCGCAATGTTTGTTTAATTATCTGTACGCCAAATATACCATAATGATATCTGTATATAAGTTAATAAAATCTAGAAATATAGCAGCGTAAGCTGGCACGTTGTAGCTATCTCATTCTAACGCCTTATACAATTAATTAATAGCATATATGGTCTAGGCCTTTTTAGCATCGAGATTTCGAATATTTTCACGAAATGTTTGAAACGCCGACTATTTCGCAAAAAAAATGGAGGGTTGTCCTTTTTTACCGTGTAAAATTTTGCAATTCGTATCAGTGAAATAATGGTGTAATACTTGTATTTATAACATTTTTTATAGTGAAACTGTCTGAAGTTAATATTTTGATTATGTATACAGTTTTATAATACACTGGATATAACACAATGAATTCTATTAATTGGCTTCAGCTGATCGAATATATATTTGTACCAACCATATTATAACAAAAATTATCTCTTGAAATTGAATGGACTATAGGTACATCACTATCATATATTTAATTGTAATGGCGGAGTTACCCAAAATAGTAACAGGGAAGTGAATGACTCACTCTAAGGAAAATATTTGTCGAGTACACAGTTTATTTAATATTATGTTTCATGATTTGTTAGGTTTCATCTACGTACTTGAAACGATCTAAAGTTTGTAAAAATTTTTTTTTTATATCTTAAATTTGATTATTCTTATTATTTACATGTAAAACTATGTATATATATATATATATATATATATATATATATGTATATATATATATATATATGTGTATATACACATATATATATATATATATATATATATGTATATATATATAAATATATATATATATATATATATATATAATATATATATATATATATATATAAACTATATATATTAGGTAAAACTACCACATGCATGGAAAACTACGTCTTTCAAACTTCCATATTATATATTGTATAGATTCTGCAATTAGGCATTATTTATTATTTCGTGAATGGATTAGCCACAACGTGTTTATCCTTTACTATAAAATTTTATTCAACCAATTTTCGTTTCATAAATTTTCTAAAATAATCGAATCAGTTTATTATAATTAAATGATAAATATTTATTCTAGAATTTTAATTTAGACTCTCGTTGCTTTGCTCGCATTACAACTTTATATGGCATAGCCAAAATCAATTTATGTCCTACCTAAAGAAGTTCTTTTAAAAATTTTTTTTTCTATTGTGATATCAAAAATTCCCTGGAGAATATAGAAATCATAGATAATAATATTATAATAAAGTTTACATCCTCTAATGAATTGGCATTATATAGTAAGTATATATATATAATGTAGATATAATAATAAAATATATGTGAGTGTTAATGTCGTAAAAGTTTTTATTTACAATTGACAAAATATGTAAATTACATCCAACACGTTAATATTGTTATACAATATTAACTAATGAAAATTATTAAAATATTGGTGAAAACATCAATAGTTTCCTGATTTTTGTTTAAATGGTAAATGATCTACTATGGGAAATGAACCAACCTATAGATTACGGTGGATCACTGTAGGGCACACTGAATCGCCATCTTGAATTTCCATACTATTTATGGCGGGTCACGATGGATAGATTTAATATAAGTGTTAAACAAAAGAATCACTTTTATCAGTGTGTTTTGTGTGACAGTCTTAAAATCATAAAATTCTAAGCACTAATTGTAGTTGCACCAACCCAAAGCAAATAAATTTAAATAAATTAATACAATCCTCTAATTATGGAAAATGATTTGATCAAAAAACTAAAGCACATTTAAACAAGAAAAGGCAAACTGTTGTTGACATTTAGTTTTACTAGACTTAGACACAGGTAAAATCATTTTTCAATTTCTAAGTATATTGAAACAATATTTGAACATCTGGTAATTGGTATCCATACTTCAGTTTTAAACAAATGTCTATACCTCTTCCAACTCCCTCTTCTATAACCATTTTTACATAAAATATTTTGTTTTATTAGCAAAAAATTACACTAAAACAAAAGTGCCTTCTTTGGGGCTACTGTCAAGATGATAGAAGGTGTGAAGATCCGTTTCTACTTCTTCTGCGTTATCAAAGCCATCTTCTTTTTTAGAATGCATTGTTTACTGACTTTCTATGTCTCTGTAACAAATAAACAGATATAAAAGTCGACTCATTGTACAACACGGTAGACGGTGCCCCAACTTCCCCTACCGTAAATAGGCAGCTACTGGTTTTCGGGGAAGTCACTACGTACAGATACCTAAATCAGATTCTTTTACAATTGTGTTAAAACTGGTACTTTTATCAGGTTGGTTTAAAAATATAATAAATTCAAGGTAATTAAGAGTAAGGTGGAGCACGATTTGATAAAAAAGATGAATTGTGATTTAAAATTCAAAATATTTGTTATCTGACCTTTCACTAGTACTAAAATAATAAACAGTACCTAGAGTTTTAATTAACAAAGAAAAAGGTGATTAAATATAACGAAAAGTCTTTCCAAATGACACTTTCGATCTTTCAGTGGCATATCCGGATTCAGTGGGACATAGAAATTGTTATCTACCTTGGTACTTTTACGTAGGTAACTTACATTGTAAAAGCTACATGTCTCTTAAGAGCTTCCCAATATAATGCTTGATCTTTTGTTGCTTGTTAGCAAATTTAATGGTTCAAAAATTTTTCCGCTCTGATTCTTTAGCATGGAATAAAAGAATATAATTGGAATCATCAGACGAAATGAATACAGTGTCTTCTGAGTTATTGAAAATAAATTGTTACTTGCAATTTTTTTTTCGGATTTCAAATTTATGTCCACGGCTGAGAAAATCATTAGATTAGTCTGATATTCTGAGAGTTGATCTTTAAGAAACAATTTATGGTCTTCTGTCTATTTCTTATCTATAGTTTCTATGAATAAAAAAGGACTCGATTAACTAGACTGAACATTGTTAGCAACATCATTAGATGAAATTAGTGTTGGGACAGTTTCGATATATATGGTTGAAGTAAACTGTGTCTTGAAAAGTTAAATCCTGAAAATCGGTATCTTCAATGAAACTAATAGGTTTTTTAGAAGGGCTTTCTAATGGTAACGTATTATTTACTACTGCGAGAAGAGTAATCTGATGGTGACATATTATTTATCTTGACAAGAGAGGCTTTAAGAAACCATGAGGCGAAGGAAAATTTATGGAAAGTTCTGCTTGATTATTCGGGGACATTATTAATGGATCGGTCATAGATTCTGCAGGACATCTGAACTTCTTAGAAAACAAATTTATGCCAGTCTGCGTTGGAGCACCCTGATGAGTTGGTCGGTTTTTTATTTTGCTAGGTATGAAGAAATATTCAGAAAAAATATTCCTGAGGGACGACACCACTTACTTTAATTCAAATTTTATGTTAACAGGTGTCATTGCTTTTACAAAAGTTTGATGTACTAATCATGCTAATACTAATAGTTTTTCCTGGATGCTATATCATCCATGAGATAGCTGCTGCATTATAGAATGTCTGAAATGGACTAAAAACAGACGTGTCCATGGGCTGCAATTTATGGCAAAGTTATGGTGGTATATAAGTATAGTTCACAAAGTAACTCAATTGTCCTTTTCTGGATTTAAATTTGCTGAATATCTTATGGTTATCCAATATTAATAAAAATGGATTGTTCTTTGCCAAATAAGTCACTTTTATGAAAAGTTCCCTCAATATCCAATCAATAGATTAGACAAGGTCTAGAGGCCCCAGAGGCGTGTCTTTTGTCATGAGTCGTTTTTAAAACCTTTTGGTTTCATCTAGGATGTCTCTCGTTTCGTCGGCAAAACTATGGCTACAGCTCATCGCTTCTTGCAGATTGACATAGAATGTATCGACGTCACAACTTATTAAATGAGGTGACCCTTGCGAAAATAAATAGCTCAGATTTTCGTAGCATCAGGTCTGTATTTCTTTGCCTAAACCATAAATCCAATCATTTCCTACAATTTTATTTTCACTTTAACTTTTTGGAATTTTGAATCTATAGCGCGCTCCTATTTCGTATTGAGGTTTCCTGAATTCCACTGTATCAAGGCCATAGCTCATTTTAGAACAAGTTTTATTGTATTCTTTTTGTCCTTTCTCTTCTTTATTAGAAAAGACCTTTCCGTTGGCGTGATTAGGTCTGAGATTTATGTTTTCGCTATCCTACTCACTACAAGTTTTCATTTTCTTGATATATCGACTCAATGTCAAATAGTTCACGTATTTTTATTAGTGGCATCTCTCAAGCTCAAGTCACTTTCAATGAGTGATATAGGTTCTTGTATATTTTGTGCAATATTTTGTGGTCTTTCGAATAAGATTCTGAATCATTGTGAAGGGATAACTGGAACAATAAATACTAAGAAAACCGGTGAACATTAATTAAGGTTAACAACAGAAATTAGGGTTTCATATGCATAAGGTACCACAAACACCAACATTGGGATACGCTATGATTTGTTACAATGTGCCATCACACAGTGCCCCATGGAATTGAAAATAAAAAAATTAAATAAAATGATGTGTTATGCACAACGGTAAACCGTTTATGTGTAATTACCGACTAATATATGTTAGCTTATTTAAAAAAGTGTTATTTACATATATCCTCAGAGCTGGGCTTTAAATTAAAAACAATAATATACTTTTTCAAAAAACAATATAAAAACTTTTTTTCGCAAAAGCTCTGGAGCGAACTAATACCAAACAAATGTCAAGTGTTTCAGATGGTGTCTAATGTGGTTATATGAACTGTTTCTTAGCACTAGCAGAATAATAGAAAGAGAAGGATATATAGATACTTTTACAATGTCCCCCTTGTCACACAATGTCCTATTTAATCCTACATTACAATCTGAATTTAGTCGAAAGTATTAATTTTATGTATCTACATTTTAATTTGAATATGTCATTTCAATATCTTTTTGGAGAATTTTCTTTCCTAATCTTTTTGCAAGAGTACGGATAACTTCTTAAAAGGTTTTGTACTTGATTGGTATAAAATGTACTCATTATAAAAAAACAATTACATTTTAATCTTTAATTACTTTATTATTCCTATGATTTTTTATTGGTATTTTAAATAAAAAAATATAATTTATAAATAGAATTTTTGATTAAATTAATTTTTCTTGAGAATAACTTCCATGGATTTGATATTTACATATTGAATTAATTATTACCATATTTGTTTATTAATTATATTTGGCATTTACATATTGAATAATATATTCAAAATAAAACTGTTAGCATGTGTGTTTTGAAAACTACTTGGTGAAAGTTCTTAATAAGTTAAAATGAAATAAATTTGTTTTAATTATAAATATGTATGTTATAAATATGACTCATATTTGAATTATTTCCATTATAGAATATTTAAGATTACATATATGTACATATGTGTGTATATATACGTATATATATATATATATATATATATATATATATATATATATATATATATATATACATATATATATATATATATATATGTATATATATATATATATATATATATATATATACATATATGTACAAATTAAACCAAAAAATAAATACGTTGAAATTGATCGTATAATTTGAATACTTTGATTATATTAAATGAATATTTCTTACTAAACTCACAAATAAATATTTCAAAACCTGTCTTATCAATTTTATGGTATTTATATATAACAGTTATTGTTTTGGACGTATATATTTTTACAATAACTTAAAATAGCACATTACAAAATAAATAACCTTGACCTTCAGATGCATGTGTCTTGAGTCAAACTGATATTTTACATGATGTAATGTTTATATCCAATATTTTTTGCATTCATGTAATGAATAGGTTTCTTTTTGAATGCACGACAGTGTCCATTAAGTTTTTGTAGTGACTGTTATGAAGGATAATAAATTTAGAAATATTGTTCTAATGATTTTCTGTAAATATAGAAACACCCTGTTTTCAAATTAACTTTTTCAAACTATTTTTGCCAATGCTGTCATTTTATAGCTTTTGGGACTGTTCTGTTTTTTGTTACATTGTTGACTGATAATTACAATGCCACAACAGTATCGCCCTTGCGTCCGTTATTATTAATGATTTTGAATTACTTTTCCGTGTTGATTCCAAAGAGAGTAATTTTGTATCAGCTCTAGTTTTTAATGTCTTTTAATGTTTTAACTTAAATAAAATATTTAGTTTAACTGAGATCTTCAAATATGAGCAGACCTTTGAATGCTCCCCTAAAAACTACAACAATGGTGATCATCGTATGTGCATTCCAATTTTCTTGATGACATCCATGTATAATTTGAATATATTGATGGAACTTTTGTTTCCATACTGCACTTAAATCTTCTAAGTTTTCAGGAAAATGTTTCAGGTGTTCAAGCGGTTGGCATTTAATCATTTTCTTCTTTGTAATATCTGAAGAAGTTTTTGATAACTAAAAGAAACTATGCATTTATCACAGTAACATCATATAATTCATAAAAATTGGATTCTTTCCTAAATTTCTGGTGTCCTTACTCTATGGGCTGGTTTCTGTGAGCCACCAAAATATTTACTACTGCTATCAAATCAAATTCAGGAATTTCTCTTCAATGTATTTAAATATTTATTGAAAGTGTCAACAGAGGCCACACGTATTCTTTCTGTTTGTTTTGTGTTTAATGTAAAATCAACCTGAGCTTAAACAAAAACAAAGAGTTGAATTTATTAAAATTAATTTTTTCTTTTTACAATGTATTATTTGAAATTAGATACTTACATCACGGAGTCACATGTGATATGGGTGGACTGAGTTAGACACTTTCACATTAATAATTATTTGTTGCATAAGTGGACACGAGACTTAAAGTAAAATACACGATGCTGTATTTTAATGAAGTATTTGAAGGAGATAGTGATCCATGAACATAATAGTGCACTGATTAAAGAAAAAAAAGTTACAGGAAAAACCCATCACTTGACCATTTATAATTCCACGGGCTGTTTTTTATATCCTCTTCTTCTTCTCCCAGCTGTGCCACAACCCTTTGCAGGTCTCGGTCTCTTCCACATTTACTGTCCATCTGACTCGATTATTCACTTCTCTTCTTCAGTTGGTGAGTTTTCTCATCTTCCCAACGCCTTGCTCCATAGAATCGATCCATTGCTTCCTGGGCCTGCCTCTTGGTGTTTTTTGTTGTCTGATATACTTTTCAGATGAGCCGTCGATCTTAAATGCTGTGACTTACAAAACTTAGCAATGGTTTCTTGCCTCATCAGTACTTCTGGTTTGTGGTTCATTTGCATACGATAAGTGTCACCCATATATATGTATATATATATATATATATATATATATATATATATATATATATATATATATATATATATATATATATATATATATATATAAATACATCAATGAGCGCCATCATGCTCGTGGGCATACTTACTAAACTTTCCACGAGCATGATGGCGCTCGCGAAATCAGTTGCTGTTTAGCGCGCAGTAGGGGAGGTCGCTTGCACGCATCACTAATTTTTTATCTTTCTATGTGTTAGATAAAGTTTAAATTATAGTACTATTAGTAATTACAATATAAAAAGGATCCAGGAAAAGAAAATTTTTGACCCACAATGTTGGAATACGAAAATAATTGAAGGATAAATGATCGTTTTTCAAGTTGTGAAGAAAGAAATAGTGGAAGTGACATTGTGGTGCACTCACAATTTGGTGCAACGCAAATTTCGAGTGATAGTGATAATAGTAAGGATAACAATTATTTTGCTGATACGGAGGATGTACCGGACTGCAAAAATATGATGCGATCTTGTTTTCAGTTTTTGTTCACAATAAATGAGTGAAAAACCATGGATTATAAACTATCTGACAAACCCAAAACTGTTTCACAGCCTAATTCTGTTTAATGACAGATTCATTAAATGGGTGTAGAAAGGTAATAGTAAAAGCTATTACGTACATAATCAGTACCATGAATAACTGTATATCTTAAATTATACAGTTGACCATTTCTCCGTCTTAGTAAATTTCTTTTTGTTTAATAACAATTTTTATTATAGAATATACACAAATGTCTTTAGTATTATAACTTGAGGTCTAGTGGATACAATCTATATAAACTATTCTACGATGCTGGTGGATGTGTGTCATGGTGAGCTTTTCTATTTTCATCAAGCATTTGGCAACTGCAGATATCGTTTTCTATGCAAGTTAGTGAGGGTATAATGTGTAATTGATTGTGTAAATGTATATGAGGACATGGCATTGTCTGTGTTAAAACTAAGAATTCAATATATACACATTCAGTTTGTGTATTGTACTAATTGTATCCAGTAAATTGACGATGCGGTATGGTTGTTTGTTTGTAGCAGAGTTGCAATATACATGACAGTAGTGGCATTCCTAACGTGCTAGTGTTGGAATATAAAACACATTTCACTATTAACTCCATACGGATAAGTAATTGGTTTATTAATAAAAATGTTGATTCCCTTGTTTGTGGATATCTGATTTGCATACAAATTTACATGAATAGTATTATGTGAATCATAAACTGTTGTTCTTCATGATATTCTGTATCAACTGAGTTAGACGCATTACCTGTACCCAAAAGTTGGAACTTAAAAGAAAATAATTGATTGAAATGCCTTTAGTTGCAAGTTGAAGTCTTTATGTCACAAGAAAGTGATAAAAGTCTATCAAAAATATTTAAAAATGCCACCCTGTATGCTCTGCAAGAGTATAAATTATATAGTGACTATACTAAAGAGGAACAATGTCTCATTTTATTTGACAGTGCTGTATAAGCACTTTACAAATTACATATTCCATTAAAATTACCGGTAGCCAAGTTAAGCGATACGTCATCTCATTAGTGATTGGGCAGCCATTGTAACTTAGAATGTATGTTTATCTCTTTCTAACCACAGTGTTTCCATATAGTACTGTGATCTTTGAATCTTATCATAGTATAAATATACAAACTAGTTAGCTATTCTAATACGTTAAATACTGACCCTGGTTTTTTGACATATTTAATATGAATATGACGTGTCTATAAAATAATTAATGAAGTATAATAACATGTTAATGTGTAAATGAGTAAATAATGAAATTGAAACCTGCCCAATTACAGAAATAGCATAAGAAACAGTTCTTGCTCTAGAAGGTTGCAAGGTGTAGTTAGTGTAGACAAATTTGTGCAATGTGAACAATGTGAGTAGATTCCTAATGGGTGCTATGTTATATTATCAGATAGTTTTTACCGTTATGTGCACAAAAAGTACAAATGGAACCTTATTGTTGGAGCAATGTTGTCTTTCTATCTGTCCACCTCAATCTGCCTTTTTGTTTGTCAGAGGCTTCTAACTTCTAAACAAAATAAGATAGAAACTTGAAATTCACACATAATACATAGGTAGTTCCTTGGCCAAATATGGCCTATAAATAGTATTAAAATGGTTTTATATTATATTTCCAAAAGACTGCCGTACATATAAAACAGAAAACAGAAGTTCTTTTTGTATAGTGACTTCCGGTATAGTGACTGGTATGAATCACTATTTTATGACCATGTTCTTGGAAATTCCATACAAATATTATAATCATGTCAAGTCTGAAACAAGTCAAGTCTGATTCATTCCATAAGCTTCTTATCTTCAGGTTGTATTTAGCTTTGTTTCTAAAAATTAGGTAGTAGGAGTAGGTATAGACTTTTCAACTCAGAAAGGTATCCCACTCCAAGTTTTTTCAATGTGGAAAAACTGCACTGAAATATTGAGTTAAGATAAATGACTGGGATTAATTGATTGAGGACAGGTTTGCCAGTATTGACTGAAGGTTAACATTGGCAGTTAAATATGGAACGCCGACAAAATGGCTTTCTTTTTTATGTTAACCCCCAAGAGGACATTAAAATTTACAGGTGAAAAATGCATAGGGGGAAAATTATCAAAAGAATCATCATATTTGTAGCCTCCAGTATATACGAAGAAAAACAGAAATTGCTGCTCTCAATGTTGTAGTTAAAAAGCTTGGATGATGTCAGAAGTTTTTGAAAAAGTTTTACATAATACTGAGTTGATTAACTACTGTTCAGGTCACGTTGAAATTGAGAATTTCATTAATATAAAACTGGCATTTTTACCAACAAACATCACATTACTTACACTATAGGAAGATTCTCGTACAAAAAATTGTAGACCATAGTGAAAAGAATTTTCAAATTTTTTGGGGAAAAATGAAATCATATATAACAAAAAATGTTTTTCTCATGCGGGTTTCTGTAAATCTTTGATTACTACAACAGCTGGTTACGATTTTGATGATGAAATGGACAATATACCATTGGCACAACTGCTTACATTATCTTCAGAGAAAACAAGCATTGCAGATTGGGAAACTTATGTTAACACTGACAGTCAAGTTGTCACTACTAGGAACATGAAATAATAGTGAAATTATTGAATATGTAATTCCACCATTTACACCACAGGCAGGGAAGATGTAAATGTTAAAAAAAAATTAAGAAAACGATGAAAAAGCACTTCCGACAATTGAAGATACCTTGAGCAGTTTGACAGTAGTGAGAAGATTTCTTCATTTTGTAAAAAACATGAAGATTTAGATAACCATTCATTGACAGACTTGAACAGACCCTACATCACACATTGTCACAGAAAAAGAAAATGAAACAGTCAATATTACACATTACTTTAAAAAATCATTTTGAAAATATAACATTTGTATTTGTCTAAAAATTCATATAGAAATGTATGCTGTTTGTTATTATTTCTTCATTGCTTGTGTTACAACTTCTGAATATAGTAACAATATTGCCAGTCCCTTCATCGTTGTTATAACCGAAAACCACTGAATTTCATAAAACCCAATATATAATAGTAATAAAGTAATTACACCAAAGTATTTTTTAAATATTCATGATATTTTTATGTATGTGAAAGATTTACTGAGCCAAATATATTACTGAAATTAAAACATTTACAGAATTAAAATTATTTTGATTCTGTAAATGTTTCTATAGAAATACTATATATGGTTTTATACACTTAGACATGTATGGAAACCTTGTAATAAAAGTATATTTGTATTTATCAGGTTCATTTTCTTATTACTTATTATAACTCTATGTTGGTGAAATATACATTGGTATATTGTAATTCTATGTTGACGAAACCTACGTTGGTAAATTATAATTCTATGTCGGTGAAATCTATGTTGACTTATTATATTTCCATATTGGTGAAACCTACGTTGTTATACTGTAATTCTATGTTGCTGAAACCTACATTGGTATATTATATTTCTATATTGGTGAAACTTATGCTGGTGTAATATAATTCTATGTTGGTGAAACCTATATTGGTATATTATAATTCTATGTAGCGTAACTAACGTAGAATTATCTCAGTTATGCTGCTCTCACCCCACAAACACTACAAGCTTCCAGTCTGGTCGCCAAACAATGTTGATTTTTGGGGATCGGGGGTATATTGGTGGGAATACTCACAATGTCCATTCAATAAATAAGTCAGTTTCTCTTTCTCTGTTTTGTACCATTTAAGATATGATTCTTGACTTCTGTTATATTTTTTTTGTTATAATTTTCTAGATTATTTGTTATAAACACAAGAAAAATATCTAACCTTATTTATAAAAAAGTACTGAATATTAAATTTCATTGATATTATTCAGAAGTTTAGATTTTAAACTTCAAAACAGTTATACAACACACACACCCATAGGTATTTTATAATTTGGTGTTTCTTATATTTTATTAGTGCTTTAGAATCGTTTTCCCTTAAAATCTCTAATTTTTTTGACGGTTATAATACTATCTTACTCCCATTGTGGATCGAAAGTTAAAATAAAAAGAAGGTATAAATTACAATAAGTTTTCATTTTCCAATTTTTTGTCTAGAGATGTTACAATAGTGACTATGTTAAGCAAAGACAACATCGTAATATGTTACCTGTAGCTAAATGATTTGTTTCAGGATTCCTCCTAGTAGCAAATTTAATTTCTGCAGTCGTTTGCAATCCAACAATGGAAGAGACACAAGTTGCTGAGCTGAGTCAGAAGATCGCAAAGTTCTCCACCTCACTTTTCGATGTGAGTATACACATTCCTTATTTTTGCATCTCACAACTGATGTGTTAATGAAGTGACAAATATTCACTCTTGAAACATGTCATACCATTGTGAGATTGTGAGCTTCACTTTTGTTATGTATTTATATAATCAATACTGCACTGCTCAAACAATAATACAGCATTGCTCAAGTTATGAGAGTAATGAGAAGTTTCTGAATATTCAAATTAATATGCTGACAAGTATGACTGGCTGGTTGCAGCTTATGCAGTGTTAAACAAATTTAACGACTCCATATTTATGAAAAGTGGATTGACATATTAGGAGTTACGTGGAAATGTATGTCTCACATACATACTTACATATATCAAACTAAATACATAAGCATTTCTTTTGACTTCGCTGTAGTCAAGTAAAAATAAGTAATGGACCTCAAAGACTTTGGCCCCTTCTTCCAAGTCAGGGTAGGCAATGATAACTAAATGTAGTATTGTACTTATGTGCTCATATAATAACTCATCAACTCACAGCTCTCAATACTGATTTCTCACATATTTGATTATGATGGTATTTTCTTTGGAACACTAATCACAAATGTTGCCGAGAATGCTTATAATTTGTTGATATTAGAATTTGATCTCTTACGATAATCTGTACTATGCTAATCACCCAGCTTCAGCCTCAGTTAGTTTTGATGCTGTCGATTAGGGTAAACATATTTTATTCTGTAAGACTTGACTGTCGGGTTAGATCGTCCTTATGATCTTCCTTTTATTGATACAAATATATAATTTAGTCATTGTTATTGCATAAAATTATCGTGAACACTGAAGGGTGTGCAACTTGTTATTTTATAGGTGGTGGTTAAAGAGAAGGTGGATGAGAACATTGTCATGTCCCCCTTATCCGTGGAGATTCTCCTTGCTTTACTTTCACTGGGATCTGAAGGGAAAACTCACGAGGAGCTTATGTCTGTATTGAGTCTTCCTGATGATGAATTTGTAAGTAAAAACATGTTTTAAGCTAGGTGTATGTGAAATTGTGACATGTATCCATATTGAATGTTTAAAAGTTACTTTGAAAACGTAGTTTTTTAAAAGATAGCATGTTTAAGTTCAAAGTTGTTTATATAGCAATTTTCGAGTTGTCAAGTCAGTTACTCGAAATAATATAACCATAGTCTACATATTGAATAGGTGTTCAACCTTAAGCCATTGTGTGAATGAGATAATATATTAGAACATTATTTATACTACATTTATAATTTAATTGTTATCGCCTTGGTGTGTTGAGTTGATCACAACGCATATGGCCTCTGACAGTTCTGGGCATTGTGTGGACCCATTTTCAATTCCTGACCGTTTGTTGAGCAGGGCTTGACTGATATTCTGATTGATTGCTCTCGTAGCAATAAATCCACGATATGGATAAACTGTGTACATTAAATAATGTAAATAAATAAATAAAAGATTTCAAACTAACGGAATTGCTGAGGAATTAATTTCATTTCATTCAAAATTTTTATTTTTAAATACGTTGAATTTAATTATTTCAATTAAAGAAATAACTACTTTGCAAGTAAGATACTTTATTATCAAAAACATGTCATATTTTGCAAGATAATCTGCCAGTTCCAAAAAGACCACTAAGAAAAGTAGACATAAAAATCTAAAACTCAAAGTTATTAAATAGTTTATCAGTAATAATTTATTTTTCCATTAGTAGATCTTAGTTTTATGCTACAAAAAGTATTAACAGCCACAGTGTCAGTCACATCACACTCAGAAATAGAAAAGTCATTATGGCTTGACACTTATTGTTTAAAACCTATTCTTAAATTTGCCATTACAATAAACTTTGTGAGTAATAACAAATGTAATATTAATGATGTATTAGTTCTATATTAATTGATTTTAATTTGCAATGGCTCTCTTAACTAATTTAAAGATAATACTCGAAACGACCCTCAAAGGAAAAAATATGAATCACAATAATAACTTCCTCGACTTATAAATACCTCTTGTAGTGTAAGCTCACTACAGCTCTTGATACAGTGCAAAGCGACATGGCGGTATACAACCACCTGGGATACATTATTTAAATTTACTCAGAGCCCTCATTCCAAATCATTGTTCTTTCTTTTTGGGAATGTTCTCTGTTTATACCAATAAGTTGAATTGTACCGTAAATTGTACCTTATCTGCAGAAATTGACCATGCGTGTACGTTTACAAATTTGTCTACAAATTCTTTGTCTGACAAATTTGTTTTAAAAAAGAAAGTCTACTAAGTTCTTATTGTTGTTAGTTGTCAGATAAATATAATTATGCAGCAGTATGAGTGTCTCGTTTGTCTCAATTTGTGTGTTTTTTAAAAGACAATTATACATTACAACAAATGGAATGTGGTTAATTGTAATATATAGTGTCTGGAAGTTATTTACACCCACATCAAGGTTTATAAAAATCATTATGTTTATACAAATCTGAAAGCCTTGAATAAATCAGAAAATTTTAAACTCCTGGGAATTTTGGGAGACATTCTGGATTTTCCATTGAAATTAAAAAGCATAAGACATTAAAGTCATGCACCTTTGTTTTACTGAATTTTGTTCCATAACACTTTATTCATGTTGGTGATTTGTATCTATATATTGTCAACATAAAACAAAATACTTATGCCGTATTTACAAAAATAGGGTTTTATAAGTAAACAGTTCTTAAGTAATTAAAAAACATGCTGTGAATATAAAACAATTTTCTTTTTAAAATTCTAATGGTATCGTCGCCAAGTTTAGTATTTGAAAAGAAATTGTTTATGCATATAACATTTCTTGTTGAACTTATGAATGATTCATGTATAATTTGAATTAATTATTATTGAGGACAAGTCATAAATTTTCTTCCAGATTCGCACTTCATTCAAAGTATTGATTGATGACTTAAAAAGTGTCGAGAATGTGACATTAGACATTGCGAACAAGGTGTACGTCAAGGAAGGTGACACCCCTCTTGATACTGAATTTGAGCGTGACAGTGTAGAAGTTTTCAATGCTGGCATTGAAGCTCTCAACTTTAATGACCCCGCTCATTCTGCTAAAACTATCAATGAATGGGTAAGTATATTAATTTTTATTTACTTATTTTAACAGGAAGCTATCTAGTGGAGAGTAATTGGATAGGTCGAAAACAAATTTGCTATGTTTACAAAGTGACACTCGTTCAATCAGATTGACGTAAATGTTAGCTCTAGCTCACATAAAATAAAGATTAAATAATTTTCTGTGTAAATTGCTATTTTTAGTACAAGTAGAGGAAATTAATTTGTATATTAATCAATTAAATTGTACGAAAATTTGTAATTAAATTGTTACGAATTCATTTGGAAAATTTAATCAAAACCACAACAGCAGTCAAGTTGGGTAAATAAAAACTCGTAAGTTTGTCAAATGAACTATCCTCTTAATGTTATTAAGAAAACAAAGTACAAATTTTAGATATTGCAATATTAATTTAAGTTCTATTGTGCAGGTTGAATCACAAACAAATAACCGCATCAAAAATCTTTTTTCCCCTGATGCCTTGGACCCGTCAACAAGTGTTGTACTTGTAAATGCTCTCTACTTCAAGGTTTGTGTTGTTATTCTATAACGTTGCTTTTTATGAAATATGAATTAAGCACAATGTGACGCAACTGTGAATAAAAATTCTATTGAAATTTAATTAAACACAATTTTCAGTTAGCATTATTCTGGAATACACATATCGAATATCTGAAAATAATATATATGGATCGGTGCCTTTTGTCCCCTTTATTCAGATGAAACAGAAACAATTTAAATATGTAATGATGTTATGAAATTTTAAAATATGTTTGAAAATAATAATATTAAGAGATAAATATATTTTATAAGTATTCACAGGGCAGTTGTTTTCGATTTGATATTCTATTCTGCTACAGGAGGATAGTATTTGTAATCCTCATTGTAATGGCAATGGAAAAATTATTACTTTCTAAATGACCAGGTTTCTCCATGTAAAAAGTGCTGTGACACGAATTAATGGCCAAGTTGTGGAGCTAATTAATATGTTATTTGTTTAAAGTTACCCAGACCTTAATGTATATATCCCCTATAACACTTACAGAATTAAATATTAGCAATGAAATCTTATTAGGACATACTTTGTTTCTTTGAACTTTGAGAATTATACATCCATTCAAATTTTAAAAATAATTTGGTAAATAGTTATACGCGAGCACGCAAAATACATGTGGGAGCATTAACGTTCAGCAATGGATAAATGCATACCTAACGTGACGTTTTTTATGTTTCCTCGAAAAGGGACATTGTCAAAATTAGGGCGACAGTGGCAGTGTCACAATAAAAAAAAAACTAATTATATGTGTCGAGAACCTTTATTTCAGAAAAAATACTTACAATAAAATAATACCCAAAGTATGAAAAACTAATTATTATTATATTTTTCTGACAAACATATTTGGTTTATTATAGTTGGTCATGATTTTAAATGAGAATGAAATTCTTGATAGGTTTTTTAATATTCCCTTTCGTTATCAACATAGCCTTGAGAACATTTAGCTGAAGCTAAAATTATTCATGTTAGATATTTATTCATTAAAGAATTGTTAGTGAAGATATTTATTCAGACGGCCACAAAATATATTCAATTAAAATGCTAAAGCTTGCATGATTCAGATTGTTAGTATTTAAATACTTCCACCCGACGATTTTTGGTTCAAACATTCAGATTATTCTAATCTGCCACTTTTTGTGATGTAATTTATAAAAATTCACAGAATATTGCTGTATCTTTAGGACAATCAACATATTTTTTTCAATGAAAACATCTATTGCCTTTTGAACATCTTCCCACTCAAATACTTTTTTTAAACTTGCTTGAAAAAAGACTTGATAAGACATATTGCATTTATCTGACTTCAAATTGTTCTATATGATTAGCATTGCCACAAGAAACCTTAAAATCTATTTAACATTATTGCAGCAAACATCCAAGGGACTAAGTATTTCGTTGGTTTACTTAAGGGTATTTTGTTTGTAAATTAACATTAAAGGTGCACTTACATGTCGGGATTGTTAAAACTCTTCCCAAAACACTACAAATCTCCACTGGTTGGTATAAATAGACCACTATAGAAAAAATTGGAACTAGAAACAATAAAATATGTTGGCACATGAGTTAAGTGACAGTCACGGCGATGGAACACGCAGGTGGATTGACAAATATTTGCATGGCCTTGAAATTCTAAATTTTCTGTGCCTTTTCTGCACTTGTTTTTTTGAGATATATGATTTTCAATCTACAGTTTTTTTTAAATTTTATTTTATATGAAAATAAATGAAACTTTATTAATAATTGAATTTTCTGTATTTTGAATTATATTATATTAAATAATAATATTGTTTTACTGGGCTAGAGACGGTTTGTTGAGATTAACTGAAAATGGGCCAATTCTACGTTCCCGAGCTTTCCTCGGGGACATCAGGAAAGAGTACCAAAAAAGGAACCGTCCCATTCAAAACCTGAGCAACGTTATGCAGTCATTTTGTATGAAGTATTAGTTGTGAATGTCATTAAACATCTAATTTTATAAATTTGTTTCTTCTGTTATGTGGCTGTAAGCGAAGTTAATTTTGTTAGTCTTTCATTTCTGTAAAGTAAACATGTTGATAATTATTTTTGATGCCAAGTCTTGGATTAATATCTAATGTCGCACGTCGGTTTTTCTCCTACGTCATCATGCACACAACAAGTTTGACAAGAAATGTTCTCTGTATTACATTTTTGCAGGGTTTATGGAAAGAAAAATTCGACGAGACATGGACAAGACTTAGTAACTTTCAGACTAGTACTGGTGCCAAGGTTCAGGTTCCGACTATGCATATTAGGAGCAATTTTTACTACTTGCAGAGCCCAAAGCTTAATGCCAAGGTATGTTCTTTTTAAAACAGCATGTTTGAGTTGTACAAGATCAGCAGCAACGCATAATCTATTCAATATTTTATCTGCACTTTAACATGAAGACGGAGTGTAGGTACCATGATAATGTTAATTTTACTATGTACTTGCCATAGTAAAGTTGACAGCATTTCGGTTTTTTGATTCACTCTAATGCTAAACCCATGAAATTGGCAAATTTTGTTTTAGTTTTTTTTAAGTTTTTAAATATTTTTGATTGGTTTAATCCATGTTTCAAGATGCTTGTTAGCTTTTAAAGTATCCAATACCGGTACAATAGTGTTTATTTAATACACAGAGAATACGGTAGTTGACTACTCCTAAATTTGAATAAATTTACGTGTCCAGTTTCTGCGATTACCATATGAGGACGACGAAATGTCCATAGTATTTATTTTACCTGCAAAGGCTGATGGACTCCCAGCTCTTCAGACTAAATTAGCCACCGATGTCAACATACAAGAACTTCTTAACCAGATGCACAAGGTGAAGGTTGATGTCGAAATTCCCAAATTTAAAATTGAGACTTCTATCAATCTGGAGGAGTCCCTGCAAAAGGTAAGTTTGTATAATCTTCCAAACAAAAGTATCTTTATTGAGGTGAACTTGATTGTCATGTACTTAATTATGATAAATCTTCTGACTTTTATATATTGAAGTATATTAATCCATAGAGTGTAGCAGCAAAATGTAATAAATTGTGAACATTATCGACACTTGAATTCGTCAGACTACTGTTTGTTTTTATAATATGTATTATGCAATGTGTTATATCAAAATAGCTTCGGCTAAATCTACTACGGACTTATGACACAATGAAGTTTAACAAATATGTACTATATGCATGCATCATAATTGTGGTATTATCTTGGACATCACAAGTCAAAAAATTGCTGATAATGGTAAAGAGCTCAGAAGTGAAAGAAGATATAGGACTACATTTAAGTTTTTAAGATTAAGAGATGTAAGACGCATGAAACATTACAGATTTTGTACTCAGGAAATATTATTGATACTTGAGTTCCTCGAATGTCCACATGTTTTGTTATTTTAAATTTTTTTCAATCATTTGTTGGATATCATTGTGTAGAGAACAATATGTCAGCATGGTAATATGTATCTTTACTTCCGTTTTACACACTCGATGCATATACCAGATTATTATTTTGCAATTTATGTCAGGAATTAATCTTCATTTATAGAAGATTACATGTATAATACTGGTAACTCAAAGCTTTTATATTGATGCATTGTTTCAAATGTTTTGTTCCTTAGTTTTATTTTTATTAGATTATTTTATTATCATATATTAATCAATTGATATGTGCTAATAAAATAACTGATAGATTAATCGTGATAAGATACATGTGTTTAATTGTCATAAATTTAATGTAATTTGTTGGTTCCATTATGACTGCCATTTTCTGAAGGTGGCAGTTAAATTCGGCTTATTTCTGTTTAAAAAAATATATATAACAATTTTACCGTGTTGCTGCTGCATGAAAGCTGTTGTACAGCATACCTTATTTCTTCTATACGTAAATGGAGTTATTACAATAAGTTTAAATTTAATGTCAGTAAATGTTGATCGTAAAAATAAAACTCTATCTAACATAAATCAATATCTAACATGAATAAAACAATAAAAATAATTGATTGCAAGAACAACTGGTAATCTTTTAAAAGCAAATTGGTGTTCTATGTTACTATCAAGAAAATTGCTTTTTTGGAAATTATTAACTGATTCATCTAACTTTGCAGGTCGGTATTAACCGTATTTTTAATGAAAATGAAGCTCAACTTACTAAGATTATGCCCCCAGAAAATCTGTTGGTTTCCAAAATTGTGCAGAAAGCTTTCATCGAGGTAAATGAAGAAGGAACTGAGGCTGCAGCTTCCACCGGTAAGTTGCTCAAATAACTACTGATCATTAATCTGCAATGAGTATCATTGATGGTAACATATCCCGTGGACTCATTTTAAAAAAATAATGACCGATGAAGCCCCACCACATAAAGAACACCATACTGTCACTTTTTGTGGGTGCAATGATGTTTGGTGTATTGCAGGTATATTAGTTTCATTCTAGATTTGGCCCTCTTGGTTTTTTATATTAACATTAAACCAAAAGTCGGCTTCATCACTGGACAAAACTTTTGCGATAAAAATAATCATTACGCACAACATGTTCAAGAACAGAATTAGCAAATCTACATTACAATAAATATTTCTTTGGTTTGAGTTCTTATGTCAACTGTTTCTTATGAGGATATAGATCCAAATAATTGAAAGTACATGCAGAAAGATTTATTTTGTTGAGCACGTTGTGGAATCGATAAATATGGAATCACAAGAACTTTCAACAGCAGCAATATTATCTTCTGATATATGGTTTTCAAAATGCTTCGCAATTTGTTGAATAGTCTGCTCTGATGGATGATCGTGTCAACTATGATAATCATAAAGAGCTTGCTAAGAATAAATAATTTAAATTTTGAACAAAGTCAAATGATTTGTAAAAATTATTCTAAAGTGTAGTGTTTCATGTTGAAATGGGAGATCTTGCTGAATATAACTGCCAAAATAGCTTATTGAAATGATATAAAATAGCAACACATTTACCTACCTGAAATCCCACACGATTCTGTTATTGAAAAACCTTTTAGTGTAGATTGTGTTAAACGTCAAAGCCAAAAAGCAACAAGTATTGATTTGGTCTTATTTATATTATTGTACATTATATTTGGTCTTATTTATATTATTGTACATATATTTACGTATGCCTTGCTATATGATAATGAGACAAATGACCATGTGTATTTTTAGGTTTTGTCAACGTTGCATATGCAAGTAGCTTAATTATCAAATAGAGCATTTTCATATTGACAGACCATTTGTTTACTACGTCCACTACTACTGGTTCTATGAATATCTTGCCTCAAATAAAATTCCTCTTGTAAATATTGGAGACTGATTAATAATAAATTTGGTGATTTAATATTTTTTATGTTTTTCTATTTTCTACATATATTAGTACTTTTACAGCTTTTGTAGCAGATCTTGTTCAGAGTGCCGCTTTCAATTACCTTTAATCATGTCACTGCTAAAAGCCCCTGTAATTTTACAAGAGAGATCTTATGTTATTAACATTGTTTACCAGACCTTATGTTTGGAACATTTTTCAATGAATATTTCTTGCATCCTTTTACAGATTTCGTTAATTGGACAATTATTATTAATACAAAATATGATGCCTCATTAATAGCTGATAATTTATTGTAAAAACAAAAAAAATTTAGAATGTCCAACTAAATGAAGGAATATCCAGCTATTGCAAACATAAAAAATAATCAGAATAATGTATAACTGATTCCATCATTACCTTGCTCTTTTTTCAAACAACGCACTGTAACATTCTTGCTCGCGCTTGTCTGTAGTTGTCATTTTTACTTGGTGGCTTGCTCAAATATAACTGATTAAAATATTTTATAAACTTACTCATTTAATCAGGTTATGTGCCCAGAACAATTATTTATTTGAATAAAGAATAATCTAACAAAGTATGGATATATGAGTTATAAAATTCAGTTGCCTGTCAGCGAATTGACACTGCCTGTTGTCTTGGTTGTGAAATCTTTAAAGAATCTGTGTAATTCAGTGTCACATCTTTGAACAACGTAATGATGCTTATTGAAAAGTTAGACGTGATAACTCCAATACATGGCAATTTGCTGTTCAAGCATATTTGGAACAAGAGGACTTACGGTAAAATAACGAGGATATTGAATATTGAACATAAAAAAAAATTAAGTACATGCGAATAAACTAAGAAATATTTCTTTTCACATGTTCGGTGAATGGTTGGGGATACTACTCCTAGCTAGATTACCCGAAGTTGACAAGCCCATTACAATGGCTCTACCAACTTCCGGTGCACATATAACCGCAGATGCTGTTAAGACTCAGCTTTTACGAGAGATAAAAACTCTCCGAATCAGTGGCATTGTATGCAAATAAGAATGTTTACTACAAGGAGAGACAACAACATGGAAATATGCAAAAAGTTAACAAAGGTCCACATTGATTTAAATGTAATAAATATGGTCATGTCAGCAAACAACGCAACACAAGATGAAAAGAAGGATCCAAGAAAAGATTCAGGCAAAGAATCTGATTTTGTTTTAGGATTTTCAGGATCGTTAAATAATGTCAATATTAGGTGCTTGAATTGTTGACTGATTTAAGGGCATTATCTTTTCCTGATACTCTTCACTTCTACCATCAGAGTTCAGTTTTGGATTGCCATGTAATTTCTATGTTTCCTCTCGAGACAGATGAAATCCAATCTAAAGCAGGTTTATGAGTACGGATGGATTCCCTTATACTCTGTATGGTCGATTCGGATTCCCTTGACACATTTCACTTGCTCTTCACCTAGCAGAAATGGTATTGTGTTTTAAATCTATTGCTTCATTCTTTGATTTTATTTCTTGAATTTTCATGCTTTAATAGTGAATCTCACATGCACTGTCTCTCTTTGTAAATCCTCCAAGTTGCCTTGCACATCCATAGGCTTTTAGCTCAACAGAAAGAGTTTTCAATGTGGTCCAAGTCATCGGAGACCTGACCTCTATACTATTCCCCGTTGTTTCCATTATTTAGGCAATTCATTATACAATCAACCACTACCAGAGGAGCAAACCCTTGCTGTGAAAGATTTGAGACATGGGGGTGGATTTGTTCTATTGTCGCACAATTTTTCCAGATTTACTTATAATCTCATAAACTGATGCAATATCTTGTTAGCTAATGATGTCACCTGGTTAGCATTTGAAATTTATACTCTTAATCTTATTTCCTTCTATTCTATCATTCACTTTCTACTTTTGAATTTTCCTTCGTACTACCAGCTGTTTACTAAGGCAAATAATAAGCAAATATTAAAGTTTAATTCATATTTTAAAGTAAGATGACTTTTAAAAAGCCCTAATACAGAAAATAATATACAGTAAACACAAGAACAAAGTATTGTTCATATGGAAATATAATTACATAATTCCCACCATACGAAAAGTTCAAATGAACATGTTAAAAGTACATTTAAAATAATATGTGTATATGGATGATAGTGGTGCGGACAATATGATAGCTAATATTAATGCAGACAATGTAATAACGAGCAAGAACTTGCAATTGATGGTTATATAGTGAGTGATATTTAACATTTAATATTTTATATTAATACTTTTTACTCCAATAAAAAAACCCAATAATATATATAATAAACATTTTCTCTATTTGACTTCAAATGCACTTTTTAAAAGTATCGATAGAAAGTGCATATTATCAAAAAAATTATTTCTAGCAGTAAATAATATAAATATATATTTTGATTTAGAGAAAAAAATTATGAGATGTTTCCTGAATATTTCTGACATGCAGGTTGATAGAAAAAGTAATGTATTTAGCTTTGATTATATTGAAGATATGTTATTTACAGATCCAATGAAAAGGAGTGTGTTTCGATAAATCAAGATGTTAAGGAATGGTCTATCAATATAGGACAATTCGATGACAAACAGGTGATTCACAATTATATAGTAAACATAATTATATAATTGTGAATCACCTGTTTGTCATCGAATTGTCCTATATTGATAGACCATTCCTTAACATCTTGATTTATCGAAACACACTCCTTTTCATTGGATCTGTAAATAACATATCTTCAATATAATCAAAATAAACAAACCTATTGTTTATGGAAAAATGAATAATTACTGAAATTTTTTTAGGAGATCTACATCTGATACATGCTTCAATAGCTTAAACATATCTTTTATATATACATCTTTTGTTTTGTTGTCGTAGCCTATTTTTTGTGTAATATTAGGAAAATAGAATAGATGGATGGAAATTTTTAGCGGGAACATAGCCTGATATATTATTTAGGACAGTAGTGACACTTACTAAAAAGAAAATAAAAGGTAATTGAAAAAATTCAAACAATGATGTAGCAGCGATTCTGTTAGGAATTTCTCACATCGATTGTAAAATTTCTTAAATCTTGAAATTACCATTTTATTACCACTGTTGGTAGGTATTATTGTTTCTGTTATATTTTCTATTTTATGTTGCATATATAACTTATCATAGAACACTATTAAATTAACAATGTCATTTCTCACTTAAGGTTCCATCTATGAAAGCAATTGACATGATAAAGTTTGACATTAAATAACGTTTCTTATAAATATTTCACTAATATTTTGATTGTGTGAATGAATAAAATATCATCGAATTATTTAATTCTCACAATGAACATTAACATTTGTTCTGTGGACATGCTTACAATGACATTTGTTTATGTCAAAATATGTCTGTTTCTAATTTTAGTGGACATCATTTATAGAGTATGTAAATAGATTTGCAATCTCTTTCATCTGACAGTATACAATTCTTTAGTTAACCTTAGCATATAACTTTATGATACATGTAAAGTGTATAAATGGTTGAAGAAGATTTACATTTCATATAAGGTTAACCTTATGTGAGAACACAAGTTTCATTCTAACCCGGTTAAAAATATCTCTAATTAACAAAAACTACCTTTAATTTTAAATTATTTGCAATTTTAATACAGTTAAAAATAATAAATGATATGTGCCTACCGTTAGGTTACTTGAAATTTTTTTATTCTCTCCAGCTTTTGAAGGTTTGTGTTGAAATTCAAGTTTAGGTTCAATTAGCTGTAGGAATTGTGGTTTCTTGGTTAGAGGCTATTCAGTGTCCATGATTAGGATTGTTTGAATGGATCATGAAAAATCATTTTAATTTTTGTTTTACACATCTACCACAAAAATGATGATTATTTTACATCATTTTAAAATATACTTTGTATGCAAGTAAATTATAATTTATTGTTGACAACATTTACAGAAAACACTATTAAGAAATCTTGCAACACGCCAGCTTGCAAATAATGATTCTTGTGTTACAGTTCCTGTGATTATTGCTCTTCAAAGACATTATTTTGCTTTATAGCAGTTATTTTTTATTTTTTTATGTCCTTTGTCATGTCAAGAAACAGTCGGTTATCTCAAGTCGATATATGAAATTTACTCTTTATAGGTTATGTCATGCTATCAATCAATTTAATCCTCTAAATGAAAATCTTTACATTAAATCTATGTTTTTAACAAGAGTAAAAATAAGGAGGAATCTACATATTTTATAAAAATTTACTTTATTGAACTTAGCTTAGTACGGGCACATGCTTAATTTTTAATTTTTGAGTTTTTCTACCAAAAATTAAGAGGAAGAGTAATGACAGTTTAAAGGTTTTTTAATAATTTATTGACTTTTTATTTTTTTTAGTACTGTACTAAGTTTTAATGCAGGAATATGCAATTTATGAAATTAACTCTTTGGTGTAGTCAATAATTTTTTCTTATGAAACTTGGAATGTGCGGTAATGGAATGTATTGTTTTTTTTGTTTTTCTTCTTCTAAATCTAATTATAAACAAATTGGAAATTTCTCTCATGGACATTGGCAATTTGTATAGAAATTTTTAAGAAACATTGCACACATATTAAGCAGACACTTGTGCATTATCAATAGCGTTTCTTTTCGTGATGAAATCACAGAAAAAATCTTTAGGGAATCTGTAATCACAACACATCAGTTTGCAATTGATAGTTCTTGTACTAAAGTTCTTAAGTCATTGCTCATAAAAAATGCTGCTCTATAATACTTTTTTCACGAGTTTTATGTCCATCACATGTCTATATATAAATTTGCTCTTATAATTATGTCATGCCATGAATAAGTGAAATTCCATAAATGAAATATATTTATTTTAATATGATTTATTAAAATAAAGAAATATTGTAGAATATATTGAGGATATTTCCTTATTAATATTGATGGAATTTGCTTCTGGATTTTACGTTTTTTTTTCTGCAGCAGTGATTGTTTTGTCTCATTCACTTTTTACTTCTAATGAACCGTTCACATTGATATACCATTCATGTACTACCTCAAGTACCATAACACAGTTTTCTTTTACAGGTTCTGTCAGTGAACAGTCTTGAAGAAGGTTTGTTTGCACAAGCAGCTCTAGAATGATCTTAGATTTTTACATTTATTTTCTAGATTCAAGTTAGTAGAATAATCTGCATTCTATGCAGTTCTCGTTTTCCATTGTCATTTCTTACAAGCTGGAATAGCGCTTGTAATATAGAATACAGCGTCAACAACATATTGCACAACTGGTCCAATTATAAATTGGATCAGTTGTGCAATTTGTTCTTGACCCGTCCATTCCCTCCACTAACTCATGAACAGTTACATTATCCTGTTCACTGGAAATACCAACATTCTGCATCAACATGTATTTTTAGTTTACATGTATGTATAATTGAAGATTTTGAAATGCTTTTGGAAGGTTTCTTGTGATGTTTGGCGGAATATTTTAATGAACAGCTTTTGTAAATGAAAAAGTATAATAATTATATAGAGTAATATGTAAGCGTGCAAATATGTCATTGTGCACATACATGAGCACCTGTATACTTCAATTCTGATTCGATTTCTTTATGTGGCTGTGTCATTGTGTTACCTTTTATCGGGACATGGCGAGCATTGATAGTGGACAAAAACATGTAGGTGCCATAGTCCAGTGATATAAACACTAAACATGGATCATGAGAGCAAAACTGCGACAGTTTCTAATATAAAATGAAAATGGGAATATGAGATTTGAATGAACTGATCACCAGACTAGATATAGATTCATAGTAGCCATTTGGAGCTAGTGTGAGTTTTGTGGATCTCTCGAATCTATGATGGGAAAGTTTTTTTAAAGAAAACAATTTTCCCATTAAGGCACCTTCAAAAACTCATTTTAGAGTCTAATAGTTGTGTGAGAAGGAGAAAATACCATAGGAACTGCTAAAAAATCAAATGGAAGTAACTATTTTCAGAGTTATATTAATTGAATATTTCCTTGGCATCACCTCGAAAACCAGAAATGGCTATATTATTTAAAATATTTTTTGAAGTATAAATTTTTTTCCAAAAAGTATAATAGTGAATGTGAGTTACACATAAATTACATTATGAAAATGTTTTGTAATTGTTTTTTGCACATTGACTTTGAACAATGCAAGTAAAACGTGTCCTTGCTCATTTCCAAATTGTGTTACATTGTATGATAAATCCTTTCCCATATTTTCTATAGCTTTGACATTATCACACAGATCAGGACATAGAGCTGTATTTGATAAATTTTTTGTATATAAACTATTCTCTCATTTCTACGTTATTGTGATGATCACCCTGCTCAGTGTTTCTGTGAACGAGCTGTTCTAAAGCAGGTTTGTGGGTTGTACGGATTGAAAGACATTTGTAATACTGCTTTAGCTACAACCTTGCCTATTTCAGCTAGCTCAACAAATAAACATAGTAATGGTGGGTTAACACATCATTTAGTTTTAATTGCAAACTTATATGCCAAATCTATATTTAACCTTTGTTCTGACTTTGAAAAAGTATGTATTCTAGGTTGTTTTAAATAATAAAATTAGTGTAATACTAAATTTTATTACATAAAAACTTCTGCATTTTCTACTTTTGTTAATGAATAGGCTACATTATATTAATGTAATTCTAAACAAACATTAATAATTTTAATCTAGAATTTATTTATGACATAAGTGTTTCGATGTTTTCACTTATGTTATATAATTTTTTTATTAATTATTCTTTTAAATGTGAAATGCTCCAAATTTCATTTACGCTTATATGCTTTAATGTTTGATAAATTGTTTTTATTAAAAATTAAGCACGAATGTGATATTTTTGAAACTAAAATATTCTACCAAAATGAAAATGTGTCCCTATAGTGCTGTACACATCACAATAGAGATTGGAATTTTCACAAAACATACGAAATCTACTGTAACTGGCTCTATTTAATATATTTTCTTGAATAGAGGGGCAAAGAGCATCCATAGTACTTAGTACCCATTGATCTTGGGTATCATTTCACTGACTCTAACTTTTGCTGAAGCTCTTCACTTCCATCAGCATTAGGTCTGCTTCAAACAGACTTAATGCTGATGGAAATGAAGAAGTAACAAAACTGCTAGAAGGTAACCAAAGAATTTAAATAAACGAGGAAATATAACATAAGATCTTTTGGTTACCTTCCATGTTTCAAACGCAAATTTGACAGTTAACACATGTGGTTGATTGGTGGCCCATGTGGTCATGTCCTCTTCCATTTCTCCTGAATTTAATGCAAGAATCACGAGATATGAACATTTATGAAAGCATTTCACTTGTACTATCAGAAATGGTGTCGTGTTTTTGAAACCAGATCCTATTTCTTCGCCCTTATTTTTGGGGTACTTACTCCAATTTAGCTTGCATATCCGCATATTTATGGCTCAATCCACTCTTCAAAACCTCTGACAATCTCCACTTTATTCCGTGTTGTTTTCCATTATTTATGCAATGCATCATGTCAACAAGAACAGTGAAGGGGGAGCGGTGAAAGAAGCTTTATTAAACACCTGTGTTTATTTCAATGTTCAGTTATTTTATGTAACCAATGTGATGCATTGTCTCGTGGTCCAACAACATGTCCTTGTCCTTTTTTTTCACTATTTTTCCTTGATAGCTTTTTTTAATTTCTCCATTATTACATAAAGTTCCCCAGTTCTTTTCGATAAATGAAATTTTTCCAAAAACTTATAGTTATAAATTTTACAGATGATTCTAACACTTTTAGCGGATGGTGGTTGGTAGCTATGTTACCATAAAAGTTCTGTTTTCACTCGAGTTAGTCCTAATTTACAGGAGTAGGTTTTCGTCGCACAAATTCAAATAGCACTTTGAGGTGTCATTGTTTATGAGACGCCTTAAGAGTTCCTGCCATTTTTCAATGATTTTCATTTTTTCAAAATGATATTGTGAGATTAACTGATAATTTCTCGTACTGTTATTGATTCAGATAGCTATTTTTATCTTGAAATGGGTTTCATATATTCTTCGTAAGATTTGAAAATTTTCTCCTTACTTCATAAAAAGTTACATATGGAATGCTTCATTGTTACAAAATTCTTCGAAATTCACTTAGTTATTTCGTAAACTGATGTTAATATCTAGTAAGCTTATAATGTCACAAAGTTGGCATTTCATATGTATCACTTAAGTAAGCAGATCCAATAAAGTTATATGATATTGGAAAAGAATTTAATATAGGAAATTTTCTACACTAAAGACAAAAACAATGTACTATTAATACGGAAACATAATGAGATAATTTACGTAATGGATAAAACTTGATTTAAGATTACATGTGTGTGTGGATGATATTAATGCGGACTATACAAATCGAATAATTTGAAATTGACATAGCGACATAGTGAAAACCATGACATGACATAAGATAACGAGATATGTCATCATGGAGGAGTATGAATTTTCATTATTGACCACCTTAAACAATCAAACTAATTAACTAATGTAGAAAATAGGAAAATTTGTTTCATTCTCACGAAAACACAAATCCAAATAACATACATTTTGCCAAGTACAATTTCTTATTTCAACTTGTATACAAGTTCTTGATTTAACTTGACAAACAATAAATATGTTTTCTAATATGACATGCAAGAAAGGACGTATACCAGAAAAGGATAGTACAGATTTGTTTTGGGTTGGATTTTGTTCGTGCGCTGTGATCTTTGATCGTTTAGTTCTTTAGAATGAACAGTGACATGATAAAGTAGTAATATTTACTTAATTCTCTACCTTATACCTGCTTTAATACAATAACAATCCTAATAATAATGGTGAAGATGCATATGAAGTTTAAAATAATAAATACCTACATTCCAATGGTATTTCATTCAGTTTCGTTTCCTCAACCTGTAATTGATATTAAAGTAGAAATTAATTTATTGTCAAGAAATAAATAAAATATATAAAAAATACAAAATCAAAATTAATAATACAAAATTTTGAAAAAAAAATTAATTTTAAACTAGAAAACATTACACGAAAAAAGAAAATTTTTTTTAAAACAATGAAAATACATATATTAAAAAAATTGTTATAAATTATTGAAATTTTTGATAAATAATTATTACCAATATAAAGTATAATTGATAATAAAAAGGATAATCCTAACACATACATTAAAATCATAAAGTATTATATAATGAAATAGCAAAGCAAAATATCTTGCAAAATTTTATTTAGAATTATGAAAATGTAAACCCTTTTTTCATTATGAGTAATGAAAATTTAGTGTAGTTTTAATATCTCATCTGAGAAAACAAAACATATAATACACTAAAGATACCATGGCTGATATGATATTATACTAAGTAAAATTCCATTCATTCGGCATTTAAATTTATACTCCGATCGTAGCTCTTATCTTTATGTAATACAGGGAAGTTGAATAGATGCATTGGAATCGTTCAACATGAATGTTGCATGTGATATTATTTTAGATGAAATTATCACTAACTAAAAAGAAATCAGAAGGTAATATAAAAAAAGATCCCAAAAAATTACTTAACAAAGATTCTACTAAGAAGTTTCTATACATTTTAAAACATTCTCAAAAATTGTAAAAGACTTTTAAATCCTAAAATAATTATCTTATTATGGTTGGCATTATTGTTTCTTTCATGTACGTATTTTCTTCTCCATGTATAAACTTTTAAATTAACAATAAAATTTCCAAGCATCATGTACTAACTCAGTGAACGTAATTAATAGGGTGAATTTAGTTTTGATGAACTTTTTTATGAATATTTCACTGATTATTTAAATGTCAAAAATACCATTGAATTATTCCATTTTTACAATGAACAGTAATATTTTTTTCTCTTTTCCTTTACCCCAAAATATGCCCATTAGCACATTTGGAAGATATTATTCATATGATTATGCAAATGGAAATACTTTTATTTAACTGTGTGAAATTTGTAAGTTAACCTTAGGTTAACATAAATGAAAAAGAAAAAAAGATATTCATTCATTATCAATAGCGTTTCTCTTCTTGATGAAATAACAAAAAAAAACCATTAGTAAATTTTAAATTGCAACTCATTAACTTGCGATTGATGATTCTTGTACAATAGTTCTTTTGGTTATTGCTCTTAAAAGACATTCATCTTACTTTATAATTTTTATTATAAGTTTTTCATGTCCATAGTCAAAGATAGAAATGAGTTATCACATGTCTATATCTAGAAATTTACTCTTATAGATTATGTCTTGCCATCAGCGATTCCGTTAGTTAAATATATTTATTTTAATATTATTTGTTGACATAAAGAAATATTGTAGAAAATTTTGATGGAATATTGTTCAATATTTTTATATATATATATATATATATATATATACTTTTTATATATTTTAATTTTTACTGTAGCTGCAATTGCCGTTAATTATTCGCTTTTCACTTTTTATGAACTGTTCTAACAATTTCACATTAATAGCCCATTCTTTTACTCTTTGATGTACCACAACATAATTTTATTTACTGGTTTCATCAGTGAACTATCTTGAATGTTTGTTTGCACAAGAAAAGAATGATCTTCGATTTATTACATTTACATTCAAGGGGATTGAATTAAACAGAATTACCTGCTTGTTATGTACTTGTATATTTATTGTATTTTTTTTTAAATTACAAAAGCAGTTCTAATTGATTGCAACAGCCTTATAATTGGACCGGTTGTGTAATTTGTTGGACCATCCTTTCCTCTACTATGTCATGAATGGTGACATCATCCTGTTCACTGGAAGTATCAACATTCTACATTGATATGTATTTTTGGTTTATACGTATGTGTAAGCTTCACATGTTTTCAATACTGGGATATTCGAGGAAATGTTTTAATCAATAGTTTCGGAAATGAAAATGTAATAATGGTATGGCCATAATATTTAAGCATGCGTACATGTTATCGTACATATATAAGCACCAGTGTAATGTAAAATTTGCCCAATCTCTTTGTGTGGCCCTATATTTGTGTTATTTCTTCCTGAGGCAGGACGGCATCAGTGGTAAAGTATCAGATGTAGATGTCATGGTCTAGGAATGTAAGTGAGAATAAAACTGGGATAAAAGGAGAAAAACGTAACTGATGGGTAAAATGCAAATTTTATGCATAATGAATCATTCCTAATTTCAAAATGAGAAGGAAATGCATGATTTAAACCTATTCATCACTTGACCAAATAAAGACGTAATGCAGTTATTTGGAGCCAGTGTAACTTTTTTACGTCACTCACCTTTCTTTGGGAAAGTTGTAAGAACCTTCAAAAACTCGGTTTGGCACCTATTGTCTGAAAAAATAGCACACCCAAGAACTGTTAGCTATTGAATTTGAGGCTGTATAATGTTTTTATACTATTACTGTGTTATTTATTTATCATTCTTATATTGCCACTCGTTTGCAGATATTTTAATGTAAAATCTATATTGCAATCTTACCTTAACACTTATTAGATAGTTGTATTCTTCAAACCAATGTAATTCTTCGCATAGTATTTTTTGATGTGACATTTAATTATTTGCATATTAATTATAATTATTATACAATTTATTGAAAGTGAATCTAACATTTACATTAAGCACCTGATATGATAAAAATAAAAAATCTGTTTTATAGGCAAGAATGAAAAGATATTATTTATAAACACATTTGCACATACAGTGATGTATTTATGTGAAAAAGTCATGTCTGCAATCTAATGCTTATTAACAACTATAATCTAAAAGTGTTTTAATAAATATGAAATCCATTCAATAGGAAAATATTGTGGCATATTTTGCGTAACAAGGCATCGTGAAATCTATTAACGTCCAACTCATTTATTCAGGATAAAGACATTAGTGTATACATTGCTGTCTTATGTTGAATATTGTTCACATGTTTAAATATATTATTTTGTGCTCTGCTGTTGCAGGTATAGAAATCGTTCCGATGAGCGCTGACATCCCTCCAGTTTTGAATTTCCATGCCGACCGTCCATTTGCATTCTACCTCTTACACAACAATGTAGTCTTATTCACCGGTATTGTCAATCAATTCAAGTAGATCTTCCAACTACCCGGTATACGTACAAATACATATAAATATTGTATTTTAAAGTTAAAAACACGTATAGGTTTTTCTTCACTAACTACTTCATAGTTTAAGTACTGGTTTGTAGCTATTTTTGCATGTAGGAAATTTAGTTGAAAAAAATCAAATATGCTGCTTTGGTTGTTATTCTTTGATTTTTTGTGTTTTCCACATTAGTGTCTTAACATTAATCATTTGTTAAACATAAACATTTTTTGTTGCTTTTAATAAACCATAAGAATGAGCTTCACTCCAAATCAAGTAAGCTGATACATAATTTTTCTGAACTGAGTTAGTGTCTGTGTTCAAGTTTGCTTTTATTACATTTGGAATATTGTTCAATAGTATAATGTTTTAAAATTATCATATATCTAAGTGTTTTATTGTAAGACGGGCAATAAAATTATTATGTTATTAGTGCGTTTTATCAAATTGCACACACAATATGTTTACTTTATTTCCTTATAAATATGTAATTAACTAATCTTTACCGTTGTTATATAATTGGTACTGAAAAATTATTTTGAAGTGGTAAATAAATATGGATTAATATTACTGGCAAGTCATCAGTATGCAACAATTGTTTTATTTGCCCCAACCTTAAAGTATTACATTGGAACATGAGTGAAGTGAAAAGTAAAATGAACGGAAGAAGGATATATACGGTTGAATAACATTTTTAAGAAGTAGTCTCAAACTATATGTGTACATGTTAATGAAAGGTTTATGCAAAATGAAATAGTTAAAACTTAATATAATTTAAGCATTTGATGTGAATTTATTTATAAGGATGTGAGAATTCTATATATAAGGATGTGAGAATTCTATATATCAAGATAGAAGGATCAAAGGAATGGCAAGAAATTTACAATTCCACATAACAATGTGTTCATACATTCTGTAAGCATTAGGGTTTTATATATTTGGTCAACATATGTATCATTTTGTGTTTTAATTCGCTTAACACATTAAAGGAAAGTATAATGTTTTATTCTGTCATCGATAATACAATTTATATGTAATAATAAAATATTGCCACAAAGGTCAAGGAAGTTTACATAAAGAATAAACTTTTGTAATTTTACAAAAAACATTATAGCACATCTAAGTTAAAATGAGGTACAACTGAGTTTTATAACATATTTTGGGCTGCATTCGGAATTGTAGTAACAAGTCTCACTTCCTACTGCATTCTGATAAAATCCTGTTTACCTGGTCTCTTAACAAATTTGAATGATTTTAGGTTCCAGAGGATCTTTAATGTACGCTCTTCTGTTCTATTGTTATGGTATCTTTAATTATATTTTAATTACTTTTTTACCCTACAAAATAACTAAACTATCCATCTTTCCCGAACACAATTTATAATTTATCAGCCCTTCTGATTACTTTTTTTGGGTAGGAAATGTTTTTTGCAGTTTTATTAGTAATATTGGTTGCTTCTTTTCCTGTGTTCTTAAAATAATTTGTTCAGTTGATGTAAATAATAAAGTTGATGCTGTTGGTTCTTAAGTCATTGGTTCTGATTTTGTTGGCTCTGGTGTTGCTTGCATAATTCACGAAAAATTCACTGAATGCTTCTTTTAGAAACACTCGTCACTCGCATGGTTACATTATGCAATTCCTTCATATACATATGCTCTGTTTACTTCTCTTATTTTTATACATGAAAAAATTTAAAATATAATACAAAGTATCGTAAGTGAAATTCTTAGAGGGCAATCCTCTAAAAATTTCACCGGATTAGAGTCCTTCCAAAACATTTTATAATAAGCTCTAAACAAAGTAAACAATATAAAACTACACAACTGTCACTAATATAAGTTACGAGTTCGTAAATTCAATATGATGGTTTTTGTTCGTGAAAATTTAAATTATTGAAGTGTCAGGTTAGTAAATTGTAAATATTATTTTTTTATAAATTACTTTAATCTTTTTATAAAATCAATTAACGTTAGTTTTCATAATTAGACTAATGAATACAATTTTTCTAAGGTTATAAAATAATCGAAAGAACATGAATTTTATCTCTGATAACTGGCCATCTTGATTTTTTGACCGTTGTGTGTCAGACAGAAATGCGTGAGGGGTACTTGTCGGTTCGGTTCATTTAATCGACATCACCCATAGTAACTAGGGTGACCATTGAAGGGTGTTTTAAGAACTGAAATTGTAAATGATTTCATTTTCTCGTATTTTGGTAAGTAGTGTCCAAGGAAAGGTTTGTGCATTTCTTTAGTGTAACTTTCATGAAAAACCTTACATACGTACGTATGTATAAATATATATAAATATATATATATATATATATATACGTATATATATATTTATATACATATATATTTATATATATATATATATATATATATATATATATATATATATATATATATATATATATATATAAACTCTTTTGCAAAAAAAACGGGCAATTATAGGAATAAACCATATCAGAGTTATTTTATTATTATATGGCGATATGATGAAAATATTATTATTTAATATTGAGATATCGTTTTTACCTACTTCTGTTATTAAAAATGCAAATAAATAAAAAAAACGATGTAAAGTCCACAGATGAGCGTTTTCATACTGGTACATTAAAAATGGCTAAAGTTTATTTTTGAATATTTTTTATTAATTTAACATAAAATGTGAAAATTTGGTAACGAGTATGGCCTCCTCTAGCTAAAATCAATGAGCTTAATCTGCTAGGCATGCTTTCGATGATATTTTTTATCATTTCCTGTGGAATACGATGCCACGATCACAGCAACGATCACATTTTTAAGGGCCTAAATGTTTTCTGGAGCTGGTTTTACGGATCTGACGCGTTGTTTGAGATCCCATATGTCTTCTATCGGATTGAGGTCGGGACTTCTAGCTGGCCAGTCTAACCGACGAATTCCGGCCTCCTGCATATACGCGTCAACGTCTCTAGAGCAGTGGGTGCGAACGTTGTCGTCCATAAAAATGGACTCGCCTCCAACTGCTGTTAATGCGGGTTGGGCATGAGAAATAAGTACCTCTGTTGTGTACCTTTGCATATTAAGTGTGCCATTTTCAATAACAACTAACTCGGTACGGTCAACTGAGTTAATACCAGCCCAAAACATTACGGATACTCCACCGTAAGGGGTGATTTCCCCAAAGCACACTTCTGCGAAGCGTTCTCCAGGTCTTCGTAAGACTCGCCGACGTTGATCCTCACCACTAATCGATATACAAGCTTCATCGGAGAATAAAACACTGTTCCAGTCTTGTTGAGTCTTGACGAAAAATTTTGAGCAAACCTCAATCTGGCAACTCGATGCTCACGGAGCAATGTAAGGCCTCGAGCTGGGCAATAGCTACGTATATTGACAACCTGAAGTCTCCTTCTGACTGTCCATAGGCTTACTCGTGTACCTCTGACGTCCTCGAGGTTCTGTTTGAGATATATGTACGTAACTTTACGATTTCTTAGCGCTTGACTTACTATGAAGCGGTCGTCCCGTGGTTCAGTGCACCGTTTTCTTCCAGAACTGGGCCTTGTACTGACGGAGCCCGTTTCTTGGTATCGTTGCCAGGTCCTTTGGATGGTGGAACCTGCTATACTGCTGAGACACATGACATTGGCTACAGCCTTATTCAAGCAGTGCAATAATTTTACTAGCTCTTATCGTTTTTTCAACCATTCTAAGAACAGCAAACAGAAGTGAGCTAATGCGGCAAACAGTAGATGTTTAATTAAAATTTATTCGTTAAAATAAAAAACGTAACAAATGAAAAAGAACTTAATAAGAGTTGGATTTCATTTACTGCCAAAAAATACGTTTTTGTCAGTGATAGAGAATTTTCTTTCAAAAAGAATAAATTTCAAATTTAGAATGTTCGTTTTTATGTGCCAGAATACACTATACCTGCCAGTAACAATTACAATTAATACGACCTCTTAATAAATAATATTTTATTAATAATATGACAAAATCAAAACCGCCCGTTTTTTATGCAAAAGAGTGTATACATAATAAATATATGTATATATATTTGTGTGTGTGTGTGTGTGTATATATATATATATATGTGTGTGTGTGTGTACATATATATGTTTATGTCAAATCACCATTAAGGTTTGGATTATCTAATTAAATTTAATTTCAAAATAAATATAATTTATACAATACACAAAGTTGCCGCACAAAAATGAGTATGCCTTACACTTTTATATTTTAATAAGTGCGGTTAATTAATTACACACAAAAATAAAATAATAAATTCACACAGAATCTGATAGCTAATTTAAGATTAACAAACATACGTGATAATTAAGTACACAAGACACTTATATTCAGAGACTCAATTTCGGTAGGAGATACTCAGTTATCAGGAGGATAGCGAGATACACTGAGCTCAAAAGAAGCTTTCCTCTCTGCACCTGCCAAAATATTTATCAGGCAACATTACCTTTTTTAAAAGGGCCCATCTATGTACCACATTAGACGACGCTCTTTATTTAATATAAAACAACCATCCGTGGGAACCAAGTCTACGCCCAAGGACTGTTGTAATCTTTTCCGAAAATAAAGTTAAAGAAAATATAAAAGGATTAAATCACAAACGTTTACTTCTTTCTACATTGCTATATTATAACATGACTGAGGCTAAAATATTTGGTTTTGTTCCACAGTTCCTGGAAGAAGCCCCCCTTTTATTCTTTGCCCTCCGATATATATATATATATATATATATATATATATATATATATGTATATATATATATATATACATATATGTATATATATATATATACATATATGTATATATATATATATATATACATATATGTATATATATATATATATATTTATATATATATATATATATATATATACATATATATATATTTATAATTATATGTATATAACAGAATCAAATATAGGATGTATTCCAGAAAATAAACATAAATGTGAATGCATCACATCACAAACATCGCAAATTTTTCACAAAATGTGTTTCCTGAGTGAAATATCCAAAATAAAGTCGCTTCAGTGATCTCCCAAAAATGTGGCAAATACTTTAACAACTGTTAAGTAAAAAATATAGCAACAGGATGAATATTTCGTCCACAAAATAAATTTAGTCCTGTATCGGGATCCAAAAAATGTGCAGAACCTACACAAAATCTGGTAGGAGAAGTAATTGCAAAAGTTAAATTGATCGTACAAATGTTTACAAAAGTATTCAAGCAAAAGCAAATCTCATTCTATTATATATTACATAAGGGAAAATATGGGAATGGTCAAATTTTAATTAAAACAAGGCATGCCTATAAGCTGGGCTAGTACGTACAATATGCCCTATCCTTTATTTCACACCAAGGAAGTTCTAATTTCATTCATTATTGTACTGAGAAACGGTATACCTTTAACTACTCACGAGTAGCAAGTAGTGAAAAATACTGAAAATTTAAGTCACAGGTTACAATTATGTGGCTATGCTAGAAGTTTCATCATTCTATGGAATAATGACGAATGACATAATTATGTTAATAGATCACAAAAAAATATATATATTATGTATACATACATATATATATATATATATATATATATACACATATATGTTTTTATATATTTATATATACATATTTATATGTATATACGGATTGTATTCTTGAATATTAAACAAAAGAAATGCAAGTTTTCTCAAGAACAACTTTTCCTACGGAACTCTATAAAATAAAAAACAAAAACAATTGCAGTCAGAAAGTAATTTTTCTCATGATGGCCTTCGCCATATCAGAAGCAACGCTAAGAAGAACAACATTTCTCAGCTACATGACCAAATAATCAACCATCCAAAATGATGAAGATCATCTCCGAAAGGAAGTATTGCGTAAGGCCATCGATCAAAATATCAAAATAAATCAAGGCGGCGAACTTTGTTTACACATCCAGAACCTTCCGGACACATACAAATGATTTTAATCAACTCAACATATGACTAGTCGATTGAAACCTTGTGGACGATGCCCTTTCAGGAAACGTTGAATGACAGGATTAAAAGTTTCTGCTACGCCGTAAAAGCGCAGTGATTTAAAAGTCTGCTTATGAGAACTCCACAGAAATCCAATTGCTCCCAACTTGTTTAATACTTTTGCAAGCTATACTGCCTATATGGAAATTTTCCGAGACCGAGCAGAATTTTATCACATGAAAGAAAAAACCGGAATGAGGCTATTTTTTTCATTTGGACATGCACCACGAAAGGTCTCCAATATTATCAGTAACATACAGGTGGCCTTCAACAAAATTAGGAGAGGGAGTGAGGGTTGGGAAAAAAGACAAATTACCTAAGAAGAATTCAATTTAACCGAAAGATGCTCAGCCTTCCTGGGCCCATGAGCATCGCCTCTGCTTTTTTGAAGGAGGAGTCTGATTGGGATGAGAAGATTTTGGATTTATTTATCTGGAGTTGCACGATTTATGCTTCAGTTGAATTGTACATGTTACTACTGGACTGACCGGAATCAGAACGGTACGAAACTGGCCGGAAATGTTAATCTAATGAAAAGGTCATTACCACAAGACTGGGGCGGTTCTGGGAGCTCAACGGGAATGTTAGGATACATTGGAGCTATAATATACGGCCTTTACGGCGGATAGAAGCTACTTGTAAAACTAAGACCAAAATAGGAAGACAACTGGAGACGAGACAAGAACTACATTGGAAACGTAACAACCCTTTACCACAAAGTTTGTAGATACTTTATCCCTACTTAATATACACAATAAGCAGAGTATGAAATTTTAATAAATTTTAATAAATGCCTAATATTACCTCTTTTGATATTTCAATCAGAAGTCTCTTCTTTTATTAATTCGATGTATGGTTATTTAATTTATTCTTGTTTTAGTTTCATTTTATAACAGTCCTTCTTCTGAAATGCTTCAAATTGGATAAATTAATTACTTTAATCTTCCATATAACTGTCACTGGAACTCAACGTTATTAGTAATTGGCATAAAAATATTTCAGTTTATAATCATAGGTAAATGTGAATCTTACAAAATCGAGTGGAAGCGTATTATCTAATAGGCATAGGTAAAATCCCCTGGCTTTAGAAGATTCATTCATTTTGACTCCTCTTATAAATCAGTTCAATTCACTATATTAAAAGGAATTTAAAAATTTATTTTTACATATGTTTCTACTTTCGAAACAAATATTAATTAAATGCAGGTACCAAGCTATACACACTGCAAAGATTGTATTAAATAAAGTTCTAAGTCTTAAATAAAACTTTCTGATCATTTTTTCTTAGTACCTTATTCTGATTTAGGACTGTCAATCTAATCACTCTATTTATAGACCTAAAACTGATGATAGAAAAGTAGTTATTATGGGGAATCATTTGATTTTTTCAAGTAATTAAGCAGGTGTATTTATAAATCGAACAATAATTATTAAGTAATTACTAAGTATATATTTATAATTCACGGCTCAGGAACAATATCTACCTGACTTTAGATTATATCAATCGCGATCTCTGTTTATTCAGAATTTGTTGTTTTTGAATAAGCCTTTTATCCAGAAGACGGAACTGGGTGACATAAATAATCTTTTTTTATATGTGAGTGTAGGATGGGGTAGTTTTTATTCTTAGTCTTCATCATTCTAACGGCTCCTTGGGTATGTGCAATAATCTCCTTGTATGTACTCACGTAGGATGACCGTGTTGGATGGTCGCTTCAGATTCTGGAAGTTTGGTTTCTGCGCTCCAAAATTTAGTTCTTCCTAGCGTTTCTTGTGATGTGATGAAGGCCACTATGGGAATAACTGGCTTCTGAATGCAGATGTCTTTATTATTTAAGAAAAACTGCCTTTTGACAGCAGATAGGGCGAAATGCATCTCTTGTAGTAGGAACCACAATGCTACGGACAAAAAGTGTACTAAGTATGAAACTTAAAAGAAAATTAAAGTTGAAATGCCTGCAAGACACATTCCCTATGCCGATGCGCCCAAAATGGTTACTCGTGTCAGGAAATGACATGCTCCCTTGCCATTTACTCCTTCTCATCCAGCTAGAACATCTTACCAAAAATCGTTGCCTTACAAACCTCATTCTTTTTACTGGCATTATTCTATCAAGGCTGCTCAGCATTGGAACAGGTTTTGACAGACTTCAGAACCCCTTGGGCAAAAAAATGGCTGTAGACTAAACCATTACACACATTAGTTAATTTCTCCATATATTTAATTATTCAGCATCCTGTCAACACATTAGTCAATATTCTAACATCTTCATCTGTAGAATAATTAACGTTGATAGAAGCCCAACAGTTCCGAATACATATCAATAACTCCGCTAACTGTGATGAGGGTCCTGCAGTGAAATAGTCAGTGTTATTTCCGATATGGCAGATCTTTGCTACCTTCTTATCAAATATGTTTCATCCATAGCTGACATGTTGGAGACATAGATAAGGGCGGGATGCCATTGTAATGTTCGAGCTTGCCTGCAAGATGACAGAGCGAATGACAGGAGTGGATCTGCTCTGCTGCTTGACAAGTACCTTTTTTATAGGTGCCCCTTGGCTTGCACGGTTCTCAGCTCAGTATTCTCGACCCACAGGAATATTGCCTTCCTATCTGCCTCTCATTGACGATGTACACTTATCTATCCCGTTCCATAGCTCTTTTGATGGAGGACATTTTTTCCTCCGTCCCTGACACATATATGGCCTTGGGGGATCTTAATGCTCACCATCCGTCATGAGCCCCAACTGAAGCAGTTCCCTAAGAGATATATTGGTGGAACTCGAAGATTAATCATAACATCCTACGTAGACGATATCTCTTTGCTTTCCTCGTCAGTATACCCGGACAACATTGAATCTTGCTATGATCCTTTTGTAAATCATTTTAACCTGATTAATATATAATGGTTAATATATATAGTATATTAACCTGGTAACTTAATTTTACCCCAATGAAGAGGAATGTTCACCTCATTGTAGGATGGAAATGTTCGGCAGCAGTTAAAACCCATAAAGAGGATGAAAGCAAAATATAAATTTCATATGCTCCTAGAAATCTTCCTCTTGTTTTGTTGAAAAACAAGAGGAAGACTACGAATTCCCTCCCATCCATTCCTAACCTAGCCTAGATGGGCTGACTGTCAGATATAATCCTACATATACCAACCACTTTTTAATAAAGAAATGCCCATTTAAAAAATGGAATTACAGTTGCAAAACCTTCCATATTCTGGACCTGGCATCGTCAGTTCGATATACTCACTGGTATAAAATACTCCACCGGCTATTTGTCCATGCCTACTTTCTCTTATTAACACCACATTTAATTTAGTGTATGTTCCGTTATCTTGGAAATTTCAAATAATTATACTCATTCTTAAAAGACATAAAATTCTATTAAATTAGATCTATCGTATAGACTAATTAGATTCATCCTAAAAATCCATAGACCCATATTCTGTTTAAGGAAAGATCACTAAACACATGATAAACAATTGCTTGGAATCATTTGCAGAACACTATTCTTTTATCCCACATCATCAATTTGGGTTCAGAAAAGCTAAAAGTATGATGGACCAGATTATTATCCCAATCAACATACATATTAAATGTTTCTTCTCTAAACACGAGTCCCTTGCAGCTTTTATTTTTTAACTTTCCTCCAAAAATTTAAATAACAATATGGTCTTGTTGTCCTTTGAGCAATTTGCCTGTATTATATGATATTTTAATTTTATTTGTATCTTTGACTTCAGTACAATTGTCATAATCTAAACAAAATGTATTAAGTATTTAAGTATAATATATGAAACAATTAAATACAAAGGTTATAGGCGGTAAGAATTTAACTGGTTAATCACAGTTACAAACATCAGCATGTGCTTATGGGATATATACAAACAGTCAAATAAATTAAATTGGCTTGTCAATATTAATAATTGTTACTACAAAAGTTTTGCCAATTATAGAGGCCGGCAGTAAACTATTAGTTTCTCTCGTGCCTGGTACATATCTTATTGCTTTTATCTCTTAGTGCCACCGCCATATTGTAAACATTAAAAATGGCAATTGTTTATAAGTAATTATGACTTAAGTATTTAATATTTTCAACTCATGTATGGAATGTTATCTTATTTGTGGTACTATTGATATTTTTGTATTTCCAGAATGGGCATCAAATTGTAGGACTCCTACAAGACTGTGTTTTCCCCAAAAAGTGTCAAGAGTTATTTTCTCTTGACACGTGACTGCTTACAATGGAAACAATAAGCAACTGATGGCCGATGTGTACCACTATATGATCTCTTGTGGGTCTTTCCAGTATTATTAAGCTTTGGTTTTCAGAATATTATAATGAGTGCAACAAAAGAAGAGCCCTGGCGAGAGGCAGTAGTGGGGCGACCGTACAGGTAGACATTTTTCAAAGCCAAAGTTGGGTGGGTCTAACTGGGCCAACTGGATTTCATCAACACTTATATTTACATTAATTAATTTATTTAGTTATCTTCTTTAGTATATCTCTTTGATACATATGACTTGTTGCTATTGGAGCAATCTCATACAGCCAACCCAAACACCAGTCCAACCCCACTTGATAAACGACCGGGAACCGAACCCGAATTTTTACAGTGCGTCATGCGGTCAAAGGCTATATGCCTTGTGATTAATCCTTCACACCAAGTCAATATCTATTAAGTTATGAAATAAAATAACATATGAGGGATGCCCAAATTTTGAAGATGATTCAACTTATTCAGGCAGATCTCGATAGCACACATCTCCTTAGTCAAAGAGGGTGTAGAAGCATTTGGAAAAAGTCGACTTTAGTATGAATTGGTAGAATGTTTCAATAATGCTGCACACTTAGTGGGTAAAACTTCTTTATGTGGTACTATGACTTAATTTTACACTTAAAGTAGGAATCATTAAATTTATTTTGTTTATATATTTTCCTTTGTGGGTTGATCGACCTAGGAGAAGCTGTGCCATAGCTTATGATGTTATTTGACTTTACAATGGCTTTGCTCTTATTTTAATCTATTTCTTATAAAGTAAATGCTTGTTTACGTAGGAAAAAAAAATTTATGACAAATTGTAAAAAATTATTCATACATTTGGTAAAATGAGTGAGGTGACAATTGTTGCTTAGAAATTTTAATAGTGTTGGTTCATTTAAGAAATAAATACACTGAATATTAATGGCTGTAAATATAATCGCACTGTGGTCAATCGTACTCGTAGTTCTGCAGTGTCAATCATATTGGATTACAAATAATACCATATTTTTAGTGGAAGCTAAGATAAATACAATGACACTCCACACATGAAGATTCATCAAGATATTTAGGCTACAGTAAACAATAAAAATCTAGATGTACTAAATGAAGGGGAATACTTTTTAAAGGGAACTTCTGCTCGCAGGTTTTTTCACCTTTGCTTCTAATTCTCTTATTTGTTGCACTTTGTATGAGCCAGTATTAACAGTTCTTTTTTCCAAACAAACCACTATGATTAAACTTTCTGCATCTCAAAAACAGGATCTATAACCTCGCCCTGAACTTGAGCCTTTGGATGTCTTAGGTTTCGTCTCGGTATCAAAATGTTGGAGCTAGGTTTCGTCCATGGTAAAAAATTTTCTGGATCAGCTGATAAGATCCTTGGGAAGACCTCGTAATGTTGATTCACCTTCTTTTTGATTTTCTTTTAACATTTTCGTCACTCAATATACAGAGTTTTTTTCATATACAGTTGATAAAAATCCTTTGCATATTGCTATGTGACTAATGGTGTCTTTTAATTTGCCAACATTAGTTGCAGGACTTTGCTGACATTATGAGGGGCATTGACCATGCCCTTCATGGTGATTGTCTTCAATCGAAGTTCTATATAGCTTAAACTTTTTGCACCACTGCTTTGAAATATAGATGAACAGAGCATTCTCATGTTTCCAAACATTTTAATGAAAATTTGGGCTACCAAATTTTATATCATCCATAACCAAATAATTTAAAGTGTTATAAGAAAATATAAGGTTTAAATTTTATACTAGCATGAGTGCTGACATATGCATCTTGTATTTATTTTGTCAGAAAATTGTCATAAATAGAATGTAAAACATTATAGTTTTAAATTGAACATTTATCCAATTGTTCCAGTATCAGTAATAGCTAGCGCGCTAATATCACTTGGCCTTTGCAGTCCAACATCTACAGATGAAGATGTGGCCCAGTTGAGTACAAAAGTTGCTAAGTTTTCCACCTCGCTTCATAATGTAAGTTTGACAGTTGTGATATATGCATTTATTTATTTATGCATACTGTCGTTAACAGTTTATTTTTTTGTGTATATGGAATATTTGTAGTAAGAACTAAAAACGTTTGTTATATAGTATAGATATTTTGTTAAAGGGCCTTGAAATGAAAAAAAAAAGTTTCTAAAGATTTTTGAAAATTAAATTTAAAGAAGAATTAGAAAATCAATCTTCAAAGCATTGAGGCGTCGTAAAATATTAGAGGCATTAATACTTATTGTCATTTAAAAGATAACCTTTTTATGTTTCAGTTGAATAGCATTCAATTACAAACTGTAGTGACATTATCAGAAATATTTCATTCTTACAGGAAGTGGCTAAAGAAATGCCAAACAAGAATATCGTCATGTCACCACTCTCGGTGGAGGTACTCCTTGCACTGCTGACGCTAGGAGCAGAATCACACGCACACGAAGAATTGCTAAATGCACTAGATTTACCTAATGACCAATTTGTAAGTAACTTTAGTCTGACAGATATTTTATTCAGATGACACGGAAAGCTAACAGTGTTGTCCGATTCCAACCGGGCGTATCTTTGAATGGTAGTATTTTTAAACCTAGAAAGATAACCTATGTGCTTTTTACATGTATCTTTATGTAAACACTACAACCACTGATTGTGTGTAATACCATACCCTCTTCCCTAACAAACTCATCTTTCAAGGTAGATTTACTATTTATGTAAATATAGAGCTATCGTGCGTTAAATTGAGACATGATTAGATTTCAATTAAATTTTAAGCAATATAGCATTTTTTGTCTCAGCAATCAGAATGAGGCATTTTTTGTCTCAGCAATCAGATAAATTATTGTTTTGGTGTATTTTTATATTTTCTTTTACATAAATGTGTATTTTATCAAAAGAATTATTGTACAAATTTGAAGAGGTTATCTTATTTTTTTGGTTATTTTAAAAACATGTTGGTTTTTATAAGTAGATTTTTTTATGTTGCAATTTCATGGTTTTCTAAAAAATAATGTATTTAATAACCATTTCTTTTCTTTTGTCTACAGAAAACACTAAAATTTTTGGTTTTAAAAATACTGCTGTATATTATAATATAAAGCATGGGTATTATGAAATATTGTTACTTTTCCAGGGTTGAACAATTTAAAAAAACAAAAAAAGAAGGGTTACATTTCTAGCGGTGTGGATTTAATTTCTACCAAAATTATTTATGGATTTAAGTTCCGCCAAAATTTATTGTTATTGGGAAAAAATGAAATATACGTGAAACAATGTTAGTAACTTTTAATATCTGCCTAGTCCTTGAACTTTACTAATGTTTATGACAAATGCCACTTTTATGAGAAATTGTAACATCTTAATGACAAAAATGGACTTTCAGAAATTCTAAATCATGGCCTCGTATTACTTAATATTGAGTTAGTCCAGTTAGTAATTTAGGTCCTCTTTTGTTTTCATTTTTGTTTATGATTTGCCTTCAGTTTTCAGCACTCCACATTACCTACTGTTTGTCGATGATTTGCAACTATTCCCTATTTCAGAGTGATGTCGACTCAGTATTTTAATGGAATCTGAGCAAGAAGCTACAATTTAATGTGAACAAATGCGAAATGATGACGTATTCCTGCGTAGGTTTAGCCTTGGTGCAGTATGATGAGTTAAATTGAATGGCTTTTGAAATGGTGTTTGTTATCCTATTATGATTCGGTAATCATATCTTTAAAACCTGTCAGAAAGCCTGTGGAGTGCTGGGATTTATGATGTGACATTCCCACAATTTCTTTAAAACTGGATGTTTTGCGACTTTGTTCAACTCTTTAGTCCATAGGTTCATTAAAACCAATGTTCTTATTTGGTCTCCACATGAAGTAAAAAAATTAATAGGTGTTTATGTAAAAGTATGTATCGGTACTGTCTTCATTGGTTCAAAACTCCAATGGAAATTGCATTTGATCATGTATTATTTTAAATTATTAAATAGTTATGTTGATTACCCCACAATCTTGGCTTTGATAACACTTTTTACTTATTATTTAAGAGGACGAAGTCATAGGTATTTTGGTCATAATTGTTTGATGTTAAATAATTTAATTTCATCTATGTTCTGAATTAAACAATTATCTATAAAATGACATCAACATTATGAAAATAGATTTAGTTGTTTCATTGCGAAAGTACTCCAATATTTTCACAATAACAAGGATTTTCCATGATGTGATGTAAATATGTAATTTTAAGAGTTAAAAATTAATGCAACAATGCCAAAAATATATAAAGGAAACATATTCAGAGAAAGAAAGTGAGATAAACAAATATCACAGCAAGTCCTTTGAAAATAATCTGTGAAATTAATTTTCTTACAGATTCGCTCATCATTTAAAGGGTTGTCTGAGCAAGTAAAAGATGTCAAAGGAGTAACTCTGGATATGGCAAATAAAATATATGTAAAGGATGGTGTAGAACTGAAATCTAATTTCCAGCGTGACAGTGTAGATGTTTGCAAAGCTGGCATCGAAGCTATTGACTTCGGTAATAGAAAAATTTCTGCCAAAGTTATCAATACATGGGTTAGTAATTTACATGCACGAGAATATTGAAACACATTAAAAAAAAATTTTTCAAGCATGAATTATAGCCAAGCTTATAAATTTTACAGGTGGAATCAAAGACCAACAACCGCATACAGAAACTGTTATCGTCTGATGATTTTAACTAGAGAACTCGTCTGGTTCTTGTTAATGCTATTTATTTTAAGGTATATTAAATAATTCAATAACACTAAGCTTCAGTGTGTATTACTAGAAAGCAGTACAAAAAGCTCCTAAGAAAGAGATTTCAGATTAATCTAGAATCATTCAAATTACGTTATTGACGTATTTCATTCTCTTCATATAGCTAAAATCAATGGTTGATAAATAAATTGCAAGTTGAATTAATATATGCATCTGATTAATTTCTTTGAATATTTTTCCATTAATGTTACAAAAAAAATTTATAAATTAGTATTTTTTGTTAAAAATTTTGATATCTGTCACTGATTTACTGCACACACTGATTAAAGTTAATAAAATGGTAACTTATGTTAAATCTGAAAATAGTTACTGTGCTTCATCTTATTAACTTGGTTTTTTATGAGAACATTAGAAACGTTTCTCATAATTGGATTGGAGCCTTTTCAATGGTTCCCACCATGAGTTCACGCAAAAATTTTCTGTATACTCACGATGAGAGTCTTAATGCAAAGGTGAGTGTCTTTCAGATGACTTGTTTTTTCATACCGAGCACCTGTGGTGAAGAGGGCAACAAAAATCAGCACTTAACAATTGCTGCCGGTGTGTATTTAAAAATGGCTATATTCACCAGAAATTTTAATCTGAAGCCATATTTAATCACAGCATATTAGTTGTATGTCTGTTTATGTGAGTGGAATGTAAATTAATTACGGGGAGTTTAAATAATAAATAAATAACTTTTGTCAAGTCTGGAAACAACATTATTTAATTCAACAGTAATTATGTCCAGAAATTTCATCAGTCGAACCATGTTAAGATGAATTATTCTGATCGGTATCACTATTCTAATCAGACTTAAGAAAAAGTAAAATCAGCCTATAAATTAAAAAAATACAAAACTGATACCGTAGTAGACTAAATACTTTGAAGCATATTGTCAATAAAACAAACACATTTAATTGTTTAAGGTTAGGTTTTATTATGGATTTGCAATGCTAATATTTTACCAAAAAAATTTAGTTAAATATTTTTATATTCATGATCTCCCATATGTACATAAAAGTAACTTATACGTCAATATAAAACTCATATGAAATAGCCATTATCAGTACTGAGTTTTCATCCTCTATTCTCGTAAATTTGTGTTTATTATTATTATATATATATATATATATATGTGTGTGTGTGTGTGTGTGTGTGTGTAAATTACTTAATACATTTAATTTTTTAAGAATATTTGTGCAATTGTTTATCCATAAAATTAATGTAATTATAATTGGTTAAAATAAAAAAAATGACAATAAAAAGATAATGCATTTAGTCAGAGCCAATATCAGTTTAAAACTCAAAAAAAATTAAAATGCTAACTTTATTTTGTGAGACTAATCTATCACATAGTTTTTCTTAAACTTTTCATTGATATTAAGTTTGATAATATATTATAAATATTGATAATATACATAAATCTTTTTATTTTAACTAAAATAGAATAATTTTAAATCATCTAGTGTCAAATTATATTAGAGGCTTACACATTTTTTAAATTTTTAAAATATTGTAACTATTTTGAAATTTAATTTAATTATATCAGTTTTTTGGTTAACTTCCCATTCTCATAGAGATTTTCCTAATTTTTTGATATAAAGAAAAGAAGTATTTTCTGAATACACAAAATATAATTATATACATGAAATAAACCTTAAGCAACTTAAAATATTATTTATAAAGCAAAATTTTGTCTTGTCATCTATTTTAAAGGTGTCCCATAAATGATTTTGCCTTGTCAACTATTTTGCCAGCTTTGCATGAGATGACATTATGAGTTTGATGTTATTTTAATTGTAACTATTTTTTATTTGACAGCTTCTACAGCTGCCTTATGAGGGAGGGGAAATGTCTATGGTGTTCCTCTTGCCTGATGAAGGTGAAAGTCTCCAGGCTCTTTGAGCCAAATTGGCTATGGAATACAATATACAGAATATTGTTGCCAGTATGAGATCACGGAAGGTTGATGTCACAATACCCAAATTTAAAATTGAAACAACATTGGATTTAAAAGAATCTCTACCTAAGGTTTGAAATATTTTTCAACTTAAATTTAAAACACAAGGTATTTTGAAACATGCACAAATATTATCATATCTTTGTATATAGATCGGCTATGAATTAAGCACAGCGCTTCTAGAATTTATAAATTATTAACGACTTGGTGTTTTGAGGGTCTGTAAGTCACGACTAAAACCCATTATGGCGAAACCAATGTGTTAAACAAATAAATTATATGCATAAGGGTTATTATGATATTTAAAATAATATATTATTTGCAAGATATTTAAAATAATTTTAAGACAATGTGAAAAATTTAGTTATTTATTTATTCATATTTGTTTATTTCTTACAAAACCCATGCCCAACTAATAGACCTACTCAAGATACTCGATATGCTTGTGCATTTATTATAAATCTAAGTTTTCAAAAGACAAACTACAATTGAAGAAAACAGAAAAAAACTAATTAAATTGACACTTGTAATTAAAATCAACATTACACTAATTATTTTTCAATATCAAACAACTGCATAAATAAGCGGACGATAGCTGATACAAGATCAGCAGAGCTGCCTTACGTGGCACCCTCGGGTCATTTGGCCTGGTCTAATGTTGGGAGAGGCAGCTTTAGTCCAAATTTGGTTACTGTGAAGCTGTGACGCGTAGCAAAGCTTAGCAATATTTTTTGTATTACTTTGGGCAAGTGGGTCAGTTGAGCGGTCACTTGATGGAATAGTAATCGCAGTGAAAAAGTATCGCAGCTATTGCTTTTATTTTACATAGATATTTAGAAAAGGGAAGACAAGAACAAATATCTAAATAGTACTGAATTATAAAAAATAAATAAAAGGAAGTTTGAACAAGGGAATCAGCTGTATGAAGAACTAGTTGACAGCGGAGTTGAAAACAATTGTAGACATAGGATACAAGTGTTTTTAATTTTTTACTGTGAGTAAAAATAAACACATGAAAATTCCATTCAAGCATATTTGAATTTAATAATGATACCAAAAATCTAAAACATTTCTTTCACTTGCCAACTACAGTTATATGACTTTGTTTTTCTCGAGATTTTCCTCTCCTCAAATCCTGCAGTGTACAGTCGTTTCTTATAACTAAAGCTAATTTTGTATATAACATATAAAAATACACACCTACCAAACAATTTGGCTACAAAAGTAATTAATCAGACATAATTAGAAAAACTTGACGTTTAGCTTGTGCGAGATTATTTATGAATGCAATGCACTCTTTACCTATCTTAGGTGGATTGTCGCTTATTGATCAATGCAAAGTTGCGAGATGAGCTTCATCTGGATTTTCTGTTGTTTTCTCTCCTGTAGAATCCCATTAATGACTCCATCTTTTATTTCAATTCTGAAACTGGTACGTTATTCATTTCACAGCTTATACTTTGCAAAGAATTTTTCTAATCCCCCTATTAGTGTAATTATGATCGTTTAAGTCCAATAGGTACATATATCTATCGTAGAGGGATGTCAATTTACGATACTAATTTCTTCCATATCACATCTCACTCTAATTTCTTCCATTTCTGGCCAAGGCATGTTCCACCACACACAGCCGTCCAAAGTGCATGCACAAAACCACTGCAATACCAAAAATGTGCTGATGTACTTGGCTCGACTGCTATGTGTCTGCTATGGAGGAGGCACATCCACAACTAGCTAACATTAACTAACTTCGGGAAGCTCGGTTGGTGTGACTCAGTTAATGCAACAGAAAATCCAGATTCATCTCGTAACTTGGCATTGATCATTAACCCACAATCCACCTAATAGAGGTAAAGAGTGCATTCCATTCATAAATAACCTCGCACAAGCTAAACGTCAAGTTGTTCTAATTATGTCTAATTAATTACTTTTGTAACCTAATTGTTGGGTAGATGTGTATTTTTATTTGTTATATACAAAATTAGCTTTAGTTATAAGAAACGACTGTACACTGCGGGATTTGATTTCATAATATATGAGTGTATAAACTATTTTCCAAATAAATATTAAGTATTACTACATCAATAGATATTGTGTAATAAAAATATTTTTAACAGAGAATCATTTTAAGCAATGAACATTGTCCGCAATAAAATCTTTTGATTACCTATCAAATCAAGAGTGAGATAATTAAATATAGATCAAATGAAGACAAAACACACAGCAAAGAAATTGTGACAGAAGTTATTCAATTTAAACACAATTCGTGGATTTCGAGTTCAAGCCAGTAGAGATTACTGTGGATATATTCCAAGTTAGTTGTTTACAATTAAATATAGCATAAATAATATAAACTAATATGGTGTTTTCAAATCATAGACAGGTGGTGAAAATTTATTTATATGTGGAAAATTTTCACAAGTAATTTTAAAGTTACATGTGTACTCATTACATTTTTCTACTTATACTTGATTTCTTTCTATACCAATGTGGTGTAAACAACAATGGTAAACCATACTAAATATATTGGTAAAGTATAGGTTGATGAGAGAGTAAAATATGTCTGCTACATTGGTGATTGCAATAAAAAAATAATTGTATAATTAGTTCCACATTTTATATTAAAGTACAAAATTTTGTCAAGAAAAGTTCAAGTGTAGATATTTAAATGAATTTAACAAATGTAGATAATTGCTATACTGAGGTAAGAGTGACAATATCAGGTAGAAAGATGTTAGAAACAATGAATTACGTTTCTAAAAAATCTTATCCCATCAAAAATTTCATAAAGAATTTTGTAATTTTACAAATGCATCCACAACACTTACGGCTCCGTTGCTGCTATGGAGCGGCATGCAAAGAAATAAAAATTTTAATAATGTATATATTTATCAATATTTAGCAAGAAAGATACAAATACTAGAAAAATTACAAATACTAGAGGCGAGAAAATTACAAATACTTACAATATCATATCTTATATACTTACAATATATATCAAATACTTACATTATCATAAATTTACAATATCATATCATCCCATCAATTTTAAGTTTAGTGCAGAGACTCATTTAGCTTTTTCACATTCAATTCACTGTTACAACTCACTAAATACTGTATTAACAAACTTAATTTTGCATATATTTTACCAGGAAAAATACAGACTCTTTAGAGGCACGTTTTGGAAAGTACCGGACAATGGCTGGCTCACAATATTTAATTACAATTAGACAAATATTTGAAGTTGAATCAAAACTAAGAACACAATCATTATTGCCATTATGTCTTAATTCAAGTATGTGCGGTGATAAACAAATAACGTTGCATGATACATGTAGTAGTTTCAAAAATAGTGGCTTTGATAACGATGAACCTAATGTTGATAATAATGAACAGTATTTCCACGTCTCAGTTGATGAGAATGATTTTTTGAAAATTTCTCACTCCCAATCTATTCTTGTATATTTATCAGATTATAGTGCACAGTCAGTTTTTAAAAAGATTTCTTGTAGTAATTGTTCTAAATTTTTAGTGATGGATAAAATTATAACGCATGAATGTAATGCTGAAAAATACACATTCCTAAAAAACTTAGATAGAAGAGGATTATTGTATCCACAATCAGATGTTGTAAATATAGTTTCATTAAATTATATAGTAGTTAATAAAATGATTCATATTTATAATGAAGAAAAATTTCCTAAGTGTAAAAATCAGAGTCAAGAGATCTTAAATACTTCACGTAAACTTATATTAGAAAATAATATGGCTTTTAGTGATTTTGAATGTAATAGTAATGATCATTCAGTGCCGAATATAATTTATTATTTACTGAAAGCTTCAACTAATTTATTTTTAAATAATTATGTGAAATTCAAAAACAATAAATTGAACGGCCCTAAAAATTAAAACAGAAAGCTAAATACATTATTTTAGTCATAAACATTTTTTACTTTTCATGTGACTTTTTTTTTTATGTCAGATTTTTTTCATCAACCGTAAAATTATTGTGCTGAAATGTTGTATTTATACGACAACCTTTTACTATAGGTTTCTTTAAGTGGGCACGCTTCCTCCTGTATCGGTCAATACATCTAATACTCTTTTTGAATTTTGACTTTTCGAATTTCGAATTTTGAACTGCGATGTTTTTAATTGATGTAAAGGAATAAGCTGCGTTGTAAAAATAATTTCTAAGAAATTGTAAAGAAGTAAAATCTGCTGATCTTCCAATAAATAAATATATTTTGTACTAAAATATTTTTAATTTGTCTAAAGAACATCGAAATTTTAAAGAGGTGAAATCTGTGCTATCTTGAAACAAATTATTGTATTTTGTACTACTTGTATGTTTTTAATTTTTCTAAAGGGATATGTTGCGTTATGATAATAGTTTTCAAGAAATTTTAAAGACGTTACAATCTGTGCTTATTTTGGAATAAATAATTGTATTTTGCACTACAATACCTTTAATTTGTCTAAAAGGATATGTTGCGTTGTGATAATAGTTTTTAAGAAATTTTAAAGAAGTAGAGTCTGTGCTTATCTTCAAACAAGTTGTTTTATTTTGTACTACAGGGTGTCCAGTGGCAGATTTCAATGTTTGAAAAATTGTAAAAAAAAAACTACACCTCTCATACAAAGTGGGTTTATTTTAACTTTATAACAACAAATGCGGATTTCATTTTTTAAAAACCACTTTTTCCAAATGGCGGCCATCGAGTCTGACACACTCTTCGAGTCTAGCACGCATGTTTTTAAAAACGCGTTTGCAGAGCACTGGGGTATCATACTGACTTCGGCTCGAATATTTTCTTTAAGTTGTATCGCAGTGCTCGGATTTATTTTGTAAACAACGGATTTTAAGTATCCCCATAAGAAAAAGTCACGTGGGCTTAAATCGGGTGACCTAGGTGGCCACGGTACGGTACCGTTCCGGGATATGTTTTTTTCTGGAAATAACTGCCGCACTGCATTCATGGACACATTAGCAGTGTGAGCTGTGGCCCCGTCCTGCTGGAACCATGTGTTTTGGTTAAAGGATGGACTATTCTGTAGTTCTACTCTGCAAAAGTTATTTAACATCTGGGCATATCTCTCCGAATTCACAGTTACAGTTTGGCCACGTTGATTTTGAAAGAAATACGGCCCTATGATTGCAGATGCAGACATGGCACACCAGACTGTTACTTTAGGCTTATGTAAAGACTCTTGATGCATTTGTCTTGGGTTGTGGACATCCCAGTAACGAAAGTTCTGCTTATTCACATATACTCCAATGTGAAAGTGAGCTTCGTCACTAAATAATATGTTGCCCATCCGGGTAGCAGTACGAAATCTCAACAACATCACCTCCGCGTAAGTTTTTCTGAATTCAAAGTCAGAATCGTGTAAATCTTGAACAATTTGAATGTTATATGGATGGAACTTGAGCTTTTTTCGCATTATTACCTGTAAAGTTGATTTCGGAATTCCCAATATCGATGAACGTGTACGCAGTGATAAACCGGGATTTTCAACGACAGAAACACGCTCGACATTTTCATCCGTGGCTACCAATGGTGTAGGTCCTGGCCTGAGCCTATTTAATGTTGATCCTGTAGCTCTGAACCTTGCTACCCATGACTGAATGAGGTTGATTGATGGTCCATCACGTAATCGACGAATACTGTAACGATTATTAAATCGACGGCGTGCTACAGATAGCGAAAATCCACTCGAAATGTACGCCTCTACGGCAAAAGCACGGTGCTCTCCACTCCACTGTTCTACTGGTATGGCTACTAAAACATCCGCACCGCTTGCGCTTCTAACGACGCCCCCCGCGCCCCTCTTATGTGTTGCGTTCAGAAACTATGTTTGTTCAAACTTTGAAATCTGCCACTGGACACCCTGTACAATGTTTTTAATTTTTCTAAAGGGATATGTTGCGTTATGATAATAGTTTTCAAAAAAAATTAAAGAGGTAGGGGAGAACCAGGCAATGGGAGTCAGCAGGCAATGGTGGTCACTACGATATCTAGAAAACAAAAACCCTTTGAAACATATAGCGGCGAAAATAGCCGATCGTACCGCTCCTCGTCCGCCGCCGCACGGCCGTTCAGTTCGCCCGTCAGGTTTACAAGGGACGGCCGTGTCACTGTTTCCTGCCTTTTTGATCTAATTTTACGTGTGCACAAATTAAACAGTATGTAATTATTTTTAAAGTAATTTTATTAATGCGTTATCAACTACGTTTTGTATAAACCACGTAAAAATCGTACCATGAAAGATTTTCAGTGAATCCTTAAGCTAATTATTTATATTTGATTTTTTTGACGAATATATATTATTGGTACATATATTAAGGTAAGCGGGCAATGGGAGTCACTGACTCCCATTGCCCGCTTATATTTTATAATTTATTTCTTTTTCTTATTCGTAGATGCCGAAAATACGTCCTCGATCAACGAATAAAGCTCACGAATAAAGACACATTAGCACAAGCAAGCGACCTTATGAAACAAGGACTTTCAATGAGGCAGGTTGCAAAATCTATGAACATTCCGTTTTCGAGCCTCCAAAAACGATTGAAGAACTAAACCTTTTCCGATCCGTGTTTAGGGCGACACTCAATATTTACTGCTGAATTAGAGCACACTTTAGCTGAACGGATTGAGTTACTTTCGAATATTTTTTATGGCTGCACTGCTATTCAAATAAGAAAAATAGCTTACAAATATGCAGATGACCTAGGACTGAAACATAATTTTGACCCAAATTCAAAAATGGCAGGACGTGATTGCTTGGAAGGCTTTTTGAGAAGAAATAACATTTCCGTAAGAAAACCGGAAGCCACTAGTATTAATCGTATCACTGCTTTCTATAAAACAGAGGTTCAGTTATTTTATACACTACTGGAAGAGTTGATGACAAAACATTTCCACTGTACAAGATCCTAAGGGACAAAAAAAGGTTGGCTCCATTACAAGCTGGGAGCGAGGGAAAAACATAACGTTATTATGTGCAATGAGCGCAGCAGATGGATTTGTTCTACCAATGTTCATTTTTCCCAGGAAAAGATTGACCCCACAGCTAGAGAAGGATGGTCCTGCAGGATCATTAAACAAATGCTCCGACAATGGTTGGATCAACAAGGATCTTTTTTATCAATGGTTAAAACGTTTCACAAGTCATGCTAAACCGATAGTAGAAGAACCTGTGTTGCTTATACTCGATAATCATACCAGTTACACCTCATTGACTGTATATGAGCACTGCAAGGAAAATAATATTCATATGCTCTCATTACCTCCTCATAGATCCTCCTCCTCACACAGGATGCAACCCTTAGATATAACATTCTATGGACCACTCAAAGCGGCGTACAAAAGAGAATGTGACTTGTTTTTGAAAAACCAGCTGGCAGGAAAGATAACGCCATATGATGTGGCTTCTCTGTTTAATAACGCATATTCAGCTGTGGCGTCAATCAGCAAAGGAGAGTCGGGCTTTCGAGCAGCAGGAATTTTCTCACTTAACCGCAACGTATTTTCTCAAGAAAACCTCATTGCAGCTGAAGTTCTGAATGAGTCTGTAGTAGTTGTCCGTGACAGTGTTATCTCCGTCCCAACAACTGACGGCCAAATCCCATCGACGGCCACTTCCGTCGTAACAACTAAGAACCAGACGCCTTCTATTTCCGTTCCCATCCAAAAGATTACTGCTCAAATGCCATGTTCATCAATGGCCTCTACAACTGACAACGAAATGGCGTCCATGTCAACACAATCAAATCAATCGGTACTAGACGCAAATTCAAGTCAAATAATAATCAATACATTGCTCCCGATTCCTGAAGGAAAACAATCTGTTACCACAAGAAAAGGCCGCGCAAAGCAACATGCCAAGATTTTGACGACAACACCATTAAAAGAAAGCTTGATAGACAAAGAAAACAAGAAAATTACAAAAAAAATAAAGATGATACTAAAAGAAATGAAAATAACAGGAAATCAGCTAAGACATTAAAAGGACGAGCTATGGTAGCAAGCAAGAAACGCCTTGCACAACAGAAATCTGTAAACAAGGCCAAGAGGCGAGTACTTCAAGATCCAAACTCTTCCACAGAGTCCGATATGAGTCTGACTAATATATGCGATGACAACGAAGACGATGATGCCGGCGATGCTGCCAACATTTGTTTGATCTGCTCCGAATTCGGCCGTAACAACGAAATGTGGTACCCATGCACATCCTGCAGATTGTGGGCTCACGCAGACTGCACGAGATGGGACTCTCCTGAAGGTTATGTGTGCGACAATTGCTGAAGAGGGAAATTGTATCCTTGACCCTCATTGTCCTACAGGCTGACTACAATTACCCGCATGTCAGGACAATGGTGGTCAAAGCTGATTTTTTTTAAAACTTCAATTAATTCCAAAGTATGATTCCAAATGAAAAAAAATATATTGAGATTGATAGATGATTAGTTACAGTATAAAAACAAATTATTTTAATAAAGCCAGCACAACAATTTTTTTCGTTATTTCAATTATCGCTTAAGTGACTCCCATTTGCCCCTTTTCCCCTACAGTCTGCGCTTATTTTGGAACAAATAATTGTACTTTGCACTACAATACCTTTAATTTGTCTAAAAGGATATGTTGCGTTGTGATAATAGTTTTTAAGAAATTTTAAAGAAGTAGAGTCTGTGCTTATCTTGAAACAAATTATTGTATTTTGTACTACAATGTTTTTAATTTTTCTAAAGGGATATGTTGTGTTATGATAATAATTTTCAAGAAATTTTAAAGAGGTACAATCTGTGCTTATTTTGGAACAAATAATTGCGTTGTGATAATAGCTTGTATGAAATTTTAAAGATGTAAAATATGTCAAACAAATAATTGTATTTGGAACTAGAACATTTTAAGATACATGCTGAATTTTTGTAATAGCTTTTAAGATATTTTGAAAAAAGTAAAATCTGCTGAGTTTCTTGCCGGTTCTTCTTAGCAGGAGTATTTACAAACCGATGGTAAATTAAATTTTGTAAATATAATGTATAGGAATAAAAAAATTGAAAACTTGAAAATTGGTTATTATTTTGGTCATTGAAACGGGTGAGTACAACAAATATAATTATTCTATAGTAAGTATATTAAATTGATAATTAACAAGTATTTTAGGTAATTTATTATATTTATTGATGCTATCTAAATATAAATCGAAAACGGAATTTTATATGTAGCTGCCAAAATACGTATGCGCGAGCACCTACTGGCGATGACGTCACATAATCACATGGGAGGCCTTGTGTAGTAGTAGGTGTTGTTCGAGCCCATGCCCACTCACGTATCAACGTGGGTCGTTGCGGTCGTTTCTGTCAATTTGACTGACATATTGATATATGAAGTTTACGTAAATAAATTTATATTGTCCTTTAAAATTAAACATGGCGACGAAGAGAATCACTTTATGCAACTCCGGGAATTACATAATAAAAGTAAAGGTTACATAAAAAGGCGCAAAACATGCAAACAATCATCAATTTTTTATAGAAATTAAATTACACTCTTGCAATTAATGTAAGTGTAAATTATTACCTAACGATTAATACATAACAAAAAATGCAATGCTATAATCTCTTTATTTTTTTTGGAACGTACTCATTGAGTACGTTTCACTAGCCGCTCGCAACTCTCGCGCCCACGACCCCGATCAAACCCATTCTTCTAGCTTGTCAACGATGTAACTGTGAGTTCAAGTGGAACGAGTTGTGAACTACGCGTATTATAACTATGAGGAAATGGCGGGTATTTGACAAAAATAAAGAGATTATAGCATTTTATTTTTTTCTTATGTAGTAATCGTTAGCTAATAATTTACACTTATATTAATTGCAAAAGTGTAATTTAATTTCTATAAAAATTTGATGATGTTTTGCATGTTTTGCGTCTTTTTGTGTAACCCTTTACTTTTATTATATATTTCTCAGAACTGCATAAAGTGATTCTCTTCGTCGCCATGTTTCATTTTAAAAGAAATTTATTTACATAATTTTCATATATCAATGTGTCAAAATCGAATTGACAGATAAACGACCGCAACGACCCACGTTGATACGTGAGTCGGCATGGGCTCGAAGCGGTTGTGAACAATGATGTTTTGATCACGACCGCAACGACTGCGGCCGCCAAGTGGAACGATACAGTGAGCGTTTTGAGCATTGCGATATCCTAGTGGAACGTACTCAATGTGACATGCAAGCTGTCAAGTGTTTATAAGCGTGACGTCATAGACCAACGTCATTACTATTCTAGCGTTTCGGTGCCAAATTTAATTTGTATTTTAAAAATGTAAATTTTCCCTTCAATACATTTATTTTGTGAAAAAATAAGGTTTATTTTGGCTAAAGTAGACGATAAAACATTTTGGAAAAATTTTTCTAAATTTTTCTAATCCATTTTATATACTCACTGTCAAAAGAAATTGACAGTGAGTATATAAAATGCCGTTGTATATGAACATGTACAAACAACATTTTGTATACTATTTTGCTGTAACATTGTAAAAATCTAACAAAAAGTTGAATACAAAAACGACAAATTGTTGTGTGATATTTATTTTATAATAAAATATAAAAAATTTTAAAGGAAAGGAGAAAGTATTGATGTTGTGTCAAAGACATAAATGTGAAAAAGGGGCTGAGCTCGATAACGAGAACAAATGAAATCGTTAATATCACTGGGGAAATAATTGGGATTTAAATAAGTGTCTTAAAACTTACAAAAAAATAATACCATTTCATAGGAAAAAATATTACTTGCGGTTTCCACCAGGGTAGAAAAATATTTCTCTGCTGACACTCAGAACATTTCTTTCAGAACCCAGAATAAAAAATTATGATTTACTCTAAAAAAACTCTAGAAAACTCTGAAAAAGTTTAGATTATCCTAGAAAAGTTATTCAGAGGTATATACTTTTCCAAATCTCTTAATAACTCTGAATAACTTTTCCAGAAGAGTTCGAAAACATTTAAATAATTTTACTTTCAATAACCTATTACAAGTCTTCACACATTTTCAGAGAAATATTTCCACCAGAGCATCGTTTATTCATACTCGTAATTTATAATATAAACAATTAAAACGTGTAAAGTGAAACATTCACAAATAACTACAAACACATGAAAAAGAACAATAACAGTTATGTCAACAAATATGTTATGTGTATATATACACACGAGTATACAACTCCTAGTTACAAGCATATATAGGAATGTATATGGTAGGTTCATTCATAATATTAATCATAAGTTACGCAATAACCACGCGTCGCAATGACAACTCGGTCAACGTACTGTATTAACGTAAACACGCTACACGGGCGTCTAGTCTGATACGTCACGAGAAATGTCATGGGTAACTACATACTGTAAAGCTCGAAATTAATGCGTTAATTTCTGGATAATAGTAACTTGAAATTTAACATGAAGATAAATTGTTATTCATAGATTAAGTATACATTCAAAATTATATTTTTTTTATATATGTAGCTTAATTAATCGGGTTATATTAGGTGACATAATGTCCGATATGAAATCGTGTCCATATTATGAGCAGACTCAAAACGCGAGAACATGTAGAGACGAAGAAATCCTCGCTTCGCAAGCAGAACGTCATTTCAGAATCAAATAGGAAAGTAAGTGATGCCATAATATTAATATGTATTTTAATATATTTAAGGCATAATTGAATTCAAGTTAATTACATTAGTTTGTCGCAAATTCTGGATGGTTTGGCATATATAAAATTTCATGAATATAAATGTAATTTCATTTTAAATAGAAAACGACTGCATATGATGGAGACGTCACACAGAATATCAATAATTTGTATTATTTTTGAAGTTGAGCAATATCTTTTTTAATCAAAAATAACAATAGTGAATAACATATCTCGCGGTTTAAATATGACAATGTGTTTTATTATGTCGTATCGGTTTATTTACGCGAATATTTGAAAACATAGTGATCGTTTCATTTGACGTTGTCCTTAATCATTATATTAACAATAACTGTACTAAGTTATTAGTAACTAAGAACAGTTTTCGAAGTTATCTTAAAATACAATATATCTATATATGAATGTAATAAAATACACTTATAAGTGGTCACGAAACAATTTCTAGCAAGAGCAATTTCACGACAATGTGATCACGAGGTCGACGCCCTTACTTTATATATCCTTCATTTGACGTTGAATTTTAAATTCGAATAAATTCTTATTTTAAAGTATTGACACGCGTATTTCCATTTGAAAATTAGATTTTCATTAGTCTATTTTATTTCTATCTTTTGTTTTGATTTGATCGCAAGAGGATTAAAATGCGAGCACAGGCGCGGGTTCACATGTACCCCAATCTTAGATTTTATTTAATAATTTTATGGGTAATCTATCTATGACCTTGAACGCTTAGATAAGCCTCACCCAATATCCATTATATGCTGTTAGTGACTTGGCGGTGGACTTGCGCATTATAGATCGCAACTAGGAGCGATCAGTTTAGTTCGCAACTCTATGGCGAACTAGATCGCTCTTTTAGTTCGTTAGTTCGCAGCTCAAAAGTGGAGTTTATTGAAATGAATGCAAAAACTATTTTAAACATAATCAGCCTTTTTAATCTTTTTTAAAGTGTTTAAAGTCATCCAGGATACAAAAATAGTAATTACAAAAAAAATTCTTCCTAATAAAGGTAATTAGATAATTAAGTTATTAGAATCGCGCTTATTATAACGCCAGCCAGATGAATTTTTTTTTATTATTGTAATAATAATATGTTGACTGTGCACATTATATTCTTTGATCACAGAATAGCTAAAAGTCTTTTCGACATGAATAAAATTGCCAAAAAAATAAGAAAATTAACTCAAAGGCTCTTTTAATTTGGTATCAATCAATTAGGTACGCACGTAAAAAAAATTGTGTGTGTGTGTACAATTCACACATGGTAAGTGAAACTTCGGTACTCAAGTACTTACTTATTCACACAAATAAAAGCATAGTTTTATGATCTAAAGATAATTTTATTGATCCAAAATTTACTTTTTCATATACATATTAGTAATGGTTAATTATTTCTGCAATATTTTAAAGTGATAGTATAACAACACTATGATAATTAAAAATTAACGAGAGGTATCGTGGGATATCTGGTTACTACGAAGTTCCTTTCGTTATATATTATGTGTTAAATATATATTAGTTACATGAATAAAAATATTTCAGCATAATAAAACATTGTTAATCGTAAGATATGAAAAAATAGTAGTCTTTTAATTTCAAAATTGCTATTTCAATTGTACCTATTTTATAACGTTAAATGTAAGAAAAGTACCTCTGTCAAGAATATGCTAGTGAATTGCGACAAGTGCTCAGCAATGAGCACTCGCTGCATTAGTCTATGCAATAAGGAAATATAAAGCCTTTTGGTACTCGCAGTATTAGAATAACTAACCTTAAAAATATATAAATAATGTAATTTTAATCTTTAAGATAATTAAATGTAAACTTAAAACTAACTTTAAATTTGTTTGATCTAATAAATAAATTTTAAGATATTAAAATGAGAAAATATTAAATTAATTTAATAAAAAAAAATTAAAATAATAGAATAAGCCAAAAATTAATTGGTAGAATAATAACATTTAATTTTAAAATTGATTTCAAATTTAAAATAAAGAAAATAAACATATTTTAATATAAATTTTTTTAAAATTTTTAATGGAATTTAATTTAAAATTAAACTTAACATGAAATTTTATTATTCTAAAATTGTTTTTTTTATTTTATCAAACAATCTAAATAACGTTTAATTAATAATGACACTGAAAATAAATGAATATGTTGACAATTAATTGTAATTTATTAATTTTCGGTATTTAATAAATGATAAAGTAATAATGAAAATGAATGAACTCGCCGATAATTTATTGTAATTTATCAATTTGAATTATTCGATAATAAATAAAGTAAAAATTTATAATGCAAATAAATACGTACCGCATTGGAAACGGTCTGGCAGATGATGAGATGATTGGCTTACGATAAAAAGCCAGTAGAAAAAAAATACATAATATTTGATCACAGATAATATACTAAATAGATGGTCAACTTCGAGCAATTGTGCGAGCGAGATGGCACTTTCGCGTTTCCAAGTACTAAGCCTCTATATTCCCCTATTGCCTAGTCTAATGAAGTTGCAGCGAGTGCCCATTTGCTGAGCACTCGCCGAAAAGTACACCTGTCAAAAATGACAGGTGTACTTTTCTTACATTTTTAGGTTATAATTACGTAAAAATGAAACGACAATCCACCGGTTTGAGAGAGACCATTAGGAAGAACCGAGAAATAAACCTAATGGCCACATACAATTTCAATGAATGAACATTTACATTTTACAAATAATCCGCCGATTCTAAACACACCATTAAGACGAATCGACAAAGATCTTAATGTCATAGCTTCAATCAATCAATATGCTTATAAATTTGTTATAATTCGAATTAATAAATAAATTGTTAACTCTAATGTATTCTAAATCCAAGTTTTTAAATACTAATTCATTTATTAAAATTAACATTTAGTATCTTGGTTCACATCTTAATAAAACAAAAGTGAGTATGTTTTGAATATAATATTTTTATAGTAGAAAACCAAACTTCAATTTTATGTTTCAAAGAGAAAAAAATTACTTTTATTGTGTAAGTTAATAGTTCAGTCTTGTGAAGATATTAGATGTCAAAAAATGTTAAATCTGTTATTCTCTATTTGTTTAACTATTTAAAGGAAATGCAAGCTGTCTTATGTAATCAAATAAAAATCATATGTTTCTGTGCATAATCTTTGATTTTAATGATTTTTTGTACTTATCATGAGCTAGTTTTTGTATTCTACTTAATCTATCAATAACGTTTCGTATGTTATCCACACCATGTAATAATGAATTAATTACTTTACACCAATAATTTATTTTAAATATAATAATTAAATAAACAAAGTTAAATTTAAAAATATCACAATGGTTTTTATCTATACATTCTAAGAAACTAAAATCTAATCTAATCCATAAATAATCAAATAAACAATTAAATTATCTTTTTGAAAATTATTTTCTAAATAATCCTTTATTAACTGACTACATGTACTAAATCTACACATGAACAAATTGCTAGGTCGTAATAATGAATTATTCTTATCTTTTAAATCAATAAAACGATGTTGTATATTAGTATTATTAGTATAAATCTTACTTTTACGATCTATACAATGTTTTGTTTCGAGCAAAAGTTTTCGTGCAACCCACCCCGATACATACGCATCTACATATACAGTATTGCGGTTTCTAATCACATCTATGGAAGTTAAAGGCAATATTTGTGTTTTACTGATTTCTCTTAAACTTGTACTCGGAAAGCTGACTTCATTATGGTAATCACTTGAATTGGGTACGGAAAAAATAAATTTACTAAATAATACATTTTTATCACTTTGTATCGGCTTGGGTTGTGTACCAAACAATACCATAATTTTTTTAAAATCCATATTTTTGGAAAAATCTACTTCACAATTGGAAAGTTAAGAATGAACAGTAATATCTGAAATTAGTAAAGCTTTCATAGAATTTTGAAAAGATATACAAGACAGATTAACACCATGAGAGCGAATTTTACCAAATAAATTTTCTAGAGGATCTTGATTCAAATTTCTTGGAGAAAAAAAAATTATGTTCTTTGATTTAAAAAATTTCCACAAATGAATAAAACTTTTCAGTGTCGTTATCCAATTTTTCAGACTCGGGCAAAACTTAATACTACCACTACTGTCAACAAATTTCATTTCATTTAAGCGTTTAATTGATTCTAACCAAAAGGATTCATGATCAGTTTTAAATGTTACCCTAGTCCTTAACTTTCCTTATCAATATTTTTGCGAGCCATTAACACTATCAAATAATTTATCTAAAAAGCCTACTATACTTGCAGTGTCCCCTGTAGTTTCACCAATGGTCTTAGAATTAATATCCGGTCTTCCAGCTGTAGAGACCAAAACTAAATCAGCCACAAACATTAAATTTACAGCCAAAACTAATTATATTTTTAAATCTAGTGAACCAACGTTACATTTGTGTATAGAGGTCAAACTACTCTAAACTGAAGTAAAATTGCTCATAATTTATTAAAACATAATTGAAATTGAAAGAACAATGATAATTGTACATATTGAATATATTCGGCGTTAATTTTGTAGAAATTCATTATTCACAATTAAATGAAACTACATGATGTAGTATTATTTCTACTTTCTTTAATTTCTTTAACCACGACCTAGGTTTCGTTGTATTACAACATCTTCAGGTAGGATATTAGCAAAGATTAACTCTTAGGAACAACCAACAGCATTTATATGTTACAAACATAATAGCGGAAGCCTGCTTTGTGCGGATTTTTCCATTGTTTACGTTAGTGAGTTTATTGCAGGGGCGCAGAGTAGCTTTTATTATATTAGAGAGTTATACAATACCAGTATTTTAGTGAGGGTAATAAATTCAATTGTTATTATGTGAGGTTATACAATGCAAACTTTACGGTGTATGTAATAAAATTAAATGGAAGTTATTATCGGTAATAAATTTATACAAAAGCAAGGGTATTTGAAAGTAAGGACAAGGTAATACACTAATTATACATATCTCCGGTTTTGTGTATTCATATATTTATTTATTTATTTCTTTTAATTTTTTTTTTTTTGTTATTTTTATTATATATACTTATATTTATAAGTGTATTAGTGTTGAAACAATTTCCAGGGTACTGTAGTATCAATGTTGTATATTTATATTATATCTAGAAGATATTAAGAACTGGTGATGATATTATATTTAGTTGTTCATTTAATATATTGACCTTGATATCTTTTTTATATCTGTTTATTTCTAATGTTTCTAGGATATTAAGTTTATTACCTTTTGTATTTATTTGTAATATATAGGGGCATTATTAGTATGGGGGTGATGGTTATTTTCAATGAGATGTTTAGCAAAGTGAGGTGTGTCTGGTTTATTATTTCGCCAGCTGGCAATGTGTTCTTTATATCTTGTATTAAAATCTCTTCCTGTTTGACCTATGTATACACTATTACAATCGTTACATTTAAGTTTATAGATACCACTCTTTTTATGTTTATCTATTTTTTTCTTTATTGTTAATAAGGGTTTTGCCCAAGTTATTTAAGGTACTATACGTACATGTTATATTATTCATATTTTTATTATTAGTTAGAGTTTTCCTAATTTGAGTGATACATTACCTATGTATGGGATAGATTTATAATAAATATTATTATTATTTGTTACGACCGGGTATATTTCTTGTATTAGTATTTTTCTTAATTTATTATGGTACAGTTTTGTGACAATTGATGGGTCATAATTATTATTTGTTGCAATTTGTTTTATAGTTTTTATTTCTTTACGTAGATTAGGTTTTTCTAGAGGGATAGTTAAAGCTCTGTGAATCATGAAATGGAAGGCTGCTAACTTATGGGACCAATGGTGTTGAGATTGACCATTAATTATGGAGTCTGTAAATGTGTCTTTTCTAAATATACTAAATTTATGTTTATTATTTTTTGCGTTCTATTGTTATATCTAAAAAATTAAGTTTATTATCGGACTCTACTTCTAAAGTGAATTTGATATTATTGTGTAGGGAGTTAGCAAAGTTAACAAACTGGTCTAACTGTCGCTGTGTACCTTTCCAGCAGATAAGGATGTCGTCAACGTATCTATAATAGTATAATATATTGGTCTCTAATTTACTGTTTAAGAGGCTGGTTTCTAGATGGTTCATAAATAACTCGGCTAAAAGGAGTCTGAGGGGGGAGCCCATTGCAAGGCCATTAACTTGTTGAAAACAATTTTTATCGAATAGAAAATAATTTTGGTCTATGCATATTTTAAAGAGGTCTCTAATTTCCGATGCTTCAATGGGATTTAACTTTTTCTTTTCTAGGATATCTGAAATGATATTTAGGCAATCTTTTGGTGGTATATTAGAAAATAAGTTTACTACGTCGAGTGACCAATATATTATACTATTATAGAGCAACTTATAACATTTTGGACTATTCTTATATATTGCCAAACAAAGTAATTTTTCACCCATACTAAATCTGTAGCCTTTCTTTTTCACATTCTTACTTAACAACTGCATTCTAACAAATATCCTCTGACTTTCACTTAAACCTTCCAACAACTCATTCAAAAAAGCATTAAATTTCTTTCTTCGTTCGGTTTTCCCAGCATTTCTTCTTTTTTGATGTCTTCTTCCACCTCGAACTGCAAATAAAATAAAAATTGATTATTCAACCTAGAAGAATATACTTACTATTTTAAGCTCCACCATAATTATCTATCGCACCTGGGAAAATGGAAAGTTTCTCTTAATTTCATATCCCTAATTGATCTATATTCTAGTACTAACAGATGTGTATAACTTACATTAATAGTGCTATAAAATCAATATATTGATTTTTGGATGATATTCAAAAATATATTCGAAATGAGAAAACTTTCAATTTAACACATTCAAAAGTTAACTTACTAAATCTTCTATTTATTAACGTTGGCCTTTTGTAGGATTCAGACCATATGTTGCAGGTGCCTTCCTGAGGGGGTTGGGGGCTAGAGCTGCATCCTTCTTGAGAGGGTCGGGGGCTATGGCTGATTATATCTTCACATGCCGTACTTTCCTCAATCTCCTTATCTAAAATGAGTATTAATAAAATAATTGCAGATATATTTCTGTATGTTTAAGACTCAGTTTCTTGAAATACGAAATGTAATTTCGATGGTAATGACAGTTTTAACAATAGTAACATTAATAAAGTATAATGAATTCAATGAGAAAAATATGTAATATTTACCGAAAACTAATGGAAAAATAGTGGGCACAGCCATCCTCTTTAAAGATTTACATGTTTCTCCATAATATTTTTCCTCCAAATGTGAGTGGCAGATGAATTTTGAACCCAGTTGACGTGCAGATAACCGCTTCAGATCTTCGTGACCGATGTTGTCCAACCAAATTCTTCTACGTTCGGCATCAAGTGTGTATTTTAAATTAGATATAATGTAATATTTACGTGTAATTGAAATAAGGTATTAATAAATTATTTAAGAAATTAATAGAAATAAGTTTCAACTTATGATGAAAAGGAGATTTATGACCACAGCCCAACACACAACAAGACCGATCTACGGGCATAATTCTAATAAGTACAAGTAAATCTAATAGAAACAACAACAATATATTAAAGTTAAAATATAGTAATAATATAAATTTGAACTAAATATTACAATTAAACGTAAATTAAATTAAAAAAAAATTTCAAATTATGAAATTGTACTTCGACACACTTTGACAAGTCAATTCAAAAGCGCGCCAAGCGACGCTAAAAGTGAAACGGTTTTTGTATTTTGGTCTATAATCCATAGCCAATATTTATGCGTTACTTTAGAATTTTTTTTATATGCATAGATATATATTACGTGTGTGAAAGAGATAAGGCTTTCGCGTTTCAGTTCAAATATTTGTATGAAGTAAAACCACCCTGCATTTGATATCAATATGATCTGTGTTTCACATAAGAGATAAATCTCATTGCCAGATGATTTTTATTGGACATTTTCACTGTTGTAAATATGAGTACAATATAAATAAGTTTAAATTATGCTATTACAAAAATAACCAAAAAATAAAAAAACAATAATACCGAAAAAATAAGTAATAAGACAAAAGAATAAATATAATAACAAATAATAATTTTGTTTTAGAATGTATTTCGTATTTACATATACCCAAATTTTATGTTCCGTATCCGTGTTAACTACCTTCCCTGTACTTTCAAATACCACACTTTCGCCACCGACGATAATACTTTTGGTTTAAATTATTTATGTTGTGCGTCTGGTATTCGAATTTTGCTTCCTTATAAAATGAGCACATTTTATTCCATATTTATCGATATTGTTGGAGAAGTATCCCTGATATCATTGAAATGACGGTTTATCTTCGTGTATTGAATTGATCGTAAGAAGACTTGGTTGTTGCGTTCGACGTACATTATTAGGGCTGTTATAATAACATTTGGCATAATAATACCATGTTCCATCAGCGCTAAAAAACATATATATATATATAAGTTTACTTAATTACAATTCACCATTAAATGAAACTACGTGATGTAGTATTATTTCTACTTTCTTTAATTTCTTTACCAGATTGGATTCTTTGCTAATATCCCACCTGAAGATGTTGTAATACAACGAAACCTAGGTTGTCGTAAAGCACTTAAAGAAAGTAGAAATAATACTACATCACGTAGTTTCATTTAATTGTGAATAATGAATTTCTGCAAAATTAATGCCAAATATATTCAATATTTACTTAATTACTTTTTCGGATATTATTTGTAAAGTTGAGAGCTTGTTAGTTAAAATTAATACTTCCTATTAGCCGGAAAAAATGCACAGCTGGCGAGATTCTAATGTATTTATTTTTTTACTAATTTATGAGGGTTCCGTACCTCAAAAAGAAAAATTATTACCTTATAAAATTATTCACGCGTCTGCCTGTCTGTCCGTTACAGTCATTTTTCTCAGAAACTACTTGACGTAGAAACTTGAAATATGACACAGTCGTAAAACATATTATCCCGCACATATTTTAGTAGTTTAAGCTAAACAAATTTATATCAAAATTTCTGTTGGAGGAGGTCAAATCACTCGATTTTTTTTAAAAATCTTATATATTATGTAAGACATTATTTCAAATGATTAGTTCTAAGGTTTTTTCGTAGTTTTAGGTATCATAACTTTGGAGACATGCTAAAAAATTTACAAAAAATATGCGCCCCACCCCTTAATTCTAAAACTACTAAACCTAAAATTATGAAAAATAAATCTAAAAGCCATATTTTTCATAATTTCAGTTCCACTTAAATGTTACGGGAAAACTATAGCGACGATTCTATTTGTAATAATTTTTTTAAATATGCACCACGTTTTACGCCAATGAAATATATAATATAAGATATGTTCTTTTACAGCTCATTTCCTCAGAAACCTTGCGACGTAGAAACTTGAAACATGGCTGTACATAAGATGTATTACTTTGCATAGCAATATATGTTATGAACACCCATATTTTTTACTTGTTAATCTTTTTAAAGTATGCTTGTAAAAATTAAGGAGGGCTAAATGAACGGTTAATAATAAAATTAAAGACAAAAGGCCTTAGTTTTTTTGTAGTTTTATATATCTCATCGATATCATTTGATTACGATGAATTCAATAAATTTTTTTATAATTTTATATTTTATAGGATATAAAAAAAAATCAAACATTTAGCGTTTATCTATTATTTCCGAAACTACTGAACCAAAAATAATGAAAAAAAAGAGTTGGTAAAACCTGACTAGGAGATTATAAAAAACTATGGCGGCTATCCTAGATCTTATATGTTTTTTTAAATATTCATCACGTTTTTACGCCAATGGGCAATATATTAACGTTATGAAAAACAAATATTTGTAGATATTATGATGCAAATACTATGTATTCTTAACTGCGTAAACGTGTACGGAATCCTCGTAGTGCCAGTTCCTGTATGGGTTCTAATTTTAAAGCGACTTTATCATTATTATTCTAGCATTATATTGATAATCAAATTAATCACTTTTCAATTTTATTATAACTAGTTCAATTTGATTCCACACGTTCAACTGTCTGATGCATTTCACTTATTCGTTCCAATAAGTTATTTGTGTAAACAAATGAATTCTTCCTTTCTTTATTATTTCGTCCATCCTTTTTGTTAGTTCGATTTGAATTTCGAGTATATAGCAACGAATGAAACGTCACGATGAGTTTTTCTCTGGAAGGGAAACTTATTTTATTGGGAAATAAATAATTATCCACTTCGTTTTGTTTGCAGATGCTTAAGTTTAAAAAGTCGCTACTCTCACTACCGCACACATAGACAAGAAACATAAGAAACCCACTGATAAGTATATATATATATATATATATATATATATATATGTATATATATAATATAGGTCGTATTTTCAATTTACAGGAAGAAATAATGATATAATCTTCAAGTTAAAAGACAAAAGAATATTAGACATTAGTTAATTATTAGAACATTATTTAATTGTTAGTAGACCTAATTCTCTTTTCGATTGCGGTATATTCCATGTACGTATTGCAAAAAAAAGAGAATAAGCTTATGTTTTAGATTTTACACTTATTTGCGATATATGCGGTGGGATCTTTGATTTAGAAGCAACACGGAAATGACAGACGACAATGGACATAAACCAAGAAGCTGTTGTTGGTATAATGTCTTTTGGTAGTGGTTTTACAAAGTTAAATACAGTTTCATGTCGTTTCAATAATCCACCTATGTCTCTAAGATTTATAATAACTCTCGTCATCATACCATTTGCAAATGGTGGGAATATAGACCAAAACACCAGTCTGGATGGCACGAGAAGAAGTGTATCTACACTGTCAATGGATTTTGCGTATTCTGCTTCTTCTCGTGCCATCCAGACTGATGCTTTGGTCAATATTCCCACCATTTGCAAATGGTATGATGACAAGGATTATTATAAATCTTGGATACATATAATATACACGGCGTACCAATGATCACTGTAGTGGAGGATGCTTATTGGTTTGAACGGTCCTATGGCACCAGCTATAACGCTTGCGGATATGCAGCGTTATAATTGGTGCCATAGGACCGTTCGGGACCAATTATAACGCTGCAGATTATAATTGCGGGTGCTGCAGCGATCATAGATCTTCATAGCATAAAAGTTATTTATTTAGTAGTAAAAAATTAGTACTGTCTCACTAGTTCTCGGTCGTCCAACAAAGGCATTGAGCCTCCACCACAAATCCGTTTTATATCGGTCTATATATATCGGTCGGTTATATTATATCGGTCTTTCAACTAAAATGGAGACGGCCATCATTATGAAGGGATTTGAAAAACGTCCAGATCAGATTTTTAGAAAATGGTCGCATATATTCATATGTTAATTGTCGGTGGAGACTGTAGCACTTATTCCATTGTAAGAAATTCCCTGCTGGGGTAGATTCGTCCATGAAATATACCGTTTGTCGAAAAACTTGATAAAATTAAAATATATATTAACTTGACTTGTGACATTTCTGGCAATCATTCTAACCATTCTTCTTATTTTTGTACCGCGAATATACGTAATAATGAGAACTTAGTTACCGAATTAACAAATTGTAGTTTTCCCACCAAATGACTGGTATCACTTGTAAATTATCTTTACTTTCTTAAAGTTTAGTTTCACAATAAAACAAAATGATTCAGCAGAAAGCTTCAATTGGCTCGTTACCAAGTGAGCAGGAGGAAAGAGAGAGTTAATTTTCTCTCCGAAATTCTTATAGTGGGCGATGTGCAGCTGCTGTATGTCTTTAGTAAAGCTTGTTCGCGATCTTTTGAACACATATTTATTTTAAAAATAGACGCTTGTTTCAAAATGTAGAAACTAGAAGTTTTGAACGTATAAAAAAAACAAACCTTTATCAAAGACTCTTACTGTAGTGAGAGATGTGAGAAGATACGAATTACAGAGTGTACAAAGAAGCAAAAAGAAGAGTTTCTGAAAGATTTGGTATTTAATCCTGAACTGTGGCATTATCTAGAGCGCAATATGTTCCGTAGAGCGCTAGTCCACTTTAATTGGAGCGTAGGCGGAATTTGTTAACCCCACTGTACTGTTCAAATTTATTCTACACGTGTATCGTTCGGATTTATGTGATCCGAAACATTATTTACAATAAATAGCAAGTCGATTTTCTACATTTTTTGTGAAATTAGTGAAAAATAACTATGTAAATACAAGTTGACGACATTTTTCTGGAGTAAAATTTTCCAAATTGGTTTTTTATAATAAATAATCGCGAGACGCGATACATTTTTTTAATATGTAATTTTTAATATCTATTTTTTCACGTTTTATTAAAAAAATTATCAAAATGTTATTGGTGCTAAACTGCATTTGTTCGGAAATTTATAATAAATGAATAGAAAGTCAGAATAGTATAAATTCTTTTAATCAAACAGTAAAATGATGTTAGTTGCTCGGCTTGTCAGTGAATGACATAAAGTCAGTAAAATAAGCTTAGCTTGTTTTAGTTTACATTAGTGTTAGTATGTAATTCGCTCTTTTTATTGTTCTCATTAAAAGGACCCGAAATTATTGATGATAAAAGAGGTTAGGAAGAAGTCCTTACAGTGTTGTGCCCAGATGTTACAAGAATGAAAATAACACTGCCATATAGGGAAAATAAAAAAGGTTTACTTTAAAACTTTTATTTAAATAAAGTTAGAAATCATTTATTTTTTATGGAAAGCAAGTTCATTTTTCTAAATGATATTTCCACGGACTGCTTCGAAACAGCAAGATGAAACAAAGTGCAGGTTGTGTCCCGTGGTATCCTTCATACAAAGATGTGAAATCTAAGCGATGTAACTCGTGAGTGTCGTCAAAAAAAGTCATGTAAAACTCGAAAAGGGTGGAAAAGTCATTAACTTTGATTACACAGGGCAAATACCAGTATCAGATAACATTTTATTTTTAATTTTGGCAATGGCTGTGTGAGCTTCTTCTCCCTTAAGTAGGTATGTTCATAACTCTGCATGTCATTTCCTAATTCTTCTAGAAATATTGTTATTTTTATAAGTTAGTTTTTGTTCTAATTTGGATTCACGGCAGTCCATAAGATATACGCATTGTAAGCCATTGAAGTGTCTAGCACTTCCTTTTTATGTATTTTATGTATTTTATGTAAATGTTATAATTTTAATTTTAAATTGTCATATTAGTTACAATGAAATTTCCCGAGTTGGAAAGTAGCTTATGTAATTCCTTGGTCGGCCAATTATCTCTGTGCAGAAAGCCATGTCGACCTTTTACTTTATTGCGACATAAAAGGATGATAAACAAACATACTTTCCAATTTTTAACATTGGTCGGATTTGTTATTCGATTTGGATGCGATTATCCTGAAATGGAAAGAAACCTATATTATTTCGTGGCCCGCCAATTATCTCTGTTCTAAAAGTAAGGTAGATCTGTAGCTCTATTATGATGTGAAAAAAAGGATAAACAAACACACGTATGCATTTTTAAGATTAGTTGGGATTGTCATATTAGATAGGATGAGATTTCCCGCGTTTACAAGTACTGCGTTATGTCCTGGCTTGCCAACTATCTCTGTGTAAAAAAAGTCACATTGATCTTTTGCTCCATTATGACTTGAAAGAAGTACAAATGAATACACTTTTGCATTAATGATATTAGTTAGAATTATAATATTACTTAGAATGATATTTCTCGGGACGAAATATAGCCTAGGTTTTTTCCTGGTGCGCCAACTACCACTGGGTAAAGCATGTAATCACAAATACGAATTGATATAAATAAACATGTCAAAACGTAAAAAAAAATTAATAAGCAGAAAGGATCACTTAAAAAAGTTGTAGGTACAAACCCAAATGGTTAATTAAAAAAAAGATAATTTAGTAAGCAAAATGGATTACGTAAAAAATATAAATACAAACCAATTGATATGTAAAAACAAAATAGAACACATTAGTTCTCTAGAATACAAAGACGCGTTTTGGCGAGTAAAAACCAACCAAGGTATCCAAAAATTGAATAAAAAATGTATAAATAAAAATACAAATTAAATAACAATACAAGTTAATTAAAAAAAATGAACCCAAAACCTTCAAAAGTTAGTAAGTAAAAAATATTACGAAAAAAATTATAAATTCAAACACGAATTGATATAAAAAAAAACTAACTCAAAAGGTGCAAAAGTTTAATAAGCAGAAAGTATCAAGTAAGCGGAGAAACACCACCATGTAGACTAACATAGACAAATAAAACAGAAATTAACTTAGGACAGTCAAACGGTGTATATAGGACTACATCTGAATGAACGTTAGTGCACCAGTGCTATTTTAACACATACACCTCGTACCTTAGCTCCAGAGAAAAGTAACAATCTCACTTTTAGCATATTGGAAGATGAATATTTCAACAGAGAATGTTCAAACTCTAACTTTGAACATGTTGGGAGATTAAGTTTGTATCTATAGCTATTTTCGATATATTTTTCAAACAATGGTCTACACATATGCTATAACATGTATGGTTCTGGAAAATATATAATAAATGTATAAACCATATGTTTATCTATTCAGGATTACAATTCACTCAGTGTTTCTATACCTAAATAAATTATTTTTGTTGTATAGCACTAGAAAAAAATTATTTTTTCAGTATTTTATTACAAGCACCTCTTTTATTTTCTTCTCTTTGTTTTGTTTGTGTCCTTCCAGTCCTTTGAACTGTTCGCTTGCAATTTGTTTTATTTGGGCTAAATCTCTATGTTCGGTATTCTATTCATAAGTTTTACACGGACCAAAGTTATCAATGAAATAATCACTTATTCTGAGGGAAATTAAATTCACTGGTAAAGAATATGAAGTTAGGCTATGTAAACAAGCTTTTATTTTCCAAAAGGTAGAAACTTTGATTCAAAATTACTTGACGAAACATTCGAAGGCATGGGATTCATTTTATTCTCTGCATCTACATTTGAAAAGCTTAAAATTCATTAAAGAAAATATTAAACACTTGGGTTTGTGGTTGGGCTCGTGGTCGAAGTCGATACGTATAGTAGGTAGATACGTCCGAAACAGACTGCGTATTACCAAGTCATATATCAAATGCGGTCATGGGCAAACGTTGAATTATCCAAAATAAATCGTGAGCGTGTGCTATTTTGCACGAGGAGTTGCGATGACTGGAATGCCGTGTATGAACCGAAAGGATTAGGGCTGGTTATACCAGTTTTAACACTAAGTATAGACTTTTTAATAGAAATAAAAATATAAAATTGTAAAGGAACTAATGGTACTATTTAAACAAATCCTTTTGCTAATGATATCTGAACCAATTCAGATATTAATTCTAAAAAAAATTATGGGAAACTTTCAATAATATATTTGCCGCTAACATAAATAATATAAAGAAACAAATTTTTTCGAATTGAGAATTATATATTTAGTGGGAATGGAATATAATGACGATTTATTTCAAAACAGATGGTGATTTCTCTTGAGAGAGATGTCGCGAATGTTGCGAAATTCGAATACGGTATCCTAATTTTTTTGTATAATAGACTCTAATACATTTTGTTAAGTTGTCTGTATAATCTATATTAGTCTGTTAAGTTCTTGAAACTCACAAAATATTTCCATGTTCATGGATTTTTAAAAATGAGAAAAAATTGACGGAGCTTACTCAATTCAATAACGTCACTGGTGACCAAATCTAGATATAGGTTTACGAGCCTGAAATTACACAGTGAATATTTCTTTCTGAAGAATTGCTCGCGAATGTAAGGAAAGGGCGAATTTATGGGAAGAAGATAGGAAAATATAAATAAAGTAAAAATATTGTAACGGCAGATTGTTATACCATTAAGTGGTTGTCTGTTGCCTTGCAAAAATGCCTTCTCTGCATACTCAGCCAGATGAACGGTCAAACATTTGATTATATCGGTTGTAGAACTATATGGACATCCACCATATAACTCCGATCTCTCACCATAGGATTTCGGTGTTTTATCGTGGATAAGCTGCAGCTACAATATCTACATCCGACGTAATCAAATATTAGAGAGTGGCGATCGCTTTCGACAAGGTTGTGGAAGAGAGATCGAAGGAAGAGCGGACCGACTGCTTCTCTTTGTAGATACGTCGAATTAAAGCATGCACGGAGCGCCACTGAGACTATTGTAAAAAAAATAATAACTAAATTAAAATATAAACTTGCTAGTTGGTTCCATATCTGATTTTCTAAAAAGTTTTAGTGTTAATTATACTCGTATTCAATGGCGTAATTGTACCGCACATTCGTCGATTATATTGAAAACTACTGAATTATGCTGCTTCATTCGCGCGGAGCTTCTTCTTCATGTGTTTGAGTACTGAAGACCTAATAAGTGACGGAAAGTCAAATAATATACATTGAAATCATCCTATATTGCTTTTATATTAGTGCAAAAATAAAACAAATTTTGTGTAATATTTTTTTACACAAAATACTTTACCATATTTTGATAAAATAATGATCTGATTTGAATCATGAACACGCTAAGTGGTTAGTGGTAAAACAACCTTCAGTTAAATGTTGTCGATGCCAGGATTTTAACTCCTCCTTTCTCCGAGTCAGTTAAAATTCTATCTTAGACAACTTTTCTTTGTATCGAAATTGCTATGAGTTTTGTACCATTATACAATTTTGGGGTATTTAAATTTTAGAGAAATATTACAGAAATTTTAAGATCACTTTTGTGACTGAACATACCGGGATAACGGAACGGGTAATCCTATTCAATCCAACTGGATACTGGATATTAAACTGCTTCATCTCGATTACCCAGAATTAATGGATAGGGCAAGAGTCAAATTACTTAATAAATCATCAAAGCATCGAATTAATTAGTAGCTCATTTTCCTTCTTCTATATCTGTATAGTTGAAATTTACAAAATACAGCGTCCCTGTCTAAGCTCTGTTTCGCGTCGAATGAAGTTTATGGATCTATCGCGAAACCATTGCACGCATGAAATAATATTAATTTTATCAGCGTGGCTTTCTCTCAACACAACATGGAGGGCTTTTATAAAATTACCGTAACATAATAATATGACCCTTGCTCCCCGAAGTTATTATTACTATATCTTAAATCTTGCAGTATTCTGTTAAAAGTTTTGAAAATACCTTATTGACCATTAAATGTATAATCATCCCATAGAATATTCTTGATACTTCTTATTCTTGTTACGCTTCAATCGGTATCTTGACCATATAGCGCACTGTTTTTCTTTCTTCTCAGCAGTGTTTCAGCAATACCAGATCATGCAACTCATTTTTTTATTTCTCGTATTTTTATCAATTACAGATTAATTTGATTCGTTTCGTTCATAATACAGCGCGAATGACCGAGTAATATGATATGGTTTTATTTTTGCTTTTAACTACCATAATGATGAATATGGCAAGCTACGTTTTTTGCCATTATCTACTGTACAAGGAGCACAGAACCGTCCCGAGTATCTTTCTTATGTCCAAAAAATCCATCGATTTTATTTAATAATTCTTGAAATTATATTCTCCGCCATTGGATATTCTTCCCAAGAACACATGCGATGAAAATGTCAGGTTGGCCACACTTTTTAACAGACTTAAAAAAAGGAGAGGAGGTTCTCAATCCCATTGTATTTTTTGGATGCGTTACCTCATATCTCTGACACTTATTAACCAATATTTATGATCCTTTCTTTATTTCATAGAATATACTTCCATTACGGTCACATGAATATTTGAAGATGAATGAACATTTAAGATAAACAATACAATTCTGAAGATCAATGGGTATTGAAGATATACCATTCAAATTCTCAACACTAAACAACGTAGGTTCCATGTTGCAGTTTATATAAAATAGATTTAATGATAATCTAATAAGACACGACTAAGAGCGACATGAATTTGCTCTTTACTGAAATCAATTATGTAGCCAGAAGATGACGATAGAAACTCCTCAATGATGAGGAGTGAATTTATCGAGTTTGGAATCATTTGACTTGCCTTGACTAGCGAGAAAGTAACAAAGTAAGAAGGTGGGTAAATGTGTACGAATATACGAGCACATTTAAAGACATTAAAAGTCTACGTTTTTAATGGTTTTATTTAACTTCACGTTTCACATCTCGTTGATTCAGATTTTGCGATTGATTTTTCAACTATTTCTATTTAACCGATCTTGATGAAACTTCGCAAACGTTCAATACGTTTCCATGATAATACAACACTTTAATAATTTCAAACTTGGATTCATGATTCTAATGCTGCAAGTATATTGCCTACTTACACCATTAGACTTGAAGATCTGCTATTTTGAAATAATATTGTGGGTCTCAAACAGAGACCCTGTCGTTGAACTTACGTTCAAAATCCATAGTATTGATAGAGGTACTTATTGCCTTAACCGTGAAATTTGAGGGTCTGCTATTTTTAACTAAGTATTACAAATCCCAAGGAGAGATTCTGTCACTGAAATTCGGGTTCAAAGTACTGATGGCCCAGGAGTATTGCTAGTCTATACATTATGGCAGGATACTTGAGGATCTGCGACTTTTCAAGTAATGCTGTTGGCCTTAAGCTGAGACTCTGCTATTGAACTTTGGGCTATAGCACCTGAGCCTTGACGCTTTGCGAGTACTGCCATCTTAAATTATGAGCACGAAATCTGCTGATTTTAAGCAAAAATTGTGCGTCTCAAGCAGAAACTTTTTCATTGAACTCTGGGTTCAAACATTTCAGTCCTGATTCCGCAGGGGGTACTGTCAGTCTAAAACGTGAATAAAGGATCATATTATGGTACAAGGATCTGCGGTTTTTATAAAAGTATTTCTAGAACATTTTGATATAGAAAGTTTTACTTCATTTTATCCTAGCATTCATTTGGGTATGTTAAATGGTATCGTCCAAATCGAATGCTTTAGAAATATCTGTCTGCACGCTGTTATCAAACCATGAAGAGGACTTACATATGTAATGTTATGTTAGTTTAATTATAGGTTTTCAGAAAATATGAGAAAAATCACTAAATATATTTAAAACAATACAATTTTAGTACCTTTTGCTGAATTAATTGTGGCTGATTGGCAGCCCCTTTTAATCTGAAATAAAGAGTAAAGAAAATGAATCTATCATGATAATTTTATTTCTACAAAAAAACCGCACAAATAATTTTTGTTTTTACCAAGTCGTAGGTCCATACGGATAAAATCTGGTACTAGGTGCTTGTTGAATTTATCTGACGCTATTATCTGCAGCATATGTATTATCTTCTATTAATTTTGTCTTAACCTACATGGTTACAGCAGGTTTATGGGGATTATTTTCAAGACCTTTTTGTATTTAGTCAATGGTAATGAGACAGACGTACCATCAATTTGTAAAGTTAGTAGATCACGGACCGATAATATAAAGAAAGTTCGTTAACTGAACGCAGCAACATGCCTGAAGGCGCGCTTATCCACACACATCGACCCTTCACTAGGTAAGTAGATTGAAGTTGGTGTATTAGAATTCTGTAAACTCTAGTAGTCTCTGGTATTGAAAGCAAAAATTCCGTTTGCATTGTTTATAGCAATGTAATTTTGCTTGATAATTTTTTGCTTCATATTTTACTGAACAAGGAGTTTGGTTTGATATACTGATTCGTATTGTTCGGTTTATAACAACAAATCAACTTCTTGTGTTCGATATTTTTTAAGTATTTGACATGAGATTATTGTAAATAATTTGGTAACAAGCACAGAGAACGCATTATTCATCGTGTTACAGAGATATACAACAATTTCAATTTATATACTATTAGTTACAATAATACAATTAGCGTTATATTTTAATGAGACTGCAAGTCATCAGGCGCTCCTCCTATATACACAAAATGCATCGCTTGCACTTCCAAACACTCAAATTGATTGGAATAGTAACCGATGTTCTTGAATATCAGTTACTTTTCAAATTAATTCGAGTTTTCCGTAAATTTGATTCATTTCTTGATAAAAAAACACTTGGTGTGTGTTAACTAAACCTTGACCTTTTACAAACGTGGCTCATGTAGCGATTGATTTGTTATGCGCGTTTTAGTCATGTTTAATTAATACGTTGCACACGTATTACACGAAAAATATATTAACATTATATTTTTCGTTGCCAATTATATCGGCCAGCATTGCTTATATCTTGGCGGTAGACGCGTAGACTTTTCGTAATTAGTTTACTTTCTCATTTATGATATAATGTACGTGGATAATTGATGCGAAACAGTAATCATATCGCGGTTGCCACATAATGATAATATAATAATGAAATATTATACTTCAGAGAGCGATGCAGGCAAGTAATAATCTGACATTATTTTAGAGTTCTTAGACCTTAGCGGTTTCACGGAAGTTTCCGTTTTAAAATACCATATTATATGGAGAATCGAGAGATTAATAAATTTTCTCTGCCAAGTAAATGGCCATTATTAAATTTATTTAATTCATTTGTTTGTTAAAAATATTTATTAAAAATTTCAAAAATATTCAAATCTTAAAAGTCTTATTTATGTATCCAAATCGTTTGATATGTGAGAGTATCATAAAATCAATGGTTATAAAGTGTAGAACAAAGAAGAAAAAAAGAAAAAGATAACAGAAAACTCAGAGCAATTTAACTAAATAATTTTATAACATGTAATCAATCACGAATGATCAAATAATTCTGTAGTCCCATTTCCGAAGTGATGATTGGTGTAGAAATATATTAAAACAAAAAATGCTGATAATCTTGCATTATTATCAGTATTGAGAGCACGAAAGACAGATAAGCGCTGCAGGATATTTGTGCGTGCTCTCTGCAGATGAAATAAACTATGAATTTGTCTTCTCATGTAATAAACAGCTCGAAGCATCAAACGGTTCTAAAGCTGTGGTGAGGGGTTATCAATGTAATGACTTTATACCTAAGAAAAATATATGAGGAAAATAAATTTCTCTCGAAATTGAAGGGAATTACATCCAACGATGCTTATTATAAAATACATTTCTATTACAAAAACCTACTAATTTTTTTAATGTCCGTATAAAACTCCATATTGTTTCCTCCAGCATGAGATAAAAAATGTAGATTTATATGGAAGTGAAATTATTGTAATCGTTTCAGTAATACTATATACTAAAGATCTAAACATTATCTGTAATGAGGAAATATGTCATCAATTATTTGATATAAAATAGCTTGGTTTGGGTCACATGGATAACACCATGTTATTGGGACAGGAAAGTTACTCACAAAATAACTTCTATATTCAAAATTACTTTTGGAAAAATTACAGTATAAATTAGTTTAATTTTACTAAAATAGAAAACAATGGAAATGCCAGAGTTAAGGAAACGGTGAACATCATATGTCGATCAAAAGCTTTTTGCGGCAAATATCATGTTCTAATGCAAAGACATACACACGTATGCTTGAAGGTCGCTAATATGAATGATTGAAATAATGAATTTGTCTTAGCGGAAATTGAGATGACATGTAACTGATTGATTAAAGACAGATCAATTACATCATTTGATGGATAATAAAAGCAGACACTATTATCGCAAATCAAATATAAAAGTTGCTTGATATCTATGCCTTATTTATATATAGCGGGGAAAAACAAAATTTGAGATTAAATGAATTACAAATAGTTGGAAAACATGAAAGGCTTTTAAAAGTATTACGAAAAGAGAAACCTGAGACAGTTATGAAATCCAGTTTTGCACGTGTTCCTTTTTTTTAAAGTTGAAATGCTAAAAAAAATTCCAAAACTTTTCTAACGATGCTAAATATGCACAGATTTACCTAATTAAATTTGTTCCAATAAATCCAAGGAGGCTTTTGTAGGTTGTAACCTTTAGTTTTTCATCTTTATGCAAATATTTGTGAAGGACCTATTTGACATAAATATTGTGTGAACAAACGGTTAACGCATGTATTTATTTACCATCTGATAATTATTCAAAGTTCTTAACAACGAGCAGACACCTATCTGTCTTGCCTAACCATATTATACAAGAGTTCATGTTTTTGTTCATTAAAACTAACCTCGAAAGCATAGGAACAATATGTAGGTTTCTATCTAGTATGGCAGTTGACATTAGATAAAAAACCGACGTGGTAAAAATTAAATGATAACTCTAACAATACCTTAGTTGTAGCGGTTTTCATCTAATCAAAAATCATATACCTTCATTTTTTTAATAGATTCACAAAAAAAACTTTCGTTGCAAGTCGTCAGACCTTAACACAGTGACCGAGCAGAACTCGTGTATGTTCAGGTACTTTCAGCACGCATACATTATAACTAATGTTTCATTCATTGTTTTTGTTCGTTTTTACTTATGAATACAATAAGTAATAAACCCTTGGTAAAACCAAAAGTGCAAATTTTGCTTTTTTGTAGTCAATTTAAATATGGAGTTGCAAGGTTATAAGACGTCACGTCAACAGTTTGTAATAATAAACCACCGGGACAATTGTTATTTTTCAACAATGCAAAACGAACGCGAGGAATGTCGTTAATTCGTTGTTTTTTAGTTTTGTAGTACTTTAGCAGAAGCAGGAAAAAGCTCCGGTTTGGCGCAAATGTTCACCAATCTATTCTTCCAGTTCCCAGGAGACTTCAAATATAAAAGATAAGCAAGACCCAGTAAAAGAAAAGTTCAAAATTAAACCTACAAAAATACTTCAAAAGTTACTTGATGAAGAAGTTACAACGTCAACTAAGACACCATCCGGCCAAACAGACCAGTACGGTTTGAATATAAGAACTGGGTGGCAGCAAGGTCATCTGGATATTGCTATACCTTCGATTTCTATTGTGGAAACGCACTTGATGCATCAATTGAACCTCTGGGGTCAAGAGTCGTAGAATTATTACATCATAAATTAGACACCAATCCCTCGAACCATAAGGTCTTTTTTCATAATTTTTGCTAGCCACAAAGTTTTCATTAATTTACGGACTGCTGGATATTCTGTATCTGAAGCAGTTCATAAGAGTCACACCAAAAATGTCCTCTACTAAGTACAAAGAACATGAAGAAAAAATAGCGAGCTGCGTTTGATTACAAGTTTGACAAAGCCAGTGAACTGTTATTGGTTAGATGGAAAGATAACATTATTTGCACTATGGCAACTAACCACGGTGTTATAAAACCCATAGGACTTTTAAAGCGATGGTGCCCAGTATAAAAAGGAAAGGTCGATGTAAAAATTCCACTATTGTTCCAGAATTATAACAAAGGTATGGAAGGAGTTGATGAGTTGGATTAATCTATATCACTACATAGAATCGAAATTCATGGTAAAAAATGGTGGTGGGTGCTATTTACGTTCATGGTGGATATAGCAGTTGCAAATGTCTGGCACATGTACGTTCTCTGTAAAGACAATCTTATGGATCAACTTTTGTTTCGACGCAGTATTGCTCGGCACTATTTACGGCAAGAAATGCGAAAAAAAGGCACAACCGTCTTTGTACTTAGTTGAAGGTTTGTCTCCAGATAGTTCGGTATACTTTCCCAAAAAAATTGAGAAGCAGCTACGCTATGCTATTTGCCACACTAGGGTGCGCTGGGAGTGCAAGAAATGTTTAAAAACACTGCGCCAACAAAAGCGTGTTTTGAAAAATGTCACACATAGATAACCAGTGTATTCAATCAAGTATATCCCCTAAAATCATTTAAAAAAATTTCTTTATGTTTTTCCCCTTTTGTTGTTCCTACAATTCTATTGTATTCTAAATATTAGAAAAATAAATATTATATAAGAATAACGTTTTTATTTACGTTTGGCCATTAATGGGTTATCTAACCAGTGAGCGATATTGGCCTTTCATAACTATATATTAGGTAGCCTGGCAAACGTTCTTCTGTCCCTTATGTATACAAGGATATATTTTGGTCAGTGACCAAATTTTAAGGAGCGATTAAGAATCGGCAATTAAATCACATAACGAAAAAATTATCTGACAATCTCTTGGTAGACAAAATTATATATACTCATTCTATTTTTCATATTAGCTGCGCAAAAGCGACCAACGAAAATTCGACTTACTGCGCACCTTCATCTGCACAGATTAAACACCGACTGAGACGAGAATTCATTCATTTAGGGCACTTAGAGAGTATGGGTGTACCATGTTTATTCAGGTCGCAAAAAATGTCTGTCCGACTGCAATAATTACAAGTAAATTTGTGACGTTTCAATTTTGTGGTAGAATACGGTTGTGAAAGTTTAGTCTTAGAAAAACGTGCAAATTGGAGTGGTGTATTGTAATGGATTTCACTTCAAACAAGGATTAAAATGTACAAACAGAAGTTGAATTCGGAACGGAAGTGTTCAATTATTGTAAAAAAGTTGAGTTCCAATGTTTTAAATATGTCTTAATATGATTTGAATTTAAAAAAATAATATTAATTATGACTTTATTAAAGATTGCTTAAAAAAAGGCCACGATCGTAGATTCAAGATCAAGGCGCCGGTTATTTCACCTTGAAACAGGCAAACTGAAAGAATGTCTCAAGTTCTCGGAAAAATCTTTTCGATAGTATAAGCATCCTTCCCATGTTTTTTTTAAAAATCAAACATATGCTTTAAATTATTTTATTTTCCTGATTTTTAATTTCTGACCATATTGTATATCTCAAAAATATCTGAAAAAAACTTATGGTTTCATTATTCGTTACCGTTTTCCCATTGAATATTTATTTATTTTTTGTAGTTTTTGTTTGAATGCATGACATGAACCATATTAAAACTTTCTACGCAATGGCGTTCTTAAAGTAGACCCGATAACAAACTGACGTGTGCCTAAAAATTGAAAATATAGTAGTTTACCAAAGCTTTGTTGTTCGATGGAAAAAATATATGTTCATGCTTTTTCGAAGAGCTCAATGGTATCGGTTCTCTATCAATTTTGCAATTTAATTGGTTACTTTAGAACTTGCACTCACAAAATGTTTGCTTCGAGACTCTCGGAACTCTAAAAAATATGTTCATACTCCTTTTAATTTTTTTTCATTGTCACAATAAAAAAGGATACATTAATTTAATGAAATATATCTTAATTATGGGCATAATTAAATACATTAAGATTTTAGTGTTCACTCCCTAAAATAATTAAGTATAATTCGAAAATAAAATGGTATTAATGCGTTGTTTGGGCTTGTTTATTCTGAACTATTTCTCTAGAACTATTGCTCAAGAACTATTTCAGGTTCAATTTGTGCAAGAGATATAATCAAGTAACTATCGACGGCAAGACTATTTCGCTCTTTGGTTTTGATTTGAAGCAATGCTGAAAAACCTGTTTCACATAAGTAAGTGGAGGAAAATGCTACAACTATTCGCGAAGTAAGAGAGGAAACGCTTTATGCAAAACTTCTGTAATGTCAAGATGTAGAAGTCATGTTTCATAGTAGAATATTCGTGAATTTGTGAAACTAATAAACAAATGGACATATAGTACGCGAACGCTCGATTGTTTCCTGCGCCTAGCTTTTTGATTGAGTGACTCGAGTAAATTTATTTTAAAAACTCGTACTCGAGTGAAAAAAAGTACATCGAATCCGTATGTACTCGAGTTGGATTAGAATTACATAGTCAATTCGCGGCATTGAGAAATGTCGAGTTTCCTGTCAATATTAGAGAGCTGTAGTCGATGTACGTATCATAGATAATATACTAAAATAAGTTCGTTGCAAATTGAAACTTGCTTGCGCGTGTAAAAGTGTAAATAAAATTAGATTCGCGTTTGTTCTTTTTTTGTTTGTACAGTTTACACTAAAGTAATGTTTAACTCTGATATAAAATATAAATTAATGACAAGTGTCAGTAATTTGTTCTTTACTTGCTGTTATCGTACAAAATGGATGGTAATAATGAAACAATGAAACAAGAGGCGTCATTATGACATTATTTTGGAAAAAACTGTACTGAGAAGAAAGTGATTTGTGGTTTATGTGAAAAGTAGTATAAAGATTTTGAAAATACCACAAACATGATTGCACTTATGCGAATTAAACATTCACTTTAATTCAAAGAATTCTTAGAAATTCAAGATAAAAATTAAAGTTCATGTGAGTCGTCAATCTCAGTAATAACCAGCTGGAAACAGTAAATATTGGACATATCAATTTCGAAAATGTGGGAAGTGGGACTAAAAAAAGGCGACTTAAACAGCTTCAAAATCTATCATTGACATTTTTCTGTAAACAAAAACAATGAGAAATTGTTATTGCTTTAGTACAAATTACGCTTTGTACAGATCATCAACTCTTGAAAATCGTTGAAAATAAAGGGTTTTAATCAACTTTGTTCAGACTTTACATTCAAATTATGTTTTTTTAGACCGAAAATCTTTATCAGAAAAGTATTTACCTGTACAATAGCAAATACCACATTCTGATTTAATCGATATACTCAGAAAGAGTAAACAAATTAGCCATTACTAGACATATACCGACCTCCGATAGTAATGAATCGTATTTGATGATAAGATATCATTTTATTTTCAGCCCTAAGCTATACGCGTAAATATGCAGATTCTTCTATTGTTATTGCTATCGTTTTAGAGGCAGCTATCGTTTTTGAGGAATGGAAAGTCAAAGTCAGTGACACAGTAGTTACTGTCGTAATTGATAAAGCGAGTGATATTAAAAATGTTATATCGGATTTCTTAAATAACAGATCCACTATTGCGTATTTCATACATTAAATTTAACTAAAACTGATTGTAAAAGGTTGACACACCTGATGCCATTATTAGTCAAATGCCACCCTTTGGTAACATATTTTAAACAAAGCACTAAAACAAGTTTAAATTAAGAGAAATCCGACAAAAAATGAATGCACTCATCATAAATAGAAACAAGAGGTAATTACTAGATGAAACTCAAGCTTTTTAATGATGGGTTTATTATTACAAACTAAACTTTGCTTATCCGCTACTTCGTCAATAATATCGTCTGCCCCAGAATATCTCACTGGCAATGAATTTGAAAAAAACATAAGATTATTCCAATATTTTAAAGCCTATCAAACAATTGTCTACTATACTATGAGGGGAAAAACTTTTAACTTTATCATCAAAAAATTCCCTCAGTCAGAAATATTCAGACTTGTCTTATGAGAGAGGTTCGAGCGACAACTGCATGGGAAAACTTAAGAATTAATTGCTTATTGCTATAAGAAAACGCGTCGATGTATTGAAGAAATGAAACGGCTGCCAAAGGTACTATGATAGATTCGAGATATAAAAAGCTAGTTTTTATATCGAAGCCAATACGGAAAAAGTCATTGAATGAGTAGCGGAAGGTTTGAAACCTCTGTTAATATAAAATAGCAGAGCAGTTCCAGTTCCAGAGAATGTTATGATGCTCGTTGAAAGAGTTAAAATGTTTAATATAACGCCCGCTCCCAGTTCAGATACAAATAAGAAATCCTGTGGGAGCATTTTGAAAAAAAAATAACAGAACTAGGACTAACTTGAGCACCTGTGTCATCCGTCATAGTCACGATATAAAAATATATTGATATGCCATATTTAGACCGTGAGCTTGATTCGATATTATATTGGAAAAAAGGATATAAAGTATTGCCGAAACTTTTATGAAATGGCTATGAAATATTTATCCTTCCTATCACATTGACCTGCCACATCAGTCCCTGCAGAATGTATATTTTCTAAAGCCGCCTAGGTTTGTAACCAAAGGAGAAATAGGTTAGATCCTAAACAAGTAGACAAAGTTATTTTCCTAAATAGCTATTCCTGCTGAAGAAAATAACTTTATAGCCCTTTCACATTTTGTTTCTAAATTAAACTTTAGTGGTTTTGATATTAGTAAATTCCTTATTTCTCCTTTATTTTAGATTGATTTATAATTTGATTTAAATTGATTCGAAATATTTTTTTACAATATGCAACATTAATTGCAATGTTAAA